>CM055118.1:444577010-445177010 GCA_029206835.1 Rana muscosa
TTCTTTTCTACCCTGATTCTGCGGAGTAATCGCGGTAACAATTGTGGCGGTGGGAATGCATATATCAGCTTGAACTGATCCCAAGGGAACACTAGGGCATCCGAGCCGCAAGCTAGAGGATCCCTTGTGCGAGACACAAATCTGTCCACCTTTGCGTTGAATCTGGATGCTAGCAGATCTACATCCGGTGTTCCCCACCGCTGGCATATTGCCTGGAAAACCTTGGGGTGAAGAGACCATTCCCCCGGGCATAATTGTTGGCGACTTAAAAAGTCCGCTCTCCAATTCTCCACTCCTGGGATGAAAACCGCAGATATGGCTGGGACATATTTTTCTGCCCACTCCAGGATGCAATTTGCTTCCCTCTGGGCTGCACGACTCCTGGTGCCACCCTGGTGATTGATATATGCCACTGCTGTGGCATTGTCTGATTGAATTCTGACAGGGGACCCTTGGAGTTTGGATGTCCATGCTACTAGGGCATACCGGGCTGCTCGTATCTCTAAGAGATTGATGGGCAGGGCCTTTTCTGCTTCTGACCACTTGCCCTGGAGAGACCATTGCTCCAGTACTGCCCCCCAGCCTATGAGGCTGGCATCTGTAGTGACTACCTTCCAAGAAACCGGACTGAAGGGTTTCCCTTTTTCCAGATTCTGGGGCACCAACCACCAATGGAGGCTCTTGCGAACGGAAGGGGACAGGGACATTGGTAAGTCTAAAGCCTGAACTTTTTTGTTCCAGGCTGACAGTATGGCCCTTTGCAAATTCCTTGAATGGAATTGACCGTAGGGTACCGCTTCGAATGAAGCCACCATTTTTCCCAGCAGCCTCATGCAGAGGCGTATGGATGGTTTTCTTTTTGTACCCACTAAGTGGGTCAAATCTTTTAAAGACGACACCTTCTCTGGAGGTAAGAAAATCTTTCTCTGATTTGAATCCAGCCTTAGCCCTAAGTATTCCAGACTTTTGACTGGTCTTAGAGCTGACTTGTCCCGGTTGATAATCCAACCGTGATATTCCAGATACTTGATTGTCTTGTGAATAGCTACTTCCAGCTTTTCCACTGAGTGGTCTATTAGTAGCAGGTCGTCTAGATATGCCATTATCGTTACACCTTGTGTTCTTAGATTGGCCAATAATGGGGCCAGAATTTTTGTGAACACTCGTGGTGCTGTGGCCAGACCGAAAGGTAAGGCTCTGAACTGAAAATGGCGCCCTTCTACTGCAAAGCGTAGAAATTTCTGGTGGGCCGGAAAGATGGGATAATGCAGATAAGCATCCCTTATGTCGATCGAGGCTAACCATTCCTGCCCTTGTAGGGCGGTGGCCACCGATCGGATCGACTCCATCAGAAAAGTCCTGATATTTAGGAACTTGTTTAGCCCTTTTAGATTTAATATAGGCCTCACGTCCCCATTTGGTTTGGGGACTGTGAAAAGGTTTGAGTAAAACCCGAATCCGCTCTCTTCCAGGGGAACCTTCATGATTACACCTTGGAGCAATAGTTGTTCTAGTGCCAGAAGGAGGGATCCTCTCTTCTGGGGATCTCTTGGCACGTTTGACCTCATAAATTGGGCAGGAGGAGTGCCTTTTAACTCCAGCTTGTATCCCAGACTTACTGCGGAGAGCACCCATCTGTCTCTGATGGTGTCCCGCCAGGTCTCTGTGAACAACTGAAGCCTTCCCCCCACCCGATTGAGTGGGGGCAACGCTTCATGACTTGGGGGGAGGTTTTGTACCTCTCTTGATCCAGGGCTTCTTGTTACCCTGTGATTGTCCCTGATTTCTGCCCCCTGAATTTGACCGCGGAGGCCGTCGGAACTGCTTCACAGCCGATGTGCCCGGGACTGGAGAAGTAGGCCTCTTAAAAGAAGGACTTCTACTCTTGTTCTTAACCGGTAAGAGTGAACTTTTACCGGCAGAAATTTTCTGGATATATTAGTCCAGAACTTCTCCAAATAAGCGTTCTCCATGAAATGGGAAGCTAACCAGCAGTTTCTTACAGGGAGCTTCAGCAGACCAGTTTTTGAGCCACAGAAGCCTACGCATATGTACTATAGACAGCGTAAAGCGGGAGGCCTGTTGGATTGTATCCTTTATGGCGTCCACCGCAAAACACAAGGCTCTAGGCAGGTCAGCTAGGGCAAGAGCCTGCTGATCTGGTAAGTCCCTTAAGACTTGTTTCAACTGATCTTTCACTGTTTGGCAGACTCCAATCGCTGCTACCGCAGGTTGTGTCACCATGCTTGCTGTAGAGAAAGCAGATTTTAGTAAAGACTCCAATTTTTTATCTATTGGGTCTTTGAACATTGGAACATTATCTACTGGACATGTCAGTGATTTGTTCACAGAAGAGATGGCTGCGTCCACTGTAGGGACCCTCCATTTTTTTATGAACTTATCCTCCATGGGATAGATCACCGGAAATCTCTTGGGGGGAGCAAATATTTTATCAGGATGCTCCCAATCCTGGTAAATAAGCCCTTCTAATAAAGGGTGGATTGGGAAGGAACAGACAGCCTGGGGAGCTTTTAGCGACCCCAGCGAGGAAACCGTAGTGGATGGTGGTTCCGCCAGAGGCATTTTAAATGCTGATCGGACCATGTTAGTCAGAGACTGAACCCATAATCTTTCAGCCTGAGATGCTGAGAAAGGTTCTTCCACTGTTGATTCCTCCATAACTGAATCAACCTCATCCTGATCCCCTTCAGGTAGGTCGATCCCTGTGTGGGGCTGTTCCTCCACTAACAGGCACTCTGAAGGAGGAGACGGAGATCGGACGCGCTTTCCCTGTGACAGGGAAGCAGCGATCAATGCTGTTAATCTCTCTTCCAATCCTCCCAGAGTTGAGGATAAAACCTCCTCTGTTATATATACAGGAGCAGGTGGACTGGGGACAGCCGCAGCACCAGGCACTCCTGCGGGGTTCCTACGGCTACTGACCTCTGAATTCTCAGGGGAGATTGGTGCAGTACAAGCATGCCCAATATCCTCAGAGCCCGATGGAGACCCCTTTGGCTTCCTGGAAGATCTATTTCCGGAGCGTCTGGACGACATATCCTTTAAGCACAAAGCTGAGGTATTCCCGTCGTCATACACCAATTTTGCTGGTAATAGTCTAACAAAGTTGCTGCTATATACCAGCTGGTGTCCACTAAAGTGCCTTTCTATGGGGATGCCTGCATCAACCGCCTCTGTGTGCCACTGTTTGTTGCTAGCTCTGTTTGCATCCAGCTGACACTTGTACTGTGTCTTTATACAAGCTGGGACGCCTGCACATGCGCAGAAGCGCCGTGGCGCGCATCGAGCGTCATCCACCCGCCCCGCCCCGTTTTTTTCCATAGGAGCCCTTTTGGCGCCCTTTTCGAAACCAAACAGGGACTAGGAGCCAGGGCCCTTTTTGCCGGAGGGCCTGTGCGGTGGATGAGCGCAGCAACAGGGCAGAGGAAGTGGATTCCCACAGAGAAACTTACCAACTGCCTGGATCTTTTGACTTGAGAAAACCAAAGATCCACATGACAAGAAAAATGGACCACAGCGGCCTCTAGTGGTTTAACACAGGTACCGCAGTCCTCTTTTTTTTTTTTTTTTCTTGACTACTATTAAAATTTTACATTTTCAGTAGTTACAGGCATACACAGATATTAGCGGGAATACCGTTAGGTAACAGACAGAAAGACAAATTAGGCTTGGGAGTCCCCCAATAGAACCAAGTTCCTGGGGGCCCCCACTTACCTGATCCCCGCCGCAGGACTCTGTTTGGTCCACAGAAGCCCAAACTTCACCTATCACGGCAGGCATTGTAATTAAACCTTCAGGGACCGGGTTCCCAAGGATTCCACTCCCCTGGACCTGTATAGCACCCTGCACAGACAACATCTTGGTCGTGGGTATGACCAGAGCTCTGGATCCCAGGGTCCAGCCCTCCGAAGAGAGGCATTACAGGCAAAACCTTGCTCTTCCGCTGCAAGGCCCGGGTACCGACCGTTTAGCTATGAAGCTTTTTTGGTGGGATCCGGAACAGCTTACTAAGGCCCAAAAGAACCTGTACGCAAGCCCAGTGAAAACACATGTTACTCTTTGGCCAACACCTTAGACACTGGCAAAAAACTGAGGTGCTCCCGGATGGGAGGGGCTTATATAGGGGAGGGTACTTCCGGTTTGGAAGTGGCCAGTGCCAGCACCTGAAGGTAATCTATATAACCCATTAGTAATGACTAAGTCGCTCTGTGTCCCGTGATGTACGAAAAAGAAACCTGCGGCGAACCTAAAAAAAATTACTGGCTACCGATCTGCATCACCGACGCTAAGACAGCGATCAGAAAAATGATCGCTTAGGGACAGTGGTGATAGGGGGTGAAAGGGTTACCTGGGGGGCGATCAAGGGGGTTAAACCTTTATTCGATAATTTATGGGGGTACCTGACGCTATAAAAACCTGCGGCGAACCTAAAAAAAAAATACTGGCTACTGATCTGCATCACCGACGCTAAGACAGCGATCAGAAAAATTATCGCATAGCGACAGTGGTGATAGGGGGTGAAAGGGTTACCTGGGGGGCGATCAAGGGGGTTAAACCTTTATTAGATCATTTATGGGGGTACCTGACGCTATAAAAACCTGCGGCGAACCTAAAAAAAATTACTGGCTACCGATCTGCATCACCGACGCTAAGACAGCGATCAGAAAAATGATCGCTTAGCGACAGTGGTGATAGGGGGTGAAAGGGTTACCTGGGGGCGATCAAGGGGGTTAAACCTTTATTAGATAATTTATGGGGGTACCTGACGCTATAAAAACCTGCGGCGAACCTAAAAAAAAAAATACTGGCTACCGATCTGCATCACCGACGCTAAGACATCGATCAGAAAAATGATCGCTTAGCGACAGTGGTGATAGGGGTGAAAGGGTTACCTGGGGGGCGATCAAGGGGGTTAAACCTTTATTAGATCATTTATGGGGGTACCTGACGCTATAAAAACCTGCGGCGAACCTAAAAAAAATTACTGGGTACCGATCTGCATCACCGACGCTAAGACAGCGATCACAAAAATGGTCGCTTAGCGACGGCGGTGCTAGGGGGTGAAAGGGTTATCTGGGGGGTGATCAAGGGGTTAAACCTTTATTAGGGGGGGTTAGGGGGCTACACTGGACCTAAAACTAAATGTAGTGACACTTTTACAGTCACAAATGTCACTGATTGCAGTGATCACTAAATAAATGGTCACTGCAATCAGTGACACTGTGACTGGGGGCTGGGGGGTGATCTGGGGGGCCTGAGGGGGCGATTTATGTGCCTATGTGTGCTGGTGTTAGTGTAGTGTTTATGCACCGATTGGACCCCCCAACTGTACAAAGGCAATCACGTACACTCTACGTGATTGTGCCTGTCGGTGCCATTGTGCCGACGTATATATACAGTGAGCTGTCATTAAGGGGTTAAAGTTGCGACTCCTCCGTTGAGGAGCTCTGCCTTTTATTGGAGTGAAGTTTTGGTTTTTCCATTTATACTGCTCCCATCCCTCTTGACACTGCTTTGGGACATCCCACGTGTAAAGTGTAAAGAGACACCGTGTCAGTCCATGGATGATAAGAGAAAATAGGATTTTTTGTACTCACCGTAAAATCCTTTTCTCTGACATCCATGGACTGACACGGCACCCACCCTTCCTTTTAAGTTTGTACTGCTTTGTTACGAACTGAAGTCTGCTGACTGTAGTGGGAGGGTTATGTCCGGAGGGACCGCCCCCTGGGTGGGGCTGTTCAGCTCTGGCTTTTAGAATGTATGTATAACATTTCACATTCTGCCTAGGTCTTCTCCTGCAAGCAGGGACATAACCCACGTGTAAAGTGTAAAGAGACACCGTGTCAGTCCATGGATGTCAGAGAAAGGGATTTTACGGTGAGTACAAAAAATCCTATTATTTTTTACTTTTTGCTACAATAAATATCCCCAAAAAATATATAAAACACTTTTTTTTTTTCCTCAGTTTAGGCCGATACATATTCTCCTACATATTTTTAGTAAAAAAAAAACGCAATAAGCGTTTATTGATTGATTGGCGCAAAAGTTATAGCGTCTACAAAATAGGGGATAGTTTTATGGCATTTTTATTATTATTATTTTTTACTAGTAGTGGCGGCGTGACTGTGACATTATGGTGGAAACATCGGACACTTTTGACACCATTTTGGGACCATTGTCATTTATACAGCGATCAGTGCTATAAAAATGCACTGATTACTGTAAAAATGACACTGGCAGTGAAGGGGTTAACCTGTAGGGGGCGCTGAAGTGGTTAAGTGTAACTGTTAGGGGCGTGGCTTGGCGTGACACGTCACTGATCGCTGTTCCCGATGACAGGGAAAAGACGATCAGTGACATGTCACTAGGAAGAACAGGGAGATGTTGTGTTTACACTGACCTCTTCCTGTTCTTCAGCTCTGTGACCCGATCGCGGGACACCGGTGGACATCGAGTCCGTGGGTAACATATATTTACGCCCATTTGCACAGCCGTGCCATTCTGTCTATGTAAAAGTGCGTGCGGCGGTCGGGAAGCGGTTAATTGAACAAGCTGAAGCTAGAAGCTGATTGTCTGTCACCAGATTTTGCACAATCCAGTTATAGTAAATCTAAATTGTGATCAATATTTTGGTAATTTCCGGTACTATTTGTATCCACTAAATTTATTACCGGATTGTACAGTTTGCTCGGCCTGAGGAAGGATTGGTTGAGATTGGAAACTGTCGCCAGTTTTGTAACACTAGCGCGATTGGAAGTTCCTGTCCAATAATAACTTGTAGTAAATCTCTTCTAATGGACCACAAATGACTGTGACTGGGTAGTGGATTAGGTTCAGGGTTTAGGGGGTGGGGGGGTCAGGGTTACAGGGTAGCAGTTAGGGCTGAGGTTGGGGGGTAAGTGTTAAGTTTAGGGGGGTCATTGTAACAATCAGAAACGTTTTTATCTACCTGTAGTTCTGTGTGGTAAGTATTGTGATCCCCCCCATCCCCCGCAGTGAAAGCTGCACATCCACCAGGAAGTTGCTGATTAATATCGGAGGGATTGTAGTCAGTTTGTAAAATAAACAGAAAAAGAAACGTAAGATGAAATATTTATTGGAACAGATCTGGTTGGTGATGGTGGGACTTTCTTCCTCTTTCTGGCTCCTATTGTCTTCCATTGGTCGTCAAGAAATGAGAAGCTGCAGAACAGCCGGGGCTGCTGTTAGAAATCACAGGGCCCCATACAACCTACCTGACAGGGCCCCCCCCCCAGAATGTGTAAGTACACACATACAGTGTGTATTTGGGGCTGCTCACCTGCACTCCAGTCAGATTAGAGCCTGCAGCCATGTTTGTACAGCCACTGCATCTCCATAGAGTAATCCTATATTCACATTAACGCATGTCAGGGAAGTGTGCAAAAATTGCACCCTTTCCTGACACTCATAGAAACGCACTGCTGTTTAGCAGGCATGCAACGTCGCGTTGTCATTCATTTTTAATGGCACCCCTACACAACAGGGACTGTTTTTGTGTTTCTCACTCATAGGGCTGCCCATTGACATGAATAGACTGCCCTACGTGTGGAAACACGCTCACTGACGGTCACACTTGTAGGTGTGAACCAAGCCTGACAGACGGCTCCAGCTGCATGAAAAAAACACTAATTCACACAGCCAGAGTACCTGTGAGAATGAGCCCTTCGTTATTTTTATTTTTTTTAACAATTTCTATTTATTTTTTTACATTTTTTAAAATATTCCATTACATTGCAATACATGTTTAAGCCGGCCAACTGCGTCAAAGTAATCCCTCTCTGGCCAGTCCCTACTCTGCTCTGCAAAATGCTAATGCTCCAGTGTATATAGTACCCTCTATGGAATATCCAGTGTATATAGTGCCCTCTATGGAATTTCCAATGTATATAGTACCCCTATGGAATATCCAGTGTCCTTGGTGGAATGCCCCTGTGGAATATCCAGTGGATCGGCATCGGCAGTAAAGCGCCGCTATTTTTAGCGGCGCTCTGCCGTCAATTTTGCGGCGCTTTTACCACCCGCTTTTTCTTTTATTTTTACTTTTACTTTTATTTTTTATTTTATTTTTACTCACAAATTTTTACCGGCCTCCAACCTCCCCTCATAGCCGGTCCAACACACGCCTCAAAAAGTTTTTTCTTTTATCTTTACTTTTTCTTTTTTTTTCTTTTTTTCCGTCCTGCTAGCGCACCGCTCCAGAGAGACAGCACCGGCTGTTTCAGAACGCTTTGCAGGCCCTATTTTTAGCGTTATAATGCCTGCAAAGCTACCCAGTGTGAAAGGGGTCTTACGTTCATATACTAGGGCTAATTTTAGACAGAAGCCAATTAACCTACCAGCATGTCTTTGGCGTGTGGGAGGAAACCGGAGTGCCCGGAGGAAACCCACGCAGGCACAGGGAGAACATGCAAACTCCAGGCAGGTAGTGTCGTGGTTGTGATTCGAACCAGTGACTCTTTTTACTGCTAGGTGAAAGTGCTACCCACTACACCACTGTGCTGCCCATACTATATACACTGGATATTCCATAGGGGCCAATATATACACTAAATATTTCATGGATGGCACTTTATCCACCGGATATTCCATGGAGAGCACTATATACACTGGATATTCTACTATATATATCCAGTGTATATAGTACCCATAGTACCAATAACTTATACACATACAGTATATATATATGTAACCCATCAGATGCTAGAGGGGTGTGATCACTTGCTAACACTATAATAATTCTGGTTGAACCTTCTGCTGCACACTGCTGAGCTTTCTAGCAAACTTTTTGAAAAAAACAGGGATTTTTAGTTGACATACATTGCAATGCAAGTATAACCACTTCCTGCTGACCATATAACAAAATGACGTGCACAAAGTGGTTAAATTATCCTGACCAGACGTCATATGATGTCGGGCAGGGTGCGCACGGGGATGAAGCTTGTCCGTCGGACACAGCGCATACCCAATCAGGGTAAACAGCCAATGAAACTGTCTGTTTACCACGTGATCGGCAGTGTCCAATCATAGTCGGTCACAAGTGTAAACAACAGAGCCGTCTCCAGGTGATCCCTGCTTCCTCTCTCACACACCGTGTGAGGAGAGTGCAGGAGATCTGTGGGTAGAAAACTGTAATTTTTTTACACCTTACTGTGCACAACACGCCCCCCCCCCCCCCAATAAAGAGAACCTGTCACCAGTACTGTTACACAGCCCATCTGAATCTGTCACACAGGCCCGCCATCGGTACTGCCACCCACCTGGGTGGGCTCCAGACCCAATGCTCTGCGTTCCAAGCCCACCCTATTTTAAAGCCTATTAATAGCCTTTAACCTCAACCCTAATCCTGAACTTTAACCCTAGCCTTTAACACCAACCCTAGCCCTTAACTTTAACCCTAGCCTTTAACCCCAACTCTAGCCCTCAACCCTAACATATAACCCTAGCTCTTAACACTAACATTTAACCCTAGTCCTCAACCCTAACCCTAGGTCTTAACCTATACCGAAGCCGGGGAAGAATCTGTAGGAGAGCAAGGTGCAGCCTATAAGAAGCTGGGAGGAGTCTGCAAGGGAACAGGGAGAGGTCTGCTAGGGAGAGAGAAGTATGTGGGAGTGCAGGGAGGAATTTGCCAGAGAGCACTTTCAGGTAGTGGGGAGGAGCCTGCCAGGAAATGGGGACTGAGTCTACAACAGAGCAGGGAGGATTCTGCAGGGAAGTGATAGGAATCTGTGAAGGAGCAGAGAGGAGTCTGCACGCCTTGCATCCCTCCCTCCCTGGCAGACTCCTCTCTGCTCCCATACAGACTCCCATCGCTTCCCTGCAGACTTATCCCTGCTCAATTGTAGGCTCAGTCCCCTCTTCCTGGCAGACTCCTCTCCACTTCCTGTAAGTCTCCCCTGCTCTCTGACACTTTTCCGTGCACTCCCGCACACTTCTTTTTCCTTAGCAGACCTCTCCCTGTTCCCTTGCAGACTCAACCCCACTTCCTGTAGACTCCCCCTTGCTCTCCAACAGATTCTTCCCTGCTTTAGTGTAGGCTCTGCCCCGGCTACCTCACAGTCTTAGCCTGGCTACATCGTAGACTCCTGGGCTGAGTCTGCAAGTGAGCCGGTACAAGATCTATGAGGGACTGTCGGGAAGAGGGGACTAAGTCTACGAGGGAGCGGGGGAGGAGACTACAGGAGAGTGTTAGGAGTCTGTCCCCCAACAGACTCCTCTCTTCTCCTCTGCACGATCCTCCCTGCTTCATCGTAGACTTAGTCCTGACTTCCTCACAGTCTCAGTCTGATTTCCTTGTAGACTCTGTCCCGGCTCCCTTGTAGTCTCCATCCCAACTCTCTTGTGGTTCCTGTCTCGGCTCCCTTGTAGTCTCTGTCTCGGCTCCCTTGTAGTCTCTGTCTCGGCTCCCTTGTAGCCTCTGTCTCGGCTCCCTTGTAGCCTCTGTCTCGGTTCCCTTGTAGCCTCTGTCTCGGTTCCCTTTGTAGACTCTGTCCTGACTCCCTTGTAGTCTCTGTCCCAGCTCCCAGAGCCAGGCTGGGACTGTTGGGAAGAGGGGACTAAGTCTACGAGGGAGTGGGGAGGAGACTGGAGGAGAGCTTTAGGAGTCTGTCCCCCAACAGACTCCTCTCTGCTCCTCTACAGACTCCTCCCTGCTCCATTGTAGACTTAGTCCTGACTTCCTCACAGTCTTAGTCTGACTCCCTTGGAGACTAAGTCACGGCTCCCTTGTGGTAGTGGATGGTTGAGAGGGAACACTAGGTGTGAAATTCCTCGCAGTATTTTATGTCGGTTTCCATAAGCTCCATCCTGGCGTTTTTCAGCTTCAATTCAGCTTCTGTATGGCTCTCCATTGATCACTCTCAAATGAAAAGCCATCGAATAGCACCTGCTTCTTGTCTGGAATGTTTTCATTGTTTAGGAGGTAATGCAGTGGTATCTTCTGCTTTGTAACTTGTCTGAGGCCCTGAAATAGAAAAAAAGAACAATGAGATCCATGAATGATTAGAAGAAACCCCTCTATGTAGGGATGCACTGATATTTCGGACGCGGGAAAATTATCAGCCGAGAATAGTTTTCCGATAGAAAGAAAAAGTTCAGATAATGACTGACCGCATCTTATTGACTTCAGTGCAAAATCGCGTCCTATTGACTTCAATGCAAACATGCCCCCTATTGACACACTTATCAAATACTTACCTTTCGACGTACAAAGAATGGAGAGCGTGTCTCTCTCGCCTCCACCTCCTCCCAGTTTATTCCTTGGAAAAACTGGTGATTTCTGATGTTGCTAATGGTCGCTTTGCGCACCTCTTTGCCTTCGCACAGGAGCTACGGGGAGAAAAGAAAACAGAAAAACATAAGATGATGGTATTGGCGCATGAAGCGCACTGACTCTTTGGCCGAGCCTATATGGCTACTCTCCTTGTCCCGCTGGGACTGTGTCACTACTTACCTTTTCTAGCAGGTGCATAAAGTCTGGGTCGGTTTCTCCTAGGTACGTTGGCATTACACAGTGCATGGCATTGTCACGGCTGCAAAAGGTTGGACGACAACCGAAGGCCAGATCACATAACGTGACCCCTAACCAGAAATAATCCATGGATGGGTCACACAACATCTGTGGGGAAATCAGAGAGGGAAGGATAAGGATTAAAGGTCAGGCTAGAAACCAGCAACATCAACATTACAACAAGTATTCAGTTTCAATCTGTAAATTTTAACTCTCCAGGGGTGGGTGGTAGCCAGATGAGGCCCCCCAGGGCCAGATGATAGCTGGACCCCCAGAGCCAGATGGGTAGCCCCCCCAAGGTCTTTAATCCAGTCCTAATCTGATAATTGCTCTTTATATACATGTTCTCTTTAATTCCTAGTTTGGTTGATAATTGCCCTGTTTATGAGCACATTGGACTTACCTTGCGTTCAGGCGTGTAGATAGCTGCAATTCCGAAGTCGGCTAATTTGATGTGACCGGTGCTATCTATGAGGATGTTGTCAAGCTTTAGGTCTCTGTGGAGAAAAAAAAAAGATTGTCAGCTCTGCAGTTCAGACAATGATCCCTCCCATATTTCCCAGTATAACAGATCCATAGAGGGATGAACAATCAAAAAGCTCCCTTTCCTAGCACCACCCAACTTTTCCTATGATCCGGTCCGCGTTCTTACTGTGACATAAGTCACTTTGGGTGGGGGGGGGGGGGGCGTGGAACCCGGAATCCCTTGGGGAAGGTTGGAATACCCTTGTTTCAGCTCCCCATGCACCTCCTATGTCTAAGTCATTCTATGGCTCTAATAGGGGCACAGGGTGACCGAGAACCCCAGTCCAATCTGTACTAATCTGACTCACTGTATAACCACACTGGAATGTTCTGTGTATGTATATATATATATATATATATATATATATATATATATATATATATTGTATATTGTCTCATACTATGGTGTACTCTGTGTTGGGCCGTTGTCCTCCTCTCCTTATGTGTGCGTCCAGCAGAAGGGCGGACATTGGATGGAGGAGGAGGAATGGGTCACCATTGGGTGTTCAGGCAGCGGGAGGGGAAGGATTGTAAAGAAAATAATAGTACTTACCTGTGTATGATACCTGTGGAGTGGATAAACTCCAGACCACACACGAGCTCCGCTGTGATCAGTCTGAGGGTGGTGATGTCACATGTTTCCGCCATGTCCACAAGGTCTCCTCCGCTAAGATATTCCATGACATAGAAGAGTTGGCTCTGGGGGGGGGGGGAACACAGACAGGTCAATCAATTTCACTTAGAAGGTCCAAATAAGAGTCACATGTTATATATAACTAACCAAATATACTGCATGACGTCTACCTATACCTACCTACAGTCCATCCATCTATATCTACCTACACTATATCTATCCATCTATATCTACCTACACTATATCCATCCATCCATATCTACCTACACTATATCCATCCATCCATATCTACCTACAGTACATCCATCCATTTATATCTGTCTATATTTATATCCATCTACCTATATCCATCCATCTGTATCTACCTATATCCTTCTATATATATCACATTGCTGAGGTCACTGACCCAGCAATGATGTCTCCGGATTGAGCTGATCACAGGAGGACATCCAGATATCATGTAGCAATGTTTGCACTATTTTATATACAGGTACATACTGTTCATTCTATACTTTTTTTTTTTTTCTCCTGAAAAATAGACTTACCTCCGTCTGGAAAGTGGCGTAGGCGTGGGTACAGTAATGGCTGCCCCCCACCCTCTCCAGGGCAAGTCGCTCCACCTGGGCGGCTTCAATGCTACCTGCAACTAAGAGCAACTTGTCTACAATCTTCACGGCCACCAGCATGCCGCTGTCAATGTGAGTCGCCAGAACCACCTGTAGGAGAGAGAGACAGTTAGTACATTCATCTTTTTGCATCTGCTCTAGCTGCTAGGTCTGTTTTACACCCACTTTGCTGTTTGAAGTGCGATCCCAATTCAAATCACACTTCAGACAGCAATACTGGGAAACCACACTGGTTCGTACATGGTTGCGAAGGGGCGGCACCATTCACTTGAATTGGTTGCGCTTGCCCACATCTCTGTTACTTACCGTCCCAAAAGCTCCGGATCCAAGTATCTTATGGTATATGAAGCTCTTCGGTGTCAAATTGGTCTCTTCTTGTCTTATAGGGGCTGCTGCCTGTCCTGTAGGGGCCGCTGCCTGTCCTGTAGGGGCCGCTACGCATTCTGTAGGCTCCGCTGCCTGTCCTTTAGGGGTCGCTGCCTGTCCTGTAGGGGTCGCTGCCTGTCCTGTAGGGGCCGCTGCCTGTCGTGTAGGGGCCGCTACGCATTCTGTAGAGGCCGCTGCCTGTCCTGTAGGGGCCGCTACTTGCTCTGCTGTCCCACCATCTGCTAAAGAGAAGAAAGAGAAATACATTTTATTTCCCAGCCCACATACAGGTCTTATCACTCATTTCTATTGGTACTTGAAGGCTGACTCCACCCACAACTCATCATTCAGGTTTACATTTAAACAGTTAAATTATCGTCCAATCATCAATGAACTGCAGACTCAGGGCAAGTCTATAGGTGTGTTGTAGGTCAGCTTATGGGAAGGTTACATTTTCACTGCCTTGCCCAGAAATGAGTGTGGGGGGTTACATTTTCACCTGCAATGCCCAGCATTGCGGTGAGGGTTATGGGGGAGGGGGGGGGTGAAACTTTTGTTGCAATGCCCTGCAATGTGTGGGGAGATTAAGGAGGAGTGGGGGGGGGTTACATTTTCATTGACATAGCCAGCAATGTGGGGGGAGATTATGGGGGGGGTTAACAAGGGGTTTAGTATGCCGGGAGGCAGGGCGGGGCTTATGGTCATGTGACCACCAAGGAGATAAACTTTCACTGCCATGCCAGCAATGAGGAAGAGGGGAGAATATGGGGGGGGGGGGTTTAAACTTTTACTCTCATGTCCAGAAATGAGGGGGAAGGGGTTAAACTTTTGCTGCCATAGCCTGCAATGAGGGTTGTACAATATGGGAGGGGGATTAGACTTTCACTGCCATGCACAGCCATTAGGGGGGGAGAAATATGGTGAGGGATTGAACTTTCTGTGTCATACCCCTGTAATGGGGGGGGGGGATAAGACCTTCAATGCCATGCCCAGCACTGCGGTGGGGGAGGTATGGGGGAGGTTAAACTTTCAGTGCAACGCCCAGCAGTGTGGAAGGAGATTATAAGAGGGGGGTGGCTAAATTTTAAACTACCATGGGGGTCTTGCACAACAATATGGGGGGGACATTATTGGGGGCGGGTGGATAAATGTAACTGCCATCCTCAGCAATGGGGGGTGGAGCTTTGTGGGGTGGGTTGAACTTTCACTGCCATGGCCAATAATGTGGGGGAAAGAGATTGGGGGGGGGTTTAAACGGTAATTGTCATGGCCAGTAATGTAGGGGGGGGGTCTAGTTGATAATTTGTCTGGTTAATAATAGTTAAGATTGGTAATTAGTCGCTATCACAGAGCAAATGTCTCCTCCTCTGAGCCCAGTTCCTCTTTAGGGATGAATTTGGTGGAGGAATTCCTTGTCCTCCTCTCCTATGTACTATATGAAGATTCACAACTAATCCTTACCTCCTCCGTTACTCCTCCTCCTCTTCCTCAGATGGCCCTCACATTCTGTGTCCTGGGACCATCTCCTCTTCTCTCCTTTCCTCTCTGCACAGCTCTGGAGATCCTCACTGGCTGTGTAACATCTGCTCCTCTTCCTGGGAGACTGGCCTGTCTGCTCAGCGGAGCTCCCTTCTTCCTCCTCTCTGCTCCGCTTCCTGGAAACCTGGCCTGTCTGCTCAGCGGAGCTCCCTACTTCCTCCTCTCTGCTCCTCTTCCTGGGAGCCTGGCCTGTCTGCTCAGCGGAGCTCCCTTCTTCCTCCTCTCTGCTCCTCTTCCTTGCAGTCTGGCCTGTTTGCTCTGTACAGCTCTGTAGCTCCTCACTGGTTGTGTTATATCTTCTCCTCTTCCTGGGAACCTGGCTTGTCTGCTCTGAAAACATCTCTAGTTCCTCACTGGTGCTGTAATAGATTTCCTTCCAGCTCCGCTTCCTGGTCCTCTGATTGGACATTGTGGATGTTCCAATGCAAAGTTCCTCTCTTTTGATCTCCTGTCCTCTCTGCATGGCAGCTTTTATAATTTTATTAGATATGAAATAATACAGAAAAGTGATAATAGAAACTCCTATTCCTCTTCCTGCGCTGTGTACAATATATACAATCTATATATGAAGGTTATCTATGGAATAATCTTCTATAATAGAATGCTGACAGAGAGCTCAGAATTCTGTGTCTGCACTCGTCTGTATCCAGTACACAAATGACTCTCCTCCTGCCTGACACTCTATATATAGCCTGAGAGGCTGTGATGTCACCAACTGTCACATGACCAAATTCAAATCTCCAGCCACAGCCGGGATCTTTCAACTGACAGTTATGCCCATATATGGTCAACAGCCCAGATCAGGTGAACAAACACTGATCATGTGATACAGATCTGACATATACCCCTGTGTTGTACAATTTTACACATTATTCATATACATTTAAATAGTGCTGACATATTCTGTAGCGTTGTGCAATCGAAAACTATTATTATTACTAATCCATATATAAATAGCTCTGATCTATTCTGTTACATTGTACAATAATTAAGTGTTTCTTGCATAGCAAAAGCACTTACTGTTATCTCACATATATATTATTATTCTTATTATAGCCAAATTTACCACCCTAACTCCTCCCACAGTTTTTACACTACATAGACAAGTAATATACCGAAACGTGCGGATTGTTCCCGATTTGTGTGCTATTACTTTGTGGAACGTTTCGCCGAATCGTTCACGAAATATCGTCGTTTTTGCGGCAAAATTTTGCGGCTAAATTTGTCCCATAGGAATGAATGGCGAAACCAGAGTGTGAGCTGACAAAATCTGAAAAATCAGGACATGATTTCTAACCTGCCACCACTCCCTCATTTTTAAGCCCACCTACACAAATCTTATATCAAAACGTTCAGCTATCCCTGCTGCCACTACACATGTCCACGGCTAAGCCATAGTCCTTACAGTTTTCACGGTATGATGATTTGTTTGCAACTCACGCCACCCATTGACTTTCATTGAAACTCCCCTAGAGCCACTTCAAATTTGAAGGGCAATTTCTAAACTGCGACTGTGCCTTTAATTTTAATATTTCAGAGACATACTATATATCAACATGTAGGTCTGGGTTTCCTTGGCAACACTGAGGGACCTATAGCCCCTCCCACACAGCTCTGAGGGGAATTGTAGCTCCTCCCACACAGCTCTGAGGGGAGTTTCTGTATCACAAATTGTTGTAACATGGAGGTTGGCTGTGTTGTCTTTCCCTCAGGGCACAGTATGTTCCCAGTTGGGGTGTCTGGGGGGAAAAGACAATGCACGTCGCCTCTTATTTCTCTAAGGCATTTCTAATGTTCAACTTTGCTTATTTTTTTGATTATGTTATCTGTAAATGAATTACTATGTACCTCTACTATGTACTGTAATACGACGGATACTGTTTTCCGCTGTTTATGACCCCCCCCCCCCCACACACAAAAAAATAAAAAGTAATTTTTGAAAAATAATAAATTGAAAAAATATATATAATAATTTTTGAAAAAAATAAATATTTTTGAAAAAAAACATCATTTAAAAAAATATATAATTTTTTTAAAACAAAAATCATTTTGAAAAAAAAAACATTTTTGAAAAAAAAAAAAATATTTTTTTAAAATTGTTCCGCTCTTTCAACTAATGATGGGACTTCTTCAATTTTTTTCTACTATTTCTACTTTTTAAAATATTAATCTTTTTAACACTTTTCACAGTTACTCCAGCCACTCCAACCACACAACAGTTGCTCAAGCCACTCCACCCAGTTACTCCGCCCACTCCAGTTGTAGACTACTGGTGGAGGCAAGAACACGTCACACAATTTCCCCAGAAATTGTAGCTTTTCTAGTTATATATTATTATTATTCAAAAATCCAGCCACAGTCTGATCTTCTAACTGACACTAACTGACACTTCTGCCCATATAAGGTAAACAGCCCAGATCATGTAATATGGATCTGACATATACCAAAGTGTTGTACAATTTTACACATTATTCATATACATTTATATAGTGCCGACATATTCTGTAGCGCTGTGCAATTCAAAACTTTTATTATTGTTATTATTAATATATATTTAAATATCGCTAACATATTCTGTAACATTGTACAATTACCGTATTTATCGGCGTATAACACGCACTTTTTTCCCCTTAAAATCAGGGGAAAATCGTGGGTGCGTGTTATACGCAGATACTCCGTCGAATTCCCCTGCTGAAAACAAGCGAGAGGAGCGAGCGGAGCCGAAGCCGAAGTACAATCGGCTTTACTCGGCTCCTCTCGCAGTCCCGCCCATCTCTGACTGCGCCGCTGACATAGAGAAAGCTGAGTGTACTTCGGCTAGTCTCGGCTCCTCTCGCAGTCCTGCCTGTGACTGTGAGCAGAGCCGAGTCTAGCTGAAGTACACTCGGCTTTCTCCGTCAGCGGCGCAGTCAGTGGAGATGGGCGGGACTGCGAGAGGAGCCGAGTCTAGCCGAAGTACACTCGGCCCCGCTCGCTCCTCTCCACAGAAATCGGCGCCAAATTTTTAAAAAACACCGGGACTGACACGATCGCAAAGGCACTGGGCAAGGCTGCAGATGGACAGATGGACACTGGGCAAGGCTGCAGATGGACAGATGGACACTGGGCAAGGCTGCAGATGGACACTGGGCAAGGCTGAATGCTGCATTTAAATGTGAGTTTTTTTTCTTGAATTTCCCTCCTAAAAGTTTTTTTCCTTAAAATTCCCTCCTAAACTTGGGGTGCGTGTTATACGCCGGCGCGTGTTATACGCCGATAAATACGGTACATAGTATTATTATTATTATTAATATTACAGATTTCTAAAGCACTGACAGCCTTATACAATCACTCATTGGTAATTATTATAAATATATATTTTATATCGCACTGACATATACCGTAGCGTTGTACAGTCACTCATTAATTATTATAATTAAACATTTTATATAACACTGACATATACCATAGCGTTGTATAATCACACATATGACTATATATGTTATATGGCACTAAGATATACTGTAGAGTTCTACAATCACTCATTAATTATTATAATTAAAAATGTCATATAGCGCTGACTTATACCGTAGAGTTGTACAATCACTCATTATTATTACTATATATTCATATAGCGCTGACATATACTGTAGCGTTGTACAATCACACATTATTACTAAATAGTTTATATAGCGCTGACATATACCGTGGCATTATACAATCACACATTGTTATTATACATTTTATATAGCACTGACATATCTCGTAGCGTTGTACAATCACTTATCATTAATTATTATAATTTAAGGGTAACTCAACTTTCGTGGGGAAAAAAATAAAATAAAATAAAGAAAAAATAATATACTGTAGCGTAGAGCTGCACGATTAATCGAGATAAGATCGCGATCTCGATTCACACCACCCCCCCCCCCCCCCCCCGCGCGCGATCTCCAGGCTGGATGACCCGCGATTTTCGTATATCCCCGCCGGTTCCACGTAACCAGCGTGGAACCACAATTGGCGGATATCGGAGCTGACGTCAGTCATCATAGAACGTGATGCGGCGCAGAGCTGCTGGATGTCGATGATGAGTGGGCGGTACCACCACACTTCTCGGCCGGCGGGAAACACGAAAACACACAGCACAGCGGTGAGTGTGCACACCAGCAGCATGATCCAATGACTGCAAAACACAGTGAGTGAGCTTCCTTCCTTGTACCTTACTACTACATGTATGACAGGTGACAGTCAGGCAATTAAAGGGGGGCATGTGAGCCGAGGAGTGGACTTAAAGCAGAGTTCCACCCAAACTTCCGCTAAATCCACTCCTCGCCCCCTTACATGCCACATTTGGCATGTAATTTTTTTTAGGGGGAGTGGGGGCTTCAGTAGGAGTGGGACTTCCTGCCCCACTTCCTTCTTCCGCCCTAGGGTCGCCTAGGCGATACGTCATGTCGCCTTCTGGCGGCCCCTCCCTGTAGGCGATCGCCTGGGACGTGACAGGTCCCAAGCGATTGCCTGTCCACTCAGAGAGCGCTGCGCCATTCGCGAATGCGCAGTGAGTGCCCGGCCGCAAAGCCGAAAGCTGTCATGGCCGGGTGCCCACACTACTAATGGAGGCGCCAGCGGAGAAGGGGGGGGAGAGGAGCGGAGCTCTGGGCGTTGCGTCGCTGGACAGTGGAACAGGTAAGTGTATGTTTATTAAAAGCCAGAAGCTACACTTTTTGTAGCTGCTGACTTTTAATAAACATAAAAAAGGGCTTGAACTCCCCTTTAAAATACCGGAAACCACTGTCCCTTATTATGAATATTACCAGTCTGAGTCGGCTACCCATATTATGATTATTTCCAGTCAGCTACCCAGAGTCTGTGGTAATATTCTTAATATATTATAAGGGACAGTGGTTTCCGGTATTTTAAGTCCATTCTTTACATGCCCCCCTTTAATAGCCTTTTGAGAATCGTGATCTTCATTCTAAGCAAAAGAATCGTGATTCTCATTTTTCCCAGAATCGTGCAGCTCTACTGTAGCGCAGACAATTGCGTCACAAGTCCTTGGGGTGTCTACTTTCCAAAATGGGGTCATTTGGGGGGGTTTTGAACTGTCCTGGCATTTTATACACAACATTAGGAAGCTTATGTCACACATCATCCACTCTTCTAAGCACTTGAAGACAAAGCCCTTTCTGACACTTTTTGTTTACATGAAAACATATTTTTTTTGCAAGAAAATTACGTTGAACCCCCAAACATTGTTTTTTTTTTTTTAAAGCAAAGGCCCTACATATTAAAATGGTGGGTGTTGCATTTTTTTTTTTCCACACAGTATTTGCGCAGCGATTTTTCAAACACATTTTTTGGGGAAAAAATACACTATTTTTAATTTTAATGCATTAAAACACACTATATTGCCCAAATGTTTGATGGAATAAAAAAGATGATCTTAGGCCGAGTACATAGATACAAAACACGACATGCTTTAAAATTTCGCACAAACGCGCAGTGGCGGCAAACTACATACATTTTTAAAAGCCTTCACAGGTTACCACGTTAGATTTACAGAGGAGGTCTACTGCTAAAATGACTGCCCTCGATCTGACCTTCGTGGTGATACCTCACATGCATGATGCAATTGCTGTTTACATATGACGCCAGACCGACGCTTGCGTTCGCCATTGCGCAAGAGCAGGGCGGGACAGGGTGATTTTTTTTTTTATTATTAATTTTGCTTTTTTATTTTATTTTTAAACTGTTCCTTCCATATTTTTTTTTTTTATCATTTTTATTGTTATCTCAGGGAATGTAAATATCCCCTATGATAGCAATAGGTAGTGACAGGTACTCTTTTAAAAAAAAACTGGGGTCTATTAGACCCTAGATCTTTCCTCTGCCCTCAAAGCATATGACCACACCAAGATCGGTGTGATAAAATGCTTTCCCAATTTCCCAATGGCGCTTTTTATATCCGGGGTGGGGCATTACCTCTCACTGCTTGTAAAAGCAGTCCAGAGGCTAATTAGCAGCTAGGATTGCTTTTACATGAAAGCCGGCCGCTGGCTGAAAAGAATGATACCAAGATGATACCTAAACCCGCAGGCATCAATCTGGTATAACCATTCAAAGTCCAGCAACATACCAGTACGTTGCTGGTCCTTGTTGGACATGTATTGTAATCTTTTTTTTCATGCAGCCTGTTGGCTGCATGAAAAAAAGAGATTGATCGGTAGGTATGCCCACCATTAGAATACCTCCCTTCATCCACCCACTTCTAATGATGGGCATACATGCACCATTTATATATGCCGAAGCATGGGGGCATCATCCCGCAAAAGTTATGCCGCACACACATGGTCGGACTTTTCCACGGGCAAGCCTCCGTCGGAATTTTGACCGTATGTACGCGGCATTAGGAGCAAAATCGCTCCTCCGCCCCTGCTGCCCCATGCTTCGGCATATATGCTCTTTTTTTTTTAACTGTGGTGGTGAAATCACCTCCTACAGCACTGGAGTCGCAGGGATCAGGCCTGTCTCTGCGAACGTTGCAGTTATGTGTGTTGTGTTTTGCAAGTGACAGCGATCGATCGATACTGCACTTGGGTGGCCTGGGCTGGACGAAGGGGCAAAACGCAGGTGCTAGCAGGTATCTGGGCTGATCCCGCTAACACTGCGTTTTTGGAACCCTAAACTGCTGGGGACGCTAGTATAGATCTGATCAGATATTGATCTGTTCAGATACTATACCACTAAGGGAGGTGTATGCTTCACACGTGGGTGTTAGCGTTACTGGCACTAACCTGAAGCTGCCTGGGGTGTGACGCAGACCCTCTCTGACGCTAAAACCTAATTGATATCACCCGCCGGGCGATCAGGGGGTTAAACCTTTATTGGGTTATATACGGCGGGTGCCCTGACACTATAAAAAGCAAACTAACTAACCAGCGTCACCCGTAACACTTATATGGTGATCACTGGTGAAAGGGTTAACTAGGGGCAATCAGGGGGTTAAAACCTTTATTAGGTAATATATGGGGGTACCTGACGCTATATATAAACCTGACGGGGAACCTAAATAACAAAATAACTAACTGGCTAACCAGTGTCACCAATAACACTTATACAGTGATCACTGGTGAAAGGGTTAACTAGGGGCAATTAGGGGGTTAAAACCTTTATTAGATAATATATGGGGGTACCTGACGCCATAAAAACCTGGCGGCGAACCTAAAAAATAACTGACTACCTATCGGTACCAGCATAACTAATACAGCGATCAGAAAAACGATCGCTACGTGACACTGGCAAAAGGGGGTGAAAGGGTTACCCTGGGGGGCGATCAAGGGGTTAAACCTTTATTAGGTAATATATGGGGGTACCTGACGCTATAAAGACCTGCAGCGAACCTAAAAAAAATAACTGGCTACCTAGCGGCATCACCGACACTAATACAGCGATCAGAAAAATGATCGCTTAGTGACAGTGGTGCTAGGGGGTAAAAGGGTTACCTGGGGGGCGAGCAAGGGGTTAAACCTTTATTGGGGGGGGTTAGGGGGCTACACTGGACCTAAAACTAACTGCCCTGACACTTTTACAGTCACAAATGTCACTGATTGCAGTGATCAGTAAATAAATGGTCACTGACACTCAGTGACACTGGGGGCTGGGGGGCGATCGTGTTCCTATGTGTGCTGGTGTCAGTGTGCTGTTTAGTGCACTAACCTCTGTGTCTTCTCTTTACGGCGCTCGGTGAGCGCCGCAGGAGAGATGACATCACTTCCTCCTGCCTGTGTAAACATTACACAGGCAGAGGAAGCATTTCTTTCGCCGGGAGCAATCGCGAGGGGGTGGCCAGAAACGAATGGCGGCCCCCTCATCACGGATCGCTCCCGAACGGATAACCACCGCTCACTGTACCGGAGGGACCCCCCACCCATACGAAGGCAGTCACGTACAGGTACGTGATTGTGCCTGTCTGTGCCATTCTGCCGACGTATATATACAGTGAGCGGTCGTTAAGTGGTTAATGTATTTATTGAGATTTAAAAATGATCACGTTTAGTAGTATCAGCACTTTGGGGGCTTCCCCCCTCTCCCTCCCTTTTTTTTTTTTTTTCTTATAGACACTACATTTATATCACACAAGGTAGTAAGTTAACCAGCACTTTTTTCCTCCCCCTTTTTTCCCCCTCCCCCTCTCTTCTTCTCCCTTTCCCCCCTTTTTTTTATTTTATTTTTATTTTTTTTCCTTTTAGAGGCCCCGCGATTGAGCCGGAAGTTTCGGCCTTCTTGATTTTCTATACACTAAATTTATATCACACGAGGCAGTAAGCTTGTTAGTACTTTCTCCTCTTTTCCCTCAACCCCCCAGCCCTCCTTTTTTTTTTTTCCTTCCTCTTAGAGGACCCACGATTAGGCCGTAAGTCTCGGCTTTCCTGATTTGTAATACACTAAATCTATATGACATGAGGTAGCAAGTATGTCAGTACTTTCTCCTCTCCCCCTTTTTTTTTTTTTATATATTCAACTTATATCACATGAATTGACCCCTTCCATACCGGGCCATAGCAGAATGACGCCGGCAGGAACCCCCTCTCCCTCCGTGTGGACGTCATATGACGTCCTGGGTTTGAGGGAGGATATCTGAATGATGCCTGCAGCTAGAGGCATCATTCAGATATCCTTGTTTGCAGCTGGCGATCCTGCGCACAATAAGAACGATCATAGCGGCGGTTCCGCCGCTTGATCGTTCTTATAGGCGGCGGGAGGGGACATCCCCCCCTCCCGCCGCCATTCGGTGCTTCTCCGGGCTCTCCCGTGCGATCGGGGACCCGGAGAGAATCGCCGGCGCCGTTGGTGGGTCACGTGATGACGTCACGCCCGGGTCCTCAAATGTAAACAAAGCCGCCATTGAGGCTAGTAAGTATGAGATCGGTGAAAAAATTTCACTGATCTCATGCTTTCTAGCCAGGAGGAGAGATGTGGGGTCTTATTGACCCCGCATCTCCCAATAAAGAGTACCTGTCACACACATTCCTATTACAAGGGATGTTTACATTCCTTGTAATAGGAATAAAAGTGATCAAAAAAAAAAAAAGTGTAAAAAAAAAAAAAAAAAAGCTCGCGCTTAGAAGCGAACACACGTAAGTCCCGCCCGCATATGTAAACGCCGTTCAAACCACACATATGAGGTATCGCCGCGTGCGTTAGGCCCCTTTCACACGGAGGGTCCGCCTGTCAGTTTTTTAGGCGGACCTGGACGGACGCTCCATGTAGCCCTATGGAGGCACGGATGTCAGCGGTGACATGTCCGCTGACATCCGCTCCGCCAAAGTGTGACGGAGGAAAACCCTATTTTTTCTTCCGTCGGCGGAGCGGATCGGATGACAACGGACTCTACGGTCCGTCGTCATCCGATCCCCCCATAGGGGGAGAGCGGCGCTCTGACAGGGCGGTCCCTGCACAGTGTGCGGGGACCGCCCAGCCATCCGCCGGCTCAGCGGGGATCAACTGAGCGATCCCCGCAGAGCAAGCGGAGCTTCACGGGGCGGATCATGACTGATCCGCCCCGTGTGAAAGAGCCCTTAGAGTCGCCTATGGAGATTTTTAAGTACCGAAGTTTGGCGCCATTCCATGAGTGTGCGCAATTTTAAAGCGTGACATGTTACGTATCTTTTTACTCGGCGTAACATAAGCTTTCATATTTTACAAAAAAAATTGGGCTAACTTTATTGTTTTGTTTTTTTTTAATTCATGAAACCATTTTTTCCCCCCAAAAAAGGCATTTGAAAAATTATTGCGCAAATGCCATGCAAGATAAAAAGTTGCAACGACCGTCATTTTATTCCCTAAGGTGTCTGCTAAAAAAAAACATATATAATGTTTCGGGGTTCTGAGTAATTTTCTAGCAAAAGAATGATGATTTGTACATGTAGGAGAGAAGTGCCAGAATAGGCCCGGTATTGAAGTGGTATAAAAAGCCCTGTATGGAAAGGGTTAATGAGTCTAGCTAACACTTTCCTTGCCCCTCCTGCCCTTTTCTATCACTTCCCCCCTTTTTTTTTTTTTTTTTCTCTCTCTCTTTCTCCTGGCCCTCCCCTTTATTCCTTTTGCCTTCCCCTCCCTTCCCCTGTATCCCTCTCTCTTTTCTATATACTCCTATCCTATTGTTGTTAACTCTCCAAACTAACGGAGAAAGAGCATAGGGGGTATAAGACAGGACATATCTCATTTGGACAAGAGGCTCCCCTAAGATATAAATTAATAAATCTCATGAAGGGACATGCTGGAAAGGATTAAATTGAGACCAAATAATTGTTATATTTGTAAATATGTATTTATTACTTTGTGTATGTATGTATGTATTTAAATGTATGTAATGTTTTTTCTTGCTTGATAAAAATGAATAAAAAAAAATAAAATAAAAAAAAAAACACAATATTTTGTACTTTTTGCTATAATAAATACCCCCAATTTTTTTTTTAAAAACTGAATTTTTTCTCATTTTAGGCCGATATGTATTCTTCTACATATTTTTGGTAGTAAAAATCGCAATACGCGTACATTGATTGGTTTACGCAAAAGTTATAGCGTCTACAATATAGGGGATAGATTTATAGCATTTTGCATTATTTCATTTTTTTTACTAGTAATGGCGGGACTGCGACATTATGGAGGACACATCGGACACTTTTGACACATTTTTGAGACCATTGTCATTTATACAGCGATCAGTTCTATAAAAATTTACTGATTACTGTAAAAATGTCACTGGCAGAGAAGGGGTTATCACTAGGGGGCGACCAAGGGGTTAATTGTGTTCCCTAGTGTGTTTCTAACTGTAGGGGGAGGGGACTGACCTAGAGGAAATGACAGATCTTGGTTCCTACCTATTCGGAACTTACGATCTGTCTTTCCTCACAGAACAGAACAGGGATGTGTGTGTTTACACACACACATCCCTGTTCTGCCTCTCGTGCCCACGATCGCTTGCGGCCGGCGGTCATCGCGACCGCCGGTCACGAGCATCGGCACCCCTGCGATGCAGCGCGCGTGCCTGCCTGCTATCCCGCTTAAAGGGACCGACGTACAACTACGACGGTTCGCGGGATAGGGCCGACCTGCCGCTGTATAACGACGGCGGCTGGTCGGCAAGTAGTTAAAGAGTCATTGTAATCATTTGATGAGGATTTTTCTTTTGTTTGTTCACTTTGCCGCATTTGAATAGAAAAAAATAAAATAAATTTGATTCGACCAATTCTAAATTTATTGATTCAAACGTTTTAAATCGAAAGAAATCTGTAAATTTGAAGACAATTCTAAAAAAGACATAAAACAAATTCCGAATACGAACCCACGAATACAAATTGAATGAATCAACCAAATTTAACGAGACTAGATACCGTATATACTCGAGTATAAGCCGAGTTTTTTAGCACATTTTTTTGTGCTGAAAATGCTCCCCTCGGCTTATACTCGAGTCATCTTTTTGCGCCTGATCTCCCGGACTTTGGGGACCCGGTACTTGGCACACATGTAGCCCCACTCTTCCTCTACAAGTGTGCAAAGTTTGTTGTCCGGGGGACCTACGGCCGGGGAGCACCGATTTTTCAAAGCTGGGCACCCCTTCCATAGACTCCCATGTTAAACGGTAATTTCTTTGGTAAGTTTGGGGACCCAGTACTGGCCGGTCGTAGGTCCCCTGAACCCGAAACTTGGCACACCTGTAGCCCCATTTCTCCTCTATAAGTGATAAGTGTGCAAAGTTTTTTTGTCTAGGGGACCTACGGCCGGGGAGCAACGATTTTTCAAAACCGGGCACCCCTTCCATAGATTACCATGTTAAATGTCAGTCAAGTCATGGACACAGTGAGGCACAGTGAGGCATGCAGATGGACACCCTAGGCTTATACTCGAGTCAATACGTTTTCCCAGCTTTTTGTGGTAAAATTAGGTGCCTCGGCTTATATTCGGGTCGGCTTATAAATGAGTATATTCGGTAACTAGATTAACGAATCTAAACTAAACAGATTTTTTCATCATGCACATGTCTAATGGAAGCATGATGACAGATATCTGTAAGTGCACGTGCAAGATCTGTGCCAGGTCTATTTACTTAACTGGGAAGGGCTCTCCTCCTGCAGCCTCCTAGGATATGCAATGTCGATAGCCTAATGCCGCATACACACGATCGGAAATTCCGACAAGAAAACCGCAGATTTTTTTCCGACTGAATGTTGGCTCAAACTTGTGTTGCATACACACGGTCACACAAAATTCCGACCGCCAAGAACGCGGTGACGTACAACACTGCGACAAGCCAAAAAAATGAAGTTTAATGCGTTGACTTGATTCCGAGCATGCGTGGTTTTTGGTGCGTCGGAATTGCATACAGACGATCGGAATTTCCAACAAGAACTTTTCTAGTCGGAAAAATTGAGAACCAGCTCTCAAATTTTTGTTATCGGAAATTTCGACAGAAAAAGTCAGACGGAGCCTACACACGGTCGGAATTTCCGACCAAAGGCTCACATCGAACTTTTGTTGTTGTAAATTGCGACCGTGTGTACGCGGCATTACAGGCTGCAGGAGGAGAGTGAAATATCATTCTAACCTAGGCGAGAATAGTGGCAAGAAAGGGCAGGGGGGTGGTGCCAGCACGAAAAAAAAAAAGGTTAAAAAAAAAAAAAAAAAGATAATTAAAGAATGTTTCGCTTTTAAAAATAGAGGACGGCAGAGGACTGTGATGCCCCAAAGCTTGAGTGAAGGTCTGCTTTATGTAAAGATACATTTAGTAATTTTAATGAACATTTAATTAAATTAAATAGTGTTTTTTTTCTGATTTAATAAAAAAACTTGATACAGGGGAGGAAAATAAAATATCTTGTTCTGGTTTGATTTCATTTATAGTTATATTCATTATTTTAGGTCATGAGCTAATTTTACAGGAGAAAGTAATGCTTTTAATTATTCTTTGCAATATTGTCTTTTTCTTTCAGTTTGAGTTATCTGAACACAGACAGGACGGCCATCACCAGAACCTGGTTTTCTTTTTGGAATTCCCATCTGCTAATGTTGAAGTTTAAAAAGTATGGATTTTTTTTTTAGTTTTGGATGCTATGTCTATTTGGGGAGACTTCAGCCTCGTACACACGGCCGGTTTTCTCGGCAAGAAAACTGCTGGGAGAGCTTTTTGCAGAGAAAACCGGTCGTGTGTATGGTTTCTCGTCGGGAAAACTGCCGGGAATCTCGACGAGAAAAATAGAGAACCTGCTCTCGATTTTCTCGTCGGGATTCTCGTCGGCCTGTTTCCCGACGAGAAAACTGTGTGTGTGTATGCGGCTACAAGCTTACCTGTCCTCCGGTAAGCCCGCGCATGCTCGATGAGACTTTGACACATGCGCGGTAGCTTCCAAGGGTAGTATAGGGTGAAGCAAGATGGCGGCGACGGCATTGAATGTGACGAGCGCATGCTCGTCGTAGTCGATGACGTCACCGCGTTCTTGCCATTCAAAGGAACGGCGGTTCTTTTGAATGGCCATCTGTATGCACGGCTTGGCAAGAAAATCTTGCCAGGAATCTTGTCAGGAAAAACAAAGTTTTTTTCCAGACGGGATTCTCGGCCGTGTGTCTTCATTTCCTGCCCTGGAAACATGAGTAGAAGTTTCAAGAAATGTTCTTCTGAGACAGCTTTCAGTTGGAAATGTGTTTATTATTATTATAGGTTTTTCCCTGGCCATAGGAGTGCGCAGGGAGTGTGCAGGGAGTGTGCCGGATGTGCATCCCCCCTCTTTCATGACCTGACGGCCTGCATGCTTGGATAAGGGTCTGTATGGTTTTTGGGGGACCCCACACCATTTTTTTTTTTATTTTGGCGAAGGGGCAGGTATGCATTTGCAGGGGGACCCCACACTGTGTTTTTTTTTTGGGGGGAGGGGGATTTTCTATTGCCGGTGTCTTGTCGAGTTGGTTCCCCTATCGATATGGTTCCGGGCTCGACTGTGCAGGCGCTGCCGAATAGATGTTAAAGCTCGGAGATTTCCGTCTGCTCGGCTTGCGCCTGCACAGTCAAGAGGGAACCAGATCGATAGGAGGAACCATAGGCTCGGCAGCTGTGGACGCGCTCGCCCCCGAAGCTTCATTACACACGCCGCTTTCTTCTTCATGCCGCTCTATACAGCAAGGGGCGGATCAGATGTGATATTGAGCAGTGCAATTTGTTTGTTTATACACAACGCTCTATACAGCCCCTTGCTGTATAGAGCGTTGTGTATAAACAAACAAATTGCACTGCTCCATATCATCACATCTTATCAGCCCCTTGTATACAGCGGCATGAAGAAGAAAGCGGCATGTGTAACTAAGCAACGGGAGCGAGCGCGTCTGCAGCTGCCGAACAGCTGTTACACCTCTGAGATTTCCGTCGCCTCGGATTGCACCTGCGCAGGCGAGCTCGGAACCATATCGATAGGAGGAACCAGCTCGGCAGAACACCGGCTTTCTTTTGTTTACATTTCAGCTCTCAGAGGGGAAGCCTGCTGACAGCTGATGAGTCATCTGTTGCTAGAGACACGGCGGACGGCTTCCTGACCCGCTGCTTAACAACCAGCTACTATTCTTCACACAGAATTCAAATCGGTCAATCATTTTTCGACTGATACAAATTCGAATCTCTTGTAAATTTGGAATTCATTAGTAAACAAATAATCATAACAAATTTTAACGAACTTCAACAACTATTTCATTTGGAGATTCGGATACATCTGAATCGCTGAATAAACAAAAATGTGTGGGCAGGGCAATTGGTAGATTACAATAGATAGCTAAGAAGGAAGGTATTTTTTGGTGCAGCTTACAGGCGGTGATAAGGACACTGCATTTTTGGCAAAAGATCAACAGGTATTTTCTGAATTTGCTGAACATTTTGTTGACTTGAAAGAAAGAAAACCGATGCAGCCAATCTCTAACATCATGGAGGGGAAGAGGACTCCAGTGGCAACCTGTGAAGCTCTGGTGAATTCCATGCCCAAGAGGGTTAAGGCAGTGCTGGAAAATAATGGTGGCCACACAAAATATTGACACTTTGGGCCCAATTTGGACATTTTCACTTAGGGGTGTACTCACTTTTGTTGCCGGCGGTTTAGACATTAATGGCTGTGTGTTGTTATTTTGAGGGGACAGCAAATTTACACTGTTATACAAGCTGTACACTCACTACTTTACATTGTAGCAAAGTGTCATTTCTTCAGTGTTGTCACATGAAAAGATATAATAAAATATTTACAAAAATGTGAGTGAGGGGCGTACTCACTTTTGTGAGATATATATATATATACACAATGTATATTATTGATATCTCTAAACTGATGACCTGTAGGGGCCTTTGAAGAACTGCCTATGGAAAATATAGGGTACTGTGAAGTTTGTCGCGGTTTCAGGGGTGCACGCAATTTTAACTACTTTACGACTCCCTATTGTAGCTTTACTTCATATACATATACGTGATCCCACACTTACAGGATCACGGGCGCAAATGCTCGCCGCCGGTGTCTCGTTCCCGCTGTGATTATGCACAGCGGTAGCCGATCAGCGGGTATGCAGACTCGATGTCCGCCGGCACCCACCCATCCTTCCTTACACAGGCAGATCGGTGGGTCTATGTAAACAAGGCAGATCGCCATTCTGTCAGGAGAGAAGACATGAATCCTGTGTCTCTGCAAAACAGGAACATGGATCCATGTCTTCCCCTAGTAAAAGCACCTCCCCCCCACAGTACACAAACACTGGCTAGGCACACATTTAACCCTTTGATCGCCCCTGGTGTAAACCCCTTCCCATCCAGTGTAATTAGTACAGTGACAGTGCATATTGTTTAGCACTGATCACTGTATTGATGTCACTGGTTATCAAAAAGGGTCAAAAATTTCAGTTTGTGTCCGATTTGTTCGCCGCAACATCGCAGTCCCACTATAAATCGCTGATCACCGCCATTACTAGTAAAAAAATAAAAATTCCAGCATATATCCCATAGTTTGTAAACAATATAACTTTTGAGCAAACCAATCAATATACGCTTATTGGGTTTTTTTTTTTTACCAAAAATATGTAGCAGAATACATATTGGTCTAAATTGATGAAAACATTTTTTTATTTATTTATTACTTTTTGCTATAAAACATATCCAATAATAAAAAATAAAAAAATGTAATTGTCTTTTTTTGTTTATAGCACAAGAATAAAAAACGCAGAGGTGATCAAACACCACCAAAAGAAAGTAGACATGTGCACTGCCGAAAACTTTGGTGGTTTTGTTTCATTCGTTTTTTGGTTTTTTTTCGGGTCATTCGTAAATTCGAAAATTTGTCAATTCCTAAATGTGAAAATCTGAAAATAAGAAAGAATAACTAACTAATAATAACAACTACAGTAACTATTAAATTATAGGTATTGGAATTTCCTTTAAAATTTGACTGTTGGTGAACATAACGAATACGAATGTATCCAAAGTTACGAATTATCCGAAATAACGAATGGCGCATCTAAACAAAACAGAACGAATTAATAATAAATAATAATATAATAAAAAAGTTTTTATTATTATTATTAATTTGTTACGTTCCATTCGTTTAGATGCAGCATTCGTTATTTCGGATAATTCGTAACTTCGGATAAAGATTTGAAAGGAATTTCCAATACCTATAATTTAATAGTTAGTAATAGTTAAGTTAGTATTAGTTAGTTATTACTTCAGTTTTTCGAGTTTTTGAATATTCAGAAAAATTTGTTAAACGGGTATTCGTTAATTCGTATATTTCTGAATTACCGAACTTGTCGAAATTCGTTAAAAAACTCATTCGGAATGAAACAAACTGCACAAGTCTAAAAGAAAGCTCTATTTGTGGGAAAAAAAAGGACATCAATTTTATTTGGGCACAACGTCGCACGACCGCGCAATTGTCAGTTAAAAAACTCATTCAGAATGAAACAAACTGCACAAGTCTGAAGCCTTGTACACACGACCGGGTTTCTCGGCAAGAACCAGCAAGAAACTTGCTGGCAGAGATTTCTTGCCGAGAAATTCGTTCGTGTGTATGGTTTCTCGTCAAGAAAACCGACTAGAATCTCGACGAGAAAATAGAGAACCTTTTCATTTCTCATTATAAGGTGAACTTTCCTTTTATCTGAATTAGGAAATAGTGAGAGTTATTGGGGAGAGTCCGACAACCGGTGCAGCTCTGCAGAGAAACCAATCAGCTTCCAGGTTTCTTTGTCAAAGCTTAAAGCGGAAGTAAACCCATCCATAAAACACGGCACGTGCCGGAAATGTAACACTCCCATTGGTTGTGCTCTCAACCAAACTGTCAAACCATCCAATGGCTGGTGTCTAAACTGATCACATGTGCAGCATCATTGCAGTTATAGACTAAACAGAGCCAAAGATGGCAGCTTCCTTGGCTGAAAACGATAGGGGGGTTTACTTACACCTTAATTGAAGAAGCTGAAGCTAGAAGCTGATTGGCTTTCATGCACAGCTGCACCACATTTTGCACTCTCCAGTTTTAGTAAATCTCCTCCAAATTGTTATCAATGTTTCGGTAATTTCCGGTACTATTTGTATCAATCAAATATATTACCGGATTGTAGAGTTTGCTCGGCCTGAGGAAGGATTGGTTGCGATCAGAAACTGTTGGCAATTTTCAATTTTGTAATCATAGCACGATTGGAAGTTCCTGTCCAATAATAACTTGTAGTAAATCTCCTCTAATGGACAACAAATGATTGTGACTGGGTAGTGGGTTAGGTTCGGGGTTTAGGGGGTGGGGGGGTCAGGGTTACAGGGTAGCAGTTAGGGCTGAGGTTGGGGGGTAAGAGTTAGGATTAGGGGGGGTCATTGCAACAATCAAAAACGTTTTTATCTACCTGTAGTTCTGTGTGGTAAGTATTGTTATCCTCCCCCTCCCCTGCAGTGAAAGCTGCACATCCACCAGGAAGTTGCTGATTAATATGGGAGGGATTGTAGTCAGTTTGTAAAATAAACAGAAAAAGAGACGAGTAGACGTAAGATTAAATATTTATTCAAACAGATCTGGTTGGTGACGGTGGAACTTTCTTCCCCTTTCTGGCTCCTATATTGTCTTCCATTGGTTATCAGGAAATGAGAAGCTGCAGAACAGCCGGGGCTGCTGTTAGAAATCACAGGGCCCCATACAACCTACCTGACAGGAGCCCGCCCAGCATGTGGCTGCATGTGTACTGCCCAAAACACAGACAGTGTGCATTTGGGGCCACTCACCTGCAGCCGTGTTTGTACAGCCACTGCATCTCCATAGAGCAATCCTAAATTCACATTAATGCATGTCAGGGACGCGTGCAAAAATTGCACCCTTTCCCGACACTCATAGAAACGCGCTGCTGTTTAACAGACGGCTCCAGCTGCATGAAAAAAACACTCATTCACGCAGCCAGAGTACCTGTGAGAATGAGCCCTTTGTTATGTAGGTTTTCTTTAACAATATTTTTTTTAAATATCCCATTACATTGCAATACATGTTTAAGCCGGCCAACTGCGTCAAAGTAATCCCTCTCTGGCCAGTCCCTACTCTGCTCTGCAAAATGCAAACGCTCCAATGTATATAGTGCCCCCTATGGAATATCCAGTGTATATAGTGCCCTCCACGGAATATCCAGTGTATATAGTGCCCTCTATGGAATATCCAGTGTATATTATTATTATTTAGCACTGTCAATTTACACAGCTCTTTACATATACATTGTACATTCACATCGGTCCCTAACCTCAAGGAGCTTACAATCTAAGGTCCCTACCTCACATTCATATACTAGGGCCAATTTAGACAGGAGTCAATTAACCTATCAGCATGTCTTTGGAGTGTGGGAGGAAACCGGAGTACCCGGAGGAAACCCACGCAGGCACAGGGAGAACATGCAAACTCCAGGCAGGTATTGTCGTGGTTGGGATTCAAACCAGCGACCCTTTTTACTGCTAGGCGAGAGTGCTACCCACTACACCACTGTGCCGCCCTATATAGTATATGTCCTCTATGGAATATCCGGTGTATATAATGTCCTCTATGGAATATCCAGTGTATATAGTGTAACTCATCAGTAGTTAAAGGAATGTGACCACTTGTTAACGCAAAAAGTTCTGGTTGAACCCTCTGCTGCGCACTGCTGAGCTTTCTAGCAAACAATTTTCGCAAAAAGCGGGGATTTTTAGTTCACATACATTGCAATGCAAGTTTTATGCCGGTCAACTGCATCAAAGTAATCCCTCTCTGGTCAGTCCCTACTCTGCTCTGCAAAATGCAGCAATCTATGATAGTGGTGGCTGGTGTTTTTTTTTTTGGGGGGGGGGCGGCAAACAACCCTTACCGGGCCGCAGGTAGAGCAGCATTAGCACAACTGCCCCTATCCCCCCCCCCCCCGCTAACACCCCAGCAAACCGCCCCCCATCCACCCATCCTTACCCTGGGTGCGAGCGGTGAGAGCGTCAGTCGGGTCTTTATGTAGTGCAGAGCTGATGCGGCCATCTTCCAGTGCAGGCGCCCCTGTCCTTAAGCGTGGCAGGCTTGGGGAAAGTTGCTCCGGTGTCCTCTCCTTGAGCAGCTTCCGCGGTGCGTCTCCTCTCTGCTCCTCCCGGCGCTAGGTGTCCAATAGGATCGCCTGACGTTTTGGCCAATCGGAAAACTGGTTTTATACCGATTGGCCGGGAGAAAAATCAGTGTTGCAACAGCGAATATTCATTCGCTGCTGTAACACACCTGGGTGGGATTGAAACACATTCTCTGCGACCCGAGCCCACCCTATATTGAAGCCTATTAGAGCCTCTGGCTCTAATCAGGTGCTTAAAAAAAAAACCCTGGCCGCTGTAATTCATGCACCCGGTACCCCTGCTATGCATGAATCTATCCATTGCATATAGGGGGGTGGTGTGGAGAAAACCTTTATGTGTCCAAAGTCGCATGTTAGGGTTAAGGGTTAGGGTTAACTGTTAGAGTTAGGAGTTAGTCTGCATAGATGTGAACCTAGCCTTAAAGCATAATTTCACCTGAAAAGGGAAGTTCTGCTCATCCTCCTCCTCCCTCCTCTACCACTTTTGAAGGTTTTCTGGTAGCTGGTGCCTATTTTTGACCAGTACCCCGTTGCCACTTAGGTGAGCAAAGTGGAAGTTCTGCCCCCCCCCCCCCCCCCCCCCATCAGATTGACTTCTCACGAACGGTAACAGCCAAGATGGATCAAAATTCAGCCGTTCCCTGTTAAATCGGTTAAATTTCAATCCATCTTTGGCCAACTTATCACTAGTCCAAGCAGGCAGGTTGCACCCCCCACCCTTCACTGATGTCTCTTCACGTGTCCTCCAGTTACTTTAGTTCTGGTTTTTGATGCATGCTTCTAATCAAGATGTCCTTGGGTGGTCAGAGAGCACAGTCATGGCTGCTCCTTTCCTTCCAGTCCTGTAGCTCTGAGTGTTCTGTGAAGGAGCAGAGAGGAGTCTGCACGCCATGCATCCCTCCCTCCCTGGCAGACTCCTCTCTGCTCCCATACAGACTCCCATCGCTTCCCTGCAGATTTATCCCTGCTCAATTGTAGGCTCAGTCCCCTCTTCCTGGCAGACTCCTCTCCACTTCCTGAAAGTCTCCCCTGCTCTCTGACACTTCTCCGTGTACACTTCTTTTTCCTTAGCAGACCTCTCCCTGTTCCCTCGCAGACTCCACCCCCACTTCCTGTAGACTCCCCTTGCTCTCCAACACCCCACTTCCTGTAGACTCCCCCTTGCTCTCCAACAGATTCTTCCCTGCTTCGGTGTAGGCTCTGCCCCGGCTACCTCACAGTCTTAGCCTGGCTACCTCGTAGACTCCTGGGCTGAGTCTGCAAGTGAGCCGGTACAAAATCTGAGGGAGCCAGGCTGGGACTGTCGGGAAGAGGGGACTAAGTCTACGAGGGAGGATACGGCAGGAGAGCTTTAGGAGTCTGTCCCCCAACAGACTCCTCTTTTCTCCTCTGCACGATCCTCCCTGCTTCATCGTAGACTTAGTCCTGACTTCCTCACAGTCTCAGTCTGATTCCCTTGTAGACTCCCTTGTAGTCTATGTCCCGGCTCCCATGTAGCCTCTGTCCCGGCTCCCATGTAGCCTCTGTCCCTGGTCCCATGTAGCCTCTGTCCCTGGTCCCATGTAGCCTCTGTCCCTGGTCCCATGTAGCCTCTGTCCCTGGTCCCATGTAGCCTCTGTCCCTGGTCCCATGTAGCCTCTGTCCCTGGTCCCATGTAGCCTCTGTCTCGGCTCCCTTGTGGTCTCTGTCTCGGCTCCCTTGTAGTCTCTGCCCCGGCTCCCGGAGCCAGGCTGGGACTGTCGGGAAGAGGGGACCAAGTCTACGAGGGAGCGGGGGAGGAGACTGCAGGAGAGCTTTAGAAGTCTGTCCCCCCCACAGACTCCTCTCTGCTCCTCTACACGATCCTCCCTGCTTCATCGTAGGCTCAGTCCTGACTTCCTCACAGTCTCAGTCTGACTCCCTTGGAGACTACGTTACGGCTCCCTTGTGGTAGTGGATGGTTGAGAAGGAATACCAGGTGTGAAATTCCTCGCAGTATTTTATGTCAGTTTCCATAAGCTCCATCCTGGCGTGTTTCAACTTCAGTTCAGCTTCTGTATGGCTCTCCATTGATCACTCTCAAATGAAAAGCCATCAAATAGCACCTGCTTCTTGTCTGGAATGTCCTCATTGTTTAGGAGGTCATCCAGTGGTATGTTCTGCTTTGTAACTTGTCTGAGGCCCTGAAATAGAAAAAAGAGAACAATGAGATCCATGAATGATTAGAAGAAACCCCTCTATGTAGGGATGCACCAATATATCGGCTGCTAAACATTATCGGGCAAGAATAGGGTTACCTGCGTTTTGCCGACAGGAAAAAAAGGTGCCAATAATGGCATGATGCGTCCCATTGATTTCAATGCATAATCGCGTCCTATTGACTTCAATGTAAAAATGCCCCCTATTGACACACTGATCAAATACTTACCTTTCGACGTACAAAGAATGGGGGGCGTGTCTCTCTCGCCTCCACCTCCTCCCAGTTTATTCCTTCGAAAAACGGGTGATATCTGATGTTCCTGAAGGTCGCTTTGCGCACCTCTTTGTCTTCATACTGGAGCTAAGGGAAGGAAAGAAAACAAAAAAACATAAGATGACAGTAATGGCTCATGAAGCGCACTGACTCTTTGGCGGAGCCTATATGGCTACTCTCCTTGTCCCGCTGGGACTGTGTCACTACTTACCCCTTCTATCAGGTCCCTGAAGTCGGTGTAGGCCGCATAATTAATGGAATGGTCACGTGGAATGAAGTTTGAAAAAGTACCGAAGGCCAGATCACATAAAGTGATCCCCAACATGTAATAATCCATGGATGGGTCCAACGGCATCTGTGGGGAAATCAGAGAGAGAAGGATAAGGATGAAAGGTCAGGCTAGAGACCAGCAGCATCAACATTACAACAAGTATTAGTGTTCAGTTTCAATGTGTAAATGTTAATCCCCAGGGGTGGGTGGTATCTGGATGTGGCCCCCAGGAGTGGACAGGACCCCCTGCGCCAGATGATGGTTAGACAGGACCCCCAGGACTGAACAGGGCCGGATGGGAACCTCAGGGCCAGATGGTAGCTGGAAAGGGCTCCCTAGGATCAGACAGGACCCTCAGAGCCAGATGGAAGCTGGAAAGGTCTCCCAGCGGCGGAAGGTAACTGGATGGGACCCCCAGGGCCAGTTGATGGTTAGACGCCCCCCCCCCCCCCAGGACTGGACCCCGAGGACTGGACAGGAAGCTCAGAGCCAGATGGTAGCTGGATGGGACCTCCAAGGCCAGATGATGGCTAGACAGGGCCCCTCAGGACTGGACAGGACCCCCAGGGTCAGATGGTAGCTAGAAAGAGCCCCCAGGTGCAGGTATTAGCTGGGCGGGACCCCCAGAGCCAGATAGTGCCTGGATGAGGCCCCCAGGACTGTACTTGATATCCAGAACCAGATGGGTAACTGGACCAAGGTCATTAATCCATTCCTAATCTGATAATTGCTCTGTATATACAGGTTCTGGTTAATCCAGGCCTAGTTTGGTTGATAATTGCCCTGTGTATGGGCACATTGGACTTACCTTGCGTTCAGGCGTGTAGATAGTTGCAATGCCGAAGTCGGCTATTTTGATGTGACCGGTGCTATCTATGAGAATGTTGTCAAGCTTTAGGTCTCTGTGGAGAAAAAAAAAGAGTGTCAGTTCTGCAGTTCAGACAATGATCCCTCCCATATATCCCAGGAATTACAGATCCATAGAGGGCTGAACAATCACAAAGCTCCCTTTCCTAGCGCCACCCAACATTTTCTATGATCCGGTCTACATTCCTCCGTCCTCCTCTCCTAAAGGTGTGTGTCCATTGGATGAGGGAGGAGGAACGGGTCACCATTGGGTGTTCAGGCAGTGGGAGGGGGGGAGGGGGGATTCTAAAGTAAATAATTCCTAGCGCCACCCAACGTTTCCTATGATCCGGTCCGCGTCCCTTCGTCCTCCTCTCCTCATGGGTGCATCCATTGGATGAGGGAGGAGGAACGGGTCACCATTGGGTGTCCAGGCAGCGGGAGGGGGAATTGAAAAGAAAATAATTGTACTTACCTGTGTATGACACCTATGGAGTGGATAAACTCCAGACCACACACGAGCTCCGCTGTGGTCAGTCTGAGGGAGGTGATGTCACATCTTTCCACCTTGCCCCTCAGTTCTCCTCCGCTAAGATACTCCATGACATAGAAGAATTGGTTCTGGGGGGGGAACACAGACAGGTCAATCAATGCATTTTACTTAGAAGGTCCAAATCAGAGTAACGTGTTATATATATCTACCCAAATATACTGTGACGTCTACCTATACCTACCTACAGTCCATCCATCCATATCTACCTACACTATATCCATCCATCTATATCTACCTACACTATATCCATCCATCCATATCTACCTACACTATATCCATCCATCTATATCTACCTACACTATATCCATCCATCCATATCTACCTACACTATATCCATCCATCTATATCTACCTACACTATATCCATCCATCTATATCTACCTACACTATATCCATCCATCCATATCTACCTACACTATATCCATCCATCTATATCTACCTACACTATATCCATCCATCCATATCTACCTACACTATATCCATCCATCTATATCTACCTATATCCTTCTATTTATATCCACACCTCTATATCTACCTATATCCTTCTATATATATCCACCTATCTATATCCTTTTATATCTATCCATCTATATCTATCTATATCCTTCTATCTATATCTATTCATTCATATCTACCTATATCCTTCTGTCTTCATCCATCTATATCTACCTATATCCTTATTTTTATATCCACCCATCTATATCTACCTATATCCTTCTATATATATCCAGCTATCTATATCCTTCTATATCTATCCATATCCTTCTATCTATATCCATTCATATCTACCTATATCCTTCTATATCTATCCATCCATATCTATCTATCTATATCCTTCTATATCTATCCATCCATATCTATCTATATCCTTCTATATCTATCCATCCGTATCTATCTATATCCTTCTATATATCCATCTATATATCCATCCATCCATATCTATCTATATCCTTCTATCTATATCCATTCATCTGTATCTACCTATATCCTTCTGTATTCATACATCTATATCTACCTATATCCTTCTATATAAATATCACATTGCTGAGGTCACTGACCCAGCAATGATGTCACTGGACTGGGCTGATGATGACATCCAGATATCATGTAGCAATGTTTGCTTCCAAAAAATAGACTTACCTCCGTCTGGAACGTGGCGTAGGCATGGGTACAGTAATGGCTGCCCCCCACCCTCTCCAGGGCACGACGCTCACACAGGGCAAAGTCATTGCTGTATGAAGCTACTTGAAACTTCTGAACGATCTTTACGGCCACCAGCATGTTGCTGTCAATGTGAGTCGCCAGCACCACCTGTAGGAGAGAGAGAGAGAGAGAGACGGTTAGTACGTTATATTTTTCCATGTGCTCTAACTGCTAGGCCTGGTTCACACACGTTTTGCTGTTTCTCATTTGGATCACACTTCAGACAGCAATACCGGGGAACCAAGCATGTTGTGCATGGTTGTGTGGGGGGCAGTTGCAGTACAGCATCATTTATTCAAATGGGTCAAGTTCGGCCACAGAGCATGAAATGGGGGTATCATTCCTGCCGCCGCAGCGGTGAAGGAAAGCATTTGTACGCCCCCAGCAACAGGGGGAGCGGTTGAGGGGCAGGGTTTTAAAGAGTAGTGTGTGCGGCTGTCAGTGAGGAAAGATGTGTCGGCTGCTACGGAAAGCCGATGGCAGCTTGTGGGACCCCGGGCGGCAGATGTCCCAGGTGACCACGCTAGCGCACCGCTGTCTGGCCAGTTACTGGAGCTCAGTGCCCGAACTTGTTGTGGTACTGGGCTTCGGGATTCAGCTGTACTCCCCTGACGGCGGCTCTGCGTGCGGGAGATGGGAGGAGGGTGCGGGTGCTTTTTTTTCGTGCAGGGGGCAACTTTTTAGCCGCCACCCTAGGCCTGGGCCTTGTCGGCCTAAGCCAAAACACAGCACTGTGCCCCCCACCCCAGTGTCTATGGGCACCTCATTACTAATCTCTGCTTACTTACCGTCCCAAAGGCTCCTGATCCAAGTATCTTATGGAAGATGAAACTCTCCGGAGTCAAGTTGGTCTCTTTGTGTCCTGTAGGGGCCGCTACGCGTTCTGTCGTCCTGTCGTCTGCTAGAGAGAAGAAAGAGAAATAAAGTTTATTGCCCCACCCACATACAGGTCTTATCACTGATTTCTACTGGTAATTGAAGTCTCCAATACAGAGAGAAGAGCTGACCCCGGTAGTTTATATTTACACAGGGAAATTATCATCCAATCGCTGACTAACTGCAGGCTTAGAGCAAGTCTATAGGTGTGTTCTAGGTCATTGTATGAGGGTTGAACTTTGAATACCATGCCTAGGAATGTGGGGGGAGGTTATGGGGGGGGTTAAACATTCACTGTCATTCCCAGCATTGGGGAGGTTAAACTTTAATAGCAATGCCCAGCTGGTAGGTAATTGGGGGTTGAGCTTTCATTGCCATAGCCAGCAATGAGGGAGGGGGCAGAATATGGCAGGGTTAAACTTTCACAGCCTTGCCCAATAATATGGGGGGGGGGGTAGAATTTCACTGTCATGCACAGTAATGGGGGGGGAGATTATGGGGAGGTTTAACTTTCCTTTTCATGCCCAGCAATGGTGGGGGGTGGGAAATTAGACTTTCTCTGCCATGCATAGCAAAGAAGAGGGGGAGGTATGGGGGGGGGGGGGTTAAACTTTCAGTGCAATGCCCATCAATTTAGGAAGGAGATTATGTTTGGGAGTACTCTTCGGCTGCCTTGGCCAGCAATTAGGGGGGGGAGAAGGGGGTGAAAATTTCAGTGCCATTGCCAGCAGTGTGGGGGGAGATTATTGAGGGGGGGGTTAAAACTTTAAGTGCCATGCGTAGCAATGGGGGGGATTATGCGGGAGTCAAACTGTCACTGGGGAATGAGGTGGTTAAACTTTCACTGTCATGGCCAGCAATGTAGGGGGGGATAATGGGGGGGGTTAAACTTTCAGTGCCAAACCTAGAAGTTTGGGGGGGTAAGGAGAGGGGATGTGAGGGGGGTGGGGAGTCCAGGTAATAATTTCTCTGGTTAATGATAAGTAAAATTGGTATTTGCTCGCTATCACAGAGCGAATGTCTTCTCCTCTGAGCCCAGTTCCTCTTTAGGGATGAATTTGGTGGAGGAATTTCTTGTCCTCCTCTCCTATGTACTATATGAAGATTCACAACTAATCCTTACCTCCTCCGTCACTCCTCCTCCTCTTCCTTAGATGGCCCTCACATTCTGTGTCCTGGGACAATCTCTTCTTCTCTCCTTTCCTCTCTGCACAGCTCTGGAGATCCTCACTGGCTGTGTAACATCTGCTCCTCTTCCTGGGAGCCTGGCCTGTCTGCTCAGCGGAGCTCCCTGCTTCCTTCTCTCTGCTCCGCTTCCTTGGAGCCAGGCATGTCTGCTCAGCGGAGCTCCCTTCTTCCTTCTCTCTGCTCTGCTTCCTTGGAGCCTGGCAACTCTGCTCAGCGGAGCTACCTTCTTCCTCCTCTCTGCTCCTCTTCCTGGAAATCTGCTCTGCAAACATCTCTAGTTCCTCACTGGCGCTGTAATAGATTTCCTCGCTGCTCCTCTTCCTGGGAGTCTGGCCTGCCTGCTCAGCAGAGCTCCCTTTTTCCTCCTTTCTGCTCCTCTTCCTGGGAACCTGGCCTGTCTGCTCTGCAAACATCTCTAGTTCCTCACTGGCGCTGTAATAGATTTCCTCGCTGCTCCTTTTCCTGGTCCTCTGATTGGACATCGTGGATGTTCCAATGCAAAGTTCCTCTCTGTTGATCTCCTGTCCTCTCTGCATGGCAGCTTTTATAATTTTATTAGATATGAAATAATACAGAAAAGTGATAATAGAAACTCCTATTCCTCTTCCTGCGCTGTGTACAATATATACAATCTATATATGAAGGTTATCTATGGAATAATCTACTATAATAGAATGCTGACAGAGAGCTCAGAATTCTGTGTCTGCACTCGTCTGTATCCAGTACACAAATGACTCTCCTACTGCCTGACACTCTATATATAGCCTGAGAGGCTGTGATGTCACCAACTGTCACATGACCAAATTCAAATCTCCAGCCACAGCCGGGATCTTTCAACTGACAGTTATGCCCATATATGGTCAACAGCCCAGATCAGGTGAACAAGCACTGATCATGTGATACAGATCTGACATATACCCCTGTGTTGTACAATTTTACACATTATTCATATACATTTAAATAGTGCTGACATATTCTGTAGCGTTGTGCAATCGAAAACTATTATTATTACTAATCCATATATAAATAGCTCTGATCTATTCTGTTACATTGTACAATAATTAAGTGTTTCTTGCATAGCAAAAGCACTTACTGTTATCTCACATATATATTATTATTCTTATTATAGCCAAATTTACCACCCTAACTCCTGCCACAGCTTTTACACTACATAGACAAGTAATATACCGAAACGTGCGGATTGTTCCCGATCGGTGTGCTATTACTTTGTGGAACGTTTTGCCGAATCGTTCACGAAATATCGTCGTTTTTGCGGCAAAATTTTGCGGCAAAATTTGTCCCATAGGAATGAATGGCGAAACTAGAGTGTGAGCTGACAAAATCTGAAAAATCAGGACATGATTTCTAACCTGCCACCACTCCCTCATTTTCAAGCCCACCTACACAAATCTTATATCAAAACGTTCAGCTATCCCTGCTGCCACTACACGTGTCCACAGCTAAGCCATAGTCCTAATAGTTTTCACACTATGACGATTTGTTTGCAACGCACGCCACCCATTGACATTCATTGAAACTCCCCTCTAGCCACTTCAAATTTGAAGGGCAATTTCTAAACTGCGACTGTGCCTTCAATTTTAATACTTCAGAGACAAACTATATATCAAAATGTAGGTCTGGGTCTTGTGATTCTCGCAATATAAAGCTCTTCGCTGTAGGATTTAATTTATATTTTTAAAATACGACCGTTTGAAGAATGGCAAGTATTCAGGAGAGGCTGAAAATACTCTGACTTGCGCTTAGAGCCTGCATAAACAAACATTGGTTTCCTTGGCAACGCTGAGGGAATTATAGCTCCTCCCACACAGCTCTGAGGGGAATTGTAGCTCCTCCCACACAGCTCTGAGGGGAGTTTCTGTATCACAAATTGTTGTAACATGGAGGTTGGCTGTGTTGTCTTTCCCTCAGGACACAGTATGTTCCCAGTTTGGGGTGTCTGGGGGGGAAAGACAATGCACGTCGCCTCTTATTTCTCTAAGGCATTTCTAATGTTCAACTTTGCTTACTCTTTTTGATTCTGTTATCTGTAAATTAATTACTATGTACCCCTACTATGTACTGTAATACGACGGATACTGTTTTCCCGCTTTTTATGAGCCCTCCATTATAAAAAATAATTTTTTTATATATATATATATATATATATATATATATATATATATTATAATTTTTGGGGAAAAAATGATTTTTGAAAAAAATAAAAAAATTAAATAAAAATCATTTAAAAAAATATATATATTTTTTTAAAACACATCATTTTGAAAAAAATAATAATTTTTGAAGAAAAAAAACATTTTTGAGAAAAAATTGTTCCGCTCTTTCAGCTAATGATGGGCCTTCTTCATTTTTTTCCTACTATTTCTACTTTTTAAAATATTTAAAATATTAAGCTTTTTAACACTTTTCACAGTTACTCCAGCCACTCCAACCACACAACAGTTGCTCAAGCCACTCCACCCAGTTACTCCGCCCACTCCAGTTGTAGACTACTGGTGGAGGCAAGAACACTTCACACAATATCCCCAGAAATTGTAGCTTTTCTAGTTATATATTATTATTATTCAAAAATCCAGCCACAGTAACTGACACTTCTGCCCATATAAGGTAAGGCCCAGATCATGTGATACAGATCTGACATATACCAAAGTGTTGTACAATTTTACACATTATTAATATACATTTATATAGTGCTGACATATTCTGTAGCGCTGTGCAATTCAAAACTTTTATTATTGTTATTATTAATATATATTTAAATATCGCTGACATATTCTGTAACATTGTACAATTACATAGTATTATTATTATTAATATTACGGATTTCTAAAGCACTGACAGCCTTGTACAATCACTCATTGGTAATTATCATAAATATATATTTTATATCGCACTGACATATACCGTAGCGTTGTACAATCACTCATTAATTATTATGATTAAACATTTTATATAACACTGACATATACCATAGCGTTGTATAATCACACATATGACTATATATGTTATATGGCACTAAGATATACTGTAGGGTTCTACAATCACTCATTAATTGTTATAATTAAAAATGTCATATAGCGCTGACTTATACCGTAGAGTTGTACAATCACTCATTATTATTACTATATATTTATACAGCGCTGACATATACTGTAGCGTTGTACAATCACACAATTATTACTAAATAGTTTATATAGCGCTGACATACCGTAGCATTATACAATCACACATTGTTATTATACATTTTATATAGCGCTGACATATCTCGTAGCGTTGTACAATCACTTATCATTAATTATTATAATTTAAGGGTAACTCCACTTTCGTGGGGAAAAAAAAAAAATCAAATAAAGAAAAAATAATATACTGTAGCATAGAGCTGCACGATTAATCGAGATAGGATCGCAATCTCGTTTCCCCCCCAAGCGATCTCCAGGCTGGATGACCTGCGATTTTCGTATATCCCCGCCGGTTCCACGTAACCAGCGTGGAACGGCAAATGGTGGATATCGGAACTGACGTCAGCAACCGGAACTGACGTCAGCTATCATAGAGCGTGATGCGGCGCAGCGCCGCTGGATGTCGATGATGCATGGGCGGTACCACCACGCTTCTCGGCCGGCGGGAAACACGAAAACACACAGCACAGCGGTGAGAGCCCATTCACACAGGAGCGACTCGTCAGGCGACTCAGCCGCCTGACAAGTCGCGTCCCGCTCTGTTCAACAGAACCGTTCTAATAGGGGCGACGCAAGTCGCTCTGACTTAGAAAAAGGTTCTTGTACTACTTTGGGGGCGACTCGGGGCGACTTGCATTGACTTCTATACAGAAGTCATTTTGCAAGTCGCCTCTGAAGTCGTCTTCAGATCGCCTTGCCGAGTCGCCCCCAAAGTTGTGTGCCGCCCCTGTGTGAATGGGCTCTCAGTGTGCACACCAGCAGCAGGATCCAATGACTGCAAAACACAGTGAGTGAGCTTCCATTCCTGTGCCTTACTACTAAATGTATGACAGGTGACAGTCACGGCTATTAAAGGGGGGCATGTGAGCCGAGGAGTGGACTTAAAATACCGGCAACCACTGTCCCTTATTATGAATATTACCAGTCTGAGTCGGCTACCCATATTATGATTATTACCAGTCAGCTACCCAGAGTCTGTGGTAATATTCATAATATATTATAAGGGACAGTGGTTGCCGGTATTTTAAGTCCACTCCTCACATGCCCCCCTTTAATAGCCTTTTGAGAATCGCGATCTTCATTCTAAAAAAAGAATCGTGATTCTCATTTTTCCCAGAATCGTGCAGCTCTACTGTATCACAGACAATTGCGACACAAGTCCTGTTGTGATTGAATGTTATTATAAAAGACCTTTCCTTTTCTAATCTGCAGCCGCTGTAAGTTTCTGAAAATGCAATATGGCCACCTGGAGGTGTTCCACACAGAATGTATACAGAACGTCCCCTCAGAAACATCATTTCCTGCTTGTGTGATTGGCTCACTGATTTTCCCACAAGTCTGCACTAAGATGCAAGTCAGATTTCAGGCATCCCCTGCAACATAAATGTCATGTTTGCTGAGATATTCCCAATAGGAACATGTCTGAAGGGATGCAGACCCTGCCAGTTTCCTCATTAGAGCCCGGCAGCTAATTGATAATTCTGAAACCACTGCCATTAGACTCACACCGCTCAGGGGCACAGAGGAACACACAAGTATTTTTTTCAGAATAACAAGTAGTGTTATACAATCACACATTATTACTGTACATTTCATATAGCGCTGACACCTCTTCACATCAGAGGACCCCCCATCACACCAGAGGACCCCCATCACATCAGAGGACACCCCCATCACATCAGAGGACCCCCCATCACATCAGAGGCCCCCCCCATCTCATCAGAGGACCCCCATCACATCAGAGGACCCCCCCATCACATCAGAGGACCCCCCATCACGACCCCCAATCACATCAGAGGACCCCCTATCACATCAGAGGACCCCCCCATCACATCAGAGGACCCCCCATCACAGAGGACCCCCCATCACATCAGAGGACCCCCCATCACATCAGAGGACCCCCAATCACATCAGAGGACCCCCCTATCACATCATAGGACCCCCCTATCACATCAGAGGACCCCCATCACATCAGAGGACCCCCCCCATCACATCAGAGGACCCCCCCATCACATCAGAGATCCCCAATCACATCAGAGATCCCCCATCACATCAGAGATCCCCCCATCACATCAGAGGACCCCCATCACATCAGAGATCCCCCCATCACATCAGAGGACCCCCCTATCACATCAGAGGACCCCCCATCACAGAGGACCCCCCCATCACATCAGAGATCCCCCATCACATCAGAGGACCCCCCCATCACATCAGAGGACCCCCCCCATCACATCAGAGATCCCCCATCACAGAGGACCCCCCCCATCACATCAGAGATCCCCCATCACATCAGAGGACCCCCCATCACATCAGAGAACCCCCATCACATCAGAGGACCCCCTCCCATCACATCAGAGGACCCCCCCATCACATCAGAGGACCCCCTATCACATCAGAAGACCCCCATCACATCAGAGGACCCCCCCATCACATCAGAGGACCCTCCATCACATCAGAGGACCCCCATCACATTAGAGGACCCCCCATCACATCAGAGATCCCCCTATCACATCAGTGGGCCCCTTTTATATCAGAGACCCCCCATCACATCAGAGGACCCCCCCATCACATCAGAGGACCCCCATCACATCAGAGGATCCCCATCACATCAGAGGACCCCCATCACATCAGAGGACCCCCTCCCATCACATCAGAGATCCCCCATCACAGAGGACCCCCCCATCACATCAGAGATCCCCCATCACATCAGAGGACCCCCATCACATCAGAGGACCCCCCATCACATCAGTGGACCCCCCATCACATCAGATGACCCTCTATCACATCAGAGGGACCCCCATCACATCAGAGGACCCCCTCCCATCACATCAGAGGACCCCCCCATCACATCAGAGGACCCCCTATCACATCAGAGGACCCCCATCACATCAGAGATCCCCCTATCACATCAGAGGACCCCCATCACATCAGAGGACCCCATCACATCAGTGGGCCACTTTCATATCAGAGACCCCACATCACAGGTCACCCCATTACATAGGAGAACCTCCCATCACATCGGAGGTCCCCCATTTCATTAGAGGACCCATAGCACATCAGAGGTACTCCCATCAAATATTAGAAGCCCCCCCATCACATCACAGAACCCCATCAAATCAGAGGATACTCCCATCAAATCAGAGATACCTCCATCACTGTAGAGGTCCTCCGATCACATCGGAAGTACCCCTTTCATTTCAGAGGTCCGCCCATCACATCAGAGGACCCCCTCCTATCACTTTAGAGGTCCCCGCTCACATCAGAGGACTCCCCATCACATCAAAGGCCCCCCATCACATCAGAGGACCCCCCATTACATCAGAGGACCCCCCATCACATCAGAGGACCCCCCCCCATCACATCAGAGGACCCTCCATCACATCAGAGGACACCCCCATCACATCAGAGGACAACCCCATTACATCAGAGGACCCCCCATCACATCAGAGGACCCCCCCCCATCACATCAGAGGACCCTCCATCACATCAGAGGACACCCCCATCACATCAGAGGACCCTCCATCTCATCAGAGGACCCCCCCCATCACATCAGAGGACCCTCCATCACATCAGAGGACACCCCCATTACATCAGAGGACCCCCCATCACATCAGAGGACCCCCCCATCACATCAGAGGACCCTCCATCACATCAGAGGACCCCCCCATCACATCAGAGGACACCCTCCTATCACTTTAGAGGTCCCCGCTCACATCAGAGGACTCCCCATCACATCAAAGGCCCCCCATCACATCAGAGATCCCCATCACATCAGAGATCTCCATCATATCAGAGGACCCCCATCACATCAGAGGACCCCCCCATCACATCAGAGGACCCCCATCACATCAGAGGACCCCCGTCACATCAGAGGACCCCCCTATCACATCAGAGATCCCCATCACATCAGAGATCTCCATCATATCAGAGGACCCCCATCACATCAGAGGACCCCCCATCACATCAGAGGACCCCCCCATCACATCAGAGATCCCCATCACATCAGAGGACCCCCGTCACATCAGAGGACCCCCCTATCACATCAGAGATCCCCATCACATCAGAGATCTCCATCATATCAGAGGACCCCCATCACATCAGAGGACCCCCCCATCACATCAGAGATCCCCATCACATCAGAGGACCCCCATCACATCAGAGGACCCCCCATTACATCAGAGGACCCCCCCATCACATCAGAGATCCCCATCACATCAGAGGACCCCCATCACATCAGAGATCCCCATCACATCAGAGGACCCCCCATCACATCAGAGGACCCCCCATCACATCAGAGATCCCCATCACATCAGAGGACCCCCCATTACATCAGAGGCCCCCCATCACATCAGAGATCTCCATCATATCAGAGGACCCCCCATGACAGAGGACCCCCCATCACATTAGAGATCCCCCATCAAATCAGAGGTCCCCCGTCACATCAGAGGACTCCCCATCACATCAGAGGACCCCTCAATCAGACCACAGGTACCCCCATCACTTTAGAGGTTCCCTATGCCACATCAGAGGTACCCTTTTCATCTCAGAGGACCCCCATCATATCAGAGGTCCTCTCCCCTCACCCTGTCGGATGAATAATCAGAATCAGCAATGGATCCTCCAGTCTATGTAGGGATGAGGTCTCTGATATTGGATGACGTCACCAACACTCACCTCACATCAGTTCTGTAATGTTCCTCTCCTGTCATTCTGTATAATAGGCTGTGTAGCGGGACATTGGTGGTTCAGGGATTTTACACTTTGCTGTCATATTTCCCTTTTCTTATCACACGCTGTGGTGCCGGGGAATCCAAATGGCATCCCATGGGGGGAATCCAAACAGGCACCTGGGCAAACCCAAATGCCCCCTCTTGGGGGGAACCAAAATGGCAGCCCTGGGGAAGCCCAAACGACTCCCTGGGCGAAACCTAAATTGCAGCCTGGGGGGGGGGGGGGGGGGGTCCCAAATTGTATTCCGGGACAAACCCAGAGCTGTTTCTTGGCCTAGGCCGACAAGGCCCAGGCCTAGGGCGCCCCGACCCCCGCACGAAATCCCCGTCCTCCCAAGTCCAGGCATCCGCGGCGCACTAATGCAGGCCCCGGCATAAGCAGCCTTTGGGCGTACTTGGCTGGGGGAGGGGAGCGACTTGCACCCCCAAAGGATGGCTGATGACTGGCCTGACCTTAACTGGTGGAGGCGGAGCCTAATGCTCCGCCTACCCTCCTCCGCGCGGCATCAACATTGCATCTTCTCCAGTCCGGAGCGGAGTCTGTGATCATGATGATGATAGATGAGGAGAGGGAGAGAGGATGACAGGAACCCCCGGGCAGCGTCCAGGACAGCAGGTAATGGGAAGGACAAGAAGAGGAGCTGTCGGGGAGCAGCGCGCTGTGAGTGCTCTTATTATTACAGGGGGGGGGGGGGGGGAGGACAGTACAGATACACGAGGCTCCATTATACTCTCCTGGTCCTCCCCTCACAGTGTCCCCCCCCCCCTCACAGTGTCCTCCCCTGACAGTGTCCCCCTGTGTCCTCCCGTCACAGTGTCCCCCCCCTCACAGTGTCTCCCCCTCACAGTGTCCTCCCCTCACAGTGTCCCCCTGTGTCCTCCCCTCACAGTGTCCCCCTGTGTCCTCCCCTCACAGTGTCCCCCTGTGTCCTCCCCTCACAGTGTTCCCCCCTCACAGTGTCCCCCTATGTCCCCCCCTCACAGTGTCTCCCCCTCACAGTGTCCCCCTGTGTCCTCCCCTCACAGTGTCCCCCCCCCTCACAGTGTCTCCCCCTCACAGTGTCCCCCTGTGTCCTCCCCTCACAGTGTCCCCCTGTGTCCTCCCCTCACAGTGTCCCCCTATGTCCCCCCCTCACAGTGTCTCCCCCTCACAGTGTCCCCCTGTGTCCTCCCCTCACAGTGTCCCCCCCCTCACAGTGTCTCCCCCTCACAGTGTCCCCCTGTGTCCTCCCCTCACAGTGTTCCCCTGTGTCCTCCCCTCACAGTGTCCCCCTATGTCCCCCCCCTCACAGTGTCTCCCCCTCACAGTGTCCCCCTGTGTCCTCCCCTCACAGTGTCCCCCCCCTCACAGTGTCTCCCCCTCACAGTGTCCCCCTGTGTCCTCCCCTCACAGTGTCCCCCTGTGTCCTCCCCTCACAGTGTCCCCCTGTGTCCTCCCCTCACAGTGTTCCCCTATGTCCCCCCCTCACAGTGTCCTCCCCTCACAGTGTCCCCCTATGTGTCCCCCCCTCACAGTGTCCCCCTGTGTCCTCCCCTCACAGTGTCCCCCTATGTCCCCCCCCTCACAGTGTCCCCCTTTGTCCTCCCCTAACAGTGTCCCCATGTGTCCTCCCCTCACAGTGTCCCCCTGTGTCCTCCCCTCACAGTGTCCCCCCCTCACAGTGTCCCCCTATGTCCTCCCTCACAGTGTCCCCCTGTGTCCTCCCCTCCCAGTGTCCCCCCCCTCACAGTGTCCCCCTGTGTCCTCCCCTCACAGTGTCCCCCCCCTCACAGTGTCCCCCTGTGTCCTCCCCTCACAGTGTCCCCCTGTGTCCTCCCCTCACAGTGTCCCCCCCTCCCAGTGTCCCCCCTCACAGTGTCCCCCTCTGTCCTCCCCTCACAGTGCCCCCCCCTCACAGTGTCCCACTGTGTCCTCCCCTCACAGTATGCCCCCCCCTCACAGTGTCCTCCCCTCCCAGTGCCCCCCCCCCCCTCACAGTGTCCCCCTGTGTCCTCCCCTCACAGTGTCCCCCTGTGTCCTCCCCTCACAGTGTCCCCCCTCACAGTGTCCCCCTGTGTCCTCCCCTCACAGTGCCCCCCCCCTCACAGTGTCCCCCTGTGTCCTCCCCTCACAGTGTCCCCCCCCTCACAGTGTCCCCCTGTGTCCTCCCCTCACAGTGTCCCCCCCCCTCACAGTGTCCCCCCCTCACAGTGTCCTTCCCTCACAGTGTCCCCCCCCCCCTCACAGTGTCCCCTCCCCTCACAGTGTCCCCCTGTGTCCTCCCCTCACAGTGTCCCCCTGTGTCCTCCCCTCACAGTGTCCTCCCCTCACAGTGTCCCCCCTCCCCTCACAGTGTCCCCCTGTGTCCCCCCCTCACACAGCAAAAACGCACATGCAGAAATGCATCCGGAAGACATCCAGACTGTGTTTCTATGGTGTGAACCGGCGGCCCTCAGAGTGATTATCCATCATAATGTTCAGAATAGAAAGATCTCATTGGTTAGCCTGGTCACATGGTCATGAGGGCTTTCTATGACAAGCATTAGGATGGGTACAGCGGGGTCCGGAGGGGTGGGCGGGATATTTGAAGCTCTGCTTTCTTTCGGGACTCCTTACAGGAAGAAGAAGCCTCAGAGGCGCTTCTCATTGGTCAGCAGGGTCACATGGCTGTGCCGTCCAATCACCACTTGGCATTGTGAGCATTAGGATGAATACAGCCTGTTTCGGAGGACCATTTCGCTGGCCAAAGACCAGGCCCCTTTTTGCGATTCGGCACTGCGTCGCTTTAACTGACAATTGCGCGATCGTGGGACGTAGCTCCCAAACAAAATGTACATCCTTTTTTTCCCACAAATAGAGCTTTCTTTTGGTGGTATTTGATCACCTCTGCTGTTTTTATTTTTTGCGCTATAAACAAAGATAGAACGACAATTTTGAAAAAAATGAAATTTCTCTTACCGTCCATGGACTGACACAGCTTCTAATACTGAAACACGTGGGTATATGTCCCTGCTCGCAGGAGAAGATCTAGGCAGAATGTTAGATGTTAGAAACATACATTCTAAAAAACCAGAGCTGAACAGCCCCGCCCAGGGGGGCGGTCCCTCCGGACATAACCCTCCTACCTGCAGCTAGCAGCCTCAGTTTTTTTCTGCCTAGCAGAAGGAGTAGACGTGGCTCTCTCAGGAGCCAGTCTCCTGGAAGATTTTTATTTTTATTCCTTTGAGAATTTTATTATTTTATTTTTGGGATCTTCAATCAACTGTCGGCTGGGCAACAGGTTGGGTACACTGGTATCCTCGTAGTCTTCCCTGTCTGACCATCGAGCGTGCTGATCCTTGCCTTGTGTGTGAGAGATTTAGTTCACGACATGCCCCATGACTCCAGGGGTGGCCGGGTGGCTTTCACGCTCCCGCAGTCCTCTCAAGATTGAACAGCAACTGCTGTATCTTTTGCGGTGGACCGGGCCGACAGCTACTCAGTACTACTCTGTGATAGGTCTGTCTGAAACACACCAGTGGGTCCCTCTGAGACGGGTAAGTAGTCTCTCCTGAATACAGGTGAGTACATGCTGTCTGTTTCTCTGTATGGTTTTTTTTTTCCCTGTCTCCCCCCGTTATGCTGCTCTCTGCATCCTAATCTGGCACTGCGCTGTGTGGGGGTGCCTGGGGGTCACTCTGGCCTGGCGGGGGCGCTCATGACTGTCTGCTGGTGCTGAGGAAACATTGTACGTTTGGGGGGACGCCATTAGGCGCACTGGCTGTACTTTACAGCGCTTGGCGGCCATCTTGCCGCGGATCAATGGCGCAGTTACACTTCATTTTCTTGAAGCCGCGTGCGCTTTCACTTTAGTTTTGGCCTATATCGCTGCTGCTGCGGCGCAAATCTCCTCACACTCTCCTCAGGCTTCACTCGCGCTGGCAGTGCGGTGCAGACAGCGGAGCTGAGCGGTCCTCTAAAGGGTTGGTGAGTCCTCTGGGTATCCCCTCCTCAGTCAGCGCAGCCAGTGGGTGGACTTTTTATTCACTTTATTGTGCATTAGGTCTCAGAGGGTGGCGAGTATGGAGTCTGGTTCACCTGCTTCCCCACTCTTGTCAGAGGCAACAGGCAGTGCTCCTGCACCTGCGGTCCCCATGGACCAGTTGTCGGCAGTCCTGGAATCATTCCTTGTCAGGATGGAAGCAGTGTGCGAGCGTCAGGGAGCTATAAGCGCCCTCTCCCCACACAATCTCCACATGGGGAGAGCTCTGATTCAGATATGGGCCTAGCTGCTGCTGCTCAGGACCCTAGCTCTGAATATTTTAATGTTTTTGAACAGGGCATTCCTTGTGAGGAAGACCCCAGTTCTGAGTCAGTAAATGACAGGGCGCTTGTAAGTGAACTTCATTGATGCTGTGAGGGACACTCTCAAGCTGGGTGCTGTGGCTGAGGTACCCCAGGCGGACGCTGTCTCCTTTGGTTCTTTTCAAGCTTTTCTTTTACACAGCTTCCTCACTGTTTCCTCACACGCTGCATCGAGAGCAGCACGGATGATACAGTGGTACACAGTGCCCCCCCCCTGGTCTGTGCAGCATGGTGGGGGGGGACTTTATAAATTTATTTCTCTAGTTTCTGTGAGCTTTCGGTGTGATGTCTCTGAGGCAACAATAGGGTCTCTGCACCTGTGGTTTCCCGCCATTTCCTGGGGAACGCTCTGACAGGACCACGGTCTGGGGTGTCAGAGGTTTCCCTTTACCTGCATGCTGCTTCGGCAGCACATTTAAGCAGGTTGGAATGATACAGAGAAGATTATGCGCCTCGGCGCAATAATTTTAACTTATCTTATACCTCTACACTGGATACATTCACAGTGTATGTATGTGTTATTGGTCTTTGTGTCTGCGTGGGTTTCCTCCCACGTTACAATGCTGTGTCTTCAGTGCCATACACAATATAAACATACACAATATGTTTATACACGACTCTAAATACATTCACAGTATATGTATGTATTATACTCTCTGGGTCGGCGTGGGTTTCCTCCGGGTGCTCCGGTGTCCTCCCACGCTCTCACGGTATGTGCGCTTCGGCTCTCTGCACAGTATAAACATGTTCAATATGTTTATTGCACATACTATAAATAACTACAGTATGTGTATGCTGTCTGCGTGGGTGTCCTCCAGGTACTCCGGTTTCCTCCCACGCTCCAATGGTAATGCACAGCATAAACATGTGCAATATGTTTATTCACATGCTATCATTCCTACACGGTATCTGTGTGCTGTCTGCGTGGGTTTCTTCCGGCTGTTCCGGTTTCCTCCCACGCTCTGATGGTATGTGCGCCTTTTGGCACTCTGCACAGTTTAAACATGTTCCATATGTTTATCTCGCATACTATAATACCTACGTGGTATGTGTATGCAGTCTGTGTGGGTTTCCTCCGGTTCCCTCCCACACTCCAATGGTATGGGCGCTTTCGGCGCTATGCACAGCCTAAACTTGTACGATTTGATTATTCACATGCTAACATACCTACACGGTATGTGTGTGCAGTCTGCGTGGGTTTCCTCCGGGTCTCCGCCCACGCTACATGACATGCGCGCCTTTGGTGCCATACACAGTATAAACATACACATTATGTTTACACACAACTCTAAATACATTCACAGTAGATGTATGTATTGTATTCTCTGGGTCTGCGTGGGGTTCCTCCAGGTACTCCGGTTTCCTCCCACACACCAACGGTGTGCGCGCCTTCGGCGCTATGCACACATTGACATGTTCAAAATATTATCACACATACTATAGGACCTACACGGTATACGTATGCAGTCTGCGTGGGTTTCATCCGGGTGCTCCGGTTTTTCCCCCACGCTCCAATGGTGTGCGCATTTTCAGCGCTATGCACAGCATAAACATGTGCAATTTGTTTTTTTGCATGCTATGCCTACACGGTTGTGTATGCAGTCTGCATGGCTGGTTTCCGCCCACGCCCCAATGATGTGCGCGCCTTCGTCGCTGGCACAGTATAAACGTGTTTAATATGTTTATCCACACATACTAAACTACATACACCGTATGTGGTTGTACTATGCTCTTTGTGGCTGAATGGGTTTCCCCCCACGCTCCAATTGCGCGTTTTGTACAATCAGCACTTATCAATGAAGTAGCTGCTAGATGGAGTATTGTCATAAGGATCCCTGGTATCAGGGGTACCACCTTCCACCTGCCCTTCGGGGGTGATCAGAGGAGATGCCTTGGACCAGTGATGGCGAACCTTGGCACCCCAGATGTTTTGGAACTACATTTCCCATGATGGTCATGCACTCTGCAGTGTAGTGGAGCATCATGGGAAATGTAGTTCCAAAACATCTGGGGTGCCAAGGTTCGCCATCACTGCCTTGGACTGTGTTCGCCATGCTGAGGTTAGCGTTACGCCTGTTAGTGGCTGCGTCTCTGGCGTTTCTGAAGCTCAATGACTGGGCAAAAGCCTCTGCTTCATCTATCAGTTGGCCAGCAGGTGCACTGCAACTGTTTTAGCCTCTAGGGTCTCTGTGCCCGGGGTGGGTTTGCGCCAGCTGTAGAGGCTGAGTTACTGGTCCACTGACCAAGTTTTTAGGGAAGCTCTGTCAGGTTGCCTTTCTTGGCCAACAATTGAGGCACCCCGTAAGCCGGGGCCTCCCTTCTCCGATACATTGCGGGGTCTCTTTGGGATTATCATACCCATCCCGCTGCAGGACGGTCCTGTCGGCCGTGTGCATTCCAGGGGAAGGGTCCTTACATCCGGAGGTGTTTTCACCTCCTTTACCGGAGGTGGGGCACTGGATGTGGACCTTCTGGCCTCTCGACTCACTCGCAAGGTGTCGAGATTCGTGGCCAGGTCCAGGGATCCCTGGGCAGACGCATCAGACGTGTTGGTGGTCCGTGGGGGCAGTATCGCCTGATGTATGCTTACCCTCCGCTACTGTTGTTGCCTCACCTGCTTCGCAGAGTAGGGGCCGAGGCCATTCCGGTGATCCTCATTGTTCCGGAACGGCGACATTGGTACGCCGATCTAGTTCGGCTAGTCGCAGACGTTCCTTGGCGACTGCCTATTTGGGTGGACCTTTCTGTCTCATGGTCCCATACTTCATCCTGCTTTACAGTCCTTGGCTTTAATTGCATGGCTGTTGAAAGCCAGGTGCTGAGGGACCGAGGTCTTTCGGATTCGGTCATCTCATCTATGTTGTGGGCACGGAAATCTTCCTCCAGAAAGATCTAACACCGTACCTGGAAGGCTTACACCGCTATGTGCAAGGAGCTTGATGGCGTCCACGAACGTATTTCGTTCCCAGGATTTTGCTGTTCTTACAGCGTGGTGTGACCCAAAAGCTGGCCTTGCGTACCATCGAGGGTCGGATTTCGGCCCGGGCTGTCTTTTTCAATGACCGCTTGCGGGCCATTCCTTGATTAGCACCTTTATGCAGGGGGTTCGCCATGCGATCCCCCCTGTCAAGCCTCCTCTCCCTCCTCGAGATCTCAATTTGGTGCATCTCGGTTCTCCAAGAACATCCCTTTGGAAATATCAGAGAGATTCCTCTCTTGACCTTGTCCCAGAAGGTGGCTTTCTTAGTGGCCATTACTTCTGTTAGACAGGTGTCTGAGTTGTCGGCCTTGTCCTGCAAGTCGCCTTACTTGGTCCTCCATAAGGATAAGGCGGTGTTGCGCCCACGACCGTCTTTCCTTTCAAAAGGTGGTCTCGGCCTTTCACCTTAATGAGGACATTGTTCTTCCGTCCTTGTGTCCTCACCCATCGCATCCCAGAGAGTTTGCGCTTCACACATTAGATGGGTACGAGCCTTACGGGTGTACCTGTCTGCTACTTTTTCCATTCGGAAGTCTGACTCACTGTTTGTGTCTGTCTCTGGTCCAAAACAGGGCCAAGCGGTGTCGTCTGCCACCGTTTTTAGGTGGATCAGGCAGACCGGCATACAGGCCTATGCCCTTAAGGGGCGGGCGCCTCCCTTTCTGGTTACGGCGCATTCCACCAGGGCAATTGGTGCTTCCTGGGCTTTCCGACATCAAGCGTCGGTTGCACAAGTGTGCAAGGCGGCGACCTGGTCGTCCGTTCATACCTTTTCAAAATTCTATAAGGTTGACGTGGCTGCATCTTCGGATGCTTCCTTCGGCCGCAAGGTTTTGCAGGCCGCTGTTTAACCACTTGCCGACTGCGCCATGTACAAAAGACGTCCACAGCGCAGTCGAGTTATCCTGAGTGGACGTCCCAGGGACGTCCTCACAGAATCTTGCTCCCGCGCGCCCCCTGGGGCGCGCTCCAGGATATGACCGTGACCGCCGGGTCCGGAAGACCCGGCGCATCACGGATCACGGTAGATGGCCGCTAATCGCGGCCGTTTACCACGTGATCGCTCCGTCAAATGACGGAGCGATCACTTGTAAACAGACCGGCGTCATGTGATGACGCCGGTTCCTCCCTCCCCTCTCTGTACCGATCGGTACAGTGTGAGAGGAGAGGGGAGGGACCGGATCATGTCCGCTCCCTCCCCCATGTCAGCTGTGGGCTGGATCTGTGACAATTGCAGTCACAGATCCAGCCATCCATCCATCCCTGCTCAGCCATCCCTGTGCAATACTCTGCCAATACTCTGCAATACACCCTGCCAATACTCTGCAATACACCCTGCCAATACTCTGCAATACCCTGTGCAATACTCTGCAATACCCTGTGCAATACTCTGCAATACCCTGTGCAATACTCTGCAATACCCTGCCCATACTCTGCCCATACTGTGCAATACCCTGCCATACTGTGCAATACTCTGCCATATTCCGCAATACCCTGCCATACTCCGCAATACTCCTCAATACCCTGCAATACTCCTCAATACCCTGCAATACCCCACAATACCCGGCAATACTCCACAATACCCGGAAATACTCCACAATACCCTGCAATACTCCTCAATACCTGGCAATACTCCTCAATACCCGGCAATACTCGGCAATACCCGGCAATACTCGGCAATACTCTGCAATAACCACTTCCCGCCCACCGGCCGTCATATGACGTCCTTAACTTTATGCGGGTATATCTGAATGATGGGAGCAGCTACAGGCATCATTCAGATATTCGCTTTTTCAGCTGGCGATTCCCTACACCATAAGAACAATCATAGCGGCTGTTCCACCGCTTGATCGCTCTTACGGAAGGTGAGAGGGGATGACCCCCCCTCCCGCTGCCCTCCGGTGCTTCTACCGACTCACCGCTACGATCAAAGCCAAGATTGTTTTTTTTTTGGTTTTTTTTCAGGCTTCCCAGCCTAGAGGTGAGATGTGGGGTCTTATTGACCCCATATCTCACTGTAAAGAGGACCTGTCATGCCATATTCCTATTACAAGGGATGTTTACATTCCTTGTAATAGGAATAAAAGTGCTAAAAAAAAATTTGGGGCGGAAAAACATGTCAAACTAAAATAAATAAAGTAAAATAAACAATAAAATATATATATATTTTTTAAAGCGCCCCTGCCCCCGCGAGCTCGCATGCAGAAGTGAACGCATACGTAAGCCCCGCCCACATATGAAAACGGTGTTCAAACCACACATGTGAGGTATCATTGCGAACGTTAGAGCGAGAGCAATAATTTTGGCCCTAGACCTCTGTAACTCAAAACATGTAACCAGTAAAAATATTTAAAGCGTTGCCTATGGGGATTTTTAAGTAGCGAAGTTTGGCGCCATTCCACGAGCGTGTGCAATTTTGAAGGGTGACATGTTAGGTATCTATTTACTCGGCGTAACTTCATCTTTCACATTATGCAAAAACATTGGGCTAACTTTACTGTTTTTTTTTTTCTTTTAAGCACAAAACTGTTTTTTTCCGTAAAAAACGCGTTAGAATATTTCTGCGCAAATACCGTGCAAGATAAAAAGTTGCAATGACCACCATTATATTCTTTAAGGTCTTTGCTAAAAAAACATATATAATGTTTTGGGGTTCTATGTAATTTTCTAGCAAACAAATGATGATTTTTACATGTAGGAGAGAAATGTCAGAATTGGCCTGGGTGCTCCAGAACGCCTGAAGGTGCTCCCTGCATGTTGGGCCTTGAATGTGGCCACGCTGTGTAAAAGTCTCACACATGTGGTATCGCCATACTCGGGAGTAACAGCAGAATGTGTTTTGGGGTGTAATTTGTGGTATGCATATGCTGTGTGTGAGAAATAACCTGCTAATATGACAATTTTGTGGAAAAAAAGAAAAAAAAATCTTGATTTTTGCAAAGAATTGTGGGAAAAAATGACAACTTCAAAAAACTCACAATGCCTCTTTCTGAATACCTTGGAATGTCTTCTTTCCAAAAAGGGGTCGTTTGGGGGGTATTTGTACTTTTCTGGCATGTTAGGGTCTCAAGAAATTAGATAGGCCGTCAGTACTTCAGGTGTGATCAATTTTCAGATATTGGCACCATAGCTTGTGGACTCTATAACTTTCACAAAGACCAAAAAATATCCACCAATTTGTACTTATTTTTACCAAAGATATGTAGCAGTATAAATTTTGGCCAAAATTTATGAAGAAAAAATACTAATTTGCAAAATTTTATAACGGAAACAAAGAAAAAATAGGATTTTTTACTCACCGTAAAATCCTTTTCTCTGAGTCCATGGACCGACACAGCTTCTCTGTTGACAAAGTGGGTATTATCCGTTAATTAGGAGTGACTAGGCAGAAAAACTTGTAAAAAGTGTTGCATCACACCTTCTACAGTACCGCCCAGGGGGCGGACCCTCTGGGTATACCCTCTCAGTCTGCACATCGCAGATCAGTTCGTCAAAAAGCAGTACAAACTTAAAAGGAGGGGTGGGTGCTGTGTCGGTCCATGGACTCAGAGAAAAGGATTTTACGGTGAGTAAAAAATCCTATTTACTCTTTCGTCCATGGACCGACACAGCTTCTCTATTGACAAAGTGGGACGTCCCAAAGCAGTGTCAGAGAAAAAACGAGGGGTGGTAACAGCATAAAAACAAACTTCACCCCAAAACACAAAACAGCACTCCTCCAACGGAGGAGTTGCAACTCTAAACAGCCACCTGCAAAACCTTGCGGCGGAAAGAGGCATCCGAAGATGCACCTACATCAACTTTGTAGAATTTTGTGAAAGTGTGAGCGGACGACCAAGTCGCCGCTTTACATAGTTGGGAAACAGACGCTTGATGTCGGAAAGCCCAAGAGGCACCTATTGCCCTGGTCGAATGCGCCGTGACAGGCAAGGGGGGCGCCTGACCCTTTAAGGCGTAAGCCTGGATTACTATCTGTCGGATCCACCTAGAGATGGTGGCCGATGAGACTGCTTGGCCCTTCTTGGGACCAGCCACTGAAACAAACAGTGAGTCTGACTTCCGGAACAGGGAAGTAGCAGATATGTATACTCTCAAAGCTCGGACAACGTCCAAGGAATGCAACGCCGACTCCTTAGGATTCGACGGCTGAGGACACAAGGATGGAAGTACAATGTCTTCGTTGAGATGAAAAGCCGAAACGACTTTCGGAAGAAAGGAAGGCTGCGGCCGCAGCACCACCTTATCCTTGTGGAAAATCAAATAGGGAGCCTTGCAGGACAGGGCTGCCAGCTCAGAGACTCGTCTAACTGACGTAACAGCCACCAAAAAGACCACCTTCTGAGAAAGTGTCAACAGGGGAATATCTCTAATATTCTCAAACGGTGCCTTCTGAAGCACCGAGAGGACCAGGTTCAAGTCCCACGGAGGTAACGGGGGGGCGGACCGGAGGGGCCACATGTCGAACCCCCTGCACAAATGTACTCACGAGAGAGTGAGTCGCCAGGGGTCGCTGAAAAAAGACAGCCAGGGCAGATATCTGTCCCTTAATCGTACTTAGGGCAAGCCTTTGGTCTACCCCATGCTGTAAAAACAGCAGGATTCTGGAAACCAAATAGGTACGCGGATGCCATTTCATTTCCTCACACATGGAGATGTAGGCCCTCCAAGTGCGGTGATAGACCTTCCTAGAGGACGGTTTCTGAGCACTTCTCATAGTAGAGATTACTGAGTCTGACAGGCCCCGATCTCTCAGTACCTGGTTCTCAACAGCCATGCCGTTAAAGCCAATGACTGTAAAGCAGGATGGAATATGGGACCTTGCGATAGCAGGTCCTTCCGTAGTGGTAGGCGCCAGGGGACGTCTGCTACCAGACGTACTAGATCGCGTACCAAGGACGCTGAGGCCAATCTGGAGCGATTAGGATCATTGGAATTCCCTCTGCCTCCACTCTGCGGAGCAGAAGAGGAAGAAGCCTTAAGGGAGGGAAGGCATAGATTAGCCGATACTGACCCCACGATGCTACTAACGCGTCCGTTGCGTCTGCCCATGGGTCTCTTGACTGGGCCACAAACCTCAATACCTTCCGATTGAGTCAGGAAGCCAGAAGATCTACGTCTGGTGTGCCCCATCTTTGGCAGAGGAGTTGGAACACCTCCGGGTGTAAGGACCATTCTCCCTGGTCCAGCATCTGGCGGCTCAGGTAGTCGCCTGCCAGTTTTCCACACCCGGAATGTACACGGCCGACAGTGCCGGTACGCTCCTCTCTGCCCACTTCAGGATGCGAGCGATCTCCGATGCTGCAGCTGAGCTTCTTGTTCCTCCTTGATGATTGACATATGCCACTGCTGTGGCGTTGTCTGACTGGATCCTGACTGGACGCCCTTGCAGTCTCTGAGACCATTTGAAGAGGCACAGCTTGATCGCCCGGATCTCCAGGACATTGATCGGCAGGAGGGCTTCCTCTGGGGTCCAGCGACCTTGCGCCGACTGGACACCCCAGACTCCCCCCCAACCTGTAAGGCTGGCGTCCGTCGTGATCACTATCCAGTAAACCAGAAGAAATGACTTCCCGGCCATTAGAGCCGGTGCTGTCAGCCACCATACCAGGGATCTCCTGACTAGGTGGCTCACTCGGATTTGATAATCCAGAGATGAAGGGCATCTGTTCCATCTGGACAGAACTTCCTTCTGTAACACTCGAGTGTGGTATTGAGCATATGGGACCGCCTCAAAGGAGGCTACCATGAGGCCCAACACTCGCATGCAAAAACGGAGTGACGACCAATTCCTGGAAGTCAGCTGCCGTACTGCAGCCCGGAGGGTCTGCAACTTCTCCACAGGGAGGAATACCTTTGCCTCTGAGGAATCCAGAATCAACCCCAGGTACACTAGGCGTTGAGTGGGCACCAATACTGACTTTTGCGTGTTTAGTATCCAACCACAGTCTCGAAGAGTCTGACAGGTAATGGACACGCTTACCTCTAATTCTGAGCTTGAAGGGGCCTTCAGCAGAAGTTCGTCCAAGTAACCTGTGATAGCGATACCCCGCTGTCTTAGAAGTGCCAGAATCGGAGCGAGCACCTTGGTGAACGTCCTGGGTGCTGAGGCAAGGCCAAACGGGAGGGCCACAAACTGGTAGTGGTTCTTCCCGATAGCAAATCGCAGAAACCTCTGGTGTCTGGAGTATATGGGGACATGCAGGTATGCGTCCTTGATGTCCAAGGAGGCCAGAAAGTCCCCCGGATGGAGAGCCGTGATTACGGATCGAACCGACTCCATCCGAAATCTTTGTACCTTCACAAAGCAATTGAGGGCTCTGAGATCCAAGATTGGACGAACCCCCTCCTTCTTTGGCACAATGAACAGATTTGAGTAAAAACCCTGACCCCGTTCCTGTTCTGGAACTGGAATAACTACCCCGCGTTCCAGTAGACCCTGGACCGCCCCATACAGGGCCTCCCGACGGGTCGGTAGTAGCTGGAGATTGGAGGTGATGAATCTGTCTGGTGGACAAGAGAGAAATTCTATCTTGTAGCCTGAGGAGATTACTTCGCAAACCCACCTGTCGGAGACTAGAGCAGTCCACTGAGTCGCGAATTTGCGAAGACGTCCCCCCACCCGAGAGCTGGGTGGGGGCGGACCTTCATGTGGACGCAGATTTCTCCGCAGGCTTGTTGGGTCTGCGGGACCAAGGACGCTTTTGTCCTTGGGCAGGCGCTTTATCGGCCTGGGGTCTTTTCCCTGTCGCCTTAAGGGGGCGAAAAAAACGCTTACGTGCAGTAAAGGAGGGCCCTTGCCCTTGGCGTGGTCCCTTACCCTTGCTAGTTTGGGGAAGCAAAGTGCTTTTACCTCCTGTGGCATCCTTGATGATGTCATCCAGAGAAGCCCCAAAAAGTCTGTCGCCCTTAAAAGGCAGATCCAATAGGGCTTTCTTGGAAGTCTAGTCCGCAGACCAGCCCTTTAGCCAGATCAGGCGGCGTATTGCTACTGCATAAACCGAAGCTCTTGACAGCAGGGGAATAGTATCCATGTCTGACTCGCAGACAAACTTAAGGCCCTGGACCAACTGGTCGGCCAAAGTTATCTCATTAGGAGGAGCATCTCGCTCCTTTAACCCCTGGAGTAGCAATTTTGCCCATTCAGTAAGTGTCTGAGACACTAGGGCCCCCGCCAATGCCGGGCGTACTGCCGAGCCTACCACTGAGTATAGGTAGCGAGCGAGTGCTTCAGCCTTCTTATCCACAGGGTCCTTGAAAACAGGAGCCCCTTCTACTGGAATAGTGGTGGCTCTATTAAGTCTGGACACCGAAGGGTCCACTATAGGGGGGGAGGTCCATATCTTCAGAAAACTCTCCTCAAAGGGGTACCGTACTGCAAACCTCTTTGGGGCTGTAAAGACCCTCAGTGGGTTCTCCCATTCCTTGTATAAGAGTTTGTCAAAATAAGACACACAAGGGAACACCTTAGCAGTGCGGGCAGGTTTACGAAACCCAAAGGGGACTGGAGTATCTGCTACTTCTTCAGTCCTTTCCAACTTTAGCGTATCCCGCACTGCAGTAATAAGGTCAGATACCAAAGCCGTCTCGCGTACTGACCTGGACTTGGAGTCCTCCTCACTGTCCGATCGGTCACGGTCTGCAGTCTCTGATGCATCAGAATCTGGGCCATGAGCCGTAGCTGGACCTGGTTCTGCATCAGAAATATCCCCAGAAGATTGCAGGGGACGGGGGCGTTTATTACCCCCTGTATTCCCGTGTGCTGCTTCCACCCTGGCAGCAAACGCCTCTAGGATTGCCGACATAGCGTCCATAGACACCTCAGGGACACCAGCTGCTAAATCTGGTGTTTCAGGGGAGAAGACATCTGGCTCAGATGCCATGCTGACCACACGCTGACACTCACAGGGCTCCAGGCAAGATATCAATAGGCCACCCTCCTGCGCTGCAGAGATGCTGGGTTACCCAGAGGACTCACCACCCTGGATAGGTACTGCTATGCTGCGCCTGTGATGCTGTCCCCTTGCTGCTGTGTCAGTCTGCTTCTTTTATCAGCACTTCCTGTGTGAATTTTCGCGCCAGTGTAATGCACCCTAGAGGCCGGAGGCTCTCGAAAAATGGTTGCCAAAAACGTCTGTATGGAAGATAATGTGGGCTCTAAGAAAATGGCCGCCGACAGAAGATAGAGGTCAGGCAGCCATAGCCCACAAAAAGATGGCCGCCGAACGGCAATATCTGCATACAGGGTGGACAAATATGCCCGCCGATCACCTGATAGGGGCCAGTGGGTGTGGCCGAACCACAGGAAGATGGCCGCCAGGCAGTTACAAGAGGCCAAACTTGGCATGGACCACCTCAAAATGGCCACCGACAGCATGGAGACACAGAAACACAGGTAAGCAAAAATGACATTTCTTTTAAATGTTAGTTACAGCCAGCCCCGCTCCAGTGGGACCCCCTAGGTGACCCCCAGCACCCAGCAACCTTTAGCTAGAAGCCCAGGGAGGAGGGAAAGGCAGGGAGAGAGGGAAGAAAGGGGCCACAACCACTTACTTGATCTCTCCAGGAATGTCCAGCTAAATCACCCAGCCGAGGCAGGGGAGTTTTACTTACCTATCCTGCATGTATTCTGCTGGAAGACATTCCAAACAGATCATCGTCCGCGCACGGAAGGTGACTGTTGGCCAGGCATGCTGTGATTGGACCCAGAAGGGACGATCATATGTATGCCCTGGAGCATGACGCTCACCGGACAGGCTGCTGCGACTCGGTTGTAAGGTCAGCCGAAGCTGAGCGGTCCGATGCAAGCCTTGGAGCGTAAGCTCACCGGCCAGGCTGCTGCGACTCGGCCGTAAGGTCAGCCGAAGCTGAGCGGTCCGATGCAGGCCCTGGAGCGTAGGCTCACCGGCCACCCGTGGAGCGACGGGCATGTCGTGGAAAACCCAGCGCGTAGCTAGGGTCGGTACACGCTCGATGGCCGAAACTGGGGAGACTACAAGGATCGAGGATCCAGCCTGTCACCCAGTCGGCAGTTGATCGAAGATCGCAGGAAACAACAAATGTAGCAAAAAAAAAAATATATATATATATATATATCTTTTTTCCCCGGACCAATGGGCCCGAAGGGAGCCATGTCCTACTCCTTGCTAGACAGAAAAAAACTGATCTGCGATGTGCAGACTGAGAGGGTATACCCAGAGGGTCCGCCCCCTGGGCGGTACTGTAGAAGGTGTGATGCAACACTTTTTACAAGTTTTTCTGCCTAGTCACTCCTAATTAACGGATAATACCCACTTTGTCAATAGAGAAGCTGTGTCGGTCCATGGACGAAAGAGTAATTCATTTTTTTACAAAATTTTCAGCCTTTTTTCTCTTATAGTGCAAAAAATAAAAAACCCAACAGTGATTAAATACCACCAAAAGAAAGCTCTATTTGTGTGAAAAAAAGGACAAACATTTCATATGGGTACAGTGTTGTATGACTGAGTAATTGTCATTCAAAATGTGAGAGCACCGAAAGCTGAAAATTCGTCTGGTTAAGAAGGGGGTTTAAGTGCCCAGTTGTCAAGTGGTTAAAGTTGCAACTCCTCCGTTGAGGAGCTTTGCTTGTTTGGAGTGAAGTTTGGTTTTTCCTTTACTACTGCTCTCACCCTCTTTCTGATACTGCTTTGGGACGTTCCACGTGTTTCAGTATTAGAAGCTGTGTCAGTCCATGGACGGTAAGAGAAAATAGGATTTTTGTACTCACCGTAAAATCCTTTTCTCTGACGTCCATGGACTGACACAGCAGCCACCCTTCTTTAAGGTTTGTACTGCTTTGTTACGAACTGAGGCTGCTATCTGCAGGTAGGAGGGTTATGTCCGGAGGGACCGCCCCCTGGGCGGGGCTGTTCAGCTCTGTTTTTTTAGAATGTATGTTGTAACATCTAACATTCTGCCTAGATCTTCTCCTGCAAGCAGGGACATATACCCACGTGTTTCAGTATTAGAAGCTGTGTAAGTCCATGGACGTCAGAGAAAAGGATTTTACGGTGAGTCCAAAAATCCTATTTTCTCTTATCATCCATGGACTGACACGGTGTCTCTTTACACTTTACACGTGGGTTTATGTCCCTGCTTGCAGGAGAAGACCTAGGCAGAATGTGAAATGTTATACATACATTCTAAAAGCCAAAGCTGAACAGCCCCACCCAGGGGGCGGTCCCTCCGGACATAACCCTCCCACTACAGTCAGCAGACTTCAGTTTTTTTCTGCCTAGCAGAAGGAGAAGACGTGGCTCTCTCAGGAGCCAGTCTCCTGACCTATTTTTATTCCTTTCTGGAATTCTTTTTTATTTTATTTTTGAGAATTTTCTATCAACTGTCGGCTGGGCAACAGGTTGGGTACAAGATATCCTCGTAGTCTTCCCTGTCCGACCATCGAGCGTGCTGATCCTCGCCTTGTGTGCGTGAGACTCAGTTCACGACAGGCCCCATGACTCCAGGGGTGGCCGGGTTTGCTTTCATGCTCCCACGGTCCTCTCAAGACTGAACAGTTCCTGACTGACTGTATCTTTCACGGTGGACCGGGCCGACAGCTACTCAGTACTGCACTGTGATAGTCCTGTCAGAAACACACCAGTGGGTCCCTCAGGGGACGGGTAAGTAGTCTCTCCTGCCTGCAGGTGAGTACAAAAGGCTGTGTGTTTCTCTGTGGGGGATTTTCCCTGTCTCCCCCTGTATTTCATTGTCACTCTCTGTCACCATTGCTGGCGCTGTGCTGTGTGGGGTGCCTGGGGGTCACACTGTTCTTGGAGGGGCTAATGCTGGTCTGCAGATATGCTTGGGGCCTTTTTTTGTGTGTTTTGGGGCCTGAGCGCCGAGTGGCGCTGTGTGTGTGCTTTTTTTTTTTCTTTCACTTTTGCTGAGTCATGGCGGCCATCTTGCCGCGGATCGCCTCAGTGAAGTGCGGCGGCCATTTTCTTGTAGCCCGCGCGCTCTTCAGCACTAGTTTTGGCCTCTAGCGCTGCTGTAACAGCGCGAATCTCCTCACAGCTCACCAGCGCTGACACAGCGCGGTACAGACAGCGGAACTGAGCGGTCCCTGGTCCGGTTTGGTGAGTCCCCTGGGCGCCCCCTCCTCAGTCAGCACAGCCTGTGGGTGGACTTTTTATCTGAGGAGTCTCAGAGGGGGGCAATATGGAGTCTCTGTCACCAGCTTCCCCTAAATGTCAGTGGACAACAGGCAGTGCTTCAGCACCTGCGGTCCCTAGGGACCAGTTGTGGGCAGTCCTGGAATCATTTCTGACCAGGATGGGAGCGGTGTGCAAGCGCAAGGGAGCAAAAAAGCGCCCTCTCCCCACTTTACTTCATGAGGGCAGTGCGCTGATTCAGATATGGGCCTAGTCACTACCGCTCAGGACCCTAGTTCTGAATGTATTGGATGGTTTTGAACAGGACATTCCTTATGAGGAAAACTCCAGTTCTGAGTCAGTAAATGACAGGGCACTTGTTAGTGTACTCATGACTGCGGTGAGGGACACTCTCAAGCTAAAATGCTGCGGATGCAGAACCTTAGGCGGATACAGTCTCCTTTGGTTCTTTTAAGGCCAGGCCTTCTAAAGAGGTTTTTCCATATGTACTTTCTTTGACCAGCTCATTGATAAGGTCTGGGAAAAGCCGCAGAAGAATTTTTTTATGGTCCTGCGGCGTTTGTCTATCAGATACCCCTTGAAGATGCCCTACCTAAAAAGTGGGCTTCTCCCCCAGGGTCGACCCTCCAGTCGCCCGGTTGAACAAGGCCATCACTCTCCCGATGGAGGGGACTCCTGCATTTGAGGACCCCACTGACAGGAGGTCAGAAGTGGTGAGCAGAGCCATGTTTGCCTTGTTGGGATCCGCCCTATGGCCTGTGGTAGCGGCGACCCTTGTGTCTTAAACACTTACAGGTTGGGCAAAAATGTTGCACCTAGCTGTACAGGAGCATAATCTTCCTCCAGACACAGTTGCTTTGGCCCACCAACTGGTTCAGGGCCTGGTTTATGTGTGCGACGCCATGTTGGACGCGGCCCTTTTAATATCCAGGGCCTCTGTCTCGGCGGTGGTATTGCGTCGTCTTATCTGGTTGAAGTGCTGGTCTGCTGACCTAGCCTTAGGAAGCTCCTGACGGATCTACCATTTAAAGGTGGTAGACCTTTCGGTGTTGCTCTGGATGACATCGTCATGGATGTCATGGGAGGTAAAAGCACTCTTCTTCCTTAGACTAGCAAGGGTGAGGAGGCCCGCCGCAAACAGGGGCCTTCCTTTCCAGCAAAACGGGGTTGTTTCGTCAGTCAGAGTCCACGGGTAGGCTCTCTCAGACTGACGGCAGTGCGGCTGGTGGGCACAAGTGCCCCTGGGTGCGTAAGCCGAACAAGCGGCTCCCAAGCCCGCCTCCGCGTGAAGTCTTGCCTCCGCCCGACTCTGGGGTGGGGGGACGACTTCGCAGGTCATGAATCAGTGGTCCTCCCGAATCTCCAACTGGTGGGTGTGCAAGGTGGTCACCTCAGGATACAGGATAGTATTCCGATCCTGGCCCCCAGACAGATTCTTTCCCTCAAATCGTCCTCTCCTTCCTACCTGTCGGGCAGCCCTCTTGGGGGCTGTACAGGATTTGATCAGGTCCGGAGTGATTGTGCCGGTTCCGTCACAGGAGAGTTTTCAGGGATTCTACTCAAATCTGTTTGTCGTCCCAAAAATAGGACGTGGTTCGACCTATCCTGGACCTCAAGGCCCTGAATGCCTTCGAGAAGGTGCAGAAATTCCGCATGGAATCCATTTGCACGGTGATCGCTACACTCCACCAAACGGATTTTCTTCTGGCGTCCTTGGACTTCATGGACGCCTACTTGCATGTTCCGATCTGCGCAAGTCACCAGAAGTTTCTGCGCTTTGCGATCAGCGAAGTCCACTATCGATTGTGGCTCTTCCTTTCGGCCTAGCCTCGGCACCAAGGGTGTTCACCAAGGTGCTTGCTCCGGTTCTAGCCTTCTGTTACAGCGAGGTATTGCTGTCATGGGCTATCTGGACGATCTTCTGCTAAGAGCAGAAAGTGGATCAGACTTAGAGTAAAAGGTGACTATTGTCAATTAGACCCTCAGGGACTCGGGTGGTTCCTGAACATTCAGGAGTCAGTCCTGGTCCCGACTCAATGTCTGGAGTATCTAGTTCTGATTCTGGACTCCTTGGAGGCAAAGGTATCCTACCTCTGGAGAAGTTGCTGACACTTCAGTCTGCGGTGCGGGTGCTAACATCCCAAAAATGGTTGTCAATCCGTTTTTTGCATGAGTCCCGAGACTCGTGGTGGCCTCCTTCGCGGCCGTTCCGTATGCCCAATCACACACCAGGGCATTGCAGAAGGAGATCTTGTCCACCTGGGACAAATCCCCGTTGTCCTTGGATCTTCAGATCCAGGTGATTCACCTGGTCAGGGCGCCCCTGACATGGTGGTTGGGATCCTCGGCTCTTCGGTCCGGAAAGTCGTTCCCCTCCCATCCAATGGACGGTACTCACGACGGACACCAGCCTGACGGGCTGGGGTGGAGTCTGGGGAGTCCTGTCGGCTCAGGCCTTGGACTCCGGACGAGCCCGTTTACCAATCACTGTTCTGGAAATACGGGCCATCGGACTGTGTCTCTCCTCAGGTCGGAGAGAGTACGGGGTCGCTCCATCAGGAGCCAGTCGGACACCGCCGCGGCGGTGGCGTATGTAAACCATCAAGGGGGAACTCGGAGCTCAGCTGCGGCTTCCGAGGTAGTCCGTATCCTGAAGTGGGCCGGAAGAAACGTGCCGGCTCTGTAGGCCATTTTACATTCTGGGCATAGACAATGGGCAGGCGGACTATCTGAGTCGCCAATCGCCAGACACCGGACCAAGAAGAGTGGTCCTTGCATATTTCAACTCCTTTACCGACGGTGGGGCACGCCGGATGTGGACCTGATGGCCTCTCGACTCAATCACAAGGGTCGAGGTTGTGGCCAGATCCAGGGATCCTTGGGCGATGCCTCGGATGCGTTGGTGGCCCCATAAGGTCCTTATCGCCTGATATAAACTCCGGCGATCCTAATTGTTCCGGATTGGCCTCAGCATCACTGGTACGTCTCGTCGCGGACGTTCCCTGGCGGTTGCCGATGAGGGAGGACCTTCAGTCTCAAGGTCCTATGTTTTATCCGGCTTACAGTCTCTGGCTTTAACGGCAGGGCTGTTAAAAGCCAGGTGTTGAGGGACCGAGGTCTCTCGGACTCGGTCATTTTGACCATGTTAAGGACACGGAAGTCTTCCTCCAGGCAGATCTATCACCGTGCCTGGAAAGCTTATATCGCCATGTGCGAAGCGCTGGACTGGCGTCCTCGGACGTATTCCGTCCCCAGAATTCTGCGTCCTCTAAAGTGTGGAGTGACCCAAAAAGCTTGCTTTGAGTACCATCAAGGATCAGATTTCGGCCTTGGCCGTCTTCTTTCAGCGACCTCTAGCGGGTCATTTTCTTGGTTAGCACCTTGTGTTGGGGGTTCGCCATGTGCTCCCTCCTGTCAAGCCTCCTCTCCCACCATGGGATCTGAATTTTGGTGCTCTCGGTCCTCCAGGAACCTGCTTTTGGGAATATCCGGGATATTCCCCTCTTGTCTTGTCTCAGAAGGTGGCCTTTTTAGTGGCAATCACTTCTGTTTGACGAGTGTCTGAGTTGGCGGCTTTGTCCTGCAAGTCGCCATATTTAGTCATCCATAAGGATAAGGCGGTGTTGCATCCGCGACCTTCCTTTTTTGCCAAAGGTGGTGTCGACCTTTCACCTACATGAGGACATTGCCCTCCCGTCCTTGTGTCCTCACCCATCGCATCCCAGAGAGTTTGCGCTGCACATATTGGAGGTGGTACGAGCCTTACGGGTGTACCTGTCTGCTACTGCTTCTATTCGGAAGTCCGACTCACTGTCTGTGACTGTCTCTGGTCCATAACAGGGCCAAGCGGTTTCGTCTGCCATCATTTTTAGGGGAATCAGACAAACCGTCATTCAAGCCTATGCTCTCAAGGGGCGGGCGCCTCCCTTTCCGGTTACGGCGCATTCCACCAGGGCAATTGGTGCTTCCTGGGTTTTCCGACATCAAGCGTCGGTTGCACAAGTGTGCAAGGCGGCGACCTGGTCATCTGTTCATGCCTTTTAAGTTTTATAAGGTTAATGTGGCTGCATCCTCGGATGCTTCCTTCGGCTGCAGGGTGCTGCAGGCCGCTGTTTAAAGTTGCGACTCCTCCGTTGAGGAGCTCTGCCTTTTATTGGAGTGAAGTTTTGGTTTTTCCATTTATACTGCTCCCATCCCTCTTGACACTGCTTTGGGACATCCCACGTGTAAAGTGTAAAGAGACACCGTGTCAGTCCATGGATGATAAGAGAAAATAGGATTTTTTGTACTCACCGTAAAATCCTTTTCTCTGACATCCATGGACTGACACGGCACCCACCCTTCCTTTTAAGTTTGTACTGCTTTGTTACGAACTGAAGTCTGCTGACTGTAGTGGGAGGGTTATGTCCGGAGGGACCGCCCCCTGGGTGGGGCTGTTCAGCTCTGGCTTTTAGAATGTATGTATAACATTTCACATTCTGCCTAGGTCTTCTCCTGCAAGCAGGGACATAAACCCACGTGTAAAGTGTAAAGAGACACCGTGTCAGTCCATGGATGTCAGAGAAAGGGATTTTACGGTGAGTACAAAAAATCCTATTATTTTTTACTTTGTGCTACAATAAATATCCCCAAAAAATATATAAAAAAACTTTTTTTTTTTCCTCAGTTTAGGCCGATACATATTCTTCTACATATTTTTAGTAAAAAAAAATCGCAATAAGCGTTTATTGATCCATTGGCGCAAAAGTTATAGCGTCTACAAAATAGGGGATAGTTTTATGGCATTTTTATTATTATTTTTTTTTACTAGTAATGGCGGCGTGACTGTGACATTATGGCGGACACATCGGACACTTTTACCACCATTTTGGGACCATTGTCATTTATACAGCGATCAGTGCTATAAAAATGCACTGATTACTGTAAAAATGACACTGGCAGTGAAGGGGTTAACCTGTAGGGGGCGCTGAAGGGGTTAAGTGTGACCTAGGGAGTGCTTGTAACTGTTAGGGGCGTGGCTTGGCGTGACACGTCACTGATCGCTGTTCCCGATGACAGGGAAAAGACGATCAGTGACATGTCACTAGTAAGAACGGGGAGATGTTGTGTTTACACTGACCTCTTCCTGTTCTTCAGCTCTGTGACCCGATCGCGGGACACCGGTGGACATCGAGTCCGTGGGTAACATATATTTACGCCCATTTGCACAGCCGTGCCATTCTGTTGACGTAAAAGTGCGTGCGGCGGTCGGGAAGCGGTTAATTGAACAAGCTGAAGCTAGAAGCTGATTGTCTGTCACCAGATTTTGCACAATCCAGTTATAGTAAATCTAAATTGTGATCAATATTTTGGTAATTTCCGGTACTATTTGTATCCACTAAATTTATTACCGGATTGTACAGTTTGCTCGGCCTGAGGAAGGATTGGTTGAGATTGGAAACTGTCGCCAGTTTTGTAACACTAGCGCGATTGGAAGTTCCTGTCCAATAATAACTTGTAGTAAATCTCTTCTAATGGACCACAAATGACTGTGACTGGGTAGTGGGTTAGGTTCAGGGTTTAGGGGGTGTGGGGGTCAGGGTTACAGGGTAGCAGTTAGGGCTGAGGTTGGGGGGTAAGTGTTAAGTTTAGGGGGGTCATTGTAACAATCAGAAACGTTTTTATCTACCTGTAGTTCTGTGTGGTAAGTATTGTGATCCCCCCCATCCCCCGCAGTGAAAGCTGCACATCCACCAGGAAGTTGCTGATTAATAGCGGAGGGATTGTAGTCAGTTTGTAAAATAAACAGAAAAAGAAACGTAAGATGAAATATTTATTGGAACAGATCTGGTTGGTGATGGTGGGACTTTCTTCCTCTTTCTGGCTCCTATTGTCTTCCATTGGTCGTCAGGAAATGAAAGGCTGCAGAACAGCCGGGGCTGCTGTTAGAAATCACAGGGCCCCATACAACCTACCTGACAGGGCCCCCCCCCCCAGAATGTGTAAGTACACACTGTAGCGTTCGGGGAACCAGCTAGATCGCAGGACACAGGCTTTTCAAACAAAAGGACGTTTATTAAACTTAAATGGCTTCACAGCAGCAAAACAAAAAGAAATAACAGTCTCACTGACTTGTAGAGCTTATAACTGCTGTTGCAGTTAAACAGTCCTTACTTGGTGTTGCAGGTAAGTTTCCCAGCTAGCAGGCTTCCATGCAGGCCACTGCCATGTACATTCACAGCTTTCCAGAGCTTTTCACAGCCTCCACAGCTTTTGCAGTGTCCACCATTCACCATGCAGCCATCACTACACTCCTTCCTCTCACCTAAAAACTTCCTGTCTCTCTTAAACCACTTCCTTGGACAGGTGTGTTAACCCTTTCTGTTCCCTTAAAGGAACCACAGCCCAAACAGAGGGGAAATATAGCGTCCTTCCCGGACCCAGCCACGGCGTCCTGTACATATCCCCGCCCTGTGCCCCAACGCCAAGGAGGTGGAGGCAACAGTGGAGCTAAAACAATGGACTCGGGAGAGGGCATCTGCATTTTGATGCAGTCTCCCGGGCCTATGCTCCACTACAAATTTAAATTCCTGGAGCGCCAGGAACCAACGTGTAATCCTGGCATTAGTCCCTTTACCTTGCCTCATCCATGTTAAAGGGGCATGGTCAGAAATCAACCTAAACTTCCTTCCCAAGAGGTAATATCTGAGGGATTCCAGAGCCCACTTAATGGCCAGACATTCTCGTTCAACTATAGCGTAGTTTTTCTCCGCTGGTGTCAACTTCCTACTGAGGAAGACTACTGGGTGCTCCTCACCATGAACAACCTGTGACAACACAGCTCCCAATCCTACATCGGAAGCATCAGTCTGGACAACGAACTTGTTTGAAAAATTGGGTGCTATCAGGACAGGGTGTTGGCACAGTGCTGACTTGAGCTCCAAAAAAGCCTTTTCAGCATCTGCATTCCATTCCACCATGACCGATTTCCGACCCTTAGTCAGATCGGTCAATGTAGCCGCCAATGTGGCAAAGTTGGGTACGAATCTCCTGTAGTATCCCACCATGCCCAGGAATGCAGGTACCTGCTTTTTTGTGAGGGGGCGGGGCCAATTCTGTATAGCCTCTACCTTGCTAACCTGAGGTTTCACCACCCCTCTACCCACAATATAGCCCAGGTATTTCACCTCCTCCATTCCCAAAGCACATTTTTCAGGGTTTATTGTAAACCCCTCCTTCCAAAGAGAGTCCAGTACTGCCTGGACTTTGGGCAAGTGTGATTCCCAGTCTCTGCTAAAAATGACTATGTCGTCCAAGTACACTGAGGCATACTCCCGGTGAGGTCGTAAAATCCTATCCATTGCTCGCTGGAAAGTGGCTGGAGCAGTTTGCAGTCCAAAAGGCATTCGTTTGTACTGAAAACCCCTCTGGGGTAGAAAAAGCAGTTTTCTCTCTAGCAGCCTTAGTCAACAGGATTTGCCAATATCCCTTGGTAAGGTCTAATGTTGTGATATACCTGGCTGGACCCAGTCTCTCAATAAGCTCATCTACCCGGGGCATGGGGTAGGCATCAAACCGTGAAACCTCATTAAGTTTCCGGAAATCATTGCAGAATCGCAGAGTCCCGTTGGGCTTTGGTACCAACACAATCGGGCTCGACCACTCACTCTGCGATTCTTCAATGATCTCCAGGTCTAGCATCTTCTTCACTTCCTCTGAAACGGCCTTCCTTTGAGCCTCTGGGATGCGGTAGGGCCGGACAAAAACTTTGACTCCAGGTTCCGTGATAATATCATGTTCTATAACACTAGTTAGCCCTGGCAAGTCTGAAAACTTTTCTTTATTTCTCTGCAAGAACTCCTTTGCCTGCTGACTTTGGATATTAGACAGGGTACTTGCTACTTGGACACTCTCCACCCCAACCTGAGGCTCAAGTCTTGCACTAGCCAGGGAGGTCACCGGTTCCCTGTCGGTCCAGGGCTTTAACAAGTTGACATGATATATCTGATACGGTTTCCTCTTGCCTGGCTGGTGGACTCTATAATTTACCTCTCCCACTTTTTCCACAACTTCAAAGGGACCTTGCCATCTGGCCAAGAATTTACTTTCCACAGTGGGAATTAGCACCGCTACTCGATCCCCCACTTGGAAGTGCCTTATTTTAGCAGCCCTGTTATAGACCCGTCGTTGAGCCTCCTGGGCTTTTTGCAAATGCTCTTTGACTAGTGGTATCACAGTTTGGATCCTTTCCTGCATTTGGGAGACATATTCAAAAACACTCTTATGCTGAACAGGTTCACTTTCCCATTCCTCTTTAACAAAGTCAAGTAGTCCGCGAGGTCTCCGCCCATATACCAACTCAAAGGGCGAAAATCCCGTGGAGGCCTGGGGCACTTCCCTGATAGCAAACAGGAGAGCTGGTAACAGGCAGTCCCAGTCTTTCCCATCCCTTTGTACCACTCTCTTGAGCATAGACTTAAGGGTCTTATTAAAGCGTTCCACTAACCCGTCCGTTTGGGGATGGTAGACCGATGTGCGCAGCTGTTTAATCCGGAACAGCTTGCACACATCGGCCATAACTCTTGACATAAACGGGGTGCCCTGGTCTGTGAGTATTTCCTTGGGAAAACCAGTCTGTGTAAACAACTGGAACAATTCCCGGGCAATAGCCTTAGAGGAGGTATTCCGAAGGGGAAGCGCCTCAGGATATCGGGTGGCATAGTCAAGAATCACCAAAATTTAGGAGTAACCTCGAGCTGACTTTACCAAGGGACCCACTATATCCATGGCTATCCTCTTAAACGGGACCTCAATTATGGGCAGAGGGATCAAAGGGCTCCGGAAGTGGGTCACTGGAGCGGTCAACTGACAGGTGGGACAAGAGGTACAGTATTTCTTTACCTCTGCTTTCAGACCTAGCCAGTAAAACCGGTCGGTGATCCGTGCCTCCGTCTTCTCAACTCCCAGGTGTCCCCCTAACACATCGTCATGGGCCAGGTCCAGAACCTTTCGTCTATATTGTTGGGGTACCAACAATTGTTCTACCACATTTTCTCTCACCTTGGTAACCCGATACAATAACTCATTATATATTGCGAAGTGTGGCCACTGCTCATTCGCACCTGGCTCTTGGGGAACCCCATTTACTACTACAACTTGTTCCCGTGCATGGGCCAAAGTGGGGTCCTGCATCTGAGCAGTACCAAACGCCCCCTGGGGAACACCCAAATCTGGCAGGGCTGGGGTAGAGGCCACTTCCTCGTCCTCTTCCCCCAGCATTACCTGAAGTGGGGAAGGTCCTCCCCCCTCAGTGTTTTGGTAGGTCTGTGGACCACATATCTTGACATTCTCAACAGTATCAGCTCTACTTTCATCACCATTAACCCAACCATTAGCAATTTCATCATTTGGATCCACATTAAGAACATTTGGCAGTTCAGGGTTATTCCTCTCAGCAGCAGGAACAGGGAGGCTAGTTTCTCCCCAATCTCTGAACTGTTCTCCTTGTTCCCACAGTTTTGTAAACAACGGACAGTCTCGTCCTATTATAACATCATGTACCAAGTTCTTTACCACCCCCACCTCTTGAGTACCAATGCCACATGCTGAGGAGATGGTCACCGAGATGAGAGGGTACTCTCTAGTGTCCCCGTGAATGCACACCACCCGTAAGGTTTTTCTTACCGGACCGATCTTCCCAATTACTCTAGGATGAACCAGGGTTACCATGCTTCCGGAGTCCAACAAAGCCCGGGCAGGGAGATGGTTCACTTGGACTTCACACTCAAATTTTTCCTCACCCAGGTTGAGCTGTGTGGTGCATACTTTATGGGCATAAAAAGACCCCCTCCGAAGAACCCCGCATTCCATGGGCTCCTCTTGCAGTGGGCAGTGTGCCCGGGTATGACCCCAGGAATGACATCGCCAACATTGTACATCCCCTCCTCTCCGAACATGAACCGAACGCTGAGGAGGTACCGGGAGTGACTCTTGACCTTCCGGGGTGTTTGCTCCAGGACTCCTTGGAACATCCTTTCGAAGGGCAGCAGTTGGTCGAACAGGCCGTGGTAGACTTGGGCCTATGCGCTTGGTAGGTCCGAGCAGGTCCTCCACCACTGTATATCGTTCCACCATCTCGACAAGGAGGTTTGCTGTTTTGGGGTCTCCATGGCTGACCCACCGTTGAAGGTCGTCTGGCAGGGATCTCAGGTATCGGTCCAGCACAACTCGTTCCACGATTTGGGGCCCCGACAACACCTCAGGCTGCAGCCATTTTTTTACCAGTTGCACCAGGTCATGCATTTGAGACCGAGGTGGCCGATCTGGACGATACTTCCATTGGTGTACTCGTTGGGCCCGAACGGCCGTAGTCACCCCCAGACGAGCCAGAATTTCTGCCTTTAACTTTTGATAGTCTTTAGCATCATCGAGTGGCAGGTCAAAGTAGGCTTTTTGAGGATCTCCGGTGAGAAAAGGGGCAATGAGGCCGGCCCACTGGTCCTGAGGCCACCCTTCTCTCTCTGCCGTCCTCTCAAATGTAGCAAGAAATGCCTCTACATCATCGCTCAGGGACAATTTCTGCAAAAAATGGCTTGCCCTCACCGTCACCTGGTTGCCAGGGGCAACAGCCGCTTGCTCCCGAACCTGAGATAGCTGCTGCACTGCTTCCTTTAAGACAGCCACCTGAGCCTGCATAACCTCTTGTTGGGCTGCTTGCTGGGCTGCCAACTGGGTCACCAACAGGCGAGTATTTTCTTGCTGCAGCTGATTTGCTTCCTCATGGCGAGTTTGTGCTTGCATATTAGCCAGGGACAGCTGTTTAATTAGCTCCTCCATTGCTTCAGCTTTCAACGTTTGTGCAGCTTTAACCCAGGACATATATCCAATGTACTGTCCCTTTTTTAAATGTCAAGTTCAATGCAAAGATTTAAAAAAAAAAAAAAAAAAAATTGTTTTTTTTCTTCTTATGCCTGTTATTCTGTCCTGCCCGCATTCTCCACCAGTGTAGCATTCGGGGAACCAGCTAGATCGCAGGACACAGGCTTTTCAAACAAAAGGACGTTTATTAAACTTAAATGGCTTCACAGCAGCAAAACAAAAAGAAATAATAGTCTCACCGACTTGTAGAGCTTATAACTGCTGTTGCAGTTAAACAGTCCTTACTTGGTGTTGCAGGTAAGTTTCCCAGCTAGCAGGCTTCCATGCAGGCCACTGCCATGTACATTCACAGCTTTCCAGAGCTTTTCACAGCCTCCACAGCTTTTGCAGTGTCCACAATTCACCATGCAGCCATCACTACACTCCTTCCTCTCACCTAAAAACTTCCTGTCTCTCTTAAACCACTTCCTTGGACAGGTGTGTTAACCCTTTCTGTTCCCTTAAAGGAACCACAGCCCAAACAGAGGGGAAATATAGCGTCCTTCCCGGACCCAGCCACGGCGTCCTGTACAACACATACAGTGTGTATTTGGGGCTGCTCACCTGCACTCCAGTCAGCCATGTTTGTACAGCCACTGCATCTCCATAGAGTAATCCTATATTCACATTAACGCATGTCAGGGAAGTGTGCAAAAATTCCACCCTTTCCTGACACTCATAGAAACGCGCTGCTGTTTAGCAGGCATGCAACGTCGCGCTGTCATTCATTTTTAATGGCACCCCTACACAACAGGGACTGTTTTTGTGTTTCTCACTCATAGGGCTGCCCATTGACATGAATAGACTGCCCTACGTGTGGAAACACGCTCACTCACGGTCACACTTGTAGGTGTGAACCAAGCCTGACAGACGGCTCCAGCTGCATGAAAAAAACACTAATTCACACAGCCAGAGTACCTGTGAGAATGAGCCCTTCGTTATTTAGTTTTTGTTTTTTTTAACAATTTCTATTTATTTTTTTACATTTTTTAAAATAATCCATTACATTGCAATACATGTTTAAGCCGGCCAACTGCGTCAAAGTAATCCCTCTTTGGCCAGTCCCTACTCTGCTCTGCAAAATGCAAATGCTCCAGTGTATATAGTACCCTCTATGGAATATCCAGTGTATATAGTGCCCTCTATGGAATTTCCAGTGTATATAGTACCCCTATGGAATATCCAGTGTCCCTGGTGGAATGCCCCTGTGGAATATCCAGTGGATCGGCGTCGGCAGTAAAGCGCCGCTATTTTTAGCGGCGCTCTACCGTCAATTTTGCGGCGCTTTTACCACCCGCTTTTTCTTTTCTTTTTACTTTTATCTTTATTTTTACTTTTACTTTTATTTTTTATTTTATTTTTACTCACAAATTTTTACCGGCCTCCAACCTCCCCTCATAGCCGGTCCAACACACGCCTCAAAAAGTTTTTTCTTTTATCTTTACTTTTTCTTTTCCGTCCTGCTAGCGCACCGCTCCAGAGAGACAGCACCGGCTGTTTCAGATCGCTTTGCAGGCCCTATTTTTAGCGTTATAATGCCTGCAAAGCGACCCAGTGTGAAAGGGGTCTTACGTTCATATACTAGGGCCAATTTTAGACAGAAGCCAATTAACCTACCAGCATGTCTTTGGCGTGTGGGAGGAAACCGGAGTACCCGGAGGAAACCCACGCAGGCACAGGGAGAACATGCAAACTCCAGGCAGGTAGTGTCGTGGTTGTGATTCGAACCAGTGACTCTTTTTACTGCTAGGTGAAAGTGCTACCCACTACACCACTGTGCTGCCCATACTATATACACTGGATATTCCATAGGGGCCAATATATACACTAAATATTTCATGGATGGCACTTTATCCACCGGATATTCCATGGAGAGCACTATATACACTGGATATTCTACTATATATATCCAGTGTATATAGTGCCCTCTGTGGAATATCCAGTGTATATAGTACCAATAACTTATACACATACAGTATATATATATATATATATGTAACCCATCAGATGCTAGAGGGGTGTGATCACTTGCTAACACTATAATAATTCTGATTGAACCTTCTGCTGCACACTGCTGAGCTTTCTAGCAAACTTTTTGAAAAAAAACAGGGATTTTTAGTTGACATACATTGCAATGCAAGTATAACCACTTCCTGCTGACCATATAACAAAATGACGTGCACAAAGTGGTTAAATTATCCTGACCAGACGTCATATGATGTCGGGCAGGGTGCGCACGGGGATGAAGCTTGTCCCTCGGACACAGCGCATACCCAATCAGGGTAAACAGCCAATGAAACTGTCTGTTTACCACGTGATCGGCAGTGTCCAATCATAGTCGGTCACAAGTGTTAACAACAGAGCCGTCTCCAGGTGATCCCTGCTTCCTCTCTCACACACCGTGTGAGGAGAGTGCAGGAGATCTGTGGGTAGAAAACTGTAATTTTTTCACACCTTACTGTGCACAACACGCCCCCCCCCCCAATAAAGAGAACCTGTCACCAGTACTGTTACACAGCCCATCTGAATCTGTCACACAGGCCCGCCATCGGTACTGCCACCCACCTGGGTGGGCTCCAGACCCAATGCTCTGCGTTCCAAGCCCACCCTATTTTAAAGCCTAATAGCCTTTAACCCCAACCCTAATCCTGAACTTTAACCCTAGCCCTTAACTTTAACCCCAACCCTAGCCCTCAACCCTAACATATAACCCTAGCTCTTAACACTAACATTTAACCCTAGTCCTCAACCCTAACCCTAGGTCTTAACCTATACCGAAGCCGGGGAAGAATCTGTAGGAGAGCAAGGTGCAGCCTATAAGAAGCTGGGAGGAGTCTGCAAGGGAACAGGGAGAGGTCTGCTAGGGAGAGAGAAGTATGTGGGAGTGCAGGGAGGAGTTTGCCAGAGAGCACTTTCAGGTAGTGGGGAGGAGCCTGCCAGGAAATGGGGACTGAGTCTACAACAGAGCAGGGAGGATTCTGCAGGGAAGTGATAGGAATCTGTGAAGGAGCAGAGAGGAGTCTGCACGCCTTGCATCCCTCCCTCCCTGGCAGACTCCTCTCTGCTCCCATACAGACTCCCATCGCTTCCCTGCAGACTTATCCCTGCTTAATTGTAGGCTCAGTCCCCTCTTCCTGGCAGACTCCTCTCCACTTCCTGTAAGTCTCCCCTGCTCTCTGACACTTTTCCGTGCACTCCCGCACACTTCTTTTTCCTTAGCAGACCTCCCCCTGTTCCCTTGCAGACTCAACCCCACTTCCTGTAGACTCCCCCTTGCTCTCCAACAGATTCTTCCCTGCTTCAGTGTAGGCTCTGCCCCGGCTACCTCACAGTCTTAGCCTGGCTACATCGTAGACTCCTGGGCTGAGTCTGCAAGTGAGCCGGTACAAGATCTATGAAGGACTGTCGGGAAGAGGGGACTAAGTCTACGAGGGAGCGGGGGAGGAGACTACAGGAGAGCGTTAGGAGTCTGTCCCCCAACAGACTCCTCTCTTCTCCTCTGCACGATCCACCCTGCTTCATCGTAGACTTAGTCCTGACTTCCTCACAGTCTCAGTCTGATTTCCTTGTAGACTCTGTCCTGGCTCCCTTGTAGTCTCCATCCCAACTCTCTTGTGGTTCCTGTCTCGGCTCCCTTGTAGTCTCTGTCTCGGCTCCCTTGTAGTCTCTGTCTCGGCTCCCTTGTAGCCTCTGTCTCGGCTCCCTTGTAGCCTCTGTCTCGGTTCCCTTGTAGTCTCTGTCTCGGTTCCCTTTGTAGACTCTGTCCTGACTCCCTTGTAGTCTCTGTCCCAGCTCCCAGAGTCAGGCTGGGACTGTTGGGAAGAGGGGACTAAGTCTACGAGGGAGTGGGGAGGAGACTAGAGGAGAGCTTTAGGAGTCTGTCCCCCAACAGACTCCTCTCTGCTCCTCTACACACTCCTCCCTGCTCCATTGTAGACTTAGTCCTGACTTCCTCACAGTCTTAGTCTGACTCCCTTGGAGACTAAGTCACGGCTCCCTTGTGGTGGTAGACGGTTGAGAGGGAACACTAGGTGTGAAATTCCTCGCAGTATTTTATGTCGGTTTCCATAAGCTCCATCCTGGCGTTTTTCGGCTTCAATTCAGCTTCTGTATGGCTCTCCATTGATCACTCTCAAATGAAAAGCCATCGAATAGCACCTGCTTCTTGTCTGGAATGTTTTCATTGTTTAGGAGGTAATGCAGTGGTATCTTCTGCTTTGTAACTTGTCTGAGGCCCTGAAATAGAAAAAAAGAACAATGAGATCCATGAATGATTAGAAGAAACCCCTCTATGTAGGGATGCACCGATATTTCGGACGCCGGAAAATTATCAGCCGAGAATAGTTTTCCGATAGAAAGAAAAAGTTCAGATAATGACTGACCGCATCTTATTGACTTCAGTGCAAAATCGCGTCCTATTGACTTCAATGCAAACATGCCCCCTATTGACACACTTATCAAATACTTACCTTTCGACGTACAAAGAATGGAGAGCGTGTCTCTCTCGCCTCCACCTCCTCCCAGTTTATTCCTTGGAAAAACTGGTGATTTCTGATGTTGCTGATGGTCGCTTTGCGCACCTCTTTGCCTTCGCACAGGAGCTACGGGGAGAAAAGAAAACAGAAAAACATAAGATGATGGTATTGGCGCATGAAGCGCACTGACTCTTTGGCCGAGCCTATATGGCTACTCTCCTTGTCCCGCTGGGACTTTGTCACTACTTACCTTTTCTAGCAGGTGCATAAAGTCTGGGTCAGTTTCTCCTAGGTACGTTGGCATTACACAGTGCATGGCATTGTCACGGCTGCATAAGATTGGACGACAACCGAAGGCCAGATCACATAACGTGACCCCTAACCAGAAATAATCCATGGATGGGTCACACAACATCTGTGGGGAAATCAGAGAGGGAAGGATAAGGATTAAAGGTCAGGCTAGAAACCAGCAACATCAACATTACAACAAGTATTCAGTTTCAATCTGTAAATTTTAACTCTCCAGGGGTGGGTGGTAGCCAGATGAGGCCCCCCAGGGCCAGATGATAGCTGGACCCCCAGAGCCAGATGGGTAGCCCCCCCAAGGTCTTTAATCCAGTCCTAATCTGATAATTGCTCTTTATATACAGGTTCTCTTTAATTCCTAGTTTGGTTGATAATTGCCCTGTTTATGGGCACATTGGACTTACCTTGCGTTCAGGCGTGTAGATAGCTGCAATTCCGAAGTCGGCTAATTTGATGTGACCGGTGCTATCTATAAGGATGTTGTCAAGCTTTACGTCTCTGTGGAGAATAAAAAAAGAGTGTCAGCTCTGCAGTTCAGACAATGATCCCTCCCATATTTCCCAGTATTACAGATCCATAGAGGGGTGAACAATCAAACAGCTCCCTTTCCTAGCGCCACCCAACGTTTCCTATGATCCGGTCCGCGTTCTTCCTGTGACGTAAGTCACTTTGGGTGGGGGGGGGGGCCCGTGGAACCCAGAATCCCTTGGGGGAGGTTGGAATACCCTTGTTTCAGCTCCCCATGCACCTCCTATGTCTAAGTCATCCTGTGTCTCTAATAGGGGCACAGGGTGACCGAGAACCCCAGTCCGATCTGTACTAATCGGACTCACTGTACAACCACACTGGAATGATCTGTGTATGTGTGTATATATATATATATATATATATATATATATATATTGTATATAGTCTCATACTATGGTGTACTCTGTGTTGGGCCGTTGTCCTCCTCTCCTTATGTGTGCGTCCAGCAGAAGGGCGGACATTGGATGGAGGAGGAGGAATGGGTCACCATTGGGTGTTCAGGCAGCGGGAGGGGAAGGATTGTAAAGAAAATAATAGTACTTACCTGTGTATGATACCTGTGGAGTGGATAAACTCCAGACCACACACGAGCTCCGCTGTGGTCAGTCTGAGGGTGGTGATGTCACATGTTTCCGCCATGTCCACAAGGTCTCCTCCGCTAAGATATTCCATGACATAGAAGAGTTGGCTCTGGGGGGGGGGGGGGGGGGGGACACAGACAGGTCAATCAATGCATTTCACTTAGAAGGTCCAAATCAGAGTCACTTGTTATATATAACTAACCAAATATACTGCATGACGTCTACCTATACCTACCTACAGTCCATCCATCTATATCTACCTACACTATATCTATCCATCTATATCTACCTACACTATATCCATCCATCCATATCTACCTACACTATATCCATCCATCCATATCTACCTACAGTACATCCATCCATCTATATCTGTCTATATTTATATCCATCTACCTATATCCATCCATCTGTATCTACCTATATCCTTCTATATATATCACATTGCTGAGGTCACTGACCCAGCAATGATGTCTCCGGATTGGGCTGATCACAGGAGGACATCCAGATATCATGTAGCAATGTTTGCACTATTTTATATACAGGTACATACTGTTCATTCTATACTTTTTTTTTTTCTCCTGAAAAATAGACTTACCTCCGTCTGGAAAGTGGTGTAGGCGTGGGTACAGTAATGGCTGCCCCCCACCCTCTCCAGGGCAAGTCGCTCCACCTGGGCGGCTTCAATGCCGCCTGCAACTAAGAGCAACTTGTCTACAATCTTCACGGCCACCAGCATGCCGCTGTCAATGTGAGTCGCCAGAACCACCTGTAGGAGAGAGAGACAGTTAGTACATTCATCTTTTTGCATCTGCTCTAGCTGCTATGTCTGTTTTACACCCACTTTGCTGTTTGAAGTGCGATCCCAATTCAAATCACACTTCAGACAGCAATACTGGGAAACCACACTGGTTCGTACATGGTTGCGAAGGGGCGGCACCATTCACTTGAATTGGTTGCGCTTGCCCACATCTCTGTTACTTACCGTCCCAAAAGCTCCGGATCCAAGTATCTTATGGTATATGAAGCTCTTCGGTGTCAAATTGGTCTCTTCTTGTCTTATAGGGGCCGCTGCCTGTCCTGTAGGGGCCGCTGCCTGTCCTGTAGGGGCCGCTGCCTGTCCTGTAGGGGCCGCTGCCTGTCTTGTAGGGGCCGCTACTTGCTCTGCTGTCCCACCATCTGCTAAAGAGAAGAAAGAGAAATACATTTTATTTCCCAGCCCACATACAGGTCTTATCACTCATTTCTATTGGTGCTTGAAGGCTGACACCACCCACAACTCATCATTCAGGTTTACATTTATACAGTTAAATTATCGTCCAATCGTCAATGAACTGCAGACTCAGGGCAAGTCTATAGGTGTGTTGTAGGTCAGCTTATGGGAAGGTTACATTTTCACTGCCTTGCCCAGAAATGAGTGTGGGGGGGTTAATTTTCACCTGCAATGCCCAGCATTGCGGTGAGGGTTATGGGGGAGGGGGGGTGAAACTTTTGTTGCAATGCCCTGCAATGTGTGGGGAGATTAAGGAGGAGTGGGGGGTTACATTTTCATTGCCATAGCCAGCAATGTGGGGGGAGGTTTTGGGGGGGTTAACAAGGGGTTTAGTATGCCGGGAGGCGGGGGGGGCTTATGGTCATGTGACCACCAAGGAGATAAACTTTCACTGCCATGCCAGCAATGAGGAAGAGGGGAGAATATGGGGGGGGGTTAAACTTTTACTGCCATCTCCAGCAATGAGGGGGAAGGGGTTAAACTTTTGCTGCCATAGCCTGCAATGAGGGTTGTACAATATGGGAGGGGGATTAGACTTTCACTGCCATGCACAGCAATTAGGGGGGGGGAGATTATGGTGAGGGATTGAACTTTCCGTGTCATACCCCTGTAATGGGGGGTAAGACCTTCACTGCCATGCCCAGCACTGCGGGGGGGGGGAGGTATGGGGGAGGTTAAACTTTCAGTGCAACACCCAGCAGTGTGGAAGGAGATTATAAGAGGGGGGTGGCTAAATTTTAAACTACCATGGGGGTCTTGCACAGCAATATGGGGGGGGGGACATTATTGGGGGCGGGTGCATAAATGTAACTGCCATCCTCAGCAATGGGGGGTGGAGCTTTGTGGGGTGGGTTGAACTTCTACTGCCATGGCCAATAATGTGGGGGGAAGAGATTGGGGGGGGGGGGTTTAAACGGTTATTGTCATGGCCAGTAATGTAGGGGGGGGGGGGTCTAGTTGATAATTTCTCTGGTTAATAATAGTTAAGATTGGTAATTAGTCGCTATCACAGAGCAAATGTCTCCTCCTCTGAGCCCAGTTCCTCTTTAGGGATGAATTTGGTGGAGGAATTCCTTGTCCTCCTCTCCTATGTACTATATGAAGATTCACAACTAATCCTTACCTCCTCCGTCACTCCTCCTCCTCTTCCTTAGATGGCCCTCACATTCTGTGTCCTGGGACCATCTCCTCTTCTCTCCTTTCCTCTCTGCACAGCTCTGGAGATCCTCACTGGCTGTGTAACATCTGCTCTTCTTCCTGGGAGACTGGCCTGTCTGCTCAGCGGAGCTCCCTTCTTTCTCCTCTCTGCTCCGCTTCCTGGAAACCTGGCCTGTCTGCTCAGCAGAGCTCCCTGTTTCCTCTTCTCTGCTCCGCTTCCTGGGAGCCTGAACTGTCTGCTCTGTACAGCTCTGTAGCTCCTCACTGGTTGTGTTATATCTGCTCCTTTTCATGGGAACCTGGCCTGTCTGCTCTGCAAACATCTCTAGTTCCTCACTAGCACTGTAATAGATTTCCTCGCTGCTCCTCTTCCTGGAAATCTGGCCTGTCTGCTCTGCAAACATCTCTAGTTCCTCACTGGCGCTGTAATAGATTTCCTCGCTGCTCCTTTTCCTGGTCCTCTGATTGGACATTGTGGATGTTCCAATGCAAAGTTCCTCTCTGTTGATCTCCTGTCCTCTCTGCATGGCAGCTTTTATAATTTTATTAGATATGAAATAATACAGAAAAGTGATAATAGAAACTCCTATTACTCTTCCTGCGCTGTGTACAATATATACAATCTATATATGAAGGTTATCTATGGAATAATCTTCTATAATAGAATGCTGACAGAGAGCTCAGAATTCTGTGTCTGCACTCGTCTGTATCCAGTACACAAATGACTCTCCTACTGCCTGACACTCTATATATAGCCTCAGCCTCAGAGGCTGTGATGTCACCAACTGTCACATGACCAAATTCAGTTATGCCCATATATGGTCAACAGCCCAGATCAGGTGAACAAACACTGATCATGTGATACAGATCTGACATATACCAAAGTGTTGTACAATTTTACACATTATTCATATACATTTAAATAGTGCTGACATATTCTGTAGCGTTGTGCAATCGAAAACTATTATTATTACTAATCTATATATAAATAGCTCTGATCTATTCTGTTACATTGTACAATAATTATATATTATTATTATTATTCAAAAATCCAGCCACAGTCTGATCTTCTAACTGACACTCACTGACACTTCTGCCCATATAAGGTAAACAGCCCAGATCATGTAATATGGATCTGACATATACCAAAGTGTTGTACAATTTTACACATTATTCATATACATTTATATAGTGCTGACATATTCTGTAGCGCTGTGCAATTCAAAACTTTTATTATTGTTATTATTAATATATATTTAAATATTGCTGACATATTCTGTAACATTGTACATATACATAGTATTATTATTATTAATATTACAGATTTCTAAAGCACTGACAGCCTTATACACTCACTTATTGATAATTATTATAAATATATATTTTATATCGCACTGACATATACCGTAGCATTGTACAATCACCTATTGTTACTATTTATTCTAAATAGCGCTGACATATACCGTAGCTTTGTACAATAACACATTAATACTATACATTTTTTATAGCACTGACATATACCGTAGCATTGTACAATCACTCATTATTATTATTATTATTATTATTATAATTAAACATTTCAAATAGCGCTGACATATACTGTAGCGTTGTACAATCACTCATTATTATTATTATTATAATTAAACATTTTATATAGCACTGACATATACCATAGCACAATCACTCATTATTATTATTATTATAATTAAACATTTTATATAGCACTGATACCGTAGCGTTGTACAATTACGCATTATACTTTTACATTTCATATTGCACTGACATATACCGTAGCGTTGTACAATCATACATTGTTACTATATACTGTATATAATCTAATATAATTTATCCCATCAGAAGACCCCTCACATCACATCAGAGGACCCCCCATCACATCACATCAGAGGACCCCCCCATCACATCAGAGACCCCCCATTCTAATTAGAGGCCTCCCATCACATCAGAGGACCCCCCATCACATCAGAGGACCTCCCATCACATCAGAGGACCCCCCATCACATCAGAGACCCCCCCTTCTCATTAGAGGTCAACTATCACATCAGAGGTCCTCCCATCACATCAGAGGACCCCCCCCCATCACATCAGAGGACCTCCCATCACATCAGAGGACCCACCCAAAACATCAGAGGACCCACCCAAAACATCAGAGGACCCACCCATCACATCAGAGGACCGCCTATCACATCAGAGGACCGCCCATCACATCAGAGGACCCACCCATCACATCAGAGTTACCCCATCACATCAGAGGACCCCCCATCATATCAGAGGACCCCCCATCATATCAGAGGACCCCCCCATCACACCAGAGAACCCCCCATCACACCAGAGAACCTCCTATTACATCAGAGAACCCAACCCCCCCATCATATCATAGGACCCCATCACATAAGAGGACCCCCATTACATTAGAGGACCTCCCATAACATCAAAGAGGACCCCCATCACATCAGAGGACCCCCCATCATATCAGTTATACCCCCATCACATCAGAGGACCCTCCCCTATCACATCAGAGGACCCCCCTATCACATCAGAGAACCCCCCATCTCATCAGAGGACCACCTTTCACATCAGATGACCCCCCCATCACACCAGAGAACCTCCCATTACATCAGAGGACCCAACCCCCCCCCCATCATATCATAGGACCCTCATCACATCAGAGGACCTCCCGTTGATGCCTCCATCACTTTCATATTAGAGGTTCTCCTATCACATCAGCGGTCCCCCCATCACATCAGAGGCCCCCCCATCACATCAGCGGACCCCCCATCACATCAGAGGACCCTCCATCACATCAGAAATCCCCCCATCATATCAGAGGACCCCCCCATCACATCAGAGATACCCATCGCATCAGTGATCCTCATCACATCAGAGGATTCCTCATCACATCAGAGAATTCCCATCACACCAGAGATCCCCCATAACATCAGAGGACCCCTCATCACATCAGAGATCCCCACCATCACATCAGAGGACCCCACCATCACATCAAAGGTACCGCGATCACATCAGAAGACCCCCATCATATGAGAGGTCCCCCCCATCACATCAGAGGACCCTCCATCACTTCAGTTGACCCCCCATCACATCAGAACCCCCCCCCATCATATCCGAGGATTGTAATATTCCTCTTCTGTCATTCTGTATAATAGTTTGTTTGGTGGTTCAGGGATTTTGTACTTTGCTGTCATATTTCCCTTTTCTTTTCACACACTGTGGTGCTGGGGGGAATCCAAATGACACCCTGGGAGAACCTAAATTGCAGCCCATTGGAGAACCCAAATGACACCCCTGGGGGAACCCAAATGGCAGCCCATGGGGGGAACCCAAATTACACCCCGGGTGGGGATTTAAATAGCAGCCGTAGGGGTACCCAAATGGATGCCGGGGGAAACCCAAATGGCATCCCAGTGAGATCCCAAATGGCACTCCAGGGGTGAACCCAAAGGGCACCCAAGGGGGTAACCCAAATGGCAGCCAAGTGGGATGCCAAATAGCAGACCAGTGGTGAACCAAAATGGCACCCCTGGGTTGAACCCAAATGGCACCCCAGGGGGAACCCAAATCCAGGGGGAACCCAAATGGCAGACTTGGGGTGAACCCAAATGGCACCCCGGCAAACACAAATGGTACACCTGGTGAACCCAAACAGGCACCCGTGCAAACTCAAATGCACTCCTTTGGGGGAACCAAAATGGCAGCCCTGGTGGAACCCAAACAACTCCCCGAGCGAAACCTATATTGCAGCCTAGGGGGATCTAAAGTTGGATTCCGGGGCAACCTGGGAGGAACCCAAATGGCACTCCAGGGGGGAACCCAATGACACCCTAGGGGGGATCCAATGGCACCCTAGGGGGGAACTCAAATGGCAGCCTGGGACGGAACCCAAATGGTACCCCGGCTAAACCCAAATGGTAACTCGGGTGAACCCCGGGCGGAATCTACATGGCAGCCGGGGGGATCCCAAATTGGGTTCTGGGGCAAACCCAAATGGCAACCTGGGGTGAACCCAAATGGCAGCATGGAGGGAACCCTAATGGCACCCTGGGTGATCACAAATGGCAGCCCCCCGGGGAGAACTCAAAAGACAGCTTGTTTGAGAGACGCTGGCTGAGACTATTAGATAACACCACTCCATATGGAAATAATTTTTTAGAAATAGACAAAGAGAAATCAGTAAATCATAGAGAAATAACAAAATCAGTCATCTTCTTTCGCATTTTACAACAGGCTAGATCGTTAACCAGTGAGCAGTATAAATCTTATCTAAAACTACTAAACCAACAAAGGTCCTCCTTAGTCCTGGATAATCGATCCCTGTGGATGTCCCACCTCCCCAGAAAGGGAAGTGGCAGGAGGGCCCCATTAGCATCAAACTGTGTCCCAATCGGGACAAAACCCACTACATAACATTAAACTCGTGATGCCGATGACCAGAGAAAAAATAAACACAAATAATAATAATATCATTAAGGATCCAACTTATTGATCACTCAATGTGGACACCTCCTTCGCTATATTTGAACCTGTTCACACCTGGTTCAACATCCTGCCAGATTCTGCTACCATGGGGTCAGCTCCCGGAGAGTTCCGGCTTGCCTGAGCTAATTGTTTGAATTTGGGGTCAGCCCATGTTAGTAAGGCCATGTCTAAGCTGGATGAGATTGGGAACATCCCGGAAATGTAGTCCTTCCAGGTTGCCCAAGCGGAGTCAAATATTTTATGGGTACCTCTGGGTACCTCTGCATGTGGCCAGCCACCCCTTCGCTTCCATAATCTCCCCCACCTTCCCAAACCATTCCACCTCGCTCGGTATGCAAGAACTTTTCCAATAAATTGAGATTAGGCGTCTAGCCGCATTGAGAAGGTGGGGGAGAGCACTGCGTTTATATTGTGATAGTGGCCCTTGAGGGGACGTGGCGAAGAAAGTGTCTCGGTGAGTCAGGGACATCCACCCCAATTCCATCAGAAACATGCTCAAGACTGTAAGCTGCAATATTGCAATACAGTAAAACCTTGGATTGCGAGCATAATTTGTTCCGGAGACATGCTTGTAATCCAAAGCACTTGTATATCAAAGCAAATTTTCCCAAAAGAAATAATGGAAACTCAAATGATTCGTTCCACAACCATTTATTCATAAGTCCTTCCATTTATAGTCCATATAAAAAGATTATAGCAATGTGATAGATTGTGTAACCATAAAACGTCCATCCACAAATGGAAGCCTCCAGAAGGGGGATTAGAAGCAAAATCCAGCAGGAGCTACAGAGTATAAAAGAGAAGAGCGGCGCCTCTAAGTGTAGCAATATGGTTACATTTAAAGCGGAAGTAAACTCAACGATTTAATCGTTTCAAAAAACAGTTACATTTCCGGCATGCCGGAAATGCTAAAGCCCTGTACACACGATCGGATTTCCTATGGTTTTTAAACCGATGGATTTTTCCATCGGAAAACCGATGAAGCTGACTTCCATCATTCTTGCCTACACACCATCAGTCAAAAAAACGATCCTTCCAAACCCGGTGACGTAAAACACCCTGATGAGCCGAGAAAAATGAAGTTCATGCGTCGACTTGATTCTGAGCATGCGTGGGTTTTTTATCCGATGGAGTTCCCCACAGACGATATTAATTTGCTATCGGTTTTTTAACCATCGGATAAGTTTAAAACATGTTCTATTTTTAAACACTGATGTAAAAAAGACCGATACACGATCGGTTTGTCCTGTTTTCATCGGTAAAACCTATCGTGTGTACACGGCTTTACTGTCACATTGGTTGTGCTCACAACCAAACTGTCACACAATCCAATGGCTGGTGTCATAACTGATCACATGTGCAGCACCATGGAAGTTGATGATTAAACAGAGGCCAAGATGGCAGCTTCCTTGGCTGAAAATGATGGGAGGGTTTACTTTCACTTTAATGAAGGTACAACATTTAGCAACTCACATTGTTGATGATTAAAAGAGGCACATCTAAGTATGCAGGCATCCGGGGTAAAGCTGTCCACATAGACTGTCATCCTCACCGCCGGCTCCCACCACTATCAGTCTGCAATTGTGACCGGGAAGACTTCCCTGCAGTGGAGCGAGGCTTGAACCGCTTGTGGAGCGCAGCGTGGAAGTGACAACATCAATGGCGGTGAGGAGAATGGTCTATGTGGACAGCTGTACCCCGGATCCCTGCATACTTAGATGTGTCTGTTTTAATCATCAACCATGTGAGTTGCTAAATGTTGTACCTTCATTAAATGTAACCATATTGCTACACTTAGAGGCGCCTCTCTTCTCTTTTATACCCAGTTGCGATATGACGCTACTCGTATATCAAGACATCGCTTGTATATGAAGTCAAATTTTTTTTTTACATTTTGCTTGTCTTGCAAAACGCTCTCAAACCAAGGTTTTACTGTTTATTGCATATTTGTACTTAGTTTAGTTTCATTATCCTTTAGACCCGGTTCACACTGGGGCGGCACGACTTGTCCCGCGACTCTGCCGGGCGATCTCCACACGACTTCAGAGGTGACTTGCAATATGTCTTCTGTATTGAAGTCAATGCAAGTCGCCCCAAAGTAGTACAGGAACCTTTTTCTAAGTCGGAGCGACTGACGAGTCGCCCCTGTGTGAACCGGCTCTTAAGGTTGAAAACAACAATGTAAATAATTAATTATGCAGTAACTGTGCTGTAACATAAGAAAATAAGATAATATATATATATATATATATATATACACATACATACATACATACATACATACATATATATACATATATATACATACATATATATTGTGAGGGGGTTAACTCGGTAGCGGGTGTGTGTGACCCCCTGGTTGGGCTCCCCACACAAAAACAGGGCCAGCAGACGGAGGTTGTGGTTTTCAAAATCAAAAGGTGCGGTTTATTTCTCTATGTACAGTGACAAAAACACAGCAAAGCCAAAAAGAAACATAACCAAAATAAATCCTGGTCAGTTTGACCTCTGACTAAACATGCAGGTTTCCTAAACTAACAACTGGGATCAGCCTGGTGCTGTCCTAGTCCCTAAGTCCCTGGTTTAGTAAAAGTCCAAACAAATAGCCACACAGGCTTTGCCTCACCGCACAGGGGTTCACTCTCCCTAGACAGTCCACACAGGTCTGGTTCCAGGCATGAGCTAACATCTAATGAACCTGGGAGTTCTTATAGAGGCCTAAATGAGCTGACAAGGTTCAGCTGGTCTCCTCATCTCTGTCTGCACGACGCCCCACACTCTCCCTAGAGGTATGAGTCATCCATGAGCCCACTAGCCTTATACAACTCTCCACCTAGTTGTATAAGTCGGCGTAAAGCCTGAAACTGGGCGAAATATATCTACCCCCCTGGATGCAACCAGGTGACTTTACCTTCCTGCTGTCACATACCCCCCCCTCTTGTTTTAACCTCGGGGTTGGAACACCAGCAATCAGGCATTCATGTACTCGAGACAAAGCATCCACATTCCCCATTTGAACGCCAGGGCGATGCTTTACTGTGAAGTTGAATTCCTGGAGGGCCAGGAACCACCTATTCACTCTTCTATTTGTTTCCTTGTTTTGAGCCATCCACTTTAACGGAGCGTGATCCGTAACCATGTCAAAGTGCCTACCTAGCAGGTAGTACCGAAGGGAATCTAGAGCCCACTTCACCGCTAAACACTCCTTTTCAACGGTGGCGTAATTTACCTCATGGGACTTCAACTTCCTGCTGAGGTAAATGACTGGTTGCTCTTCCCCGTTCCAGACCTGGGACAATACTGCTCCTAACCCCACATCTGACGCATCACTTTGTACGACAAAGTCTTTAGAGAAGTCGGGTGAGTACAACACTGGCTGGCTACATAAGGCTTGTTTCAAGAATTGGAATGCTGCCTCAGCCTCGGGGGTCCATTTAATCATGACCGACCCTTTCCCCTTCGTCAGGTTGGTTAGGGGCACAGCCTTAGAAGCAAAGTGGGGAATGAATCGCCGATAATACCCAGCGATTCCCAGAAAGGCTCGTACCTGCTTCTTGCTGTTGGGACGTGGCCAACTCTGGATGGCCTCGACTTTGTTGAGTTGGGGTTTTATTACCCCCCTCCCAATGGTGTACCCAAGATATTTGGCCTCCTCCTGCCCAATGGTACACTTCTTGGGGTTAGCCGTAAACCCCGCTTCCCGAACAGAGTCCAGGACTGCTTGCACTTTTGGCAGATGTGAGGCCCAATCTGTGCTATGGACAATTACGTCATCCAGGTAAGCCGCAGCATACTTCCGATGGGGCCTCAGCATCTGGTCCATTTTCCGCTGGAATGTGGCCGGCGCATTCTGTAACCCGAACGGCATTCTTTTATATTGGAACGCCCCGTCTGGGGTTACAAATGCGGTTTTCTCTTTGGCCGACTTGGCCAGGGGGATTTGCCAATACCCTTTTGTGAGGTCAAGAGTCGTCATGTATCGGGCTGTTCCCAGCCGGTCGATCAACTCATCTATACGTGGCATGGGGTAGGTGTCAAATTTTGTAACTTTGTTCAACTGACGAAAATCGTTACAAAATCGCCAGCTCCCATCCGGTTTAGGCACCAACACGATGGGACTAGACCAATCACTTTGGGACTCCTCTATCACCCCTAAGTTCAGCATTTTCTGTACTTCCTCCCGTATTGCCTCCCGTCGAGCCTCTGGGATCCGATAGGGTTTTAACTTCACCCTTTCACCGGGCGGGGTAATGATGTCATGCTCTACCCCCGATGTTTGTCCTGGCAGCTCAGAGAATACCTCCTTGTTGCGAAGCACAAACTCCTTAACCTCCTGTTGTTGGGGTTGTGACAAGGTGGCTGCTATTCCAACCTCAGGAATCACGCAACCAGTTTGAGCTGGTGACCAAGTGTCTGCGACTAGGGACTCTCTATCCCTCCAGGCTTACAACAGATTAACGTGATAGATCTGTTCGGGCTTTCGCCTTCCTGGTTGTCTGACCTTGTAATTCACTTCGCTCACTTTTTCCATTATCTCGTAGGGGCCTTGCCATTTGGCAAGGAATTTACTTTCAACCGTAGGGACAAGTACCAATATCCTATCCCCCGGGGAAAAGGTACGGGTCTTGGCTCCACGGTTGTACACTCTCTGCTGTGCCAACTGCGCTTGGGCCAAATGTTCCTTCACGATGGGCATTACCTGTGCAATTCGATCTTGCATCAGGGCGACATGCTCAATCACACTCCTGTGGGGAGAACTCTCACTTTCCCAAGTTTCCTTGGCAATATCCAACAGCCCTCTTGGGTGTCTCCCATACAGTAACTCAAAGGGGGAGAATCCCGTAGAGGATTGGGGCACCTCCCTAATAGCAAACATCAAATAAGGAAGTAAACAGTCCCAATCCTTTCCATCTCTATCCACCACTTTCTTCAACATTTGTTTTAGGGTTTTGTTGAATCTTTCAACCAGCCCATCGGTTTGGGGGTGATACACAGACGTACGCAATTGCGTCACTTTGAACAATTTACACAGCTCTTTCATAACCCGGGACATAAAGGGTGTACCTTGGTCCGTAAGCAGTTCTTTACAAATACCCACCCGGCTAAAAACAAGAGATAGCTCTTTGGCTATGGTTTTGGCCGAGGTATTTCGGAGAGGGATCGCTTCTGGATAACGGGTGGCATAGTCCATTATAACTAATATGTACTGGTGCCCCCTAGCGGACTTGATTATAGGACCTACCAAATCCATGGCGATCCTCTCAAACGGGACCTCAATGATGGGTAGAGGGACCAGCGGGCTACGGAAATGTGGCATCGGGGCCAACCTCTGACACACAGGGCAGGAGGAACAATAATTTTCTACGTCCTTCATCACCCCCGGCCAATAGAATCTCTGTAATACCCTCTCTCGGGTTTTCTCTGTCCCCAGATGACCTCCAAGAATGTGCCCATGGGCCAACTCCAACACCAACTTCCTGTAAGGTTTGGGCACCACAAGCTGCTCAACGGTTTCTTCTGCCCTTTTTGCCACCCGATACAGTAGGTCCTTCTCTACGCTGAAGTATGGGTAAGTGCAGGTATTATCTGGGTTCACTAACTCGCCATCTATTTTCACTACGTTTTCCCGTGCCTTTATTAGGGCGGGGTCTTTCAACTGTTCTGTGGCAAAGTTTTCCCTGTGAACCTCAAGATCAGAAAACTCCACAGACGGTAGGTTTTCGTCTGAGGAGGTGGGCTCCTCTCCAGTTTCTTGAGTCTCCCCTGCCAATACTGATAAGGGAAATTCCGGAGAGTCCTCACCACTCTCAGGGGAGTTCTGGCTATCACATTCCTGGTACATAGGGGCACCAGTGAGGGGCTCAGGATCATCCCACAGTTCCCAGAACTTCGGAAAATCCCTTCCCACAATGGCGTCATGCGGTAACTGAGATACTAAGCCCACTGGATGAGAGAGGGTACCTTTGGGGGTCTCGAAACACACTGTAGTCACTGGATACTCTCGGGTGTCCCCATGCACACAAATAACAGCTACCTTGCTATTCCCAGAGACCTCTGTTTTAACTAACTCAGCCTTTATCAGGGTCACAAGGCTACCTGAATCCAGCAATACCACAACATTTCTACCATTAACACACATTTTGCATAAATGTTTCTCAGTTCCTCGAATGGCAGTGCATGCGACTGTCGCACACAGCGACTGACGTCTGCCCGTCAGAAAGTCACACTGCATGGGTTCCTCCACAACCGGGCAATTGGCTGCAATATGTCCCGCTTGCCGGCAGCGGTAGCAAACGATCCTTCTTGCCGCCTCTTGAGCCGCTGATTTCCCAGGCTGTTCTCGCCAAACTTGGGGTAGAGCTCCCACCCTCTCACTCTCTCCACCCTCACCCCTTGGAATCCTCTTATCCGCCCCTGGGGATGGTCTGGTCTTAGGGTGGAAAGTCCGAGTGTCTCTGGAAGAGGCCGTCAGGTTCTCTGTAGCCAAGTATTTCTCCACATGATCCACAAGACCATCGGCCGTCTCTGGGTCTCCATGGCTTACCCACTTTTGGATGGCAGTAGGAAGAGCTCTCAAAAACCGATCCATTACAACACGTTCCACAATCTTTGGTGCGGACAAAGTCTCTGGCTGTAGCCACTTTCTGCTCAGGTGAATGAGATCATACATTTGAGACCTGGGGGGTTTTCCAAGCTGGAAAGTCCAGTTATGCACACGCTGAGCCCGGACAGCCTGGGTGACACCCAGCCTTGCCAATATTTCAGCTTTTAGCATCACATAGTCTTTTGCTTGGTCAGGCTCTAGGTCATAGTAAGCCTTCTGCGATTCACCAGTTAACAGAGGAGCCACCAGTCCAGCCCACTGCTCCTCAGGCCACTTTTCTCTTTCAGCAGTCCTTTCAAATGTGGTCAAAAATACCTCTGGATCATCCTCTCCAGTCATTTTTGTCAATAAACGACTCACCCCAAAGGACGCGGTATTAGTGGGACGGCTTTCCTCACTGGTCTGCGGACGTTGCTGCATTACTGCTTCCATTTGTTGTAGTCTCTGCTCTTGCTTCTGTAACAGGTCTATGAAGCGGGCCTCAGATTGCTGCTGGGCTTGTTGATGAGCTTGCTGCTGGGCTGCAAGGCTCCTTTGCAAACCTGCATTTGTCTGCTGTTGATTGGCATTTGCTAGAGCCAGCTGTTTCAGTATCTCCTCCATGCTGGCTTAAAAAAAACTGCCACTGGTTCTCCACCAACTGTGAGGGGGTTAACTCGGTAGCGGGTGTGTGTGACCCCCTGGTTGGGCTCCCCACACAAAAACAGGGCCAGCAGACGGAGGTTGGGGTTTTCAAAATCAAAAGGTGCGGTTTATTTCTCTATGTACAGTGACAAAAACACAGCAAAGCCAAAAAGAAACATAACCAAAATAAATCCTGGTCAGTTTGACCTCTGACTAAACATGCAGGTTTCCTAAACTAACAACTGGGATCAGCCTGGTGCTGTCCTAGTCCCTAAGTCCCTGGTTTAGTAAAAGTCCAAACAAATAGCCACACAGGCTTTGCCTCACCGCACAGGGGTTCACTCTCCCTAGACAGTCCACACAGGTCTGGTTCCAGGCATGAGCTAACATCTAATGAACCTGGGAGTTCTTATAGAGGCCTAAATGAGCTGACAAGGTTCAGCTGGTCTCCTCATCTCTGTCTGCACGACGCCCCACACTCTCCCTAGAGGTATGAGTCATCCATGAGCCCACTAGCCTTATACAACTCTCCACCTAGTTGTATAAGTCGGCGTAAAGCCTGAAACTGGGCGAAATATATCTACCCCCCTGGATGCAACCAGGTGACTTTACCTTCCTGCTGTCACAATATATATTGTGACAGCAGGAAGGTAAAGTCACCTGGTTGCATCCAGGGGGGTAGATATATTTCGCCCAGATTCAGGCTTTACGCCGACTTATACAACTAGGTGGAGAGTTGTATAAGGCTAGTGGGCTCATGGATGACTCATACCTCTAGGGAGAGTGTGGGGCGTCGTGCAGACAGAGATGAGGAGACCAGCTGAACCTTGTCAGCTCATTTAGGCCTCTATAAGATCTCCCAGATTCATTAGGTGTTAGCTCATGCCTGGAACCAGACCTGTGTGGACTGTCTAGGGAGAGTGAACCCCTGTGCGGTGAGGCAAAGCCTGTGTGGCTATTTGTTTGGACTTTTACTAAACCAGGGACTTAGGGACTAGGACAGCACTAGGCTGATCCCAGTTGTTAGTTAGGAAACCTGTATGTTTAGTCAGAGGTCAACTTGACCAGGATTTATTTTGGTTATGTTTCTTTTGCTTTGCTGTGTTTTGTCACTGTAAATAGAAAATAAACCGCACCTTTTTTGATTTTGAAAACCACAACCTCCGTTTGCTGGGCCTGTTTTGTGTGGGGAGCCCATCCCGGGGGTCACACACACCCGCTGCCGAGCTAACCCCCTCACAGTTGGTGGAGAACCAGTGGCAGTTTTTTTTAAGCCAGCATGGAGGAGATACTGAAGCAGCTGGCTCTAGCAAATGCCAATCAACAGCAGACAAATGCAGGTTTGCAAAGGAGCCTTGCAGTCCAGCAGCAGACAAACGCAACTTTGCAACAGAGTCTGGAGGCTCAGCAACGAGCCCAGCAGCAATCTGAGGCCCGCTTCATAGACCTGTTGCAGAAGCAAGAGCAGAGACTACAACAACAGATGGAAGCAGTAATGCAGCAACGTCCGCAGACCAGTGAGGAAAGCCATCCCACTAATACCGCGTCCTTTGGGGTGAGTCGTTTATTGACAAAAATGACTGGAGAGGATGATCCAGAGGTATTTTTGACCACATTTGAAAGGACCGCTGAAAGAGAAAAGTGGCCTGAGGAGCAGTGGGCTGGACTGGTGGCTCCTCTGTTAACTGGTGAATCGCAGAAAGCTTACTATGACCTAGAGCCTAACCAAGCAAAAGACTATGTGATGCTAAAAGCTGAAATATTGGCAAGGCTGGGTGTCACCCAGGCTGTCCGGGCTCAGCGTGTGCATAACTGGACTTTCCAGCTTGGAAAACCCCCCAGGTCTCAAATGTATGATCTCATTCACCTGAGCAGAAAGTGGCTACAGCCAGAGACTTTGTCCGCACCAAAGATTGTGGAACGTGTTGTAATGGATCGGTTTTTGAGAGCTCTTCCTACTGCCATCCAAAAGTGGGTAAGCCATGGAGACCCAGAGACGGCCGATGGTCTTGTGGATCGTGTGGAGAAATACTTGGCTACAGAGAACCTGACGGCCTCTTCCAGAGACACTCGGACTTTCCACCCTAAGACCAGACCATCCCCAGGGGCGGATAAGAGGATTCCAAGGGGTGAGGGTGGAGAGAGTGAGAGGGTGGGAGCTCTACCCCAAGTTTGGCGAGAACAGCCTGGGAAATCAGCGGCTCAAGAGGCGGCAAGAAGGATCGTTTGCTACCGCTGCCGGCAAGCGGGACATATTGCAGCCAATTGCCCGGTTGTGGAGGAACCCATGCAGTGTGACTTTCTGACGGGCAGACGTCAGTCGCTGTGTGCGACAGTCGCATGCACTGCCATTCGAGGAACTGAGAAACATTTATGCAAAATGTGTGTTAATGGTAGAAATGTTGTGGTATTGCTGGATTCAGGTAGCCTTGTGACCCTGATAAAGGCTGAGTTAGTTAAAACAGAGGTCTCTGGGAATAGCAAGGTAGCTGTTATTTGTGTGCATGGGGACACCCGAGAGTATCCAGTGACTACAGTGTGTTTCGAGACCCCCAAAGGTACCCTCTCTCATCCAGTGGGCTTAGTATCTCAGTTACCGCATGACGCCATTGTGGGAAGGGATTTTCCGAAGTTCTGGGAACTGTGGGATGATCCTGAGCCCCTCACTGGTGCCCCTATGTACCAGGAATGTGATAGCCAGAACTCCCCTGAGAGTGGTGAGGACTCTCCGGAATTTCCCTTATCAGTATTGGCAGGGGAGACTCAAGAAACTGGAGAGGAGCCCACCTCCTCAGACGAAAACCTACCGTCTGTGGAGTTTTCTGATCTTGAGGTTCACAGGGAAAACTTTGCCACAGAACAGTTGAAAGACCCCGCCCTAATAAAGGCACGGGAAAACGTAGTGAAAATAGATGGTGAGTTAGTGAACCCAGATAATACCTGCACTTACCCATACTTCAGCGTAGAGAAGGACCTACTGTATCGGGTGGCAAAAAGGGCAGAAGAAACCGTTGAGCAGCTTGTGGTGCCCAAACCTTACAGGAAGTTGGTGTTGGAGTTGGCCCATGGGCACATTCTTGGAGGTCATCTGGGGACAGAGAAAACCCGAGAGAGGGTATTACAGAGATTCTATTGGCCGGGGGTGATGAAGGACGTAGAAAATTATTGTTCCTCCTGCCCTGTGTGTCAGAGGTTGGCCCCGATGCCACATTTCCGTAGCCCGCTGGTCCCTCTACCCATCATTGAGGTCCCGTTTGAGAGGATCGCCATGGATTTGGTAGGTCCTATAATCAAGTCCGCTAGGGGACACCAGTACATATTAGTTATAATGGACTATGCCACCCGTTATCCAGAAGCGATCCCTCTCCGAAATACCTCGGCCAAAACCATAGCCAAAGAGCTATCTCTTGTTTTTAGCCGGGTGGGTATTTGTAAAGAACTGCTTACGGACCAAGGTACACCCTTTATGTCCCGGGTTATGAAAGAGCTGTGTAAATTGTTCAAAGTGACGCAATTGCGTACGTCTGTGTATCACCCCCAAACCGATGGGCTGGTTGAAAGATTCAACAAAACCCTAAAACAAATGTTGAAGAAAGTGGTGGATAGAGAGGGATAGGATATTGGTACTTGTCCCTACGGTTGAAAGTAAATTCCTTGCCAAATGGCAAGGCCCCTACGAGATAATGGAAAAAGTGAGCGAAGTGAATTACAAGGTCAGACAACCAGGAAGGCGAAAGCCCGAACAGATCTATCACGTTAATCTGTTGAAAGCCTGGAGGGATAGAGAGTCCCTAGTCGCAGACACTTGGTCACCAGCTCAAACTGGTTGCGTGATTCCTGAGGTTGGAATAGCAGCCACCTTGTCACAACCCCAACAACAGGAGGTTAAGGAGTTTGTGCTTCGCAACAAGGAGGTATTCTCTGAGCTGCCGGGACAAACATCTGGGGTAGAGCATGACATCATTACCCCGCCCGGTGAAAGGGTGAAGTTAAAACCCTATCGGATCTCAGAGGCTCGACGGGAGGCAATACGGGAGGAAGTACAGAAAATGCTGAACTTAGGGGTGATAGAGGAGTCCCAAAGTGATTGGTCTAGTCCCATCGTGTTGGTGCCTAAACCGGATGGGAGCTGGCGATTTTGTAACGATTTTCGTCAGTTGAACAAAGTTACAAAATTTGACACCTACCCCATGCCACGTATAGATGAGTTGATCGACCGGCTGGGAACAGCCCGATACATGACGACTCTTGACCTCACAAAAGGGTATTGGCAAATCCCCCTGGCCAAGTCGGCCAAAGAGAAAACCGCATTTGTAACCCCAGACGGGGCGTTCCAATATAAAAGAATGCCGTTCGGGTTACAGAATGCGCCGGCCACATTCCAGCGGAAAATGGACCAGATGCTGAGGCCCCATCGGAAGTATGCTGCGGCTTACCTGGATGACGTAATTGTCCATAGCACAGATTGGGCCTCACATCTGCCAAAAGTGCAAGCAGTCCTGGACTCTGTTCGGGAAGCGGGGTTTACGGCTAACCCCAAGAAGTGTACCATTGGGCAGGAGGAGGCCAAATATCTTGGGTACACCATTGGGAGGGGAGTAATAAAACCCCAACTCAACAAAGTCGAGGCCATCCAGAGTTGGCCACGTCCCAACAGCAAGAAGCAGGTACAAGCCTTTCTGGGAATCGCTGGGTATTATCGGCGATTCATTCCCCACTTTGCTTCTAAGGCTGTGCCCCTAACCAACCTGACGAAGGGGAAAGGGTCGGTCATGATTAAATGGACCCCCGAGGCTGAGGCAGCATTCCAATTCTTGAAACAAGCCTTATGTAGCCAGCCAGTGTTGTACTCACCCGACTTCTCTAAAGACTTTGTCGTACAAAGTGATGCGTCAGATGTGGGGTTAGGAGCAGTATTGTCCCAGGTCTGGAACGGGGAAGAGCACCCAGTCATTTACCTCAGCAGGAAGTTGAAGTCCCATGAGGTAAATTACGCCACCGTTGAAAAGGAGTGTTTAGCGGTGAAGTGGGCTCTAGATTCCCTTCGGTACTACCTGCTAGGTAGGCACTTTGACATGGTTACGGATCACGCTCCGTTAAAGTGGATGGCTCAAAACAAGGAAACAAATAGAAGAGTGAATAGGTGGTTCCTGGCCCTCCAGGAATTCAACTTCACAGTAAAGCATCGCCCTGGCGTTCAAATGGGGAATGTGGATGCTTTGTCTCGAGTACATGAATGCCTGATTGCTGGTGTTCCAACCCCGAGGTTAAAACAAGAGGGGGGGGTATGTGACAGCAGGAAGGTAAAGTCACCTGGTTGCATCCAGGGGGGTAGATATATTTCGCCCAGATTCAGGCTTTACGCCGACTTATACAACTAGGTGGAGAGTTGTATAAGGCTAGTGGGCTCATGGATGACTCATACCTCTAGGGAGAGTGTGGGGCGTCGTGCAGACAGAGATGAGGAGACCAGCTGAACCTTGTCAGCTCATTTAGGCCTCTATAAGAACTCCCAGATTCATTAGGTGTTAGCTCATGCCTGGAACCAGACCTGTGTGGACTGTCTAGGGAGAGTGAACCCCTGTGCGGTGAGGCAAAGCCTGTGTGGCTATTTGTTTGGACTTTTACTAAACCAGGGACTTAGGGACTAGGACAGCACTAGGCTGATCCCAGTTGTTAGTTAGGAAACCTGTATGTTTAGTCAGAGGTCAACTTGACCAGGATTTATTTTGGTTATGTTTCTTTTGCTTTGCTGTGTTTTGTCACTGTAAATAGAAAATAAACCGCACCTTTTTTGATTTTGAAAACCACAACCTCCGTTTGCTGGGCCTGTTTTGTGTGGGGAGCCCATCCCGGGGGTCACACACACCCGCTGCCGAGCTAACCCCCTCACAGTATATATATATATATATATATATATATATTTTTATTATTTTTATATATATATATATATATAAATTAATTGATATATATATATATATATATATATATATATATATATATATATATATATACACACACACATATAGATACACGCCAATGGAGTTGTACCTCGCCTAAAAGAAACATGCTCGTTTTTGGTTCATATATCATGAGACTGTCAGGTGTGAAAGCAAATAAATGGCTTATGTTTATCTAAGCTACACTGTGCCGTTCTCCAAAAGATTCACTTCATGTAGCTTTATTCAGCCATAAATAAATTGACCAAGTCAGGGCCTGCAGCTGATAATGAAATGCTGTCGGAAGCGGATTCTCTGCGTTTAGATTCTAACCTCCTTTTATCAGCTTCTGATTGGGAAAAACCCTTTTGCAAAAGATGAAGTAGGTAGGAATCAAAATAAATGGATCCTATTAAAACCAGCAATGCATCACCTGCCTGATAAAGTGATTAATATACAGCTTTGGATGGTGATTGATTAAACTCTTTAATCAAAGAGCTAAACTGACTTAATATTGATAGTTTTGGAGGGCTCAGACTATATATTTTCTTTTGCCATTTCCTCAGTGCTTCTCGTGCCTGCGTTCATTCTCCAGTCGGTTCAGTATGGGACCGCTCATGGGGAAATAGTTTGAGGCAGGAAATAAATAACTTATCAATTGAAGCTGGGTTTTAAAGGCCAATTGAACCCTCTGTATTTATTACTTTATTGCAGTCAGACTGCATATACAATAATAAATACGCTGCTTTTTTTAGGTTTTTGTTTGATTGCTTTGTGCTAAAGCAAGGATTTGGATACCTTGTGTTGGCACATTGTAGAGTGGGACTGCTGGTCTCATGTACAAGCAGTGGTAGAAGGAGCTAAGGTCATAGGTGTGCGCACAGGGTGTGCCGGATGTGTCTGGCCACACCCTATTCACCCTGTACGGTGCCAATTTCCTCTACTTCCTGTTTCCCCTCTGCAGTGTTGCCAGCTTCCCTCCTCTCCTATTAGGAGCAGGGAAGGGGCTGGTAAATATTTAATTAACCAGCCCCTTCCTTTTTTGAATGAACATAGTGAGCGATCTGTACTGATTGCTCCTGTCTTCATTCTTAACTGAAGAATAGTAAACTGTGTTTACTGCAGGCTGCAGAGAAAGGGACTGGGGAATCTCTGTCTTCAGTTTGTTTCTCTGTCTCAAAAGGGAGACAGTGGTCTGTTTAGAGCCTTTATACTTCACCAAAGCCCCATAGCGGGGGCTACTAAAAGAAATTCTAAAAATACATTTAAAAAATATATATATATTATTGCAAAAATAATTAAAAAATAAAAATGTGAAAACATAAAAATAAAAAAAAACTACCCTCCACTGCCCTACTGCCACCTTTCTTTGCTCTACTGACACCGTCTTCTGCTCTGCTGATATACACGCATGGGTGTTTGTGCTTTGGGGTGCACACCCCAATGCAATAGGCTGCGCACACCAATGGCTAAGGTACAGGCCAAACTCAGTTCAGCCCAAACCCATGGGAAACTGTCACATAGAGTGCCACCATCCCAATCAGCTGTGGCCATGGAAGTCACCTCCCAACAACCACACATGACAAAGGAGTGAGGATCCTAATGAGATCATGGATCTAACATGGCTACATATTAGGTCAATGTCCTTGACCATGTGGTCATATAAGGTCAATGATGTCACCAACATCCCCATCCTTTGTTAAGTGTGGCTCCAGGACATGGAATTCCACAGCCTCAGCTGATTGGGCCAGCAGCCTGCTATCATGCAACGGTTTCCCATGAGTTCAAGCCAAACTGAGTTTGGTTTGAAGCTTAGCTCATTCCTACTTCATACCAAAAGTGCTAATCATGGAGCTGTCCAACACCTTCCCTTTACACCCAGAATGAGCCAAGGTATGGGCTGAGTTCAGCTCTAACCCATGGGAATCTGTCACATGATAGAGGGCCATGGTCCAATCAGCTTTGGCCATGGAACCACCTCATAACCACAAGTAACAAAGCACAAAAGAGAGTCGCCCTGGGACTTTAAATGAGGTGGTCACAGTTAGGCCCCTTTCACACTGAGGCGTGGCGTTTTTACCGCGATTTTACCATGATAGCGTTAAAAATAGCGCTAACGCCTATGCGATTTTACTGCGTTAGCGCTATTTTTAGCGCTAACGCGGTAAAAACGCATAGGCGTTAGCGCTATTTTTAAAAATAGCGTTAACGCCTATGCCTTTTTACCGCGGTTCTCATTCATTTCAATGGGGATAGGCGTTTTTACAGCGCTATTTTATGCGCCCCAGAGATGCTCCAAAGAAGCTGTTTGCAGGATTTTTTCCAACGCACGGCCAGCACAATGCCTCAATGTGAAAGCCCTCAGGGCTTTCACATTGAGAATGCTGGGGCAGTATTGTTTCAGGCATTTTTACAGCGCTATTTTTACAGCGAAAACGCAGTAAAAACGCCTCAGTGTGAAAGGGGCCTTAGCCACAGAGTAACAAGAGTAGTAGCAGTATAGATATTTATTAAAAATAGATGTACATACATAAATATTGTAACATTATAGCTCAGCCAATGGATCAGCACATGAAGAAGAAGATAAAATAAATAAAATTGATACAGACGTAATACATGTAGTATATACATATGCAGGCACCAGAATAACCCGACGTGCGTTTTGCGAGATCAACGCTCACTCATCAGGGGTGGATGCGACTGAGATGTATCTGAATAAACAAAAAATATATATCACAGCGGTGAATGTATAAACAATGGTAGAAGGGGCCAAAAAAAGACGGCCCGTACTTACCATCGTCTTCTCTCCCTCAGCTCCCGGGCCAGACTCTTGCTGTTACCGTCTATTGGGGGCTCAGCGATGGACACTCTGGTTTTATTCATTGGTAAGTACGGGACGTCCTTTTTGGCCCCTTCTACCATTGTTTATACATTCACCACTGTGATATTTTTTTTTTATTTATTCAGATACATCTCAGTCGCATCCACCCCTGATGAGCGAGCAATGATCTCGCGAAACGCATGTCGGGTTATTCTGATGCCTGCATATGTATATACTTCATGTATTACGTCTGTATCAATTTTATTTGTTTATTTTATCTTCTTCATGTGCTGATCCATTGGCTGAGCTATAATGTTACAATATTTATGTATGTACATCTATTTTAATAAATATTTATACTGCTTCTACTCTTGTTACTCAGTGGCTAACTGTGACCACCTCATATAAAGTCCCAGGGCGACTCTCTTTTGTGTATATGTATATAGGGATGGAGGTGCATCACTGGTGACTGCAGACCTTATATATTCTCATTACAAGTAACAAAGGGACGAGGATGCTCATGACATCATTGACTTAATATTTTCTTTTTTAGTTCTTTTGTACAGAAGCAAGGATTAGGATACATGTGTTGGCACATTGTAGAGGGGACTGCATCCAAATCTCTGAATTAAAGTGATATTATAGGTTCACGTTTAAAAAAAAAAATAACAAACATGTCATACTTACCTCCACTGTGCAGTTTGTTTTGCACAGAGTAGCCCCAATCGTCCTCTTCTGAGGTCCCACGGCGTCTCTCGCGGCTCCTCCCTGCAATAGATAACCCCCTCTGGGAAGCTCTCTCCCGAAGGGGTTACCTTGCGGGCACGCTCCCGTGTCATACACTCGGCATACATAGCCGCCGAGTGTATGACTCGGCCCCTCCCCCCAGCAGCCGCGTCATTGGATTTGATTGACAGCAGCGGGAGCTAATGACTGTGCTGCTATCAATCTATCCAATGAAGAGCCGAGAAGCCGTGGGGAGAACGACGCGGGATCGCGCCCACGGAAGTCCCGGGCTCAGGTAAGTAAAACGGGGTCTCGTGGGGACCGGACACTGCAAGGTGTTTTTTCACCTTAATACATAGGATGCATTAAGGTGAAAAAAACACGAGGCTTTACAACCCCTTTAAATAGTAACAAATTTCATTGAAATTTTTTTTGTTTCATATATTCGTTTTTTAACTAATTCCACATTTTTGGAATGATTTGAATTAGAATCATTCGAAAATTGATCGATCCGATTTGATCTGTGTGGAGAATAGCTGGTTGTTAAAGTGGAGATCCACCCTGAAAAAAAAAATTACACCAAAATGCAGCAAAAAAATTGAAAAAAAAAATATTGAACAAAATTATAATTTTTTACTCACCCGAAATAGCGGTTGCTATGCCGAAGTCCCTAATCTGCCTCTTCCTTATCCGCGGTGGGTCTCCTTCCGCATCCTCTTCTAGTGAATAGGGCGCGCTGCCTTCTGGGAACTGTGTAATCCCAGAGAGCAGGGATCCCATGCGCAGTAGGAAATGGGCCGTGAAGCCGTAAGGCTTCACTGCCTGTTTCCCTTAGTGAGGATGGCGGCGCGGGACCTGCAGTGATAGAGGGATCGGCATCGGGGGGGGGGGCATCATCGCAAGCGAGTAGGACAGGTAAGTGTCCTTATTAAAAGTCAGCAGCTACAGTGATTGTAGCTGCTGACTTTAAAAATAAAAATCCCGGGTGGAATCCCGCTTTAAGGAGCCGGCCAGGAAGTCGGCTGTCGTGTCCTTAACAACGTTACATCACAAGGGGGGCACCCAACGACATCATCAAGTGACTCCGCCCCTTGGTTATATAAGAAATGACAGATGGCAGAGCAGGCTGACGGCAGGTGCCTTTGACGAGACCAGAGGTTTTCTTTTTCTTTTTTCGGGTCTGGGCGTGTCTACACCGGGGACATTTTTGCAAAAGATGAAGTAGGTAGGAATCAAAATAAATGGATCCTATTAAAACCAGCAATGCATCACCTGCCTGATAAAGTGATTAATATACAGCTTTGGATGTTGATTGATTACACTCTTTAATCAAAGAGATAAACTGACTTAATATTGATAGTTTTGGAGGGCTCAGACTATATATTTTCATTTGCCATTTGCTCGGTGCTTCTCGTGCCTGCGTTCATTCTCCAGCCAGTTCAGTATGGGACCGCTCATGGGGAAATAGCATCAGACAGGCAATAAATAACTTATCAATTGAAGCTGGGTTTTAAAGGCCTATTGAACCCTCTGTATTTATTACTTTAATGCAGTCAGACTGCATATGCAATAATAAATACGCAGATTTTTTAGGTTTTTATTTTTTAGTTGCTTTGTACTAAAGCAAGGATTTGGATACCTTGTGTTGGCACATTGTAGAATGGGACTGCTGGTCTCACGTACAATCAGTGGTAGTATGAGCTAAGGTACAGGCCGAACTCAGTTCAGCTGGAACCCATGGGAAACTGTCACATAGAGTGCCACTGTCCCAATCAGCTGTGGCCATTGAAGTCGCCTCCCCACAACCACACATGACAAAGGAGTGAGGATGCTGATGAGATCATTGACCTAACATGGCTACATGGTTATATTAGGTCAATGATGTGACCAACATCCCCATCCTTTGTTAAGTGTGGCTCCAGGACATGGAATTCCATAGCTTCAGCTGATTGGGCCAGCAGTCTGCTATCAGGTGACAGTTTGCCATGAGTTCAAGCCAAACTGAGTTTGGTCTGAAGCGTAGCTCATTCCTACTTCATACCAACAGTGCTACTCATGGAGCTGTCCAACACCTTCCCTTCACACCCAGGATGAGCCAAGGTATGGGCCAAACTCAGTTCAGCTCTAACCCATGGGAATCTGTCACATGATAGAGGGCCATGGTCCAATCAACTGTGGCCGTGTAACCACCGCACAAATACAAGTAACAAAGGAACGAGGATGCTCATGACATCTTTAACTTAATATGGCCAGATGGCCATATTTAGTTCCTTTGTACGGAAGCAAGGATTAGAATACCCTGTGTACCTGTCCTTCACATTAAATTTGAGCTAAGGTACAATTCAAACTCAGTTCAACCCAAACCCAGAGGAAACTGTCACATGACAGAGAGCCGCCATTCCAATCAGATGTGGCCATGGAAGCCATCACCCCACAACCACATGTAACAAAGGGGTGAGGATGCTGGTGACATCCTTGATCTATAATGGCCACATGGTCAATGTCATTGACTATATGGCCATAGTAGGTCAATGATGTCACCAGCATCCCATACTTTTTTATGTGTGCCTGCAGGACAGAGAATTCCACAGCCTCAGCTGATTGGGCCAGCGGCCTGCTATCATGTGACAGTTTCCTATGGGTTCAAGCCAAACTGAGTTTTGGTCAGAATCTTAGCTCATTCTTACTTCACACCAACAGTGCTACTCATGGGACCATCCAACATCTTTCCAGCACACCAATATGCCAAGGTATGGAACAAACTAATTTCAGCTATAACCCAAGGGAAACTGTCACATAATAAAGTGCCCATAGCACAATCAGCTGTGACCATGGAAGTCACCACCCCACAGCCACACATAATAAAGGGGTTAGAAAGCTGATCATATCATTGACCTAATATGGCCACATGGTTATATCAGGTCAAGGTCTTTGACCATGTGGCCAATGGTCATATTAGGTCAATGATGTTACCAACATCCCTATCCTTGTTATGTGTGGGTGCAGGAAAGGGAATTGCACAGCCTCAGCTGATTGGGCCAGTGGCCTGCTTTCGTATGACAGTTTCCCATGGGTTCATGCCAAACTCAGTTTGGTCTGAAGCTTAGCTCATTCCTACTGCACACCAACAGTGCTACTCATGGAGTTGTCCAACACCATCCCTTCACACCAGGCATGAGGCAAGGTATGGCCAAACTAATTTCAGCTCCAACCCATGGGAAACTGTCACATGAGAGAGGGCCCATGGCCCAATTAGCTGTGACCATGGAAGTCAGTCACCACCCCTCAACCACAAGTAACAAAAGGGCGAGGATGGTCATGAAATCATTGACTTAATATGGCCACATGGTCATATTTGAACAGATTGACCATATATTTTTTTTCCAGTTCTTTTGTGCGGAAGTAAGGATAAAGGCCCATACATATGATCAGACTTTTTGACAACAAAAACCTCAGACGGACCTGTTTGATCGGACAATCCGACCGTGTATACGCTCCATCGGACAAACTTTTTCGCTTTTTATTCGGACAAATGTTCGCTGTGAGAACAGACAAACTTTCCGTCAACAAATGTCCCACGTCGGCTAATCCGATCGTGTGTACACAAGTCCATCGGACTAAAGTCCAAAGTACAAACACATATGCTCAGAACCAATGCTAAAGATCAGACAACAATAGCAGAAGTTGCCCACAGGGTGGTGGTAAACAGCTGAAAAACCACGTAGTACGTCAATTTCGTTACTACGTTCGTGTTTGTTGGCTGAAAAAGTCCTGCCGTGTGTATGCATACCAAGTTCACGGCCAACGCCCTTCGGACAGAAATCCACAGAAAAGTCAGTTGGAAGTCCGATCGTGTGTATGAGGCTTTAAGATACCTGTGTTGGCACATTGTAAAGTGGGACTGCTGGTCTCACAAGCGGTGGCCCAGGTCTCAAGCAGTCCGACACCTGCACTTTACACCCCGTATGAGCTAAGGCACAGGTCAAACTCAGTTCAGCTCGAACCCCTGGGAAGCTGTCACATGATAGAATGCCACCGTTTTAATCAGCTGTGACTATGGAATTCACCACCCCACAACCACACGTAACAAAGCAGTGAGGATGCTGGTGACATCATTGACCTAATATGGTCACATTAGGTTAATGATGTCATTGACCATGTGGCCATATCAGGTTGCATTACTTTCTAATGAAAGGTGCCAGAGTTGTAAGAGCTCAGTTAGACTCGCGGTTTTGGGGGCGTGGCTCAGCTGTGTTTATAGTGCCCCTAACCATAAGTCTAAATGAGCCCTTACAACTCCCTGACTTTTCTCTAGAAAGGAATATGTCTTAAAGGAAAATAGCTGAGAAGTCCAGTGAACAAAGCCATCCACTGGTTCATAGAATAAATATTGCTTCTGGGGCAGTAATAACACTCTCAGTGATACCGAACAGGTTGAACTTTACTGTGCTGGTACTTAAATGGCTGCCTCAATCACAGGTTTCTCACGCAGATAGTAATTTTACGATGACAGGCGTCCATTTAATAAATAATGGCATTTTAATGGCTTAAATGTATTTCTTTAGACACTTTTGTGATGTATGAGTTGCAAGATTCCTTCTTTCGTGAGTCACCAGAAGTACGGTTATCTGACATACAAGGTTATTCATCTTCCTATTTAAATCCCTATACAGAGAATATGATTGGCTGAAGGTATTGGTATTATTTATAGTGCTGATATATTGCTGAAGGAAAAAAAACTTTTCTTCCACATATGGTTCATCCTCCTGAAAGTTTTTATCTGACTTATACTTCTGTATTGAAGCTGGCATTAATTTCAAATGGCCGATGATACGTTGTATTTAAAGTAGAACTAAATTATCGTTATTCTTTTAAATTCAGAGCAAACTCACCCATCCATCCATGTCTTGTTATAGTTTAGAAATTACTTTGAAAAACACCCAGTAGCATTTCTAGCTGTGGCCATCTTGAGTGAGGGCAGTTGATTCATGTAGCATTTACTTCCTGGAATCCATATGTCCTTGGACATAGAGGCAGGGGGGGCGTGCTTAGCCGAGAAAGCCCCTCCTCCACTCATCCCAAAAAAATGCCCATGAAGACTCCTGGGATGTATGATGTAATTTTGGCCTAGGCCAGAAGCCAGGAATCAACTGGAGAAATGTAAAAGAAAAAAAAGTTTAAAATAAATATAATATACCCTCCTTGATTCCTTCCTTCCTTCAGCAGTGAGAGCCATTGGCTGCTGTCAATCACAGCCAGTGATTAAGGAGCAGGGGGCTGGGTCAAGCTGCTCTCTGTTTGTCTTATGGACACACAGAGCCAGCTCAGGATTGAGCATGCACGAGTGCCCCCATAGCAAGCGGCTTGCTGTAGGGGCACTTGGCTAGGGGAAGGGGCCAGGAGCACTGAAGAAGAGGATTGGGGCTGCCCTGTTCAAAACCCTTGCACAGAGAAGGTAAGTATGACATGTTTGTTAATAGATAGAAATGTGTGGGATTTTTAAGGTGCGTTCTGGTAAGTGAATCCAGAGAAATTTCATGAAAAATTATACATTGTATTTAGTAACAATTAAAGAGTATCATATTATAAAAATAATACAATACAGAACAAACAGACTCATATAGTACAGTATTTGTACAGCAAGATTAGCTTAATTCCCAACATGTTTCGCCCTAAAACTGGGCTTCCTCAGGAGATGCTGTCCACTGCATCCCCTGAGGAAACCCAGTTTAAGGGTAAAACATGATGGGAATTACGCTAATCTTGCTGTACCCATAAAGACTGTACTATATCAGTCTGTTTGTACTGTATTGTATTGTTTTTATAATACAATACTCTATTTAATTGTTACTAAATAAAATGTATACATGTTTGATGGAATTTTCCTGGATTTACTTTCCAGAAAGCCCCTTAAAAAATACCACAAATTTCTATTTATTTTCTAACTATGGGATGTGGTGCTATAATGTTGATGCTTTGTCCATAAGTAAAACAACTTTTCATGACATGTTTGTTATTTAACCTATTGCCGACCGACGCACGACTTTTTGCGTCGTCAGAATGGCACGGCTGCGCAAATGGGCGTATATATACGTCCCCTTTAATTTGCCGGCTGTGTGGTCGCTTCGTGACTGTGCCCGCGGGACCGGACCCGCGGACTCGATGTCCGCCGGTGTCCCGCGATCGGGTCACAGAGCTGAAGAACGAGGAGATGTCAGTGTAAATACAACATCTCCCCGTTCTTCCTAGTGACGTGTCACTGATCGTCTGTTCCCTGTCATCGGGAACAGCAATCAGTGACGTGTCACGGAAAGCCACGCCCCCTAACAGTTAGAATCACTCCCTAGGTCACACGTAACCCCTTCAGCTCCCCCTACAGGTTAACCCCTTACTGCCAGTGTCATTTTTACAGTAATTAGTGCATTTTTATAGCACTGATTACTGTAAAAATGACAATGGTCCCAAAATGGTGTCAAAAGTGTCCGATGTGTCCGCCATAATGTCGCAGTCACAATAAAAATCGCTGATCGCCGCCATTACTAGTAAAATAAAAATTATTAATAGAAATGCCATAAAACAACCCCCTATTTTGTAGACACCATAACTTTTGCGCAAACCAATCAATAAACGCTTTTTCCGATTTTTTTTTTTTACTAAAAATATGTAGAAGAATACGTATCGGCCTAAACTGAGGAAAAAAATTTTTTACATATTTTTTGGGGATATTTATTATAGCAAAAAGTTAAAAATATAGAATTTTTTTCAAAATTGTCGCTCTATTTTTGTTTATGGCGCAAAAAATAAAAACCGCAGAGGTGATCAAATACCACCAAAAGAAAGCTCCATTTGTGGGGAAAAAAGGACGTCAATTTTGTTTGGGAGCCACGTCGAACGACCGCGCAATTGTCAGTTAAAGTGACACAGTGCCGAATCGCAAAAAGTGGCCTGGTCTTTGGCCAGCCAAATGGTCCGGGGCTGAAGTGGTTAAAAAAAAAAATTGAGGCTTTAGGATCACTTTGAGCACTCCAGTATTCGAAAGTCGTGTAGTACTAACTATACCATAATATTTTTTACTACAGCAATAAAACTCATTCTTGTCTTCTTCATTTATTATCTCTTTTTTACGCTATCAAACAGAATATATATACCGTATTTATCGGCGTATAACACGCATTTTTTTCCCCTTAAAATCAGGGGAAAATCGTGAGTGCGTGTTATACGCCGATCCCCCGCTGATCGTGAGCGAGCGGAGCCGAGATACACAAAGCCGAAGTACACTCGGCTTTACTCGGCTCCTCTCGCAGTAACGCCCACCTCCACTGATTGCGAGCGCCGCTGACATACAGAAAGCCGAGTGTACTTCGGCTTTACTCGGCTCCTCTCGCAGTCCCGCCCCTGACTGTGAGGAGAGCCGAGTCTAGCCAAAGTACACTCGGCTTTCTGTATGTCAGCGGTGCTCGCAATCAGTGGAGGTGGGCGTGACTGCGAGAGGAGCCGAGTAAAGCCGAGTGTACTTCGGCTTTGTGTATCTCGGCTCCGCTCGCTCCTCTCGCAATCAGTTGAGATGGGCGGGACTGTGAGCAGAGCCGAGTCTAGCCGAAGTACACTCGGCTTTCTGTATCTCGGCTCCGCTCACAGTAGGTGGAAATCGGCGCCAAATTTAAATCAGGCCAGGGCAAGGCTGCAAATGGACACTGGGCAAGGCTGCAATGATGGACAAGGCTGCAGATGGACACTGATAAGGCTGCATTGATGGGCATTTAAATGTAAGTTTTTTTCCTTACACTTCCCTCCTAAACTTGGGGTGCATGTTATACGCCGATAAATACGGCACATATATAACGCTTTCATGAGAAATGTTTATCCTGTTTTGTGTTTGACTTCCTGCAGAGAACAAAAACTATTTTTTTTTTTTGTCCAAACAGTTGTGCAACCATTTTGGCCCTGAAGAAGTAATGCATCATCTTTGTATTTACACGGATGGAGCTCAGCCAAACGGTACGAACATAAAAGAAAGTATTTCAAAGTAGACATTTGAACATCATCAAGCAAACCTACACAGCGTCTCTATCAAACGTGGGATAGAAAGCGTTTTTTTTCTTTTTATAAGGACAAACCATTTCATTATTTCATTCTAGCTAAGCTGTGAATCTGCCTCTAAAAATAGGCCATTATGGCTTTGTGTGATAGGCTAAAAAACAATACTTTCCAAGTGTATATGTTCAGGGCTAACGAGTGATACCATCTGCAGTACTGGAATATTTTCACACTCCTCTCCATTATACAAAACAATAAAGTCTCTCCAGCTGATTTTTCTCATTGTGGGACGCAAATTGCCAATAAAAGACCTCGGGGTGTGAGAAGACACTTATCAAATAGACATTACACATTCCTCCCTCCTAGCTACTCTATGTAGACAAGAAATATAATGCTTAGAGGGAATGCTACCTGCAAATCAGCCTTTGTGAGACACTCTAACTAACCCTTTCAAGGCATTATTCTCATTAGGCCGGCCGAAAACACATAGACACAAAATAAATAAATAAAGGACACAGTACTTAATTAGAGCTTTTCATGTCACTTCTTTCCTTCAGCCGTATTGTGTCAGAATCCCCGAAATATGTCTTTCCATATTAAAATATATATTTTTTTTAATGTTTAAAATGCAAGAACAGTAAAACTTTAAAGAATATCTAATTTATTATTAATAATTATAATAATACATTATTATTATTATTATGAATAAAAATAATAATAGCAATAGTAATAAAATTTGAAGGGTAACTAAGCGGGAGAAGGTCGCCGGCAGTGCGCATGTGCCCCAGACCCAGAAGTGCAGGATCACGTACAGTAAAACTTTGGATTGCAAGCGTAATTCATTCCAGAAACATGCTTGTAATCCAAAGTACTTGTATATCAAAGCAAATTTCCCCATAAGAAATAATGGAAACTCAGATGATTCGTTCCACAACCATTTATTCATAGGTCCTTCAGTTCATAGTCCATATAAAAAGATTATAGCAATGTGATAGGTTGTGTAACCATAAAATGTCCATCTACAAATGGAAGCCTCCACAAGGGGATTAGAAGCAAAATCCAGCAGGAGCTACAGAGTATAAAAGACAAGAGAGGCGCCTCTAATGCCGCGTACACACGATCGGAAATTTCCGACAACAAAACCGTGGATTTTTTCTGACGGAATGTTGGCTCAAACTTGTGTTGCATACACACGGTCACACAAATCTTGTCGGAAAAATTCCAACCTTCAAGAACGCGATGTTGTACGACGAGCCGAGATCAATGAAGTTCGATAGGCAGTTCGGCTCTTCTGCTTCATTCTGAGCATGCGTGTTTTTTTGCGCGTCGGAATTGCATACAGACGAACGGAATTTCCGAAAAATAGAGAACCTCCTCTCAATCTTTTGTTGGCGGAAACTCAGACGACGATGGAGCCTACACACGGTCGGAATTTCCCACCAAAAGCTCACATCGGACTTTTCTTGTCGGAATTTCCGATCGTGTGTACGGTGTAAGTGTAGCAGTATGTTGCTAAATGTTGTACCTTCATTAAATGTAATCATATTGCTACACTTAGAGGCGACTCGAACGTTCGAAATCTAAGGTGCTAATTATAAAGTCTAATATGCAAGTTATTGTCCTAAAAAGTGTTTGGGGACCCGGGTCCTGCCCCAGGGGACATGTATCAATGCAAAAAGAAGTTTTAAAAACGGCCGTTTTTACGGGAGCAGTGATTTTAATAATGCTTAAAATGAAAAAATAAAAGTGAAATTTTCCTTTAAATTTCGTACCTGGGGGGTGTGTATGATATGCATGTAAAGTGGCGCATGTTCCCCGTGCTTAGAACTGTCCCTGCAAAAAATGACATTTTTGAAGGAAAAAAAGTCATTTAAAACTCACTCGCGGCTATTAATGAATTGTCGGCTCCCGGCAATACATACAAAAGTCATTGATAAAAATTAAAAATAAAGCGTGGGGGTCCCCCAGAATTCTATTACCAGGCCCTTCAGGTCTGGTATAGATATTAAGGGGAACCCCGCCACAAATTTAAAAAAAAAATGCGTGGGGTTCCCCCAAATATCCATACCAGGCCCTTCAGATCTGGCATGGATTTTAAGGGGAACTCCACCCCAAATAAAAAAAAAATGGAGTGGAGTCCCCCCAAAAATCCATACCAGACCCTTATCCGAGCATGCAACCTGGCAGGCCGCAGGAAAAGAGGGGGGGATGAGAGAGTGCCCCCCCTCCTGAACCGTACCAGGCCACATGCCCTCAACATGGGGTGGATGTCCCTATGTTGATGGGGACAAGGGCCTCATCCCCACAGCCCTTGCCCGGTGGTTGTGGGGGTCTGCGGGCAGGGGGCTTATCAGAATCTGGAAGACCCCTTTAACCACTTAGCAACCACCTGCCGACAAATAACGTCGACAAGGTGGTTGCTTAACTCTGGAAGGACGTTATATAACGTCCTCCCAGAATCGCGCGCCCCCTGGGGCGCGCACACGGGAATCTCCGTGACCGCCGGGTCCAGAGGACCCGGCGCATCACGAATCGCGGTAAATCGCCACTGATAGCGGCCGTTTACCACGTGATCGCTCCGTCAAAAGAAGGAGAAATCACTTGTAAACAGATCGGCGTCATGTGATGACGCCGGTTCCTCCCTCCCCTCTCTGTACCGATCGGTACAGTGTGAGAGGAGAGGGGAGGGAGCGGATCATGTCAGCTCCCTCCCCCATGTCAGATCATGTCAGCTGTGGGCTGGATCTGTAACAATTGCAGTCACAGATCCAGCAATCCATCCATCCCTGCTCAGCCATCCCGGCGCAATACTCTGCAAAATACTCATAAACATGGAAAGAAGGAAGGACACTGGATAGTGTAAAATCCTTGGTGTACATTTATTAAAAATTTTTTTGAAAACATACTCACAAGAGCAGTTAAAAAGACAGCCTTAAAGTGTATCAGCGCCGACCGGTCAAAGGCGCTGGCACACAAATACGTCTGTGGAAGCCGAGCAGTGGAGGGTGACGTCAGCACAAAGCTCGTATCCTGCACGAGCTTTGTGCTGACGTCACCCTCCACTGCTCGGCTTCCACGGACGTATTTGTGTGCCAGCGCCTTTGACCGGTCGGCGCTGATACACTTTAAGGCTGTCTTTTTAACTGCTCTTGTGAGTATGTTTTCAAAAAAAATTTTAATAAATGTACACCAAGGATTTTACACTATCCAGTGTCCTTCCTTCTTTCCATGTTTATGTTGAACATTCGCATGATGTTATTTGAGCTGTCGGGCTACTAAACCATTGAAGTTCACCATTTGCTGAAATCCGGAGGTTTTACTGAGTATCACTTGAGGCTGTTTTAGGTCCTCTGTCATAGGGGACCATCGCTTTCTGGTAAGCATGAATTCTTACTGGTGGTGGTGAAAGTCACGGATTATAAGAAGATCTTTTTTTTCCTTTTTTTTTTCCTTTTTTCATATAATTTTGGACACTTGTTCACGGGTGTTTTGTTTATCATGGACTTTCAGACATGAACTTTGAGGGTCCTACATAGTAGTTGTGGACTATCATCATATTAACTGTTTAATCATAGTTCACTTACTTTAACATTATTTTTCATTTCACTGATCATTTATGGTTCTTCATTGAGCATTTATATGATTTATCACTGTTGTTATTTGGATTTTTTCAATTATTCAGTGGTGGGCTTATGTTCACGGCCATAAGTTAGCGCGACTATATATATTTTTCTTATTTACATGCACTGATGATTGTTTTCAGAATAGTTGCTGCTTTCCCTTATTTCTTTTTTTCTAGGTAATTTTATCATTTACCTAGTTTTTATACTTAAGCGCAGTTTCTTTTCTCTTTTCTCTAATTAATACACTGCAATACCCTGCACAATACTCTGCAATACCCTGCACAATACTCTGCGCAATACCCCCTGTGCAATACCCCGTGCAATACCCTGCCATACTCCGCAATGCCCTGCAATACTCCGCAATGCCCAGCAATACTCCGCAATGCCCGGCAATACTCTGCAATAACCACTTCCCGCCCACCGGCCGTCATATGATGTCCTTGACTTTGTGCAGGGATATCTGAATGATGGGTGCAGCTACAGGCATCATTCAGATATTAGCTTTTTCAGCCGGCGATTCCCTACACCATAACAACAATCATAGCGGCTGTTCCGCCGCTTGATCATTCTTACGGGAGGCGAGAGGGGATGTCCCCCGCCACCCTCTGGTGCTTCTACCGACTCACCGCTATGATCAAAGCCAGGATTGTTTTTTGTTTTGTTTGTTTTTTTGTTTTTTTTCAGGCTTCCCAGCCTAGAGGTGAGATGTGGGGTCCAATTGACCCCATATCTCACTGTAAAGAGGACCTGTCATGCCATATTCCTATTACAAGGGATGTTTACGTTCCTCGTAATAGGTATAAAAGTGATCAAAAAAATTTTTGGGGCGGAAAAACATGTCAAACTAAAATAAATAAAGTAAAATGAACAATAAAAAAATATATTGTTTTTTTAAGCGCCCCTGTCCCCGTGAGCTCGCATACAGAAGCGAACGCATACGTAAGTCCCGCCCACATATGAAAACGGTGTTCAAACCACACATGTGAGGTATCGCCGCGAACGTTAGAGCGAGAGCAATAATTCTGGCCCTAGACCTCCTCTGTAACTCAAAACATGTAACCAGTAAAAATATTTAAAACGTCGCCTATGGGAATTTTTAAGTAGCGAAGTTTGGCGCCATTCCACGAGCGTGTGCAATTTTGAAGGGTGACATGTTAGGTATATATTTACTCTGCGTAACTTCATCTTTCACATTATGTAAAAACATTGGGCTAACTTTACTGTTTTTTTTTTTTTTTAGCACAAAACATTTTTTTCCCGTAAAAAACGCGTAAAAAAAATTGCTGCGCAAATATCGTGCGAGATAAAAAGTTGCAACGACCACCATTATATTCTCTAAGGTCTTTGCTAAAAAAAACATATATAATGTTTTGGGGTTCTATGTAATTTTCTAGCAAACAAATGATGATTTTTACATGTAGGAGAGAAATGTCAGAATTGGCCTCGGTGCTCCAGAACGCCTGAAGGTGCTCCCTGCATGTTGGGCCTCTGTATGTGGCCACGCTGTGTAAAAGTCTCACACACGTGGTATCGCCATACTCGGGAGTAATAGCAGAATGTGTTTTGGGGTGTAATTTGTGGTATGCATATGCTGTGTGTGATAAATAACCTGCTAATATGACAATTTTGTTAAAAAAAAAAAGAGAAAAAAAAATCTTGATTTTGCAAAGAATTGTGGGAAAAAATGAAAACTTCAAAAAACTCACAATGCCTCTTTCTGAATACCTTGGAATGTCTTCTTTCCAAAAAGGGGTAATTTGGGGGGTATTTGTACTTTTCTGGCATGTTAGGGTCTCAAGAAATGAGATCGGCCGTCAGTACTTCAGGTGTGATCAATTTTCAGATATTGGCACCATAGCTTGTGGACTCTATAACTTTCACAAAGACCAAATAATATGCACCAATTTGTACTTATTTTTACCAAAGATATGTAGCAGTATAAATTTTAGCCAAAAATTATGAAGAAAAAATAGTAATTTGCTAAATTTTATAACAGAAACGAAAAAAAAAAACATTTTTTTACAGAATTTTTAGTCTTTATTCTCTTATAGCGCAAAAAATTAAAAAAACAATGGTGATTAAATACCACCAAAAGAAAGCTCTATTTGTGTGAAAAAAATTCATATAGGTACAGTGTTGTATGACTGAGTAATTGTCTTTCAAAATGTGAGAGCACCGAAAGCTGAAAATTGGTCTGGTTATTAAGGGGGTTTAAGTGCCCAGTGGTCAAGTGGTTAACAAAGGGGACCCCCAGATCCCGCCCCCCCCTATGTGAATTGGTAAGGGGTACATTGTACCCCTACCATTTCACGAAGAAAGTGTCAAAAAATGTAAAAAAAAAACACACAAACACCTTGGAAAAGTCCTTTATTAAGAAAAAAAAAAAAAACATTCCAGCGGTGAAATCCAGTGTCCCGTGGCGATCCGATGTCCAGCGATGTCCGTCATTGGCTGAGCCTGAGCCGACAATTCATTAATAGCCACGAGTGAGTTTTAAATGACTTTTTTTCCTTCAGAAATGACATTTTGTGCAGGGACAGTTCTAAGCACGGGAAACATGCGCCACTTTACATGCATATCATACACACCCCCCATGTACGAAATTTAAAGGAATATTTCACTTTTATTGTTTCACTTTAAGCATTATTATAATCACTGCTCCCGAAAAAACTGCAGTTTTTAAAACTTTTTTTGCATTGATACATGTCCCCTGGGGCAGGACCCGGGTCCCCAAACACTTTTTAGGACAATAACTTGCATATAAGCCTTTATAATTAGCACCTTAGATTTCTCCCATAGACTTTTCGAATTTGCCGCGAACACCCCAATTTGTTCGCTGTATATATACAGTATAAGGTCGGCAAGTGGTTAATAAATTATTATTATGATTATTATTAATATCCCTAAAAGTATAAATTTTAGGCCCCTTTCACACTGGGGCGGTTTGCAGGCGCTATTGTGCTAAAAATAGCACCTGCAAACCGAGCCTAAATTGCGGTAAAATTGCAACGCCTCAGTGTGAAAGGGGCCTTATTATATTGCAGCTTACCAATTCTTAGCTGTGATGGCTGCATTCGTTTTCTTTTTTAATAACTTACTTCCTTCTGTTATCTTGTGACCCAGCCAGCAAGTCTGACAGCAAGTCCAGCCAGTATAGTGATAGTAATAACACTTCTCAAGCTTCCGTATATATACAGTATACGGTCTGCAAGAGGTTAATATATTATTATTATTATTAATAATATTAATAACAATAATAGTAATAACATATCTCAAGTATTGATTTAACCACTTAAAGGGGTGTTCTGTCCCCAAAAAAAAAAATTAAAAGCCAGCAGCTACACATACTGCAGCTACTGGCTTTTAATAAATGGACACTTACTTGTCCTGGAGTCCCTCGATGTTGGCACCCGCAGCTGATTTTTCCTTCAGCTGCCGGGTGCATGCCGCCGCCATTGCGGGTAAGGGAACCCGGCAGTGCCTTTCGGCTTCACACCGGGAAACCTACTGTGCATGCGCGAGGCCCCGCTCCTCTCTCCTATTGACCCAGCGGCCGGGGGAGGAGGAGGGAGCCCCGCGGTGACATCACGGGCTGCGGCCCGGGCACCTGAAGACAGGTATCCTGGCCCCCCCTCTCGCCCGAAAGGTGTCAATTGTGGCACCGGAAGAATCAGATGAGCAGAAGTTCCACTTTAGGCATTAAGGACCGAGCCTCTTTCTGAAATTTGTTGTTTACAAGTTAAAAACTGTTGTTTTTTTTGCTAGAAAATTACTTAGAACCCCCAAACATTATACATTTTTTTTCTAACACCCTACAGAATAAAATGGCGGTCGTTGCAATACTTTATGTCACACCGTATTTTGCGCAGCGGTCTTACAAGCGCACTTTTTTTGGAAAAAATACACTTTTTTGAGTTAAAAAATAAGACAACAGTTAAGGTAGCCCAATTTTTTTTATATTGTGAAAGATAATGTTAAGCTGAGTAAATTGATACCCAACATGTCACGCTTCAAAGTTGCGCCCGCTCGTGGAATGGCGACAAACTTTTACCCATAAAAATCTCCATAGGCGACGTTTAAAAAATTCTATAGGTTGCATATTTTGAGTTACAGAGGAGGTCTAGGGCTAGAATTATTGCTCTCGCTTTAATGATCGCGGTGATACCTCACATGTGTGGTTTGAACACTGTTTTCATATGCGGGCGCTGCTCAAGTATGCGTTCTCTTCTGCACGCGAGCTCGGCGGGACGGGGCGCGTTTAAAATTTTCTTTTTTTTCTTATTTATTTTACCTTTTATTTTTATTTTTTACACTGTTCTTTCAAAAACAAAAAAAATTGTGTCACTTTTATTCCTATTACTAGGAATGTAAACATTCCTAGTAATAGAAAAAAAAAGCATGACAGGTCCTCTTAAATATGAGATCTGGGGTCAAAAAGACCTCACATCTCATATTTACACTAAAATGCATTAATTAAAAAAAAAAAATAATTATGGCATTTGAAAAAATGCAAAAAAAAATTGCCCTTTAAGAGCTATGGGTGGAAGTGATGTTTTGACGTTGCTTACGCCCTGCTATGGTATCCATCTTCCCCCTCACTCGTCTCCATACAAAGCCAGCAAGAGGACCCGTTCGCCTCCGCCGCTGCCAACGGCTCCGGTAAGCGGCGGAGGGCACAGGAGAGCGGCGGGAGGGGGGCCTCTCTCCCACCGCCGATAAAAGTGATCTTGCGGCGAATCCGCTGCAGAGACCACTATTATCAGAAACCAGACCGCCAGCTGAAGAGGAGGACACCTGGGTTATTGCAGCTAGCTGCTGCCACAACAGAGATATCCCTCTTCAAACAGCCGACGTATATTGGCGTGCGGCGGTCCGGAAGTGGTAACTATACTATCATTGGAAAAAAAAAAAAAACACATCTTATACAATTGCTTCACAAGCCATATTGCATTTAAAGCTTGACCTCCGGAAGATTTACTCCCCTTCATGACCCGGCCATTTTTTGCAATACACACTGCATTACTTTAACTGACAATTGCGCAGTTGTGCGATGCTGTACACAAATAAAATTAATGTGTTTTTTTTCCCCCCGCAAATAGAGATTTCTTTTGATGGTATTTAATCACCTCTGTAGTTTGTATTTTTTCTATAAAAAAAACAAAAAACAGACGATTTTGAAAAAAAATTAAATATTTTTTACTTTCTGCTATAAAACATATCCAATAAAAAAAAAAAGGTAAAATCAAATTTCTTCATCAATTTAGGCCAATGTGTATTATGCTACATATTTTTGGTAAAAAAAATCCCAATAGGCATATATTGATTGGTTTGCACAAAAGTTATAGCGTCTACAAATTATGGGATAGATTTGCAGACTTTTTAATTTTTTTTACTAGTAATGGCGGCAATTAGCGATTTTTAGCGGGACTGCGACACTGCGGCAGACAAATCTGACACTAAGTGACACTTTTTGGGGACCAGTGACGCTAATACAGTGATCGGTGCTAAAAAAAATGCACTGTCACTGTACAAATGACACTGGCAGGGAAGGGGTTAACATCAGGGGCGATCAAAGGGTTGAATGTGCTCCTAGGTAATGCTTTTTTTTACTGTGTGGGGGATGGTTACCTGAAGAAAGACAGAGATCCATGTTCCTGCTTAGCAGAAAAACAAGATCTCTGTCTTTCTTACTAGCAGAACGCCGTTCTGCCTCTCTCTGAGCGATCGCCGGGTTAGATGTAATGGCTACATTCATTTATTTTCTTTTTTTTATCGCTTTCTTTCTTCTATTTTCATCTGGTGATCCAACCATCATGTCAGTTGTTTCTCAAAAGCGCAAGCTCTCCAGCAGAATGCAGTAAAGTAGTTGTAATTCCGCGCTTAGGATAAACTAGGTTGCAGCCTCCCCTAATGAACTCCCCTGCAGGGAATCTAAGATAAAAGTAAAGGAAGTGGGGTGTGTGGCGCTACCTTAAAAAGTGAAGAGTGATTTAACCTCTTCAGAGGTGGGTGTTATGTCCGTGACATAAACTGCAATGACATAACATCAATATATAAAAGGTGTGATTTAACCATTCATAAAAAATAAATGAAATGAATAACTAGTGTGTACGTGATTGATTAAACATCTGATTGTGTACAAAAAACCCTATAATAGGGATCTAAGTGGTTCTTATTCCTTAATGATTACCGTATATACTCGAGTATAAGCCGAGTTTTTCAGCACATTTTTTTGTGCTGAAAATGACCCCCTCGGCTTATACTCGAGTCACCTTTTTGCGCTTGATCTCCCGGATTTTTGGGGACCCGGTACCGTACGGTACACATGTAGCCCCACTCTTCCTCTACAAGTGTGCAAAGTTTGTTGTCTGGGGGACCTACGGCCGGGGAGCACCGATTTTTCAAAGCCGGGCACCCCTTCCATAGACTCCCATGTTAAACGGTAATTTCTCCGGTGATTTTGGGGACCCGGAACTTGGCACACATGTAGCCCCACTTCTCCTCTATAAGTGTGCAAAGTTTGTTGTCTGGGGGACCTACGGCCGGGGAGCAGACGTCAGTCTAGTCATGGATACAGTGAGGCATGAGCACAGGGAGGCATGGGCACAGTGAGGCATGGGCACAGTAAGGTATGGGCACAGTGAGGCATGGACACAGTGAGGCATGCCCATGGACACAGTGAGGCAAAGTGAGGCACAGTGAGGCATGCATATGGACACAGTGAGGCACAGTGAGGCATGCAGATGGACACCCTAGGCTTATACTCGAGTCAATACGTTTTCCCAGTTTTTTGTGGTAAAATTAGGTGCCTCAGCTTATTTTTGGGTCGGCTTATACTCGAGTATATACGGTAAATAATAATAACATAAACACAATTCTTATAACAGAATATATACATATGTGATATCAAAACCAGTTCATATAGATTATAGACCATGCTGTGAAACAGTCCAAATAAACGTGCAATATTGCTATGGTCAGTGCAGGAAAATTCCAAAAACAGTTCCAAAGTGATCAGTGCTTGTTACTGCTTAGATATCCAGGTGACTTTCGTGCTCCCCCTCGTGGGTCCCCACTCACCAGGTCCTATTACCCCATGCAGGGGTAATTTGCCTATAGAATATAGGTGCAGCTTGGAACTTGATCACTCCTCCGATTGGTCCACCAGGTCAGGATACCTTCAGGCTCTCGGTTATCACCCCGTTGGTGTCCTCCAATGTCCTAGCGTAGGGCAGTTCCTTCTATCGTTTCCACTGATACGCCCTCATAGAAAAGAGATATGGGCTGCCACAGTGCAGATACAAAAAAGCTTTTATTTAAAATAACTTAAAAATAGAATTCAGTACCAAAATAAATCAAAACAGAACAAAAAAGCTCCACACGATGACTGCAGCAAGAGGGTAACGAATGGTCTGTGGGCCGTGACTACAGCGGGCGCTCCAGCTGCATTCCAAAAGCCTGACTATCGTAACCGGAAGGGACTTGTGTGCGTGGCTCCGGCTTACGCATTTCGTCATCGACGACGTCTGAGGCGACACTAAGCCTTGAAGAACCGAATTCCTGCAGCGCCCGCAAGGTCCCTTTGCTCAAGAAAGCACATGTACAGGCTCATCTGAAGTTTACTAATGAACATCTGAATGATTCAGTGGAGAACTGGGTGAAAGTATTGTGGTCAGATGAGACCAAAATGTAACCCTTTGGCATTACCTTAACTTGCTGTGTTTGGAGGAGGAGGAATGCTGCCTATGACCCCAAGAACACCAACCCCATCATCAAACGCGAAAGTGGAAACGTTATGCTTTGGGGGTGTTTTTCTGCTAAGGGGACAGGACAACATTGCACCAAAAGGTCGATGGACAGGGCCATGTACCAACAAATCTTGGACAAGAACCTCCTTCCCTCAGTCAGGGCATTGAAAATGGGTCGTGGATGGGTATTCGCGCATTGCAATGACCCAAAACACACGTCCAAGGCAACAAAGCAGTGGCTCAAGAAGAAGCACATTAAGGTCCTGGAGGGGCCTAGTCAGTCTCCAGACCTTAATCCCATAGAAAATATGTGGAGGGAGCTGAAGGTTCGAGTTGCCAAATATCAGCCTCGAAACCTTAATGACTTGGAGAGGATCTACAAAGAGGAGTGGGAAAAAATCCTTCCTGAGATGTGCAAACCTGGTGGCCGACTACAAGAAACATCTGACCTCTGTGATTGCCAACAAGGGTTTTGCCACCAATTACTAATTCATGCTTTGCGAAGGGGTCAAATACTTATTTCGCTCATTAAAATGCAAATCAATTTATAACTTTTTAAAAAAACGTTTTTTTTCTAGATATTTTTGTTGTTATTCTGTCTCTCATTGTTAAAATAAACCTACCATTAAAATTATAGACTGATCATTTCTTTCTCAGTGGGCAAACATGCAATATCAGCAGGGGATCAAATACTTCTTTCCCTCATAGTTTATAGACGCTATAACATTTGCACAAACCAATCAATATACACTTATTGGTATTTTTTTTTACCAAAAATATGTAGCAGACTAGATATTGGCTTAAATGAATGAAGGAAGATAGAATAAAAACTGCGCTCAGAAACTAGAAATAGCAGCTACCACTCACTAGACATACAGTGCAAACATATAACAAATAAATAGTGCAGCTCTCAATAAATGTATGTGAAGAAGATGAATTAAAACAAATAAATTACATTTATTTACCGTAATTATCAGCGTATAACACACACTTTTTTCCCCTTAAAATTAGGGGAAAATCGTGGGTGAGTGTTATACGCCGATCCCCGCTGTCTTTGAGGGGAAGAGGAGCGAGCACCACCGATATACACATAGCCGAGTGTACTGTGTACTCGGCTAGGCTCCGCTCGCAGTCACGCCCAGTTCTGCCATTGGACCTGTGTTATGTCCATCATAGGGGCCTGGCCAAGGGGCGGGACTGCGAGAGGAGACGAGTACACAGGACATCCGGCTCTGTCTATCTCGGCGGCGGTAATTTTAAACGATCATGCTGCAATGACACTGGGCACGGCTGCAAATGACACTGGGCAAGGCTGCAAATGACACTGGGCAAGGCTGCAAATGACACTGGGCAAGGCTGCAATGACACTGGGCACGGCTGAAAATGACACTGGGCAAGGCTGCAGATGGACACTGGGCAAGGCTGCAAATAACACTGGGCAAGGCTGCAAATGACACTGGGCAAGGCTGCAAATGACACTGGGCAAGGCTGCAATGACACTGGGCACGGCTGCAAATGACACTGGGCAAGGCTGCAGATGGACACTGGGCAAGGCTGCAAATGACACTGGGCAAGGCTGCAAATGACACTGGGCAAGGCTGCAGATGGAAACTGGGCAAGGCTGCAAATGACACTGGGCAAGGCTGCAGATGGAAACTGGGCAAGGCTGCAAATGACACTGGGCAAGGCTGCAAATGACACTGGGCAAGGCTGCAGATGGAAACTGGGCAAGGCTGCAAATGACACTGGGCAAGGCTGCAAATGACACTGGGCAAGGCTGCAGATGGACACTGGGCAAGGCTGCAAATGACACTGGGCAAGGCTGCAAATGACACTGGGCAAGGCTGCAGATGGAAACTGGGCAAGGCTGCAAATGACACTGGGCTAGGCTGCAGATGGAAACTGGGCAAGGCTGCAAATGACACTGGGCAAGGCTGCAGATGGAAACTGGGCAAGGCTGCAAATGACACTGGGCAAGGCTGCAAATGACACTGGGCAAGGCTGCAAATGACACTGGGCAAGGCTGCAAATGACACTGGGAAAGGCTGCAAATGACACTGGGCAAGGCTGCAATGACACTGGGCAAGGCTGCAAATGACACTGGGCAAGGTTGCAGATGGACACTGATCATTCTGCAATGATGGACAAGGCTGCAGATGGACACTGATAAGGCTGCATTGATGGGCATTTAAATGTAAGTTTTTTTTCCCTTAAACTTCCCTCCTAAAAGTTTTTTTTCCTTAAGATTCCCTCCTAAACTTGGGGTGCGTGTTATATGCCGGTGCGTGTTATACACCGATAAATACGGTATGTATCAAACTGCCAGTGAGGCCAATGTGGTATACAGAAAAATCAAATAATAATGTCCATCAACAATAATTCAATAGATGAATAACGAAAAATGATCAGAAATATTCAGAGATTATAATTGCATAATCATGTGAAAAAATGGACACATGAAAAATAGTCCACCATGAAAATGAAATCACTGAAGTAAAAGAAAAGACACTCATGTGAGGGCACAGTAGAGTTGTGACTTCACTTTTGATTGTGAGATCCACCACCATGTGATAAAATTGGCACGCTTACCAGAGAGTGTGGACTCACATACCGGTAAGTATTGAGTCAAATGAGCAATTGTGAGGTGAACCTCAACATAATCCGGCCGTATCAGATGAATGGTTGGAGATCACCCCATCATGATAGGAATGGAGAAGTTTCACTTAAAGAGGAAGTAAACCCTGGAAAAAAAAAAAACCTGCAAAAGAAAGCCATAATGAGCTAGTATGCATAGCATACTAGCTCATTATGAATGACTTACCTGAGATCAAAGCCCCCGCAGCGGTCCTCGGTCTCCGCCGCCGCCATCTTGCCTCGATGTCCCATCACGGATGTCAATGTATCGCCGCTCCAGTGCTGTGATTGGCCGGAGCGGCGATGACGTCACACGTATGCGCGCTCGGCCCGGCAAGAGCCCATTCAGAAAACCGGCAATGAAGCCGGCCCGCTAGTGCGCATGCGCGTGACGTCATCGGCGTATCGATATATAGAAAAATATCTCCTTAACCATGTAGGTTAAGGAGATATTTCCTGCACCTACAGGTAAACCTTAATCTAGGCTTACCTGTAGGTGCAAGTTGTCTAAGTGGGTTTGCAACCACTTTAAGGCAAACAGATTCCCACGGACAGCAGACATCAATGAGAAAGGCCGCCCCCGAACACGTATATAGGGAATAAACGGCCACACATAGTGTAAAACTGCATACATTGTTTAATGTCAAAAACAGAAGTACACTTACAAACATCCACTTGATAAAAGCAGTAAAATCCAAATTGGGATCAGAAAGGATTGCAATGACTCCATGAGTGTCATCCGACACGTTTCGTCCTATTGGTCATCATATGGGGTGTGAGGATTGTGCACAGCTGTTATATTTCATATCCCCCTCGAATCTACAGCGACTGCACTTCCAAGTGCATTTTCAGTACAATTTCAAGTGCACTTTGAACTTGTAGTGCAAAGTGGATTTGCCTTTCATAAACAACCCCCAATGTCTTTTCCCTATTGTCTTTTGTCTATATGTGATTTTTCAATTTTCTAAATAAATATTTAAATACATATATACGTATTGTTACTTGTCTGGAGGAGACCGTTTAACGCCCTACCTCTCTATATATTCCCTTTGCCACTTTGCAAGTGCATTTGCACCAGAGCCTAGAAAATGAGGTAAAGTTTTACTTTGCAAAGAATATCCAATAACACGCAAGGAAAAGAAAAGAAAACAGCATTTTTGCTTGTACATGATTGGGTGATGGAAGTCAGCAGAACTTCTGCTCATTTACTAAGCTCTGGAGCAACTTCACTTTGCAAAGTGCACAGTCTATTTGCCTTTAGTAAATGACCCCCATTATTCATTTTACAAACACCAATATTAAGGCACTAGTCTTCCCACTGATATAAATGATGGGACACTATTCCTCCCACTGATACCAATGATGGAGCACTATTCCTCTCACTGATACCAATAATGTGGCACCAATGATGGGGCACTATTCCTCCCACTGATGCCAATGATGGGACACTATACCTCCCACTCATACCAATAATGGGACACTATTCCTTCCACTGATACCAATGATGGGGCACTATTCCTCCCACTGATACCAATGATGGGACACTAATCCTTCCACTGATACCAATGATGGAGCACTATTCCTCCCACTAGTACCAATGATGGGGCATTATTTCTCCCACTGATACCAATGATGGTGCACCAGTCCTCCCACTGACACCATCGATAAGACACAAAATCCAGCACATCTGACAGGACAGAGCTCTTGCCGATATGCCTTGTGTAGTAGTTTGATCGATTTTTAGGTGGAATGTCTTAAAAAAATTATAAAATAAATAAGAAAAAAAAGACAGAATGGATTAATTTGGGCAGATAGTCAACTGACGTACACAGCTATCCTCCAATTGTAAATCTCAAATGCTACAGATTGTTTGGTATATTTTTGTCTGGGATGCCTTAGAAAACAAAATTAAAAAGACAAACATAAATATATATAAAGAGAAAAAAACTGAATGGACTAACATGGGCAGATAGTCAACTGATATACACAGCTATCCTCCAATTGAACCACAAATGTATATAGAAGAGCCGGCACCACTGGAAATTCCGTCTTCAATTTTATTTTTGTCTTATGACCATGATAAAAAGAACAAGCAGACGCGTTTCGGCACACAGGCTTTGTTCACAGTGGAATGCGTAATATATATATATATATATATATATATATATAGAGAGAGAGAGAGAGAAAAAAACTGAATGGATTAACTTGGGCAGATAGTCAACTGACGTACACAGCTATCCTCCAATTGAAAATCTCAAATGCTACATATTGGTATATTTTTAGTAGAATGCCTTAAAAAAAAAAAAAAAAAAAATATATATATATATATATATATATGTGTGTATATAAAGAGAAAAAAAAATGAATGGATTAACATGGGCAGATAGTCAACTGACATACACAGCTATCCTCCAATTGAACCACAAATGTACATAGAAGAGCCGGCACCACTGGAAATTCCGTCTTCAATTTTATTGTTGTTTCATGACCATGATAAAAAGAACAAGCAGACGCGTTTCGGCACACAGGCCTTGTTCACAGTGGAATTCCTTAAAAAAATTAAATAAAATATATAAAGAGAAAAAAACTGAATGGATTAACTTGGGCAGATAGTCAACTGATGTACACAGCTACCCTCCAATTGAAAATCTCAAATGCTACAGATTGGTATATTTTTGGTAGAATGCCTTAAAAAATTCCGTCTTTAATTTTATTGTTGTCTTATGACCACAATAAAAAAGAACACGCAGACGTGTTTCGGCACACAGGCCTTGTTCACAGTGGAATGCCTTGAAAAAAAAAATTATAAAAAAATAATATATAAAGAGAAAAAAACTGAATGGATTAACTTGGGCAGATAGTCAACTGATGTACACAGCTATCCTGCAAATGAAAATCTCAAATGCTACAAAATGGCTAAAAAATAAATAAATAAATAATAATAGTAATAATAATACTTGCACTAGGAATACTTCGCCTTTGTGATGACCTTTCTTAGAATGCCTAGACAGTTAATTCTCCCCTAGCCAAAGCCTATGTTGGCCATAGGGAAGCAATGGAGTCTTACTAAATGCAAGCATACATCAGCTACAATTGTCACTGAACAAACACACAAGCAGAACAACAATTAAGATCAAATTAATTTGTGGAGTTGCAAGACGAAGGCTTTCAGATGCTTACAGGATCTCCATGATGGATGAATTATCTTCTGCACTTCCACAAATCACAGCTAGTGGAGGTTTAAAAACATAGAGAGAGAGCTGGGAAATTCCACGAGGTTTCTAGGTAACTAGAATTGAGACAAACACTAAGGATTTCAGATGGGGCATTTCTAGACAATCTTACGGGTTGTCAGAATCACGCTGCACTGACATGTCAATTTGATCCCTTTTGTGCATTCAGCTAGAGTGTCTCCAAGTATTCTTCTGTACTTTGATTTTCTTTTTTTTTTCTCTCTCCTTTTGTCCCAACAGACCGTCTCCCAGTGGTGCTTGACAGTGAATGATCTTTCACACCCCCCTGACTGCCCTATAACTTTCCAGACATAACCTTTGACATCACATTTGACAGTTTAATTTATTGTCCGGTGTTATGATTTATAGGGAGCTCCTTTGAATAATTAACAGAAAACAGGTGGTAGCACAATATTTTTTGATTACGCAGCAAAATAATACAATGTCGATTTCTTTCTTTTCTTTATTCCACTGAAAAAGACATCAAAACAATTAGAGATTCGGCACAGCAAATCTATTATAACCCTGTGTCTGGCTCTTGTGAATTGTCTTGGGAAGTAACACTGGACCAGTTGCAAAAAAGAAATAAAAAATCTTTTTTCTTTGTTAGTTTTTGAACATAACAAATAACATAAAAATGGTATACTTTTTAAACAAATAAAATATGTATTATTTATTTATCATTTATTATTTTATTATTTATATATATTTTTTTTTTTTTTATATTTAACCCTCTGACTGGCTCTTCTGAATTGTCTTGGGAAGTAAAACTGGACCAGTTGCAAAATATATATATATTTTTTTTTTCTTTGTTAGTTTTTGAACATAACAAATAACATAAAAATTGTATACTTTTTAAACAAAGCAAATATGTATTATTTATTTATCATTTATTATTTTATTATTTATATATTTTTTTTTATTTTTTATATTTAACCCTCTGACTGGCTCTTCTGAATTGTCTTGGGAAGTAAAACTGGACCAGTTGCAAAATATATATATATTTTTTTTTTCCTTTGTTAGTTTCTGAACATAGCAAATAACATAAAAATGGTATACCTTTTAAACAAAGCAAAAATGTGTTATTTATTTATCATTTGTTGTTTTATTATTTATTTTTAACCCTCTGTCTAGCTCTTGTGAATTGTCTTTGGGAAGTAAGACTGGACCAGTTGCAAAATAAAGAAATAAAAATAAATATTTTGTATTGTTTGTTTTTGAAAGTAACAAATAACATAAAAAGCGTATATTTTTTTTTAACAAAGCAAATAGTTATTGGTTACTTCTCATCTATTGTTTTATTTTTTATATTTAACCCTCTGTCTGGCTCTTGGGAAGTAAGACTGGATTCGTTGCAAGATAAAGAAAATATTTTTCTTCTTTTTTTTTTTTAAAGTAACAAATAACATAAATATATATTTTTTTTTTCAACAAAGTGAATATTTATTATTTATTTATTATTTATTATGTTATTATTTATTTAATGTATTTATCATTTTATTTATTTATTTTCTAAATAGCTTGTGATAAAGATCTAGGCTGGGTTCACACTATTGCGAATTGGATGCTGGTTTCCCCGCATCCAATTCACAATAGCAGGAGATTTTGACCGGCTCTCTATGGAGCGGGTTCACATATCTCCGCTGCGGCTCAGAATTTGCATGGGGTCCTGTGCCTCTTTTGGTCCATTTCAGGTCTGAATTAAGCCCAAAAATTCAGGCTAAAATCGCACCTCAATCAGGCCTGAAATGGTGAACAGGGACGCACCGGACCCCTTCCGTGAGCCGCATGTGGAGGTAGTGTGAACCCAGTCTGAATATTTGATCTCCTGTTGGTTGGACTAGATGGACTTGTGTCTTTTTTCAACCAGACTAACTATGTAACTTAGGCAAGAATTTGGACAAATATAGATCTGTGCTAAAAAAAAAACACCAAAAAATATATGAATTAAACAAATGGGGCAGACTCAATGGACCACCTTTTTTGTTCTGCTGTCACTTTTTTATGTGTCTTTGATTTCAGCTAAAAATGTCAGCTTGGCAAAGCATTTATCAAGTAACGAACGCAAGATTTTAGCCAAATATAGATCTATGCTCAGACAAAAAAAGGTAAACCCCCTTCCAAAAAAATAAAATAAATAATCATATATCGAAGAAAAAAAAAACTCCACAAATATATATAAATATAAAAAAAAAAAATGGTGCTATCGCTCTTTTATGTTTCCATTTTTCAACTAACTATTGGTAATAAATATTTTTTCCCTAAAAATGTTTTCATAAAATCTTCAGACCAGAACTTGGCTCTGCAAGAAAGTATTAGGCAACAAACCACTGTAAACTAAAGCATTGCTGGTTTATACTTGAATTCATATTTAAGTCCAAGTTGGGCTAGAATGAAAATTTCCAGCAACTCACTCAATGCAGTATTAAATCTGACCATGGAGTCCATGGATTGTCCGTTAAAATTAACTAATATATGTATATACTGACACTTTAACACAGATTATAATCATTGGGGCATTTTATTATAAATCAAGCTTAAAAATGTTTTTTTTTTTTTTTTTTTAACATGATTGGGTCAAAAGGGAAATTTCCAACATCTCACTCAATGCAGTATTTAATCTGACCAGAGTTCAGAAATTGTCGGTTGAAATTAACTGTCTAAGTTATATATATACGGTTGGCGCTATAATCCTGAATAATAATAATATATTAGAATAAAATCCCCCAAATGTATAATCTGTGTTTAAGGGTCTATATATATATTAATATATACATATATTAATAAATATATATATATATATATATATTTTTTTTTTTTTTATTATTTTTTTTTTTTTACACTTTAACACAGATTATACATTTGGGGGATTTTATTATAAATCAGACTTTAAAATGATTTTAAAACATGAGTGGGTTGAAATGAAAATTTCCAACATCTCACTTAATGCAATATTTAATGTGACCAGAGTCCAGGAATTGTCGGTTGACATGATCTGTCTAATATATACGGTACATATATGTATACTGACACTTTAACACAGATTATAATTTTGGGGTATTTTTTTTATAAATCTGACTTTAAAATGACTTTGAAACATGATTACATTACCAATGAAAACACAAGGGAAGGGCAGCACTTTACATGTATATAATTAGGACTAATCATAATTTTGTAAATTAATTAACAAACATAGTTCCAAGAGAAACCCAAATTCCATAAGGATGACTATGAAGACTGGCAAATTACCTTGTTAAATGGTATTTGTCCCTTACCTACTGGAGTCGTTGGATTACCATTACATCATGATCTGACTAGTTTAAATCCAATTTCTAGTGTTTTAGTTTCCCATCAATTCCTAAATTAATTATCTGCAAGCAAGCATGGCTTAATTTTTCCATAGAGATTTTGATTAGAGGCTGTGACCCCTAGCATCTTCTGTACAATACCAGTGACTCCTGATGACCTCTGACATCTGATTCAACAAAAAGGAACGGCAGCACCAGATCTTACATATTCAGCAATCTTTTTTTGTCTTCAAATGAATAATTAACCTTGTCTACATCTTAATCAGAATTTCTTTTTTTTTTTCCATCTCCATACTGATTGCTATCATATTTTAAGCAGCAAAAAACTAAATGTGGCAAGTGGATGGGCATCTTCTTTACCAATAATATGAAACTACTACTCAAAATAGTTGCCTGCTGAACAATATAAGGCATAAGTTTCCATCTTACAATAATATAGCACACTTATAAAAGGAAACTTTGGAGCCTAAATTTTGATATTTTGATATTTTAACCTACACTTGGAATTCCACCATTTTTCTACGACTTGCAGCACTTGGTTTTCATACACCGCACCATGGCAAACCCCGAAAAAAAAAAAAATTTTAACAAAAAAAATGGCCCACACAAATTATTATATACACTATATTACCAAAAGTATTGGGACACCTGCCTTTACACGCACATGAACTTTAATGGCATACAAGTCTTAGTCTGTAGGGTTCAATATTGAGTTGGCCCACCCTTTGCAGCTATAACAGCTTCAAATCTTCTGGGAAGGCTGTCCACAAGGTTTAGGAGTGTGTCTATGGGAATGTTTGACCATTCTTCCAGAAGCACATTTGTGAGGTCAGGCACTGATGGTGGGTGAGGAGGTCTGGCTCGCAGTTTCCATTCTAATTCTTCCCAAAGGTGTTCTGTCGGGTTGAGGTCAGGACTCTATGCAGACAAGACTGTGCAGGCCAGACAAGTTCCTCCACCCCAAACTCGCTCATCTATGTCTTTATGAACCTTGCTTTGTGCACTGGTGCGAAGTTATGTTGGAACAGGAAGGGGCCATCCCCAAACTGTTCCCACAAAGTTGGGAGCATGAAATTGTCCAAAATGTCTTGGTATGCTGACGCCTTAAGAGTTCCCTTCACGGGAACTAAAGGGCCAAGTCCAACCCCTGAAAAACAACCCCACACCATAATTCCCCCTCCACCAAATGATTTGGACCAGTGCACAAAGCGAGGTCCATTGTGTTTGGGGTGGAAGAACCCAACCAGTAATATATATATATATATATATATATATATATATATATATATATATATATATATATATAAGAAATCATCTGTACTTGACATTATTTTTTCTTAGCTGGCTAAACATTGTGCACAGTATTGTACATAATAAAACGTTGAAAGTAAGATATTGTGTTTATTAATTAGAACACTTTAGGTATTTTGAATAAACGTATTTTTAATACAAACAAGATTGATGTGTATAAAGAACAACCAAATGCTTGGTCACTGACTGAGCTCCAGAGATCCTGTGTGGAGATGGGACAATTTTCAAGAACGACAACCATCACTGCCGGCCTCCGCTGAAGTGGCCTTTATTTTGGCACAGTAGCTAGATGAAGATGGAAGCCTCTCCTCATTGCAAAACACATTAACTACTTTGCGTCCGTGCTATAGCCTGAAAGATGGCTACAGCACGGGCTTAGAATGTCGGGAGGGAATACATGGACGTCTTCCCGTTCTCGCGTTTCCCGACTCCTTGGGACTCGGCTGATCACAGATCAGGGTAAAGTGCCAATCACAGCAGACCCTTTACCCTGTGATCAGCTGTCAGCTAATGACAGCTGATCAAGGAAGAAAACAGAAGGCGGTTACCAGCTTTTTTTTTCCTCACACGGTCAGCATGAATAAAAGAAGAAAGCCGTTAACCGCCTTGTATTAGAGGAGTGGTTCTCAACTCCTGTCCTCAGGACCCACTAACAGGCCAGATTTTATTATTACCTTGGGGAGATGCAGATTAGAATACTGCAATCACTGAGCAGCAAATGATATCACTTGTGATCTATTTCAGTTATCTTGCAAACCTGGCCTGTTAGTGGGTCCTGAGGACAGGAGTTGAGAACCACTGTGTTAGAGGGACATCGGTCCCCTTAGTGACCAGTGCTGCTAATCAGTGCCCTCCAGTGCCACTAATCAGTGCCCAGCAGTGCCACCTCCCAGTGCCCATCAGTACTGCTAATCAGTGCCCATTAATGCCACCTATAAGCACCCTTCAGTGCTGCCAATCCATGCCCATCAGTGCCTCCTGATCAGTGCCCACCAGTGCCGCCCATCAGTGCTGCATATCAGTGCCGTCTATCAGTGCCACGTCTCTGTGCCGCCCATCAGTGCCACCTATCAATGTCCATCAGTGCAGCCTCATCAGTGTCTCCTGATCAGTGCCCACTAGTGCTGCCTCATCAGTGCCACCTATCAGTGCTGCCTCATCAGTGCCCGTCAGAGCAGCCTATCAGGGTGCCCCTTATCAGTGCTCATCAGTGAAAGAGAAAAATTACCTGTTTGCAAAATTTTAGAACAAAATATAAAAAATGTTTTGTTTATTTTTTTAAAATTTCTGCCTTTTTTTGTTTGTTTAACAAAAAATGAAAAACCCAGTGGTGATTAAATACCAACAAAATAAAGCTCTATTTGTGTGAAAAAAATGATAAAAATGTGGCTTTTTTTTTTATATAAATAAAAAAAAACAATATTTTCTGCTTTCTGTTAAAAAACATATGCAATAAAAAATAAATAAAAAAATCTCTTTTTTTCATAAATTTAGGCCAAAATACCACCAGTTTTGCAGAAGTCGGATGAGATCTGCCTATTCCTACACTGGCTTCCCATTGCCCAACTAATAATATTCAAAACACTAACAACAACATATAAAGCCATTTACAACTCGGCCCTGAGCTACATCACCAATCTTATCTCCAAATATCACCCAAACCGTCCTCTCCGCTCCTCCCAAGACCTCCTGCTCTCCAACTCCTTATTCTCCTCCTCCGATACTCATTTCCAGGACTTCTCCAGAGCCTTTCCCATCCTCACAACCCCAGTTTGTCCGGTTATCTCTGTCTACTTTTAGGCGATCCCTGAAAATTCATCTCTTCAGGGAGGCTTGTCCTACCTTTGGCTAACAACCAAATCTTCTACATCCCACATTTCCGCCAGACATATAATTTGGTGTTGAGGAGAAATAATTAAATTTTAGTCTCATCTAACCAGAACACCTTTTTCAATGTGGAATCTTCAAAGTGCATTTTGGCAAAGCTCAGAGGTGACTACATGTGGCCTATCCTGCCTTCAGCTAACAACTGAATATTCTACTTCCCTCATCAGTTCATCCCCCATAACAGAATATTACCACCTGGTGTTATTTGGAGGGTGAGCTGTATTCGATTTGCACCAGACATATCGTTTGGTTCAGCTAACAACCAAATCTTCTACTTCCCTCACCAGTTCATCCCTCACAGTTACTACCTTTTGTTTCATCAGCCCCACCCCATTAGATTGTAAGCTTGCAGATTTCTCCTAAACCTCTTGTATTGAATTGTATTGTTGCTGTATTGTCTACCTTTAAATTCTGACTTCTCCTTCGGCCCCCATATCCAATCACTGGCTAAATCCTGCCGTCTTAATGTCTGCAACATCTCCAGAATTCGACCCTTCCTGACTAATGATGCCACAAAACAACTTATTCACTCCTTGATTATTTCCCGCCTTGACTACTGCAACTCTCTCCTTAATGGCCTACCCTTAAGCAGGCTATCCCCCTTCAGTCTATTATGAATTCTGCTGCTAGACTAATACACCTCACTAACCGATCCATGACTGCTGCTCCTCTCTGCCAATCCCTTTACTGGCTACCCCTACTCCACCGTGTAAAACTCAAAATGCTAACCATAACATACAAGGCCATTCACAACATCGCCCCCATCTACATCACCAACCTCATCTGCAGATATCGTCCAAATCGTCCCCTCCGCTCCTCCCAGGACCTCCTGCTCTCTAGCTCCCTTGTTACCTCCTCCCATGTTCACCTTCAGGACTTCTCCAGAGCCTCTCCCATCCTCTGGAACTCCCTGGCCCAGTATGTTCAAACAGCCCCTACCCTATCCACCTTTAGGAGATCCCTGAAAACTAATTTATTCAGGGAAGCCTATCCCACATCCACCTAACAACTGTCCCTGAGCCACCCCCATCAAATTATTCTCTGCAGCTATTACCTTTTGTACCACCAACCCCCTCCCTTTACAATGTAAGCTCTACGAGCAGGGCTCTCCTGTACCTTTTGTATTGGACTGTACTGTAATTGTGCTGTCCCCCCTCTACATTGTAAAGCACTGTGTATACTGTTGGCGCTATATAAATTGTGTATTAAAAATAATAATAATAATAAAGCATTGTGCAAACTGTTGGCACCATATAAATATTGTATAATAATAATAATAATTTAGAGTCAGTAGTGATAAATGATGGACTTCCATTAGCTAGAGCTTCGAGAGGGGGTAGAGTGTCCAAATATGACCAGTTTGTTTAGCTGTTTGCTGAACTGTGAACTAGCAGGGTTTGGGTTGAGCTCATGTATAACCCATACCCTAAGATCCTCCCTAAATAAGCATTAAAGCATCACGGTACAAAAGACAGAGGTAACAATATAACGGCTGGTTTAAGCTTTTCGGCTTACAGTTGATAATTGCGGATAAACGGACTCTTGATTGATCGTTTAAATGTTTCTTTTTAGCCTAAAAGCCAAGAACCTGTCCCCTTTACCGATTCTAAATGTAGGTAGGGCAGCACAACATGATGTTCTGTGCACTGACCCCTATGATAACCGAAAATGCCAGCTCTGTGCCTGTAGCCCAAATGTTTTTGCAGTACACAAGGAGGTTTCTCTGATGCTAATTATAAATTTAATTTGCATTTTAATTGGAATGGTAGCAAACTAAAAGCAAGGCAGCTGGAGAATTTTGAACGCTTTGCCGTGATTTCTTGCTTGTATCTCCCAGTGTCCTTTGCTGTCCTCCAACTCACTTCCATTTACATGCATGTTGTTTTGCATTTTCTCTTTTGCTCAAATGACATTACTACGTTTAAAGAACATTTAGCAAAAAAAAAAAATCACATGTAGGAGAGGTGCAGCTCTACCCAATCTTTTCCAGTAGCTGCCATTTTCGTTGGTTACGAAAGATGTACATATTTCTTCCTGTCTTTATTTTATTTTCATCTCTTTCCGTGTTTGTGTGTGTACATGAATGTGATGTCACTTTTAAAATGACCTTAAAGGTCCCTGAGAGAGAAGAGCTAATAAACTCTCCTCTCCGGGAGCGGTGTCTCCTACCCCCCCCCCCCCCCCTCTGTTCCAGCTCTGCAGCCTCTGTCAGTCTCTTCAACATTTGACACTTCCAACATGCCATGATTTCCTCCTTCCATCCTTATATCACTACAGAACTCATTATTTACCTAAAGCAACATGACAAGGCTAGAGAGGAACTACCCATTGTATAGGAAAAAAGTCAGCAGCTTCTCAGGGTCCTTGTTCCTCTACAATACAGTCTTGGTTTTTAGACTTGGCTATCACTGCCAGATGACTCACAGCTGACTTGCTACTGCACTGTTGCAGGACACGACCTACCATGAGTTTAGTTCTGCAGCCTCTTAGGATGTGTGATACTATCCCAGGAGGCTGTGGGCAGGGGGTAGAGGGCAAGGTCTTCCTCACCTAGTAAAGAAACAAGGAAGTGGGAGCAGGTAACTAAAAAGGTATTTGAGTTCCAAATAAAAAATGTCAGACATTCCTCAACAGGTTGGGGAGAGGAAGAGAAAAGAGATACAAAAAGAAGGGACCCAAAGGGTAACCCAAGGTCGGACTTTAACGGCACAGTAAACAATAAGGATATAGAAAAGTAATATTTATTAAGACATAAACACATACATGGTATAAAAAGGGACATGACAAAAGGTTAAAAACCAAATACATAGTATATGATGTGAGCCCAAGTGCATCCATCGAAGAGAAAGGAGGTAACTTTAAAAAGGTGCTCTAGGCTCGTTCTGAAAAAAATGTAAAAGTCAGCAGCTACAAAGACTGTAGCTGCTGACTTTTAATATTAAGGGACTTTCCTGTTCAGGCATCCAGTGGAGTCCCAATCGGCTATCGGGTGCTGGCGCCATCATCTTGACTAAAGGTTTCCTCCTGCACATGTGCAAAGTATGCTGCACTTTGTGAATGGGCTGTAGTCTTCTGTGGGGGAAAGAGGAGGGGCTGAAGGGCCAAAACCAGGTACCAGGCCCCATTGCTTGTGCTCCCAACCAAACTGTCTAACCATCAAATGACTGGTATCCTAACTGACCACATGTGCAGCACCATGGCAGTTGAAGGTCAAACAGAGGCCAAGATGGCAGCTTCCTTGGCTGAAAACAATAGGAGGATTTAGTTCCGCTTTAAAGTGGAACTTTAGTCAGAAAGTCCTGATAGCCCACTTCAGGTTGGCCCCTTTTGCAGGTATAGCTTAAAACTTGAAAAATAAGTGTCTATACCAGGGGTCTCAAACTGTTGGCCATCCACCTGTTATGAAACTACAAGTCCCATCGTGCCTCTGCCTGTGGGAGTCATGCTTGTAACTGTCAGCCTTGTAATGCCTCATGGGACTTGTAGTTTCGCAAAGCTGGAGGGCCGCCAGTTTGAGACCCCTGGTGTATACTGTTTAAAATCCAGGAATACACTGTCTCACCCTGCTCTGCACATGCTCAGTTGCTCTCTATTCCTAGCCACTGTGCCAAATTTGTAAAGGCCGATCTGCTGACAAGCCTTAGGCACGGTTCACACTGGTGCAACACAACAGTCGTACGACTGTCGATCCGACTTTGCCCTGCGACTTTGGTCCGACATTGATCCAACTTTCATCCGACTTTAATGAATGGGATACAATTTTGATCAGATTTTGATATAGTAAGACTGGGGCATGATGTGATGTCACAAGGGGGTGGGGTCTCCGGATGACATCACCGGATCCCTACGCGCCATCGCTATATAAGTAATGGCACACACCGGAGCTAACACAACAACGGGAGCTAGTGTTGGGAGAAGAACACGAGGAAGAACCAGAGGAAGAAGACAGTGGAGAGAGAAGAACTGGAGGAAGAAGACATCAGCACAGCGAGAAGAACAAGAGGAAGAAGACATCTACGGAGAGAGAAGAACCAGAGGAAGAAGAAATTGGAGGGAGAGGACACTTTAGCTACTTTATTAAAGGACATTTTGACAAAAATCTGTGTACTGGTTTTATTTATTTTTGACACTTTCTTGGGTGAATAAGTAGGGGTACAATGTACCCCATACTCATTCACATAGGGTGGGAGGCCAGGATCTGGGGGCCCCCTTGTTAAAGGGGGCTTCCATATTCCAATAACCCCCTGCCCCAGACCCCCACAACCACCACCCTGGGTTGTCGGGAAGAGGCCCTTGTCCCCATCAACATGGGAACAAGGTGCTTTGGAGGGTATGTGGCCTGGTATGGTCCAGGGGGATGGGGGGTGGGGGTGCTCGCTCATCCCCCCTTTTCTGACCTGCTGGGCCGCATGCTCAAACAAGGGTCTGATATTGATTACCCCATGCTGTTTTTTTGGTGGGGTGTTTCCTCTCAAAATCCAGTCTGGTATGGTCTTGGGGGAGACCCCATGCCGTTTAAAAAAAAAAAAATTGGCTTGGGGTCACCCTCAAGATCCTCAGAGCACAAGTTGCATGCCACAAGTCAGAGCAGTTAAGACAATGATCTGACTTGGATGTGACTTACATTCAAATCAATGGGCTGAAATTGTGCCCAAGTCGGACCAAAGTAGTACAGGAACCTTTTTTAAAGTTGAATCGACTTGTGTCGGACCAGTTAAGACGGCTCTCATAGAGAACCATAGATTTATACACGTCATGTGACATGTGCTCCCAATGTAAACCTGGCCTAAAGCAGAATTAAACCCTCCTATCCTTTATAACCAAGAAAGCTGCTTCTGTTTGATTTGTACCTTCCATGGTCCTGCACATGTGATCAGTTATGATACCACCCATTTGATGGTTTGACAGTTTAGTTAAAGAAACAAGTAAGTGTAAGTAAAACCCGGCATTCCCGGAATGTAACTGTTTTTTAAAACTGTTAAATTAATGGGTTTAGTTCGGCTTTATGATTTACTGCTGCTCAGGGGCTCTGGGCTTCAATACAATGGCAGCCTCCAGCAAGAAGAAACAGGAGCAATGCTGGAGGTAATTTATAGCACACAGCAATTTTGGTAGCATAACTATTAATGTGGAATGTATGCTCCTTGCTGCAGAACATTATTTTTTATCAAGTTGTTATGAGTAAAGTTCCACTTTAAGTAAATTTCCCATTGCTTACCTCCTTCTAAAATTCTGGTTACTTGGCTGTTCCTAGCTTCAGTATTTTTCTTGTCATTGGCACAGAATGTGCATGCTGCTAGTTTAATTAAAACTCTTATTCTTTATACTTGTTCTGACTTGGAAATGCTGTAAGTACTGTATGACAACCAAGTACTCTTTAGGAAGTGGTCAAAATCAGCAGTCTCCATATTTCCTATGGTCCAAGTCTCTTTTAACATAAATAATAAGTGTGTGTTGATGTTTTTGTCATAATGTGACTGTTTATTAAATGGACCCCGTCTTCAATGCAAAATGTATGGTGACCAGTGGCGGCCGGTGCTTAATATAATATATTGGGGGGTGGCACACTAACACCAAATCCCCTCCCCCCCTGGGAGACAGCTGGGAATACGGCGATCGCACAACGCCCCCCTAGAAGACGGACATTATTGCGGCAATCAAACCCCACCCCCTGGCTTCTGTTAAAGGGACATTGGTCCCTGCCTCAGAGCCCGCCAGTGCTGCTAATCAGTGCCCACCAGTGCCACTTATCACTGACCATCAGTGCCCATTAGTTCCCACCAGTGCCACCTATTAGTGCCCACCAGTGCTGCCAATCAGTGCCCACTATCAGTGTCATCTGTCAGTGCTGCCTATCAGTGCCACCTATCAGAGCCCATTAGTGTCACCTATAGGTGCCCATCAGTGCCAACTATCAGTGCAGCCTCATCAGTGCCCATCAGTGCAGCATCATCAGTCACCCATCAGTGCCACCTATTAGTGCCGCCTTATCAGTGCCCATCAGTGCAGCCTCATCAGTGCACACCAGTAAAGGAGAAAAATGCCCTGTTTGCAAAATTTTATAACAAACTATGATTTTCTTTTTTTTCAACATTTTTGTTTCTTTAGCAAAAAATAAAAACCCCAGTAGTATTTAAATACCACCAAAAGAAAGCTGTATTATTGTGAAAAAAAATTATAAAAATTTTGTTTGGGTACAGTGTTGCATGACCGCGCAATTTTCATTCAAAGTGCAACAGCGCTGAAAGCTGAAAATTGTCCTGGGCAGGAAGGTGCCCAGTAGGCAAATGCCCAGTAGGCATGTGGTTAGGAGAGGCGAGTGGTTAAGTACCCAGTAGGCAAGTGGTTAAGAGACTTGCAAGTAATTATATTTGTGGTAGCTGGAAATTACCATTCAGTACTGTAATTATTAAATTACTCACAAATATATTTTAGAAATAAAAAAAAAAAAGGATTGCGTGCTGCTTAGCCTGTAAGAAATAAATAGGACCTTTTGTGGAATGCGGGTTAAAATCCATCAAAAAAAAATCAGAGTGAAGGATTTCCCGTCTTGTAATCTCACAGTCACTCAGTGATATTCCATCACTTACTCTATAACTTGGCTTGACCCCGGGTCCATCTATGGACAGATCTGTCGTTTTCTCTATAAAGTGTCTCCTTGGTCATTTTAATTTCTTCTGCTTACTTTCCTCACGGTATCTTTGCTCAATAATTTTTCATTAACAGATTGACAATGACGGGAGACCCCGCTGAACCCTATCTTACTTCCTTGTATGTTTTAAATAATAAGTGCTTGTATGTCCAATAACCTTGTCGCCTCATCAGAAATCAGAAAATGAGCATGCAGATGTATGTAGAAAGTGATTAGGAGCAGAACCATTAAAATTGCCCTGGATTTACCACGCAGGTGTCAGAGGATAGATTCATTTCAGGTCTGACGGCATTTCTTCTGTTCACCTACTAGCAAAACTCATTTTTCAGATAAAACTTGATAAATTAGTTTGTTTAATATAATACTCTGTGAAATGAGTTACTGAAAGATAAGATTCTTCAAGTTATTATAAGTGCTAGTTATTGCAAGAAAAAAGATAAAATAAAACTTTAATGATATTAGTACGTTAAACTGATACACACAATTAGGGGTACTTGAAGTGAACCTGTGGGGAAAACAGCTGTAGGAGAGAGGAGCCAGAAAATGGTGTTTAGACATATCTTTTATTTTTTTATTATCCATAGCTTGGAGCCAGAAGCCCCCTGGAAGCACCTATGCAAATACTGACTTTTTTTCAAAGAGGATCTCACTTTGAGAGGGATCAAAGGTAAGTCCTGACAGCTAATACTGTCAACGCTCTACTAAAGCTCTTAGTTTTATATCATTCATTTTTCCCATGGGCTCACCCTATACCTGAACCCAACACTGAACAATTTCTTTATGAATTGTGCATTGGAACACACACAACAAAAATTTGCAACCGTTGGTTCAGAAGCCACCTAATACCGTAGGCATAGCTTTAAGCTTCCCCTTAGAAGTTTGCAGTACTCGTCCATCTGAACACCTTCTATATTCTATCCTTGCCATAACAAAAAAAATAAATAAAGAATATTGGGGGTGATTTACTAAAGGCAAATAGACTGTGCACTCTGCAAGTGCAGTTGCTCCAGAGCTTATTAAATGAGATAAAGCTTCACTTTGCAAAGAATATCCAATCACGTGCAAGGAAAATAAAAAAACAGCATTTTCGCCTGCACATGATTGAATGATGGAAGATGATGATGATAGTTTGCAGAACTTCTGCTAATTTACTAAGCTCTGGAGCAACTTTGAAAAGTGCACAGTTTGTTTCCCTTTAGTAAATCGACCCCTAAGTTTTGGGGAAAATTTGTGCCACTGCACTTTCAAAGTGCACAGTCTATTTGTCTTTACCAAATCCACCACAGGTTCTTCATAAACTTTGGGTAGCATGTGCATAAGGTGTAGTATGCTTTTATTTTACATTCCAACATAGACCCTAGACCAACCTTTTCAACCCAGGGTTCCTCCAGAGGTTGGTAGAGGGTTCCTTGAGCAATGGGCAGCTCCTGCCTCTTACTCAAATATGTACAGGGAGTATGGGAATGCAGTAAAAAGTGAAACATTAAGCCATAAACAGAGAATCTCGTAACAAATGTATAAAAATGTTGTCCAGTAGAGAAAATAAATCTTTGAGCAATATGAGGAAAAAAGACCTCTTGTAAAATTACGCAAAGTAGTACTTAAGGGGTGGAAAGGGAAAAATGTCACATAAAACTCTCCGCCGGGTTATGGAAAAAAAAAAAAAAGAAGGGCGTACTCTCTGATTATCTGGAGAGAGAAAATGGAAGAGGGAGAAAAGTTGGAAAAAAATAAATAAAGAAAGCATAAGGAAGAAGAATCAGTAGGGGGTAGGAAAAGGGTACGGGGGAGGCCCTAGGGCCGTTAGAAGGGTCTGGCAGTGATACTCACTAAAGGATGTAAGCAGCATAAGGAAGAGGGGAGAAATGTGGGAATGAATTCCCGCCTAGGCCTGCGGTGTTGTGGGGCCAAGGGAAAAATGTGTAGGCAGGACCCATAGGTAGTCTTTAGTAAAGACCTGTTAGGAATTCCCATAAATTGGTAAACTCCTTCAGCAATATCCAAGCCAACCAGACCTTATTAAATTGATAATAATTATAATTATCTCCACCAACCAATCACTTTATGACGAAACGTGCGTTGGGGGGAGTTGACGTGCTGACATCATCGCGTTTTCCAGTCTGAGCGGACGGGCGTTCGCCAGCCGGCCGGCTATTTGCTGCTATTTTGCTGTTTTACCCACTACAGTGATGTAAGTGTTTTTAACCTTTATTAAACTACTTTCTAATTGACTGCTGACTCTGCGTGACTCTGTGTGTTGGAAGACCCTTATTCCCCACCTGGACTGCTGGATAAGACAAACATGACTGAGCCACGGTATTGCGGCTTGAGGAGTTAATTCTCTCCCCCTGGTGGCGGACTAGCGTTTCTCCAATGATGGGCAGACTTTCCTCCCAGTCAGTGCCGCCCATCACTTCTTCTCTGGGATGCAATTGCGTCATTACAGTGAGTCCTGCGCGCGCTGGTTTTTCCTTCAGCGCATGCGCAGTGGGAGCGACAGGCCCGATGACGTGAGCACCCAACGCCGCTCGGTGTTGTGGATGGAAGACACCCGGGATCGTACGCGACTCAGCTAATGACAAGGTAAGCACTCCTCACTATGTACCCCCATTTATACTTCTCTGATTCCTCACTGTTTCAATCTATGGCGTCCCCGTATATCCTGGGGACACGTGTATCTTACAGTGGGATGGTCCAGTGACTTTTTACTAATGGGTGATACATTTGTATTATAGATCTGTCAGTTGGAAGTGCACATGTTTCCTGGAATGTTAAAGCTGATTCACTGATCAGTGAGTGCTGAGCCGTGAGATATTTCCAGCTACAAACCAGCCTTTTGATCCCGGTGTCATTTAAGTTTACTGATTGCAGCAGAGGGTGGGTTGTTTTACAGTTTCTAGCTGTTTTTGGTGTTAAGAGTGTGCAGGTGTCCTCACACCCTCCTCATTCCAAGCACAACTTTGGGATCCTGGTTTCTCAATTTTCATTCCTTTCTTTTATATTTCACATCTAGTTTGCTAGTTTTATCCTGCTCCTCTTGGCATCCCAACCCCCCTTCAGTTTTCCTTGTCCCTCCCTCTTCCCCCCCCCCCCCTTCTCTCTTTCCCTTTTTTATTTTCTTTCTCTTTTGTTTTTCTCCCCCCTTTTTCACCCCTTTTTTTTTCACCTTCTTTTTCTTTCTCCGTCTTCTTCTCAATTACTCAATTCCTTTTTTTGGGGTGTCCCAAATAGCCGCATATTGCCCAACAGGCAAAAACTTGGTAAGTAATGTTTCTCTCCTACCCTACTCCACAAATAACTGTATTTTTGTAGCTTCGCTCCAATTGATTATATTTCGATGATATTACTACGAGATTAAATATCGTTCCAGATGTCAAAGCTAGACACGCCTCCTGAAGAAGTGACCTGGTCATGAAACATGTCGAGGATCTGTCACTAGACACACCAATGTTGTTCTCCACATACCTGTTGAGTCTATAATGATTTTAATTGATGGTATAACAGTCACCACGGTGACTGTTAACTGTGTATTTTTGTAATTTTCTCTTTTTTGTTAAATTTTGTAATAAATATTTAAATTTTATGAAACAATGTCTCTTGTCTGGGTGCCGTAACAGTCCAACCACCACTGGCGATTAGGGCCTTATGTTGGAGTGACCCTTGATGCATCTCCTCCCCTTCTTTCTACTTTTCTAATTGGATTTACGCTATGGTAAACCTCTTTCTTTCTCGGTAACCACTGATTCATCTGCGCGTTACCTGAACTAATGCAAGTACCCAGTCACTCACCATCTTTGACTGTTGAAGCTGCCGCTACGGCGAGCCCCTGGATAAAGGCCCTGGCTGGGGTTTACAGCCGCACTTTGCTTGCCATCTGGTAAGCATGCAATCCTTATAGTGTTAGCACTCTCTGGTTGTGGAATTTTGTGCTGATGATATTCACTTATGCACGATATCTACTTTTGATCTTCGCTCAATTGGACTATTATTTGATATTTTTGCACATTATTGTTCATGTAGTTTTATATCACCAAGTTTATTTGTTAATTTCATTTTTTGGTGTCAATCAACACTTGGTGTAATACCAGTGGGTGTTGAACCTTATCCTAATCTGAAATCACTTTAGTATATTTCTATACATGGTTTATTTAATTGATTTTTCACAAGTTAGGTCAGCACGGCTACAACCCTTGTTCTTGTTTCTGAGTGTGTATTTTCACTTTTTAGCTGCTGCTTGTTCAGGTTATTTTGGTTGCTGTTAGCGTGGTATCTTCTTTTCGCATATGCATAAGGTCGTTGAAAGTCTCCAGCCATTCAGGGAAGGAAAGGATCAAGTGTCTTACTGCAAAGATAAGGAAACAGAGGAGTGAGTTTTTCACCCTTGGTGCTGATTGGTGTAACAGGGGAAGCAGGGCAAGTTTGGGTGTATTAGAGGGTAAAGACAGAGTCCCAGAGTCTTTGTATAGGGGGGCATGACCACCAGCTACTGCCTCTTAAATGACTAACCACTAAGTCCGGCCATACACGGTTCGAATCTCAGCCAGTTCAGCAGGAACCAGCTGAGATTCAAACTAATAATGGGCAGGCTGAATGTGCAAAGTTGATCGATTACATCAACTTGGGTACAACCAGCCTTCCGGATTCACTTCCAATTATTGCAAGCGGCTGCTATAGCCGCTAGCGATAATCACTGTCTTCTCCCGGTGGGGGTGGCTTCGTACCCCCACCAGGAAGACAATTGTCATCACTGTCTGTGTTGATGGGGGAATCATGCAAATTTATTTTCAGCAACCCGTGGTTGCGAGGAAATAAATTTGCACTGTCTATGGGCTGTCTCACACCAATGTTCTTTTCAGCTATCTGTAAGGGGGTGAATTCTTCCTACTGACCACAAATGTGAGGAACATTCTTCTCAGTGACCTTCACACTAATGTATCATAGGCTGTAGCTATAGAATTATAATAAGGCGTTTTCTGAGCTCAGAAAGGTATTTCAAGAGTTCCTCTATGCTAAAAGGGTTGGGAAAAGCTGCTCAAAACTATTACTAGAAGAGTTATGACTACCATTCACAGCCTATTTGCCAGGAACATAATTTTTGCTGTGTTAATTGAATCCTCATTTCACCAACAGACAAGTCTTATGGAAAACAGAAGCATGCGATAATTTTAATCAAGTTATTGTTCTTTAAGGTTGTTACTAGATATCAGCCTATCAGAAAATGAGATGGACTGTGCCATTAATATCTGAGACCTCTTCATGGCTGCTCATTAAAAGAAATTAAATGTGACGTTTGTAGTGGTTGTAAGTCCACTATAGTTGCTGACAATAACGCCAAAATTACATTCTAGCCAAAGAATGGAAATAGTGTTAAATACTATTAAGAGTCATTACTGGAGCAATTACAGCACTTTCTCTATCTGTATGTCTACTGGGTATTTATCTTGTTCTGTCTGAACACACAACCAGGTGGGGAATATGTACACTGCATAGCAAAGAGGAATTCAAGCTCACTTATCAGCCTTGGGACAGAATATGTACAGCTCTAGTTAAAGGGGGGGAAGAAATGTTAATATTTTCTTTCTCACAAAGTTGATTACACATATCCATATGTTGTAATAGAAGGTTGTCCAATACATAATGCAGCAACATTTACACATTGTTTTCACTGAAGTCTGTATATTAGCAGGTCCCCTAGTAGTCAACAGCAACACCACATGCTGGCCCATGGACATCCTACTCTAACCCCATGGAACAGGAGGAGATTGGGGTTTGCTGACTCTCCTACCTTCTAGGGAGGTTTTGCCATCTTGTCTTCATTCTCGGGAAGGAGGTCCTGATTCCACTATATAAATCTTTTGTGAGACCTCTTTGAGACCCCACTTACAAAAAAATGAGAGGTAGACTTGGGGGCAGAGTCACCTGGTTATGTCGCCAGGTAACCCCATGCCTATGTTTACCTGTCATCCTTGGACGAGAACAGTCATGTCCGGCAGGCAACATTTTTTTTTGTTTTTGTTCGGGTCTGCATTTTTATGTTTTTTTTTTAAAATAAAGAACTTGTCAAAAACTGGTGTTGTGTTTTTATTAACCCCTTGAGCACTTTTTTGGTGAATGAGTAGGGCTACTATGTACCCCTAGTCATTCACACGGGGGGGGGGGGATCTGGGTGCCCCTTTGAGAAGGAAGAGTCACCAGCACACCAGGATCTCCAAAATTGGGTCCAAAACTTTAATCACATAGTATCAAAAAATAAAAGTGATGTTTCGGAGCCACGCAGGACCCCTTCATCAGGCATGTGACCTGCAATTGCATTGGAGGTTCACCCTTGCTTAAGGGGACTCCCAGATTCCTATAAGCCCCCCCCCGCCCGCAGACCCCCACAACCACAGCTCAGGGTTGTCAGGAAGAGGCCCTTATCCCCATCAAGACAGAGCCCCCCTGCGCCAAAGCATCCCCCCCTTGTGATGAGGGCATGTGGCCTGGTATGGTTCAGGAGGGGGGGAACTCGCTCGTCCCCCTTTTTCCTGACCTGCTGGGTTGCATGGATTTTAGGGGGACCCAAATCCATTTTTTTTTATTGTGGCGTGGGGTTCCCCTTAAAATCCATACCAGACCTGAATGGCCTGAATTAAACTATAGCATGGCACTCTAGGCGATTTCTAGGCAGTTCCAATTACCACCACATCATTCTTTATTACTTCATCCATTCTACAGAAATATTATAACAAACTAATTTTTAAAGATTTATTTTCTACTCATATTTTTTGCCACAACAATTTAAAGTGACAAAACTTAATGTTTCGGATGTGAGGGTTTTTTTTTTTTACCATCCATCTATTGTCCAGTTGGGGAGAATTAGCTTCACTCCCTTTCTCGTAGACACAACAGAAAGTGAAAGGAAATCTCTCCAAAATAAGAGCAATCTCTTACCTTTATAAGTTTTCAAGTGATACCTTAAATTTTTGGAATCCCCTCCCTTTCAGCACTGGTAATACTGGTACTGTAAAATTATGGCGATATCTGTGCTATACACCATCTGGATACACAGACAGTACATGTACGTTAGTGTATTTTTCCCCACAAAATTGCATTAAAAAAAACACTGTGCAAATACCTTGTGACATAAAAAATTGCAACGATCCCCATTTAAATCCCTAGGGTCTCTGCTAAAAAATATATAGATATATATATCTATATATATAAAGTTTGGGGGTTATAAGTAATTTTCTAGCAAAAAAATACTGATTTAAACTTATAAACAAAAAGTGCCAGAAAAATCCTTGTCTTTAAAGTGGTGTTCCGCCAAAAAAAGAAAAATATTAAAAGTCAGTAGATACAAATACTGCAGCTGCTGACTTTTAATATATGGACACTTACCTGTCCAGGGCGCCCGCGATGTCGGGTCCCGAAGCCGATTTGTCCTCTCTCGGGTGGAGGTGAAACAAAGATTGCCGCTCCAGCCTTTCAAATCTGTAGCAAAACCCCCACCCTAATGGAACTCACAGGTGCTGGCTCTGCACAAGCTTGAGGGAAGAAAAAGATCCTGGACGGCCGCACACCATAGAAGGCATCTTTATTGATATGAAGAAATAAAATCCAAATGCAGTCACATCATGTATAAGGAGGAACAGGGAAAACAACTAACGTGTTTCACGCCTTGTTATGGCGCTTATTCATAGCTGAATAACCAAAGTTTGATCATGGGTATTTATAGAGAAAAAAAACTTCAAAATTTTCATAACCAATCAAAAGCAGTCTTGAGAGAGACCTGCCCACACAATCAAACTTTAGGGCAACACCCAAAGATAGGAGACACCTGGGGCATTGTCAGATAAGGGTACTCACCGAGGCCGAGATTCAGAGAGCGTCTCACTTTGTGACTAAGCGCACTCCACCCCCTGGAGATGGGACAGAGGGTGGACGGCACCAAGAGGCACAAGCTACCAGCAGGCAGGACAGGACTTGCATGAAGGTCTCTGAGGGCTTGTGTAGACACTGACAGGTAGCAGAGCTCAGCTGGTGTTATTTAGCAGAAAGTCCAAAGCAGGCGGGGGGTAAAACACCAGAGAGGAGAGATGTCCAAGACAAGCAAAAGGATCAAGATGCTGGATACTGGAGACAATCCGGGTCACAGGCAGAAGGTCAGGTGCAGGAGACTGAAGGCTAGTCCGGGTCACAAGGCAGAGGGTCAAACATAGGAGGGAGCAGCAAAGTCCACTAAGCAAGCCAGGAGTAAAGTTAAGGAGAGATCAGGGTGGTCAAGGCAATCCGGGTCACAGCAGAAGATCAAACAAGCAGGAAACAGGAACTTGGATCACAGGAAGCTGAAAGACAAAACAGCAATTTGCTTTGGGGATTTGCTCAGCTTTTATAGGCAGCCAGGATGTCATGTGACACGCTGAACAGATAGAAGCTGTTTACTTCCCTGAAAGGTATAGAGCTGAAATTGAAATTATATAGTAATATATATGTGGAAGTCCACCAAAACCAAAAAGGTTTATTAAATGAAATAAACATGTACTGTATATATGTATATTAAACACATGATTATTTACATTATTCAGCTCCTCCCATGGTGTACATCCATGCAGTTGGGATAAGGACAATGATAAATAGTATACAATAACAAAATAACAACATTCATTTTCAAATTTCAAGTAATAGATGACAACCAAGAAAAAACTACGTGGCGTCGGTCACCGCGATCACCACGGTGATCTATGCCTGGAAGTGGGAGCAAATACCTGTATTACACAGGTATCTGCTCCCTCCTCCCCCCTGAAAGGTGCCAAATGTGACACCGGAGGGGGGGGGGGGGATTAGAAAAAGCGGAAGTTCCATTTTTGGGTGGAACTCCACTTTATGGTTAGGTAAATATACCATTTAAAATGTGCTGTAATCTATGCAACCAATCAAAATGTGACTGTCATCCTTCTGCTCCTATTATAAGTTATAAAGCAGAAAGCAAAAATCCTTTCTATAAAAAGAAGGTAAGGGCAAAAAGGTGTCCTGGACAGTCCTCAGCAGCCAATCAGATCCTCTTCTCTTTTAACTTGCCTTTAATGACTGTTGCACCATAATTGGGCATCAGGGGCAACCCAGACATTTCTCTGTCTTTTTTTATAAATGATCCAATGTCTGGTTGCTAAATAAGATCCATTACATTTATCTGTCATGCCATGAGTTCATAACTAGCTGTGAAATCCGCACTGAGAACATTATTTTACATTATTAAACAGGAAAGTGCCTAAAAGGTAGTGTTCATAAACCTGCCGCACAGCACACTGAATCATGTTAATTCATTCAGCGATTAAAAACTACATTCCTCAGTCATTTCCAAATATTTCATTACTTTACATTAATCTGCGGCTTGTGTAAAGCATTCCACTTGGTAAGATTTCCAATGGCTTACCCTAATTAACTCTTTTTTTTCCCTTTCAGTAGAAATCAATTACAATTAAAATATAGTTTGTTAAATCACAAAAGAGTACGGCTTTATGTTAAAACATTTTTACCCAAGAGATCAAGTGTGATTAATTTCAGGGGAAGGTTAAAAGTTCATTACTCTGTTCGCAAGGGGAATCATACCCAGATCTTCTCTTGCAGAATAATTTATGAATATATATCTTTATGAAAATGCCTGTCTATAATAAAAGAAAAAAAAAAAAACATAATATACTTAAAAATATTGCTGAAGATACCGTAATGCTGATTTGGAAGAGCTGGAACAAATGTAGACCAGTTGCTGGTTGTAAACAATTTCCATTTCATTGTTCATATACAGCAGGATATTTTTATATCGGCTCTCAATGTATACAGCATGCATTTCAGTGATGGTTGTATGGCACATGTGTCAAGCACAAGGCCCTTTCATGTGGTCCTCTACCTCTTCTACAGTGGCGGCACCCACTGGTCTCTGCTCCCATCTTGTCTCAGCAGAGAGGAGGACAGAACTCCTCCTACAGATCCTGAACCTCATCTCTGCCTCCCCTGGTCTCAGCATTCAGGAGACTTCGGCAGCTGACTCCAGCCCGTCTCTGGTCCTTCCTCAGACCCTGCACTTTCTTCTTTCCAGTTCTGCACCCAGCTTTTTCCCAGTGTTCGGCAACCCCCTGCTCTCTGCCCCATCTTGTCTCAGCAGAGAGGAGGACAGAACTCCTCCTACAGATCCTGAACCTCATCTCCGCCTCCCCTGGTCTCCACATTAAGGAGACTCCAGCAGCTGACTCCAGCCCTTCTCTAGTCTTTCTCCAGACCTTGCACTTTATTCTTCCCAGCTCCGCCCCCAGCTTTTTCCCAGTGTTTGGCACCCCCTGGTCTCCGCTGCCATCTTGTCCCAGCAGAGAGGAGGACAGAACTCCTCCCACAGATCCTGAACCTCATATCCGCCTCCCCTGGTCTCAGCATTCAGGAGACTCTGACAGCTGACTCCAGCTCTTCTCTGGACCTTCTCCAGACCCTGCACTTTCTTCTTCCCAGCTCTGTCCCCAGCTTTTTCCTAGTGTTCTAACAAAAGACCCAACTCGTCAAAATCTCCATTTACATCACTTCCGGTGACTCTCCAGCAGCAGTAATGGCAGATTTCGATGACTTGGCTGTTTTCACAGAACATCGGCTAAGGACCGGAGTAAAATGTTGTCGCCGCCTTGGAGGCGGCCATGTTGTTGGTTACTAGCGGGCCAACTAACAATGTCCACTCATTATATTGTGTACCGTAGTGTATATGCTGGCGGTGTTTTGTGAAAACAGCCAAGTTGTCAAAATCTGCAATTACTGCTGCTGGAGACACCGGAAGTGACGTGGTTGGAGATTTTGAGAAGTCGGCTCTTTTGACAGAACACCAAGTGAAGCACGATGTGTGCGCATTGTGATGTAAGGGAGGGTGGAGGACTCTTGACTACTGATGGTGGGGGGGCTCTTGACACCTTCAGTAGAGGACTAGGCAGAACATGTTAAAAACAGCAAAACTGCACAGTACCACCCAGGGGGTGGTCCTACTGGCTATAACCCCTCACACTGCATTCAGCAGCTCAGTTTTTTTTTTTGCCTAGTGTAGGAGAAGGACCTGGCTCCCCGGTGAGGACCATTGGTCCTGGAGATTTTTTCATTTTTTTCTGCTGTTTTGATCCTGTGATCTTCTATCAATAGCCTCCCCAGCCCGGCCATGGAGCGTGAGCAGGCCTTAGATATGCGCTGGGTCGGCCACGACATGCCCCGTCTGATCCAGGGGTGGCCGGCGAGCTATATGCTTCGGGGCACACATATGACCAGGCTACTGCTGTCCGTGTCACAGTGTGCCGTGGCCGACAGCCACCCCGTACCGCATCTGATTCTGGACTCCTCAGAGGCAAGGGTTTTTCTCCCTTCGGACAAGCTGCAGACTCTTCAGGCTGCGGTGAAGCTGTTGACGTCCCGCAAGTGGTCGTCGCTGCGTTTTTGCATGCGAGTCCTGGGTCTCATGTTGGCCACTTTCGAGGCGGTACCGTATGCTCAATTCCACACTCGAGTCTTGCAAAAGGAGATTCTGTCCAAATGGGACAAGTCTTCGTTGTCTCTGGATTGTCGGATTCGGGTGAGCCACCTAGTCAGGGAATCCTTGGTCTGGTGGCTGAGGTCTCCGGCTCTTCAGTCCGGGAAGTCGTTCCTTCCTTTTCATTGGACAGTGATCACGACGGATGCCAGCCTGACCGGTTGGGGGGGAGTTTGGGGCATACAGTCGGCACAGGGTCACTGGACGCAGGAAGAATCCCGCCTGCCGATCAATGTGCTGGAACTTCGGCTGATCAGGCGGTGCCTCTCCACATGATCACAGAGGCTGCGGGGATGCCCAGTCAGGATCCAGTCGGACAACACCACGGCGGTGGCGTATGTCAACCATCAAGGAGGAACAAGGAGTTTGGCTGCAGCATTGGAGGTCACTCACATCCTGCAGTGGGCAGAGCGGCGTGTACATTCCAGGCGTAGAAAACTGGCAAGCAGACTACCTAAGTCGCCAGATGCTGGACCAAGGGGAATGGTCGCTTCATCCGGAGGTCTTTCGACTCCTTTGCCTGAGATGGGGCACGCCAGATGTGGATCTCCTGGCCTCTCGACTAAATCGGAAGGTACTGAGGTCTGTGGCCAGGTCCAAGGATCCATGGGTGGAGGCGGTAGACGCGTTGGTGGCTCCATGGGGGCATTATCGGCTGATTTATGCCTTCCCCCGATAAAACTTCTCCCTTGTCTGCTTTGCAGGGTGGAGACCGAGGGGATTCCGGTAAATCTAATTGCCCCAGATTGGCCTCGGCCTCCCTGGTACGAATGGTGGCGGATGTTCCTTGGCGATTGCTGTTGTGAGAGGACCTTCTGTCCCAGGGTCCTATACTTCATCCTGCTTTACAGTCACTGGCTTTAACGGCGTGGCTGTTGAAAATCAGGTGCTAAGGGACCGAGGTCTGTCGGACTCGGTTATCTCCACTATGATGAGGGCGCGGAAGTCGTCTTCTCGGAAGATTTATCATCGCACATGGAAGGCCTACATCTCTATGTGTGAGGAGATGGGGTGGCGTCCGCATACGTATTCGGTTTCCAGGATTCTGCTGTTTTTGCAGCGGGGCGCGGATCAAAAACTTGCCTTAAGCACCATTAAGGGGCAGATATCAGCCTTGGCTGTCTTTTTTCAGCGACCCTTGGCGACTCATTCATTGGTGAGTACGTTTGTGCAAGGGGTTCGACATGTGGCCCCTCTGGTTCGGCCACCGCTGCCTCCGTGGGATTTGAATCTGGTGCTCTCGGTTCTTCAGAAACCGCCGTTTGAGAACATTAGGGAGATCCCCTTATTGACACTCTCTCAGAAGGTAGCTTTTCTGGTGGCTATTACATCTGCCAGGAGGGTTTCTAAATTGGCGGCCTTGTCTTGCAAGTCTCCCTACTTGATTCTCCACAAGGATAAGGCGGCGCTACGCCCGCAGCCTTCATTTCTTCCAAAGGTTGTTTTGGCATTTCATCTAAATGAGGACATTGTGCTTCCATCCTTGTGTCCTCGGCCGTCGCATCCTAAGGAGGTTGCTTTGCATTCCTTGGACGTGGTCCGGGCTCTGCGAGTGTACCTAGCTGCTACAGCTCCGTTTCGGAGGTCAGACTCAGTCTTTGTGTCTGTAACTGGTCCGAAGAAGGGCCTGGCGGTCTCGTCGACCACCATTTCTCGATGGATTAGACAGATCGTGATCCAGGCTTATGCCTTAAAAGGGGGGGCGCCTCCCTTTCCTGTCACAGCACATTCGACCAGGGTAATTGGTGCCTCCTGGGCTTTCCGACATCAAGCGTCCATTTCTCAGGTGTGTAAGGCGGCAACCTGGTCGTTCGTTCACACTTTCACAAAATTTTACAAGGTTGATGTGAGTGCATCTGTGGATGCTTCCTTTGGCCGCAAGGTTTTGCAGTCGGCTGTTTAAGGTTGCAACTCCTCCGTTGAGGAGCTTTGGTTGTTATGGGTGGAAGTTGTTTGCTTGCTGTTCCCACCCCTCGTTTTTTTGACACTGCTTGGGGACGTCCCTAAGGTCAAGATCAAGTTGCTGTGTCCGTCAATGAACGAAAGAGAAAATAGGATTTTTGTACTCACCGTAAAATCCTTTTCTCTGAAGTTTATTGACGGACACAGCACCCACCCCTCCTTTTTCTGTTTGTACTTTTTGACGAACTGAGCTGCTGAATGCAGTGTGAGGGGTTATAGCCAGTAGGACCGCCCCTTGGGCGGTTCTGTGCAGTTTTGCTATTTTTAACATGTTCTGCCTAGTCCTCTCCTGAAGATGGCGATATAACCCTAAGGTCAAGATTAAGTTGCTGTGCCTGTCAATGAACGAAAGAGAACATTTTACGAGTACAAAAATTATATTTTTTCAGACTCAGTTAAAAACAATTTTTTTTGCTAGAAAATTACTTAGAACCCCCAAACATTATACATTTTTTTTTCTAACACCCTAGAGAATAAAATGGTGGTCATTGCAATACTTTTTGTCACACCGTATTTTGCGCAGCGGTCTTACAAGCGCACTTTTTTGGGGAAAAAATTCACTTTTTTGAATAAAAAAATAAGACAACAGTAAAGTTAGCCCATTTTTTTTTATATTGTGAAAGATAATGTTACGCCGAGTAAACTGATACCCAACATGTCACGCTTCAAAATTGCGCCCGCTCGTGGAATGGCATCAAACTTTTACCCTTAAAAATCTCCATAGGCAACGTTTAAAAAATTCTACAGGTTGCATGTTTTGAGTTACAGAGGAGGTCTAGAGCTAAAATTATTGCTCTCGCTCTAACGATCGCGGTGATACCTGACATGTGTGGTTTGAACACCATTTTATTATGCAGGCGCTACTCATGTATGCATTCGCTTCTGCGTGCAAGCTCGTCGGGACGGGGCGCTTTAAAAAATATTTTTTTTTCTTATTTATTTTACTTTCTTATTTATTTTTTATTACTTAATTGATTTTAACCACTTCCATACAGGGCACTTATACACCTTCCTGCCCAGACCAGAAAAAAACATGACAGGTCCTCTTAAATCTGGGGTCAAAAAGACCTCTGATGTCATATTCGGACTTAAATGCAATAAAAAAAAAATAAAAAAAAACGTTTTGACGTTGTTTCCGCCCTGCAGTGATATGGAGACAGGTGGGGGCCATCTTCCCCTCACTCGTCTCCATACACAGCAAGGAAGAGGACCGGATCGCCTCCACCACTACCGATGGCTCCGGTAAGCGGCGGAGGGAGGGGGGGCCCTCTCCCGCCGCCGATAAAAGTGATCTTGCAGCGTATCCGCCACAGAGACCACTTTTATCTTGTAGTAGAGGATCGCACACTGAAGAAGAGGATACTGGGGTTATGGTAGCAGCTGCTACCATAACAACAGTATTCCTCTTCAAAGAGATGACGTATAACGACGGTGGGCGGTCCGGAAGTGGTTAAGCTTTTGTGCCAAAAAAGCATCTTCCATTTTCCAATAGGTAACCGGACGAATAATGCAAAATAGGTTCAGTATGGCAAAGAGGATACATACTGTACACTGCAGAATAATACAGATTGTGAAAGCAGCACACACATAGACCTTTCATAACAATGTCTCTGTGGCTCAATTAGGGTACCGTGCCATAGCATAGTCTCTGTAAGACTCCATAAAGACATTTAGCTGAGAACTACTTGTTCAGTTACACAGTTTAGAACACAAACAGCTGCTTAAAATTATCCTCATAAACAGCATCACTCTCAGTAAAGTCCAGGGCAGCTCTGGTAACCAAGCCAAACGGCTAGAGGAATCAAGGGTCCAGGACCACCCCACAGGAACTGGAGTACTTTGGTAGACCCCCACAATAGTTGGGTCTCTTAAGGAAGCTGCCTGCTATTAAAGTGGCATTCCACCCAAAAATGGATTTTCCACTTTTTGGAATCCCCCCCCCCCTCCGGTGTGACATTTGGCACCTTTCAGGGGGAGGAGGGAGCAGATACCTGTATAATAAAGGTATTTGCTCCCACTTCCGGGCATAGATCACCTCGGTGATCGAGGAGACCTACGCCACTTCCGGCCCCCACTCTGTTCTCCCCCGCTGTCTTCTGGGAGACACGCAGGTCCCAGAAGACAGCAGGGACCAGTGAGGACGGGCGGCGCGTGCCCAGTAGGGAACCAGGAAGTTCACTTCCTGACTCCCTTACCGAGGATGGCGGCAGCAGCAGCCGAGAGCTGAGCAACAGATCGGCTTCGGCTGCCGACATCGCGGGCGCCCTGTCCTAATATTAAAAGTCAGCAGCTGCAATATTTGTAACTGCTGGCTTTTAATATAATTTTTTTTAGGCGGACCTCCGCTTTAAGCTCTAGCCTAGCTGCCCACACTCTGGTGCTAACAGTGGAGGGCCCCTGACCTGATTGCAGATCACTTGCCCAACTACCTCTGGTCTGATAACAAAAGATTGGATCATACTCACTAAATCAAAGGATGGGTTTTACAGTACAACAGGTAATAAAGAGTTCAAACTTTGCAACCAGATATAGTGACTAGAAGATGAATGCTGGGAATTAGCCAATATCTACCCTTGCAGTGGGGCTTTCTGTTTAGCTGCTTGTTAGGTCTAGGGGTGCATAAATAAAGAGTAATATTTACCTTAGTCCCTGCTCCGGTAGGCTTTCTGCGTCCAGTGCTACCTCCTCTCTATGGTAGTGTCACGTACCTGGTAGGAGACTGAAATGATGAGGTCGGCCTCTCTTGTGTATCCAGCCCAGGCCCCACTGAAGGTGGAACAGAGGGTACTGAGGGACAGGAGGAACACGAGTGCCTGCAGATGTTGATGGAAGAACTTACAGCAGGAGATGAGTTTCCAAAGAGACTGGTGAACCAATGGATCAGGAACAGTAGTAAGTTTCAGAAGTCAAGCCTAGGTTAAAGGGGCACTTCATCTGCACTGTTGGTTCAGGACTTGCAGCTTGTCAGAGCTCCAGTAATAGAGACCAAACTGAGCTGTGCTTTTCGGCCACTAGCGGGGCGCTTTTAATCTCAAAGAAGGGGTTGCGACGCTTCCAAATCGATTTTCAGGTGCTGCCCATTCATTTAAAAAAGTCCCAAAGATGCTGCTTGCAGGACTTTTCCTAATGTCCCGCAAGTGCACTGCCCCAGTGTGAAAAGTCACACTGAAATGAATAGGAGGCGGTTTTCAGGTGTTATTTAGAGGCTATTTCTAGTGATAAAATGCCTGAAAACCTCAGTGTGAAAGGGGTCTAATAAGCATGCTATTCTGCATATACAGACAGATTTTACTGTTGTGGGTTCAGATCCATCCTATAGCAGTTTTACTTTAGTTAGTCTGGTTGAAAAAAGACACATCTAGTTCAACCAATACAAGGGAAAAAAATAAATAAATCATACAATCCCATATAAACTATCCTCTAACCACAGTTGATCCAGAGGAAGGCAATAAATCCCAATAAAGCATGATCCAATTTGCTCCAGCGGGGGGGGGGAAATTCCTTTCTGATTCCCCGAGAGGCAATCGGATATTCCCTGGATTAACTTTGCCTATTATTGTTAGTATCCAGTTATATTATGTACATTTAGGAAAGAATCCAGGCCTTTTTTTAAAGCAATCTACTGAACTGGCCAGAACCACCTCTGGAGGGAGTCTATTCCACATTTTCACAGCTCTTACTGTGAAGAAACCTTTCTGTATTTGGAGATGAAATCTCCTTTCCTCCAAACGTAAAGAGTGCCCCCTTGTCCTCTGTGATGACCGTAAAGTGAATAACCTCTTCTCAGGAGAGAATAAATTCAGTTCCTCTAATCTTTCCTCATAGCTGAGCTCCTCCATGCCTCTTATCAGTTTGGTTGCCCTTCTCTGCACTTTCTCCAGTTCCCAGATATCTGTTTTGTGAACTGGTGCCCAAAACTGAACTGCATATTCCAGATGAAGTCTTACTAATGATTTGAACCAATGAAATCTCTATCTCTCTGGAGTTCATACCTCTCTTAATACAAGAAAGGATTTTGTTCGCTTTGGAAACCGCAGCTTGGTATTGCATGTTATTACTGAGCTTATGATCTACCAAGCCCCCAGATCCTTCTCTATTATGAATTCTAGACATGTGCAATTCGCTTTTTTTCCGAATTCATTTTTCTGTTTCAATATTTTATTGGATTTTCAAAAATTGTAACAAGCCGTGGTTTGCCCACGCAGGGGCGATATTGAACAGATAAGTAAAGAAGCAGCGCATTTCTTGTGAAAAAAATAATAATGAAGTAGCGCATGAACGCGTAATGAATAACAAAACAATAAACTATAACCCGAGCCATAGAGGACCAGGTTGAAAATTAGGCCTGTGTCATAGATGTTAATCTGTACCCCGGAGTACAGCAGTCTACATTGCTAGCCTTCATATCAAAAAGCAATGAGAGAAGAAGCAAACAGGGAAAAAAGAGTAAGTAAGTAAGAGAAGGTAGAGGAAAAGAGGAGCCCCAGAAAATGGCGAGTACCACAGACACGGGACCTGCCAAAACAAGGTTTCTTCAAGCTGACCATAACTAGTCGGGGGCAGGGATGGAAGGGAATAACTTATCCACGGTTTCCAGACTTTCAAAAATTTTGCATGTGAATCCTTCCGTATACTGGACATCTACTCATTAATCATCATAGCCGTCATTCTGGTTCTCACCCCCTGGAAAGCAACAGACGGAGTCTTCCAGGCCTGGGCAATGGCTCTCTTGGCAGAAATAAAAAGGTATGTGGCCAATTTCTGCTGGGGCGTAAATAGGCCCGGGATGGTAGGGCAATGTAAGAGAGCCAGTCGGGCATCCTTACTGATTGTCACATGAAATAGCATCTGCAACAGGCCAAATACCCTGGACCAGAAGCCGATCAAGCGTGGGCAAGACCACCATATATGTAGGACCTCCCCACGTTGACCACAATTCTGAAAACATCTATCACTGCTGCCAGGATAAGCACGGGCCAGTCTAGCCGGGACCCAGTACCACCGCAGGAGCACTTTATAAGCGGCCTCTAGGGTTGAAGTATTGAACGAACATTTTGCAATTGATGTCCAGGCTTTGCTCCAGTCCTCCCCCTCAATACCAGATCCAAGTTCTCGCTCCCATTGTGTCACATAGGTAAGGGTCCATAAAGATGACCTGCTATTAAGAGAGGCATAAAGCAATGAAATAAGACACGGGGACCCCGGAGAATGTAAACAAGTATGCTCGAAAGAAGTCGTTCGAAAAGGAAAGGTGGAGATACGACGAAGAGACAAAATCCAATTGCGCAATTGCAAGTAATGGAAATGCTCCTGCCTGGGAATCTCGTGTGTCTCCTGAAGGGCCTCCCATGATGGGAACGAACGCGCAGTTAAAAAGTGTTTCACTCTGGAGAAGCCGTGAGTGGTCCACCAGGAGAAGGAGTGAGGATGTGCCAACCACGGAAGAAAAATAGGATTATTGACAATTGGTAGGAGAGGTAGGAAAGGGGACATCAAGTTCCCGGATTATCTAACAGAATCCCACAGCTTCTAGCTAGGAAGCATTAAAGGGCTTAGCATTATGGGACGTAATCTATGAGGAAGCCAGAGCAACGCTTCTAAAGAAATCGGGGCACAATTAGGTAGTTCTAAAAGCACCCATAATGGGACGTCAGAAGTGGCATGTAACAAGGACAGTTGAGAGATCTGAGCCGCCAAATAATACTTGGCCAGATTAGGAACTCCCAAGCCGCCTTGTAATCTGTGGGTGTAGAGCGTCAATCTGGGAACTCTGGGGAGTTTGTAGGCCCATATAAACCAAAGGATTCTATTCTGTAAAAGACATAGAAAGAAGGAGGGGACGTGTATGGGCAAGGTCCGAAAAAAATAGAGGGCCTTGGGGAGGATCGTCATTTTAACCGCATGGTTCCGGCCTATCCAAGAAAGGGAGGGAAATTTCCAGGAGTGGAGAAGAGAGGTCAGGGAGCGCAGCAGAGGATAGTAGTTGGCCGAGAACAAAGTGGAGTAAGGGGAAGTGAGTTTAATCCCCAGGTAATCAATGGAATGGGATGCCCAGCAATAGGGGTATTGGTATCTGTAAATGCAGGACTAGGTCGTCAGGGAGGGTGATATTCAGTGCCTTAGAGAGATTAATACGAAGGCCTGAGATACCGGAAAAGTTATCCAGCGTCACCTGAAGGTTGGGAAGAGTAATGATAGGATTGGTAAGAACCAGGAGGGCATCGTCTGCATAAAAGTTTGCCTTGTAATGGGTACCTGCATAAGGAACGCCAGAAATGTCGGGGTTTTCACGGAGGGCCATGGCCAGAGGCTCCAATGTAAGAATAAAAAGCGGTGACAGTGGACAGCCCTGCCTTGTGCCCCGGAAAATCGGGAAAGGTGAAGAAAAAAAACAGCGTATTTAACCGATGCTGTAGGGGACGAGTATAGGGCTTTAGTCCAGGCCAGGAAATCTCCTCCAAAGCCCCACCGCGTGAGCACAAATTCTAGATAGCCCCAAGAAAGCAAATCAAACACTTTGTTTATGTCGAGAGACAATAAAAAGCCTGGTATTTTACGTTGATGTAAAATATGAATTAAGTGTATGACCTTGCGGATATTATCACCCGCCTGCCTGCCTGGGACGAAGCCCACCTGGTCCCTATGTATAAGGGTTTGAAGGTATGTATTGACACGGGTGCTCAGAACTTTCCCAAAACCTTCACATCCACGTTCAACAAGGAGATGAGTCTGAACGCCTGAGGCTCATTGACCTCATCCAAAGTTTTAGGAATCATGGTAATGTAAGCTTTAAGGGATTCTGGAGAAGGCTGAGAACCCCGCTTCAGTGAGTTAAAATATGTAACAAGATGGGGGGTCAAGAGGGTGGCAAATTTCTTATAATAAATTCCCGAAAACCCATCCGGGCCAGGGGCCTTTGAGGGTTTTAGTGACTTAATATCCCTGCCAACTTCCTCCTCAGAAATGTCTGCGTTCAAAGCGTCGCGTGCCGTCGTGGACAAAGAGGGGAGGCGGAGGTGTTGAAAAAAGCTTTCTGCATGCTCTGAATCAAACGAATCCGGTTTTCTATACAGGTCAGACAAGATAGTAGCAAACTCTGCTGTGATTTTCGTCGGTGAGACCACCACCCCTGGCACGTAACTGTATAGGTTTGTGTGTACGGCCCACTGAGTTGAGTTTCCGGGCCAACATGGGTCCGGGTTTGTTAGCACTAGTATAAAATCTATGTCTGGCCCAGCGTAGGGCTTTTTCAGCCTGCTCACTGGTAAGGAGATCCAGCTCAGTAGCCAGGGTATCACGGGCCTTACGGGTAGCTACAGTTGGCCGAGCCTTCCATGCTGCATCAGCCTGAGCCAGGCGAGAAGTCAGCTCCCGCACCCTCTTCTCCCTATCCCGTTTTCTAGAGGCGGCAATGTGGATCAGATGACCCCTAATAGTGGCCTTATGGGCCTCCCATAAGGATACAGCTGAGGTCACTGAACCCAGGTTCTCTGAAAAATATGATTGAATGTGTGATTGTATATGGATATAGGAGGCCTGAGTGGTGAGCAGGGACTCATTCAGCCTCCATTGATAGGTAGATCTAGGGCGGTCCTCAAGGTACACCAGCAGAACCAAGGGGTCATGGTCTGACCAGGTGGAAGCTGGGATAGAGATCCTTGTGATCAGTGGTAATTGTCGAATGTGGGTGAATATGTGGTCGATTCTACAGGAGCTCTGGTGTGGATTTGAGTAGAAGGTATATTCCCGTGACCTGCGGTGAAGTTCCTGCCAGACATCCACTAAGCTATGGTTCCGCAGAAGAGAACACATGTTCGTTCCTGATGGGATATCAGAGGCGGGGGCCACACCACTCAGAGAGTGCCTGTCAAGAGAAGAATTAAGCATCATATTTGAGTCTCCCATAAGGAGAAGAATGCCCTTCCAGTGTCGTGAAACTACTTGCAGTAGGTGAGAAAAAAATCTATGTTGAAATCTATTCGGGGCATAATATCCCACCATAGTCACCTCCTGATCCCCTATGGTCCCTTGCAAAAGTAAATATCTACCCGTAGGGTCAGCAATTTCGCGAGAGCAAATGAAGAGTAGATCACGCCGGAATGCTATCAACACTCCCCTATGTTTCTCAGGAGCGGGTGCGGAGAAAAAGGTTGGGTAATGAGGGCAGAGGTATCGGGGAGAAGAGGACTGAGAGAACTGTGTCTTCTGCAGGCAGACTATGTCCACGGCTTGGGACTTCAGATGAAACACTTTGGACCATTTGGCAGGGGAATTGAATTGTTTTGGGAATAAATCTTCAAGGGTCTCAGAGCCATATTAGACACAGGAGGGTGAGCCGCAGCAATGAGTAATGGGCAGAGGTCGCACTATCAAGGGTCATGATCATTCAACAAATCCCAAGTCCGTGAAGAGAAAAAGAGAAGAGAAAGGAGAAAGAGGAAAGGAAAAGTTTAAAGATAAACTGAAGCATAAGCACAAAAAGTACAACATATGGTGAACGCATCCTACTAGTGAGGACACACATGGGGGGTGCACCATGGGATGTAATGAAACATCCAGGAGGGGGATGGGCAGCCGTCAAAGCGGCCGGGGGGTGGGAGGAAGGAAACAAAAATAAATAAATAATAATAATAATAATAAAAAAAAATATATATATATATATATATATATATATATATATATACATATATACATACATATGCATACATATATACACATGCATACACATACACACAAACATACACAATAAAATAAAATAATTCAGGGGGGGGGTCAGGGAAAGTCAGTGGGTAGTAAGAACATAAACAGTATCCTGATATCCACAGTAACGTAGCACAAGTTAAGAACATAAATGAGCTATGACAGTAAAATATACATTGCAAAAAAAAAGGGCAACAACATTCACCACTGCCTTGGGGATAGAGCCGCTCCAGGTTACGGGCCCACCCAGCCTCAAACAACCAGCTATGTGGGCCCGCAAGTCAGAGGTATCCCAGGCACAAAACTCGCTGTAGAAAATCAAAGAGCATGAGTCGCCAGCATCAACATATTGCCAAGGTAACACATATGGCAGGGTGTCCAGCGGGCATTGGAGTGCAAATACGCAGATGTGGCAAAATGCGTGACTGAAGGAGTGTGGAAAAAAAAGGGGATGGGGGGGAGGCCTGGGGCATTTAATCTGGTACCAACAGGAATGGTGTAGTTCTGGTCTCAAACAAGGGAAATCAGGGCTCCCGGCAGAGAACAGCTTCTGGGAGGAAGACTGTTACTGTTCACATCATTCAGGGCAAGGTCCCAAACAACGCAGATTGCCCCGACAGGAGCGATTTTCAAAATCCTCCAGCCTCAGTAAAGCCGTGTCAAGTTCCTTCTTTAGGTCAGAGATGTCCTGCTCATGGTTCTCTATAACTGTAGCAGCGGCATTCATCTTGTCTTCCAGGACATTGGTGCGATTGCCCAGCTCCCTGATTTCCCTGGTCAGGTGGGTTGCAAGTTTGGATGTGGCTGCAAAGAGTTCACTTTGCAGCATCACTTTAAACCTAGCCAGCAAGTCGGCATCCCGCAGGGCTGGCGGTGGGTGTTCGGGTGTTACCCCTTGCAGGCTCTCTGCCTCGGACAGGGCATCCGGGTCCCCGAAGAGAAGCGGCGGGGAAGTCTCAATACTAGAGGTCGGGGCTTTTGGATTAGCGGCCGGCTCGAAGGCCGCGGCTGTGCGTGAGTTTGCTGATCGGGTGCCGGAGGCTCGGGTGTTCATAGTCCGCCTCACCATGTGCAGCCGCAGGGTTGAGGGAAGGCAGATGGGCTAAAGGAAGGGGGAATAGGGCTCTCCTGGAGGCTCTAATTATGGCTGACATGCCCAGCAGTGGAGGAGCGAGGTTAGCAGGCAACCATCACCGTTCGCTGTTCACGAGCGCCCCCCCCCAATTCATTTTTCAACAAAAAGTAACGCAAAACCCGTTTAACCAATTTTTCCGAAAATTCAAAAGTGCGTAAATTCGTAAGTCCGTAAATTCAAAATTCCGAAAATCGGAAAATAAGAATGAAAATCTGAAAATTCCAAAGAACGAAAGTCCGAAAATACGAAAATTCGGAAAACCCCAAAATTCGAAAACCCAAAATAATAACAAACTAACTAATAATAATAACTATTACTAACTATTAAATTATAGGTATTAGAATTTCCTTTCAAATTTGGCTGTTAGTGAAAAAAAAAAAATGAATTTATCTGAAGTTGCGAATTATCCGAAATAACGAATGCCACATCTAAACGAATGGAACGTAACTAATTAATAATAATAAATAATTAATAATAAAAAAAAATATCCCATGGTTTTTAGACGCTATAATGTGCGCAAACCAATTAATGTACTCTTATAGGGATTTTTTTCCCAAAAATATGTAGCAGAATACACATTGACCTAAATGTATGAAGAAATTCAATTTTTTTGTTTTATAGCAGAAAGTAAAACTTATTTTTTTTTTCTTCAAAATTGTCAGTCTTTTTTCCTTTATAGCGCAAAAAATTAAAACCGTAGATGTAATCAATCACTACCAAAAGAAAGCTCTATTTGTGGAAAAACAAGGACATCAATTTTATTTGGGTACAACTTCGCACGACTGCGCAATTGTCAGTTAAAATAACGCAGTGCCATATTGCACAAAATGGTCTGGTCATGAAGGGGGTAAATCTTCCAGAGGTCAAGTGGTTGATGTAGTCATTTCCAAAGTTCCAAAGTAAATAGAAAATGGGTCGTTTTCCTCCTCCACCAGCTATCAGCACAGATGTATTGTTCCTCTCTGGAATGGAAGCCCCAATATCAGATTTACTAACAACAATGTAAACAACAGCAAGCCAGGGGGTCCCACTGCTCCATACTAATGATGTGTAGGGGGGGGGGGGGGGACGTTTGTAGAAGAATCTGGAGCCACTTTTAGTGTAAATTGGAAGTTCCCTTTAATTAGGACAGACTTTATTAATTTGATGGAGTGACTGGATAAAAAAATGTCAAAGATGATTGGGCCATTATTTCAGTGAAATTTTCCACATTTTGTCATGTTACAACCAAAAAAGTAAATGTATTATATTGGGATTTTATGTGATTAACTAACACACAGCTTCACATAATTGTGAAGCCGATGGAAAATGATAAATGGTTTTCAGTTTTTTTTTACAAATAAATATGTGAAAAGTGTGGCGTACATTTGTATTCAGCCCCCTTTACTCTGATACCCCTAACTAAAATCTAGTGCAACCAATTTCCGTCAGAAGTCCCCTAATTAGTAAATAGAGTCCACCTGTGTGTACCGTATATACTCGAGTATAAGCCAAGATTTTCAGCCCTTTTTTTTGGGCTGAAAGTCCTCCCCCCCCCCCCCCGCGGCTTATACTCGAGTCAGCGAAATTTTACATTGTAAATAGTACCTGAAAAAAAGTTGAGGCTGCGGCGTCCATCGTTCAAATCCCGCGGTCTCTTCCTGGTCCCTTCCGTGATAGGGGATTCTCAGCAGACACTCTCCGCCTATCACGAACGTTCTCTCATCCTCAGTTTCCCAGCAGACGTCTGTGATTGGCGGAACACCCAACACAGTGTCTGCTGGGAAACTGAGGATGAGAGAACGTTCGTGATAGGCGGAGAGTGTCTAATGAGAATCGCCTATCACGGAAGGGACCAGGAAGAGACAGCGGGATTTGAACGATGGACGCCGCAGCCTCAACTTTTTTTCAGGTACTATTTACAATGTAAAATTTAAACAGTGAGGATAGGAACAGTGAGCATAGGAAACAGTGAGCTAGGGAACAGTGAGGATAGGAACAGTGAGGATAGGAACAGTAAGGATGGGAACAGTAAGGATGGGAACAGTGAGGCATTGTTGACCCTCGGCTTATACTCGAGTCAGTACGTTTTCCCAGTTTTTTGTGGCAACATTAGGTACCCCGGCTTATACTCTGGTCGGCTTATACTCGAGTATATACGGTAATTTAATCTCAGTATAAATACAGCTGTTCTGTGAAGCCTTCGGAGGTTTGTTAGAAAACCTTAGTTAACAAACAGCATCATGAAGGCCAAGGAACACACCAGACAGGTCAGAGATAACGTTGTGGAGAAGTTTAAAGCAGGGTTAGGTTATAAAAAAATATCCCAAGCTTTGAACATCTCACGGAGCACTGTGTTCAATCCATCATCCGAAAATGGAAAGAGTATGGCACAACTGAAAACCTACCAAGACATGGGCGCCCACCTAAACTGAGAGGCTGGGCAAGGAGAACATTAATCAGAGAAGCAACCAAGAGGCCCATGGTAACTCTGGAGGAGCTGCAGAGATCCACAGCTCAGGTGGGAGAATCTGTCCACAGGACAACTATTAGTCGTGCGCTCCACAAATCTGACCTTTATGGAAGAGTGGCAAGAAGAAAGTCATTGTTAAAAGAAAGCCATAAGAAGTCCTGTTTGCAGTTTGTGAGAAGCCTTGTGGGGGACACAGCAAACATGTGGAAGAAGGTGCTCTGGTCAGAAGAGACCAAAGTTGAACTTGTTTGGCCTAAAAGCAAAACGCTATGTGTGGGGGAAAACTAACACTGCACATCACCCTGAACACACCATCCCCACCGTGAAACATGGTGGTGGCAGCATCATGTTGTGGGGATGTTTTCCTTCAGAAGGGACAGGGAAGCTGGTCAGAGTTGATGGGAAGATGGATGGAGCCAAATACAGGGCCATCTTAGAAGAAAACCTGTTATGCCGTGCACACACGAACGGTTATGCCGATAGCAAATTCCGATCGTCTGTGTGGAACTCCATCGGACAAAAAACCCACGCATGCTCAGAATCAAGTCGACGCATGCTCAGAAGCATTGAACTTCATTTTTCTCGGCTTGTCGGAGTGTTTTACGTCACATCGTTTGGGACGGTCGGATTTTTGACTGATGGTGTGTAGGCAAGACTGATGGAAGTCAGCTTCATCGGATTTGCGATGGAAAAATCCATCGGATTAGAATCCATAGGAAATCCGATCGTGTGTACAGGACTTTAGAGTCTGCAAAAGACTCGATACTGGGGCGGAGGTTCACCTTCCAGCAGGACAACGACCCTAATCATACAGCCAGAGCTACAATGGAAAGGTTTAGATCAAAGCATATTCATGTGTTAGAATGGCCCAGTCAAAGTCCAGACCTAAATCCAATTGAGAATCTGTGACAAGACTTGAAAATTACTGTTCACAGACGCTCTCTATCCAATCTGACAGAGCTTGAGATATTTTGCAAAGAAGAATGGGCAAAAATGTCCCTCTCTAGATGTTCAAAGCTGGTAGAGACATCCCCAAAAAGACTTACAGCTGTAATTGCAGCGAAAGGTGATTCTACAAAGTATTGACTCCGGGGGCTGAATACAAATGCACCCCACACTTTTGACATATTTATTTGTAAAAAAAATGAAAACCATTTATTATTTCCTTCCACTTCACAATTATGTGCCACTTTGTGTTGGTCTATCGCATAAAATCCCCCAAAAAATACATTTACGTTTTTGGTTGTAACATGACAAAATGTAGAAAATTTCAAGGGGTATGAATACTTTTGCAAGGCACTGTAACAATTATATTATATCACACTTTAACATTTCACTATTTAAGTAAATATATAGTGAGTAGGGATGGGCAAATAGGTCCAGATTAGATTCACCAAGTGCTCAGTAAATCCTGTTTGAAGTTTGGAGAACCCCAACTTATCAATGAGACATACCGAAGTCTATGGGGGATGAATCCTGTTATTAAAGTGGAACTGTATTACTTGATAAAAATAAATAAATGTTCTTTAGCAAAAAAATATACATCCCACATTAATAATTATGCTACCAAAATGAGTGTGTTCTATGAATTGCCTCCAGAATTGTTTCTTTCTGCTGAAGGTTAACATTTTCCTGAGGCCAAAAGCCCCTGAGTAGCAGTAAATCTTTAGGCTGTCAGCAGATTGGCCTCTACAAATTTAGCCCAGTGCCAAAATAGAGAGCAACTGAGCATGTGAAGAGCAGGGTAAGACAGTGTAGTACTAGATTTTACACAGCATAGGTGCTTATTTTTAATGTTTTACATAGTTAGAACTGCAAAAGGAGCCAGCCCGAAGCCATCTAGAAGGTCTTTATTTTCTACTTCAAATTCTGGTCTGCTTTTTTTCAGGTAGATTTAGCAGTAACATGTATTTTTCATCAAATGCTAGTAGGCCTGCTTTGGCTGGCAGATAGAAAGTGGCCAGAAGCTCGTAAGGCTGCCAGTGTTCTTGCTGATGCAAAACTGTCCTGCTGTGGCCAAGGAGTAAGAGACCACATATGATAGCAGTGCATATTGTTCAGGATCAAGACCTTTTAAAATGAGGAAGAATTTGCCAAAACATACTAGAGAAAAAGAGCACAGGTAGGGGTTTTACTAAAAGATTAAAAAAAATTGTAGATGACATACCAGTGTAATGCCGCGTACACACGACCGTTTTTAATGTCATTGAAAAAAACAACGTTTTTCTCGACTTGATTCTTCTCAAGCCTGCCTTGCCTACACACTATCGTGAAAAAAAATGCTTTAGCAAAGCGCAGTGACGTACGAAACGTACAACGGCACTATAAAGGGGAAGTTCCATTCGGATGGCGCCACCCTTTGGGCTGCTTTTGCTGATCCTCATGTTAGTAAAGTTTGGTGAGAGACGATTCGCGCTTTTCAGCCTCGTGCTCTTCAGCCCGTTACAGCGTGACGAATGTGATATCTCCATTACGAACGCTAGTTTTACCAGAACGAGCGCTCCCGTCTCATAACTTGCTTTTGAGCATGCGCGTTTTTTTCACGTCGTTAAAGCCTACACACGGCCGTTTTTCATGACGAGAAAAACGACGACGTGAAAAACGACAAGAAAAAATAGAGCATGTTCCAAATTCTTAATGCCCATTTTTCACGTCGCGAAAAATGCTCTGGAGCCCACACACGATCATTTTTAATGACCAAATAAATCACAAATGATCACAGATTGGGGTAAAGGGCCAGTCACAGATTTTTTTTTTTTTATAAAAATTTAGTTGCATGCCTGAGTAATTGTCATTCAAAATAGAACGTGCTGAAAGCTGAAAATTGGCCTAGGCAGAAAGAGGGTAAAAGTGGCCAATATTGAGGTGGTTAAATAGAAAGGCTCGGCCCAAATTCTCTACAGACAAAAAGCACAGCCTGAGGCTTTACTACAAATATTGGGATACAGCAGTGTAAGAACCCTTTTACACTGTATACACCGCTGCTTAAGCGCCCCTGCCCATTGAAATCAATGGGCAGCGCTGCTGAAGCACCGGTAAAGCGCCGATGCAGTGGTGCTTTGCGGGCGTTCTTTACCTTTTTCCGGCTGTTAGCGGGGGTTAAAAGCGTCCCGCTAGCGGCCAAAAAGTGCAGCAAAAATGACGGTAAAGCGCCACTAAAAATAGCGTCACTTTACCGCCGACGCAAGTGTGAAAGTGCCCTAAAATTTTCCATCAGCAGGACAGTTTTAATCAGGGATAATAGGCCTAACTGGTGCATGCCTAACTTTTATTTTCCCTTGGGAGACGGGGGTTTAGTGAACGTGAGTGATATAATGTGATGTGGTTTAGGTGCATGCTGCTTTTTCAGTTACTGTAGTTTTTGTTTTTCTTGGAAATGATGAGGTGGTGTGTGGAAAACAAAAGGCAACTCCAAGAACAGATGGTTAATGTCAAGTGAATGTTGCAATTTGAGTATCCCAGCTTAGAAATGTTTCTTTTTATGAAATCAATAGAATACATTGATTGAATGGAGGTTTGCTAGACTGTAATACTGGAGAGGGGGGGTTTGGGGGTTCGGGGGGGGGATGTGTGGAGCTCTGAAGGTATACATGTGAAGGGATACAAGTGTTAGATACATGTGGTTGATTGTACATACGGTCCGGGGTCATGAGCTGAACAAAGAGGGAATAAGTTATAGGAGGTAATAGAAGGTTCTGTTGTGGATATATTTGATATTTCGATATTTACTAGTTTCATGTGCTTACTAAAGTCAGGCATATTTGGACCAGATTATCCTTGGTCTATCAAGAGTCTGTTTTCTTATATAGAATGGGTGCCGCCATTTTGTCCTCTCCCGGATCCATTGCATGTGGGCTTGCTCTCTCCTCTTCTACTTGATGAGTCCACAAGTTGGACATTTTTGAGGATCAGGGGTCAAATCACAGTTGCGCATGATGTACGCTATCATTTAGTATCTGTTTATTAATTTTATTAATTATGGTATAACACAATATTTTTTGACTGTTGTATTATTCTCCTTCAGTGTGGTACTTCCCTGATGAAGAACATAAAGATTTAGAAGGAAATTGCTAGATTGTGCATCACCACAGGGTGACACTGTGGATGCACCTAGTATAAATGCGCCAACGTCCCGATATTCAATGGGAGAATGTTTGTTTAAACTAAAGGTGGACTTTAAACGGCACACAGATAGATATTGTAAAAATTCTAAGGGTTTTATTGTTGGTAGAAAAATATAATTGAATTTAGGTAAAAAGTACATTAATACAAGACACTGACATTATGTAACAGTTATCAATAGTTGGTATAGGATCCCATTTACAAGACTCAACACATCTCCCAGGGATTACATTGACATGTAAAATACATAAAGTAGAATAGAATAATGTATAGCCAACAAACACAAATGAGGAGTTGGATGATATGCACGAGAGATGGCTGGTCTTATTGATAGGTCCGGTAAATTCAAAGATAAAGATCTTGCTTTCGCTCGACTAGTTTCGCGTTCCAAAACGCTTCGTCGGGAGCATAGTATTGAACGAGGCCGTGTTAAGTAGTGAAACCGGCCTAGGTATTTTTACCTGGCAATCCGTGTATCACAGGGTGCCAGTATTATATAAACACATTAGTGGTAAACAATCATGCGTGATTTAAGTAAAAAAGTAACTAAGCACAGGCTACTGATAAATAGGGAACGTAAATCCAGGTGTAACAAGCCAGGCAAAACTGTAGAACAGTTTTGCCTGGCTTGTTACACCTGGATTTACGTTCCCTATTTATCAGTAGCCTGTGCTTAGTTACTTTTTTACTTAAATCACGCATGATTGTTTACCACGAATGTGTTTATATAATACTGGCACCCAACTATTGATAACTGTTACATAATGTCAGTGTCTTGTATTAATGTACTTTTTACCTAAATTCAATTATATTTTTCTACCAACAATAAAACCCTTAGAATTTTTACAATATCTATCTGTGTGCTGTTTAAAGTCCACCTTTAGTTTAAACAAACATTCTCCCGAAGAACATAAAGAGTTACAGTTTGAAATGCGTTGGATATTTCCAGTTGAAAATTTACTGTGGAAAATTACATCTCTGACAGCAAACGACAACTGGATGTACCACTAAAACATCAAGTACAATTATGTGATGTAGATCCTCTGTTGTATGTATGGTACATTTCTATGTAAAAAAAACGATTTTAACACGCATCTAAGTGGTGGACGTTTTATCATATAATATACTAATAAAGATGTCAATCTACATGCAGGATGCTGGACGTATTGTTTTTCAATATGTTTTTTTTTTTTTTGAAGCACACGTTTAGAGCTTGAGACTCTAATTGGCCTAAAAAAGGGTGTGCTCGGGGCGCAGAGCACTGTGCCCTGAGCCCACCCAGTTGTGTGACAATAGCGAATTGATATTCGCTATGGTCTTCCTGCTTCTCCTCCCGGCCAAACAGGAAGCGGGGCTTCAAGGGGTTGTAAACCCTTGTTTTTGTTTTGTTTTTAAATAACAAACATGTCATACTTACCTCCACTGTGCAGTTCGTTTTGCACAGAGTGGCCCCCGATCCACCTCTTCTGGAGTCCCACGGCGGCGCTAGTAGCTCCTCCTCGCATCGGTAAACCCCCTAGGAGAAGCGCTCTCCCTGGGGGTTACCCTGCGGGCGCGCTCCCGAGTCCAGCTTTTGCGTCCATAGACATAGAATGCCGGACTTGTCCCCGCCCCCCGGCGCCCGCGTCATTGGATTTGATTGACAGCAGCGGGAGTCAATGGCTGCGCTGCTATCAATCTATCCAATCAAGAGCCGAGACAATGGGCAGAGCGTGTCTCCGCCATGGAAACGAGCGGGCTCAGGTGAGTAAAACGGGAAGGGCTGGTCAGTGTCAGGTGTTTTTTCATCTTAATGCATCCTCTGCATTAAAGGAGTAGTAAAGGTAAATGTTTTTTCACCTTATGAATTAAGGTGAAAAAACATTTGACAATACCGCCGCTCCCAGCCCCCCCGTTTTACTTACCTGGCCCCTCGAAAGTCCCGCGCTCGCTCTCGTCATCCTCCGAGTTCCTGTGCCTGCCCGTTGATTGGCTACGGTGGATGGATTGAAAGCAGCGCAGCCATTGGCTGGCGCTGCTGTCAATCACATCCAATGACGCGGCACGTCGGGGGGCGGGGCCGAGTGATGCAGTCGGCGGCTATGGCAGTAACTCCACATCATGCGAGCTCGCTCGCATTATGGTGTGGAGTCCTTGCGGGGAGGAGCCGAGGCAGCCGCCGAGGGACCCCAGAAGCGGAGGATCGGGGCCACTGTGTGCAAAACGAGCTGCACAGTGGAGGTAAGTATAATATGTTTGTTATTTAAAAAAAAAAAAAACGGGAACCTGTAGTGTTCCTTTAAGGTGAAAAATCACGAGGGTTTACAACCCCTTTAAGACCCGATTGTCCAAAAGAAGAAATGACCAGAGCGACGGGCGGGGGGGATTTGATAGACGGATCGAATGGGGGGGGGGTTGGGTGGTTTGTTTATTGCCCCCCCACAGCCGCCACTGTTTGTGTGTACACTTCTGTGGTTGCCCATGAGATTTGATTGACAGCAGCCATTGGATTTGATTGACAGCAGCGGGAGTCAATGGCTGTGCTGCTATCAATCTATCCAATCAAGAGCCTAGACAACGGGCAGGGGGGTAGAGCGCGTCTCCGCCGTGGGAACGAACGTGCTCAGTAAAATGGGGGGGGGGCTGGGGCGCTGGTCAGTGTCAGAAGTGTTTTCACCATGGAAGGTTACTTCACCTACATGCAGAGCAACCATGGAGAATGAATGTAGCCACCCACCTTCAATTTCACCTCATGTTCCTACAGAAAAAAATTTTCGTGTCTGGGAAATCTTCTTTTCTTTTCTTGCACATATGCATTTTTTTTTCGATTACATTTCTCGTACGATTCTCCCATCATTGATTAGAAAATCTTTATTATTTTTTTAAAAAAATCCAACATGCCCGATTATTAAAATGCAATGGCCGCACGAAAATCGGCTGTTGCTGCAGCCCACTAATGGTGCGAAATACGAACGAAAATTCTTAGATAAGATTTTCGAAAGAAAATTCTTTCGAAATTCGACCCATGGGAAGTCAGATCACAGCAGCAAAAAAAAAAAAAAAAAAAAGAATTTGGAGGAAGCTGAGAGCAATAGAATAGACTTTGATTTAAGAATAAATATTTGAATAGAATTTTGTTTTATAAACCAAAGTTTTGTTTCATTTTATCAAAAGATCTAGCTGATTGTTCATGTCCAAGAACATTTGAGACCCAACAAAACAGTTTGCCATCACTAAGGAAGAAAACAAATTGTGAGCCATGAACACTACACCATACCTGGCGTCGCTTTACAATGCATACTTTTCCTGTTGGGATAAAATCTTGAAGGTGTGGGAAGATAATAATGAGAAGACTGGTGTACCAAGCCTTTCTCTGCTCCATACTGTGCGTAGTAAACAAAGCTTCCTGAGTGTCGGCCTCGGAATTAATTTCAGAGCTAGCAAATATGATTGTATGTTGTGCCCCTAAGCTTCCACTTTTCTCTCTTTTAAACTACAGAAGTATTTCTCTTGCTTTCCTACAGTTTTTAAGTAGATAATAAGTTCCAAAATTTGCCAGCCTTCAGCTGAAAGAAGCTTGTCACGGTGGTTGGTAGCTAATGAAGATCCTTTTAGTTTTATCTTCATCAATTGTCAAATATTTGAGTCCGTGAAGTGGTGTGATGAGGTACAAAGACAGATATTTGAAGGGATTTTAACTCATTTGAGCAATTACATGCTTAACTGCCTCGCGATAATCTGTCAGTCTGAGCCCTTTTTTTTTTTCTTAACCAAGAGCACAAGTGGGGAGTTTTAGAAGAGCCGGATTTAAAGCATAAAGACCCTTCTTTGAATGGAAAAAAAGCACCACTGAATTTAATTGCCAGTAACAAACAGCAGGGCCGCTTGCAAGTTATAGATCACAGTTACCTACCAGCCGTGCTGGAAACCAGCTGTAGTATAAGACACTCCAATGTCAGGGAACAGCCAATGCACTCGGGTTGTGTGACTACCGTATATACTCGAGTATAAGCCGGCCCGAATATAAGCTGAGGCACCTAATTTTACCACAAAAAAAATGGGAAAACGTATTGACTCGTGTATAAGCCTAGGGTGTCCATCTGCATGCCTCACTGTGCCTCACTTTGCCTGATTGTGCCCATGCCTCACTGTGCCTCACTGTGTCCATGTCTCATTGTGTCCATGCCTCACTGTGCCCATGCCTCACTGTGCCCATGCCTCATTGTGTCCATGCCTCACTGTGCCCATGCCTCACTGTGTCCATAACTAGACTTACGTTTAACATGGAAGTATATGGAAGGGGTGCCCGGCTATGAAAAATCGGTGCTCCCCGGCCGTAGGTCCCCTAGACAGAAAACTATGCATACTTGTAGAGGAGAACTGGGGCTACATGTTTGCAAAGTTTCGGGTCCAGGGAACCTACGGCCAGCTAGTACCGGGTCCCCAAAGTTACCAGAGAAATTACTGTTTAACATGGGAGTCTATGGAAGGGGTGCCCGGCTTTGAAAAATCGGTGCTCCCTGGCCGTAGGTCCCCCGGACAACAAACGTTGCACACTTGTAGCTGAAGAGAGGGGCTATATGTGCACCAAGCTTGGGGTCCAGGGGACATACAGCCGGCCGCTACCGGGTCCCCAAACTCCAGAAGATCAGGCGCAAAAAGGTGACGAGTATAAGCCGAGGGGGGCATTTTCAGGACAAAAAAATGTGCTGAAAAACTCGGCTTATACTCGAGTATATACAATACATTCAACATGGAAACAAATATAATTATGGGGACACTTCCAAATGTAAATCATATGGAGCTAAAATAAAAAAAGCCAAATGTATTTAGTCCTATCCTACTTTATGCTTCACATGATCCACATTTGGTGGTCCTGCCCAAAGGCCCATTGCCTATGGATAAGGCTCTACACAATAATCAATTTGATCTTACAGATACATTTCTGAAAATACCCAAGGGATGGCGCTTTCTCATAAACTTATGGGCAATGCCCCTCATCGTAGTCTAATGCCGCGTACACACGGTCGGAAATTATTCATCGGATAATCCGACCATGTGTATGCCCCATCTGACTTTTTCCGTCGGAAATTCCGACGGAGTTAGAAAGAGAACATGTTCTCTTTTTTTTCGATGGAAAAAATTTATATTGGAAATTCCATTCGTCTGTATGGAACTCCGACGGAGAAAAAAACACGCATGCTCAGAATCAAGTTGACGCATGCTCGGAAGCATTGAACTTAATTTTTCTCGGCTCGTCGTAGTGTTGTACGTCACCGCGTTCTTGACGGTCGGAATTTGGTGTGACAGTCTGTATGCAAGACAGCTTGAACGGAATTCAGTCCGTCTGAGTTTATCCCAACGGAAAATCAGACCGTGTGTACAAGGCATTATACTTATAGGACAAATATAATCATAGGGACACTTTACAAATATTTATTTTTTATTTATTTATTTCAGGTACTTATATAGAACCATCAATTTACGCAGCTCTTTACATATACATTGTACATTCACATCAGTCCCTGCCCTCGAGGAGCTTTCAATCTAAAGTCCCTAACTCATATTCATACATATACATACTAGGTCCAATTTAGACAATTAACCTACCAGCATGTCTTTGGAGTGTGGGAGGAAACCGGAGTACCCGGAGGAAACCCACGCAAGCACAGGAAGAACATGCAAACTCCAGGCAGGTAGTGCCGTGGTTGCCATTCAAACCAGCGACCCGTTTTCTGCTAGGAAGAAATAAACAAATATATGGTGGAACAAGTTATTCAATGTAATTAGCTAAAATAAAAATGTTTTTTTTTCAGAGAATAGCCAAATGTGCATCAGTGCAGCCTCATCAGTGCCTATCAGTGCAGCCTCTTCAGTGCCCAACAGTGCAGCCTCTTCAGTGCCCATCAGTGCAGCCTCATCAGTGCCCATCAGTGCAGCCTCATCAGTGCCCATCAGTGCAGCCTCATCAGTGCCCATCAGTGCAGCCTCATCAGTGCCCATCAGTGTAGCCTCATCAGTGCCCACCAGTGCCCATCAGTGCAGCCTCATCATTGCCCATAAGTGCACCTCATCAGTGCAACCTCATAAGTGCCCATCAGTGCCTATCAGTGCAGCCTCATCAGTGCCCATCAGTACAGCCTCATCAGTGCCCATCAGTGTAGCCTCATCAGTGCCCATCAGTGCAGCCTCATCAGTGCCCATAAGTGCAGCCTCATCAGTGCCCATCAGTGTAGCCTCATCAGTGCCCATCAGTGCAGCCTCATCAGTGCCCATCAGTGCAGCCTCATCAGTGCCCATCAGTGCAACCTCATCAGTGCCCATCAGTGCAGCCTCATTAGGGAAAATTACTTATTTTTGAATTGTCATAACAGAAACTAAGAAAACATTTTTTTCCAAAATGTTCAGTCTTTTTTTCAGTTTAATTAGCAAAAAATAAAAACCACAGTGTTGATTAAATGCCATCAAAATAAAGCTATATCTGTCAAAAAAATATATAAAATGTCATATGGGTACAAACTACATGCCTGAGTTATTGTCATTCAAAATGTGATAGCTCTGAAAGTTGAAAAATGTATTTCATCTTATACTTCTTTCTGCTACAAGATTTGCCAAGAGGCTGGTGATATGCTCCATATTTGGTGGTCCTGCCTGAAGGTTCGTTGTCTATGGATAAGGTCTACACAATGATCAATTTGATTTTACAGATTAAATTCTGGAAATACCCAAGGGATGGCGCTTTTTCATAAAGTTATAGGCAATGTCCCACATTGTAGTCTAATACTTATAGCACAAATATAATCATAGGGGACACTTTACAAATAAACAAATATATGGTGGAACAAGTTACTCAATTTAATGAGCTAAAATAAAAATGTTTTTTTTTCCGGAGAATAGCCAAATGTGCATCAGTGCAGGCTCATCAGTGCAGCCTCATCAAATAACATCAGTGAAGAAGAAAAATTACTTATTTACGAAATTTCATAACAGAAACTAAGAAAAGTATTTTTTTCCGTTCATTTAGCAAAAAATAAAAACCCCAGTGTTGATTAAATACCACCAAAAGAAAGCTCTATCTGTCCAAAAAAAAATGATAAAAATCATATGGGTACAATGTTGCATGTTGAGTAATTGTCATTCAAAATGTGACAGCGCTGAAAGCTAAAAAATGTATTTCATCTTATCCTACTTTCTGCTACAGGGGATGCCGAGAGGCTGGGGATATGCTCCACAGTTGGTGGTCCTGCCTGAAGGTTCGTTGTCTATGGATTAGGTCTACAGAAAGGATCATTTCATTTTACAGAATAACCTTATTTATTTATGATGTATATTCATAGCACTGACAATTTACGCAGTGCTATATATTGTACATGCATATTAGTTCCTGCCCTCAAGGAGCTTACAATCTAAGGTCCCTAACACACATTCATACATACACATACTAGGTCCAATTTAGACAATTAACCTACCAGCATGTCTTTGGAGTGTGGGAGAAAACCAGTGTACCCAGAGGAGGACATGTAATACTCCAGACAGGTAGTGCCGTGGCTGATCAAGACACAGCCATCTCTCCTCTATGGGTGGTCGGATGTAAATGGACCGCCTATCCGTTTACACACGGCTGTCATCCAATTCAATCAGCCAGACGGATGGGGAACGTCCATGCAAACTCCAGGCAGGTAATGCCATGGTTGGGATTTGAACTGACAACCCCAGTGCTGCCTATGGGAGGCCCAATGAAAAATTACCCGCACTTACAAACAAACAAGAAATATATGGTGTAACAAGTTTGGTGGTCCTACCCGAAGGCCCACCCTCTATGGATAAGGGTCTACACAACAATCAATTTGATCCTACAGATTAACCTCCAAAAAGACCCATGGGATGTTCTTCTTTATAAACCCACAGACAGCGTCTCTTGTTGTAATCTAATACTTATAACACATATCTTTATAGCAATTTCCATTCCTTAACCACTTAAGGACCGCTTACTGCATATATATGCCTGCCGTGTGGTCGCTCACGCGCCGCCGGCGGCGCGCTCGCGACCCTGCAGTCATCCCCGTGGGTCCCACGGACTCGATCGCCGTGGGGATCCCCGCGATCGTCTCACGGAGACTCGGAGCGGGGAGATGTTAGTGTAAACACAACATCTCCCCCCTCGCCTACTGACACTGTCACCGATCTCCGCTCTGTGTAATCAGAGCGGAAATCGGTGACGTGTCACTCGTAGCCACGCCCCCCCCCCTCAGTTAGAAACACGCCCCTAGGCACACTTAACCCCTTCAGCGCCCCTAGTGATTAACCCCTTCACTGCCAGTGTCATTTTTACAGTAACCAGTGTATTTTTATTGCACTGATCGCTGTAAAAATGACAATGATCCCAAAAATGTGTCAAAAGTGTCCGATGTGTCCGCCATAATGTCGCAGTCACGAAAAAAATTGCTGATCGCCGCCATTACTAGTTAAAACATTTTTTTTATAAAAATGCCATAAAACTATCCCCTATTTTGTAAACACTATAATTTTTGCGCAAATCAATCAATAAACGCTGATTGCGATTTTTTTTACCAAAAATATGTAGAAGAATACGTATCGGCCTAAACTGAGGAAAACATTTTTTTTTAATATATTTTTGGGGGATATTTATTATAGCAAAAAGTAAAAAATATAGAATTTTTTTCAAAATTGTCACTCTATTTTTGTTTATAGCGCAAAAAATAAAAACCGCAGAGGTGATAAAATACCACCAAAAGAAAGCTCTATTTGTGGGAAAAAAGGGACGTCAATTTTGTTTGGGAGGCACGTCGCACGACCGCGCAATTGTCAGTTAAAGTGACGCAGTGCCGAATCGCAAAAAGTGCTCTGGTCTTTGGCCAGCGAAATGGTCCGGGGCTTAAGTGGTTAATTTACACAGAGTAGGGAAAGGTTAAAGGGGTAGTAAACCCTTGTGTTTCTGACTTCTGATACTGACCGGCCCCCCAGTCCCCCCGTTTTACTCACCTGAGCCCGTTCGTTCCCTCGGCGGGGACGCGCTCACCTTCTCTGCCTGGGGGTTCTTGACTCTTGATTGGATGGATTGATAGCAGCGCGGCCATTGGCTCCCGCTGCTGTCAATAAAATCCAATGACGTGGGGGGCGGGGCTGAGTCTGGCATTCTGTGTCTATGCACGCAAATGCTGGACTCGTAAAGCGCCCGCACGGGGGTCCACCAAGGAGAGCGCTTCTCCCAGGGGGGTTACCGATGCCAGGAGGAGCCGCAAGTGCCACCAGGGGACCCCAGAAGATGAGGTTCGGGGCCACACTGTGCAAAACGAACTGCACAGTGGAGGTAAGTATGATATGTTTGTTATTTAAGAAAAACAAAAAACCAAGGTTTACAATCACTTTAAACCCTCCCCCCAGGTTTTTTATTGCTAATGAAGAAGAAATCCAGAAAACGAGGTTCCAGTTTAATGCTTTCCTGGAGTCCCATACTGTACATGGCCATAATAACAATTTGGGGGAAAGCTGGCCCCTTTATTTAAAGTCACAAGCAGTTGTGAAATGTTATGCTGGCCTTGTATTGAACTCCAGTAAAGCATTAAACTGGCTTTTTTCTTCATTGATTATGCACAACACCAATATTTGCCAAGCACACTGAAAACTATTGGAAATCAAGATGTAAGTGCATTGTAGATTTTTTTTTTTACACTTCTTATTTGCTGTCTGTGTCCCCACTTTATAGATTCACCTTCACTATGTTCAATGTTTCAATCAGACAGAGCATCTAAAGTCAGTTGTTCTCTCTGCTGGGTAAACCCATAGTTCTGCAGTGTCTAATTGGGCAACTATGTGGCAGATAGTGATGAGCCGAACACCCCCGGGTTCGGTTCGCACCAGAACCCGCGAACGGACCGAAAGTTCGAACGAACATTAGAACCCTATTAAATACAATGGATGCGAACGTTCGAATTCTAAAGTGCTAATTATAACAACTATTATGCATGTTATTGTCCTAAAAAGGGTTTGGGAACCCGGGTTCTGCACCAGGGGACATGTATCAATGCAAAAAGAAGTTTTAAAAACGGTCGTTTTTCGGGAGCAGTCATTTTAATGATGCATAAAGTGAAAAAAAAAAAGTCAAATATTCCTTTAAATATCGTACCTGGGGGGTGTCTAAAGTATGCCTGTGAAGTGCCACGTGTTTCCCGTGTTTAGAACTGTCCCTGCACAAAATGACACTTCTAAAGGAAAAAAAAGCCATTTAAAACTGCTTGCGGCTTTAATGTAATGTCTGGTCCCGGTAATATGGATGAAATTCTTTAAGAAAAATGGCATAGCTACCCCATGACCCCCCCCCCCTACCCCAGCCCATTACCAGCCCCTTTGGGTCTTGTATGGATATTAAGGGGAACCCCGAACATAAAATAAAAAAGGCCCTATATACTCTGAACAGCCCTATACAGGCGGTGCATACAAGACAGGGACTGTAGGTTTGTTCTTATGTAGAATCTGTTTGTAATTTTGAACAGGTACATTGTTGAAGTGTAGCTCCAGACCAAAAATCTATTTTTAAACTTTTTGGAAAACATAGGTAAGGGTTATCACCCCTGTAACATTTGTTTTGCTGTCTGTGCCCCTGTTCAGAACATTTCACCTCACTTTCCGTCCCAATGACAACTGTTTTTGAAATGTGGTGTTTTTCTTGAAACAAGGATTGCTGATAAAGCATCAGTACAGAGGAGACACCTTTCTCCCATATTTATTCTTACAGGAGAGAATTTTCCTTCCTAGTGGTAGATTTCCTCTCACTTCCTGTTGTCTTCTTGCGTTTGCAAGTAGGAGTCGTTTGTAAGTTGGATGTTTGAAAGTAGGGACCTGCCGTATATACTCTGCAGAAATAGGCCCCTTAGTTGTTGGTGTTGGGACAACACTGTAAGCACTCACAGTTACTCTTGGTTGGTGCTGGAACGCCCTGCTGTCAACTATTATATCAGGAATTTTAATTACATATAATTGTTGAACAGTGGTAGTAAAAATTGGGCCTTTGATGGTGGTGCTGGTGCCACAACACTGTAAGCCCTGACAGTTACTCTTGGTGGGTGCAGCAATGGGCCCTGCTGTGAATTATTAGATCAAGAATTGTAATTACATGCCCCTGTTGAACAGGGGCTGAAAAATTGGGCCTTAGGCACTGGTGGCACAACACTGCAACCCCTCACAGCAACTGTACTTGGAGCACAGCAATGAGCCCTGTTGCAAAGTATTGCTTCAAAAATTGTAATGACACGCCCCTGTTAAACAGGGGCTGAAAAATTGGGCCTTAGGCACTGGTGGCACAACACTGCAACTCCTCACAGATACTGTACTTGGAGCACACCAATGAGCCCTGTTGCAAAGTATTGCTTCAAAAATTGTAATGACACGCCCCTGTTAAACAGGGGCTGAAAAATTGGGCCTTAGGCACTGGTGGCACAACACTGCAACTCCTCACAGATACTGTACTTGGAGCACAGCAATGAGCCCTGTTGCAAAGTATTGCTTCAAAAATTGTAATTACACGCCCCTGTTAAACAGGGGCTGAAAAATTGGGCGTTAGGCACTGGTGGCACAACACTGCAACTCCTCACAGATACTGTACTTGGAGCACAGCAATGAGCCCTGTTGCAAAGTATTGCTTCAAAAATTGTAATTACACGCCCCTGTTAAACAGGGGCTGAAAAATTGGGCGTTAGGCACTGGTGGCGGCACCCATAAACAAAAATGATCTTACAAGCTATCATCATCAATCGTATCATTGAGGACTCGGAGGAGGAGGATAGCCAGTCAACATAACAGCACAGGCACTCAGCATCAGCATCAGTCTTGAAGGGATGTGACATGTTAAAATCAATTAGTCTGTTATATCAGCATCAGGTGTGTGGTAGCTGGTGGTGATCCAAGACTGGTTCATCTTGATGAAAGTCAGTCGATCAACCGAGTCGGTGGACAGGCGCACCCTGTGATCCGTGACAAATCCTCCAGCAGCACTGAATGTGCGTTCCGAAAGAACGCTGGATGCAGGACAGGCCAGTAGCTCAATTGCATACTGTGCAAGCTCTGGCCAGTGATCCATCCTCAAGACCCAGTAAGCCAGAGGATTTTCGGTGGGGAAGGTGTCCAAGTCTGACCTTGCCCCTAGATATTCCTGCACCATGTTTATCAGACGCTGGCGATGGTTGCTGGAACCGATCATACTTTGGGGCTGCGGACTAAAGAATTGTCTGAACGCATCGGTCAGACGGCCACCTTCCCCACCGCTCCTTCTTTGACTGGCCGAAGCCTCAGCAACTCGTTGTCCAGGACCAGGAGTTTGCAACCTCCCAGTCTCTGGGAACGCGTTGCACAGACCTTTCTGCAAGGCCTCCCGGAGTTGTCTCATCCTCTGCTCCCTCTGCGACGGTAACATAAGGTCCGCAACCTTACCCTTGTACCGTGGATCAAGGAGAGTGGCCAGCCAGTAATGGTCCCTCTCCTTGATCCGAAGAATACGAGGATCCTTCCGCAGACTTTGCAGGATCAGGGAGGCCATGCAGCGTAGGTTTGCTGAGGCATTCGCTCCGGAGTCCTCTGGGTCACTAAGGACGACATGATCCGCAGCCACCTCCTCCCAGCCACGTACAAGTCCACTGGTTTCTTGGGACTGTAAATCATCCCTAAAAGACTGCTGCTGATGATGCTGAGTGCCAGCCTCCACCTCCATGCTGACACAATCCTCCTCCTCCTCCTCCTCCTCCTCCTCCTCCTCTTCCTGTGCGATGGGTGGGACAGAAGGAACACTGTCTGGGTAAAGGGGGCCTTGAGAGGCAAGGAAGTCCTCCTCTTCCTGCCTCTGTTCTGCCTCAAGTGCCCTGTCCATTATTCCACGCAGCGTGTGCTCCAACAGGTGGACAAGAGGTACAGTGTCACTGATGCATGCACTGTCACTGCTCACCATCCTCGTGGCCTCCTCAAATGGTGCCAGGACAGTGCATGCATCCCTGATCATGCCCCACTGGCGTGGAGAAAAAAAACCAAGCTCCCCTCACCCTGTCCTGGTGCCGTAGTCGCACAGGTACTCATTGATGGCCCTCTGCTGCGTGTGCAGCCGCTGCAGCATGGCCAACGTTGAGTTCCACCTGGTGGGCATGTCACATATAAGGCGGTTCTTCGGCAGGTTCAACTCCTTTTGCAGCTCAGCCAGGCGAGCACTGGCATTATAAGATCTGCGGAAATGCACACAGACTTTCCTGGCCTGCCTCAGGACATCCTGTAAGCCCGGGTACCTGCCCAAGAAGCGCTGCACCACCAGGTTAAGGACGTGAGCCACACAGGGCACATGGGTCAGTTGTCCCTGTCGGAGGGCGGAGAGGAGGTTGGTGCCATTGTCGCAAACCACCATTCCTGGCTTAAGCTGGCGTGGCGTCAACCACCTCTCGGCCTGGCCCTGCAGAGCAGACAGGACCTCTGCCCCAGTGTGGCTTCTGTCCCCCAAACACACCAGCGCAAGCACGGCATGGCATCTTTTTGCCTGCGTACTTGCGTAGCCCCGTGAACGGCTACGGAGCACCGCTGGTTCATAGGACAAACCACAGGAAGAGGCCATGGAGGAAGAAGAAGAGGAGGGGGTGGAGGAGAGAGGTGTGTCACAACCAGTAGTAGCATTTTGGAGGCGTGGCGGTGGGACAACCTCCAACACTACTGCACCTTGTCCTGAATCCTTCCCAGCTGCCAAAAGAGTGACCCAATGGGCCGTGAAAGAAAGGTAACGTCCCTGTCCATGCCTGCTGGACCATGAGTCAGCGGTAATATGCACCTTACCGCTGACCGCCCTGTCCAGCGAGGCCAAGACATTGCCTTCCACATGCCGGTAGAGAGCCGGAATAGCCTTCCGTGAGAAAAAGTGGCGTTTGGGAACCTGCCACTGAGGAACTGCACATTGCACAAACTCACGGAAGGGGGCCGAGTCTACCAACTGAAAAGGCAGCAGTTGAAGCGCTAGCAATTTAGCCAAGCTAGCATTCAACCGCTGGGCATGTGGATGGCTGGGAGTGAACTTCTTTCGACGGTCCAGCAGCTGGGGCAGGGAAATTTGCCTGCTAGAATCGGACGTCGGTGTACTGCTAGCAGAGTGGGCGCAAGTACTTGGCTGTGACACACCTAATTCTACACCTTCATTCCTCTCAGTGCATGTTTCAGAGAGGACTGAAGTTATAGTGGGGTTGGAGATCCCAGCTGATGCGGTGCAAGGAGAGGTCCGCTTTGTTCTTTGGTGTGGGTCTTTGAGGTAGGCTTGCCAACGAGCTGCATGGCAAGTCAACATATGTCTGGTCAGGCATGTGGTACCCAAGCGGCTGATGTTTTGGCCACGCGATATACGCTTGAGACATATGTTGCAAACAGCAGCTGTGCGATCTGATGCACTAGCCTCAAAAAAGGCCCACACCAAAGAACTTTTTGAATGACGGGCAGAGGCAGCGCCCTGCACAGGCGGAGCTCTGCGGTGTGATTCCGTCGGTGTACTGCCCTTACGCTGGCCACCAAAGGGCATCCTGCCTCGTTGGAGATGTGCCTCCTCCTCATCCTCCTCCTCCTCCTCTCTCCTATTAGGCACCCACGTGGAGTCAGTGACCTCATCATCCCCTCCCTCCTCATCACTGGAGCCAATCTGGCAGTATGCTGCAGCTGCTGGAACATGACTGCCAGATTGGTGTCCTTCTTGAGCATCCCCTCTGTCTGCTCTCACGCTACTGCCTTCCTCTAGCTGGGTTTCATCATCAGACCCTTCGAAACGCTGGGCATCCTCCTGGAGCATGTACCCAACACTGTGCTGAAACAGTTCGGGGGACTCCTCAGGAGGAGGACATGGTGGGTCTAGGGAAGGAGTGACTGATGATTTGTCTGACATTGATACCAGGGAAGACGACGCTTTGGCAGCTGCTTTTCCAGTACCCTGAGCCTGGGTGAGAGAGGATGAGGAGGAGGAGGAGGGCTTGGTCATCCACTCTACCAAGTCTTCGGCATGATGTGGCTCAACATGTCCAGCTGCCGAAAAGAAGGACAAGCGTGTCCCATGGCCATGTGCTGATGACAATGCACCGCGTCCACGACCAGCACTGTTGCCCCCAGACACAGAGCCTGCTTGCCCTCTTTTATTGCCTCCTGACTGTCTGCCTCTCCTTGTTTGCCTTCCAGACATTCTAATAGATGGCCTGCAGGGAGATGGGAAAAAAGCAATAAGGGCTACCTTCAGGTGTCCTTCTCTGTCCCTTGAAACAAGGACTTGCAGAGTGAAATAAACTGACACTCTCCCTACCTACAGTTTTCTGTCCCTAGAATAAATGTTTTTTTTAATCACAATATAGCACAAGGACAATTCAGTCACTGTCCTTCCAGGTCCCTGGAAACAAGGACTTGCAGAGTGAAATAAACTGACACTCTCCCTACCTACAGTTTTCTGTCCCTAGAATAAATGTTTTTTTTAAGCACAATATAGCACAAGGACAATTCACTCACTGTCCTTACAGGTCCCTGGAAACAAGGACTTGCAGAGTGAAAGAAAAAAAACACTCTCCCTACCTACAGTTTTCTGTCCCTAGAAAAAATGTTTTTTTTAATCACAATATAACACAAGGACAATTCACTCACTGTCCTTCCAGGTCCCTGGAAACAAGGACTTGCAGAGTGAAATAAACTGACACTCTCCCTACCTACAGTTTTCTGTCCCTAGAATAAATGTTTTTTTTAAGCACAATATAGCACAAGGACAATTCACTCACTGTCCTTACAGGTCCCTGGAAACAAGGACTTGCAGAGTGAAAGAAAAAAAACACTCTCCCTACCTACAGTTTTCTGTCCCTAGAATAAATGTTTTTTTTAATCACAATATAGCACAAGGACAATTCAGTCACTGTCCTTCCAGGTCCCTGGAAACAAGGACTTGCAGAGTGAAAGAAAAAAAACACTCTCCCTACCTACAGTTTTCTGTCCCTAGAAAAAATGTTTTTTTTAATCACAATATAACACAAGGACAATTCACTCACTGTCCTTCCAGGTCCCTGGAAACAAGGACTTGCAGAGTGAAATAAACTGACACTCTCCCTACCTACAGTTTTCTGTCCCTAGAATAAATGTTTTTTTTAATCACAATATAGCACAAGGACAATTCAGTCACTGTCCTTCCAGGTCCCTGGAAACAAGGACTTGCAGAGTGAAATAAACTGACACTCTCCCTACCTACAGTTTTCTGTCCCTAGAATAAATGTTTTTTTTAAGCACAATATAGCACAAGGACAATTCAGTCACTGTCCTTACAGGTCCCTGGAAACAAGGACTTGCAGAGTGAAATAAACTGACACTCTCCCTACCTACAGTTTTCTGTCCCTAGAATAAATGTTTTTTTTAAGCACAATATAGCACAAGGACAATTCACTCACTGTCCTTACAGGTCCCTGGAAACAAGGACTTGCAGAGTGAAAGAAAAAAAACACTCTCCCTACCTACAGTTTTCTGTCCCTAGAAAAAATGTTTTTTTTAATCACAATATAACACAAGGACAATTCACTCACTGTCCTTCCAGGTCCCTGGAAACAAGGACTTGCAGAGTGAAAGAAAAAAAACACTCTCCCTACCTACAGTTTTCTGTCCCTAGAAAAAATGTTTTTTTTAATCACAATATAACACAAGGACAATTCACTCACTGTCCTTCCAGGTCCCTGGAAACAAGGACTTGCAGAGTGAAATAAACTGACACTCTCCCTACCTACAGTTTTCTGTCCCTAGAATAAATGTTTTTTTTAAGCACAATATAGCACAAGGACAATTCAGTCACTGTCCTTCCAGGTCCCTGGAAACAAGGACTTGCAGAGTGAAATAAACTGACACTCTCCCTACCTACAGTTTTCTGTCCCTAGAAAAAATGTTTTTTTTAATCACAATATAACACAAGGACAATTCACTCACTGTCCTTCCAGGTCCCTGGAAACAAGGACTTGCAGAGTGAAATAAACTGACACTCTCCCTACCTACAGTTTTCTGTCCCTAGAATAAATGTTTTTTTTAAGCACAATATAGCACAAGGACAATTCACTCACTGTCCTTACAGGTCCCTGGAAACAAGGACTTGCAGAGTGAAAGAAAAAAAACACTCTCCCTACCTACAGTTTTCTGTCCCTAGAAAAAAAGTTTTTTTTAATCACAATATAACACAAGGACAATTCACTCACTGTCCTTCCAGGTCCCTGGAAACAAGGACTTGCAGAGTGAAATAAACTGACACTCTCCCTACCTACAGTTTTCTGTCCCTAGAATAAATGTTTTTTTTAATCACAATATAGCACAAGGACAATTCAGTCACTGTCCTTCCAGGTCCCTGGAAACAAGGACTTGCAGAGTGAAATAAACTGACACTCTCCCTACCTACAGTTTTCTGTCCCTAGAATAAATGTTTTTTTTAATCACAATATAGCACAAGGACAATTCAGTCACTGTCCTTCCAGGTCCCTGGAAACAAGGACTTGCAGAGTGAAAGAAAAAAAACACTCTCCCTACCTACAGTTTTCTGTCCCTAGAAAAAATGTTTTTTTTAATCACAATATAACACAAGGACAATTCACTCACTGTCCTTCCAGGTCCCTGGAAACAAGGACTTGCAGAGTGAAATAAACTGACACTCTCCCTACCTACAGTTTTCTGTCCCTAGAATAAATGTTTTTTTTAATCACAATATAGCACAAGGACAATTCAGTCACTGTCCTTCCAGGTCCCTGGAAACAAGGACTTGCAGAGTGAAATAAACTGACACTCTCCCTACCTACAGTTTTCTGTCCCTAGAATAAATGTTTTTTTTAAGCACAATATAGCACAAGGACAATTCACTCACTGTCCTTACAGGTCCCTGGAAACAAGGACTTGCAGAGTGAAAGAAAAAAAACACTCTCCCTACCTACAGTTTTCTGTCCCTAGAAAAAATGTTTTTTTTAATCACAATATAACACAAGGACAATTCACTCACTGTCCTTCCAGGTCCCTGGAAACAAGGACTTGCAGAGTGAAATAAACTGACACTCTCCCTACCTACAGTTTTCTGTCCCTAGAATAAATGTTTTTTTTAAGCACAATATAGCACAAGGACAATTCAGTCACTGTCCTTCCAGGTCCCTGGAAACAAGGACTTGCAGAGTGAAATAAACTGACACTCTCCCTACCTACAGTTTTCTGTCCCTAGAATAAATGTTTTTTTTAATCACAATATAGCACAAGGACAATTCAGTCACTGTCCTTCCAGGTCCCTGGAAACAAGGACTTGCAGAGTGAAATAAACTGACACTCTCCCTACCTACAGTTTTCTGTCCCTAGAATAAATGTTTTTTTTAATCACAATATAGCACAAGGACAATTCACTCACTGTCCTTACAGGTCCCTGGAAACAAGGACTTGCAGAGTGAAATAAACTGACACTCTCCCTACCTACAGTTTTCTGTCCCTAGAATAAATGTTTTTTTTAAGCACAATATAGCACAAGGAGAATTCACTCACTGTCCTTCCAGGTCCCTGGAAACAAGGACTTGCAGAGTGAAAGAAAAAAAACACTCTCCCTACCTACAGTTTTCTGTCCCTAGAAAAAATGTTTTTTTTAATCACAATATAACACAAGGACAATTCACTCACTGTCCTTCCAGGTCCCTGGAAACAAGGACTTGCAGAGTGAAATAAACTGACACTCTCCCTACCTACAGTTTTCTGTCCCTAGAATAAATGTTTTTTTTAATCACAATATAGCACAAGGACAATTCAGTCACTGTCCTTCCAGGTCCCTGGAAACAAGGACTTGCAGAGTGAAATAAACTGACACTCTCCCTACCTACAGTTTTCTGTCCCTAGAATAAATGTTTTTTTTAAGCACAATATAGCACAAGGACAATTCACTCACTGTCCTTACAGGTCCCTGGAAACAAGGACTTGCAGAGTGAAATAAACTGACACTCTCCCTACCTACAGTTTTCTGTCCCTAGAATAAATGTTTTTTTTAAGCACAATATAGCACAAGGACAATTCACTCACTGTCCTTACAGGTCCCTGGAAACAAGGACTTGCAGAGTGAAAGAAACTGACACTCTCCCTACCTACAGTTTTCTGTCCCTAGAATAAATGTTTTTTTAAGCACAATATAGCACAAGGACAATTCACTCACTGTCCTTCCAGGTCCCTGGAAACAAGGACTTGCAGAGTGAAAGAAACTGACACTGTCCCTACCTACAGTTTTCTGTCCCTAGAATAAATGTTTTTTTTAAGCACACTATAGCACAAGCACAAAACACACTGACACTCTCCCTACCTATCCTTCTCTTTCCCTAAACTAAAGGAATCCAGGTTAAGCAAGAAAGAAATAACAGTCACTGTCCCTGCCTATGCTGCTCTATCCCTGCTCCGGAACACACTACACTAGGCCGCCGTGCTGGCGGCCTTTTATAGTGTGGGGCGTGTACTAAACACCCTCAGCAATAATTGGCCACAGGCATCCTGCCTGTGGCCAATCATTGCTCTCCTCGCTGCCGGCGCTGTGATTGGCCAAGCATGCGGGGTCACAGTGCATGCTTGGCCAATCACAGCGCCTGGATGACACTGCGATGGCGTAGTGCATTGTGGGCCGTTCGCGTCACTCGAATTTGGCGCGAACGGCCCAAATCGTTCGATCTTCGTCGAACGATCGAACAGCCGATGTTCGAGTCGAACGTATGTTCGACTCGAACACGAAGCTCATCCCTAGTGGCAGATGTCCAGTGTTGATAAATGTAAAGTTATGCACTTGGGGGCTAAGAATATGCATGCATCATACATACTAGGGGGAGTACAACTGGGGGGATCAATGGTGGAGAAGGATCTTTGGGTTTTGGTAGATCATAAGCTTAATAATAACATGCAATGCCAAACTACGGTTTCCAACGTGAGCAAATCCTTTCTTGTATTAAGAGAGGTATGGACTCCAGAGAGAGAGACAGATATCATTTTGCCCCCCTGTACAAATCATTAGTAAGACCTCATCTGGAATATGCAGTTCAGTTTTGGGCACCAGTTCTCAAAAAGGATATCGGGGAACTGGAGAAAGTGCAGAGAATGGCAACCAAACTGATAAGAGGCATGGAGGAGCTCAGCTATGAGGAAATATTGGAGGAACTGAATGTATTCTCTCTTGAGAAGAGGAGATTAAAAGAGAAGTATGGGTTTGGGGGTTTTTCCCCCATCATACTTACCTAGGTGGATGCTGCATCTGTCCTTCAGCACCTCTACGATGAAAACCGAGTGATCGAACATCAATGGCTCAGTTCTTACAGCTCCCCGAGCAGAGAGCTGCTGACTGTCAATCGGCAGCTCTCTTGCTCTGCTCCTCAATGCTCACTGGAGTGCTGAGCTGTGGAGGGGCAGGGAGTGTCTGTCTCAGCCTCTTAGCAGCTCCCTGAGAGGCTGAGATGGGTGTCAGTCCAGGCACTTGGCGAATACAGACTCCCATTTTCGGGATGACGCGGTGCCTGGACTGATACCTGTGACATCAGCAGAGCATGGACTGAACTGAAAACGGGTCACAGGAGTGCAAAAAAGGATTGCACTCCTGTGACCCATGGGAGAAGCCCAGCCAAACAAGCTCAGGCTGGATTTCTCCTTTAACCACTTAAGCCCCGGCCCATTTGGTAGCTAAAGGACCAGAGGTGTTTTCAGAATTTTGCACTGCGCTGCTTTAACTGGAAATTGTGTGGACATGCAATGTTGTACCCAAACGAAATTTGCGTCCTTTTCTTCCCACAAATAGAGCTTTCTTTTAATGGTATTTGATTGCCTCTGTGATTTTTATTTTTTGCGATATAAACGGAAAAAGAGCGAAAATTTTGAAAAAAAATTATATTTTCTAATTTTTGTTATAAGAAAAATCGAATAAACTCAATTTTAGTCATACATTTAGGCCAAAATGTATTCAGCCACATGTATTTAGTAAAAAAAATGTCAATAAGCGTATATTTATTGGTTTGCGCAAAAGTTATAGCGTTTACAAACTAGGGTTCATTTTCTGGAATTTACACAGCTTTAAATTTATGACTGCCTATCTCATTTCTTGAGGTGCTAAAATGGCAGGGCAGTACAAAACCCCCCCAAATGACCCCATTTTGGAAAGTAGACACCCCAAGGAAATTGCTGAGAGGCATGTTGAGCCCATTGAATATTTTTTTTTTGTCCCAAGTGATTGAATAATGACAAAAAAAATTTAAAATTACAAAAACTTGTCACTAAATGATATATTGCTCACACATGCCATGGTTATATGTGGAATTGCACCCCAAAATACATTCTGCTGCTTCTCCTGAGTACGGGGATACCACATGTGTGGGACTTTTTGGGAGCCTAGCCACGTACGGGACCCCGGAAACCAAGCACCGCCTTCAGGATTTCTAAGGGCGCAAATTTTTGATTTCACTCCTCACTACCTATCACAGTTTCGAAGGCCATAAAATGCCAAAATAGCACAAAACCCCCCCAAATGACCCCATTTTGGAAAGTAGACACCCCAAGCTATTTACTGAGAGGCATGTTCAGTCCATGGAATATTTTATATCTTGCCACAAGTTGCGGGAATATGACAAACTTTTTTTTTTTTGCACAAAGTTGTCACTAAATGATATATTGCTCACACATGCCATGGGAATATGTGAAATTACACCCCAAAATACATTCTGCTGCTTCTCCTGAGTACGGAAATACCACATGTGTGGGACTTTTTGGGAGCCTAGCCGCGTACGGGACCCCAAAAACCAAGCACCGCCTTCAAGATTTCTAAGGGCATAAATTTTTGATTTCACTCCTCACTACCTATCACTACCTATCACAGTTTTGAAGGCCATAAAATGCCCAGATGGCACAAAACCCCCCCCAAATGACCCTATTTTGGAAAGTAGACACCCCAAGCTATTTGCTGAGAGGCATGTTGAGCTCATTGAATATTTTTTTTTGTCCCAAATGATTGAATAAATGACAAAAAGAAAAAAAAATGTACAAAAAGTTGTCACTAAATGATATATTGCTCACACATGCCATGGTTATATGTGGAATTGCACCCCAAAATACATTCTGCTGCTTCTCCTGAGTACGGGGACACCACATGTGTGGGACTTTTTGGGAGCCTAGCCGCGTACGGGGCCCCAAAAACCAAGCACCGGCTTCAGGATTTCTAAGGGCGTAAATTTTTGATTTCACTCCTCACTACCTATCACAGTTTTGAAGGCCATAAAATGCCAAAATAGCACAAACCCCCCCCCCCCAAATGACCCCATTTTGGAAAGTAGACACCCAAAGCTATTTACTGAGAGGCATGTTGGGTCCATGGAATATTTTATATTTTGCCACAAGTTGCGGGAATATGACAAACTTTTTTTTTTTTGCACAAAGTTGTCACTAAATGATATATTGCTCAAACATGCCATGGTTATATGTGGAATTGCACCCCAAAATACATTTTGCTGCTTCTCCTGAGTACGGGGATACCACATGTGTGGGACTTTTTGAGAGCCTAGCTGCGTACGGGGCCCCGAAAACCAAGCACCGCCTTCAGGATTTCTAAGGGCACAAATTTTTGATTTCACTCCTCACTACCTATCACAGTTTTGAAGGCCATAAAATGCCAAGATAGCACAAAACCCACACAAATGACCCCATTTTGGAAAGTAGACACCCCAAGCTATTTGCTGAGAGGCATGGTGAGTATTTTACAGCTCTCGTTTGTTTTTGAAAATGAAGAAAGACATTTTTTTTTCTTTTTTCAATTTTCAAAACTTTGTGACAAAAAGCGAGATCTGCAAAATACTCAACATACCTCTCAGCAAATAGCTTGGCGTGTCTACTTTCCAAAATGGGGTCATTTGGGGGGGTTTTGTGCCATCTGGGCATTCCATGGCCTCCGAAACTGTGATAGGCAGTGAGGAGTGAAATCAAAAATTTACACCCATAGAAATCCTGAAGGCGGTGCTTGGTTTTCGGGGTCCTGTACGCAGCTAGGCTCCCAAAATGTCTCACACATGTGGTATCCCCGTACTCAGGAGAAGCAACAGAATGTATTTTGGGGTGTAATTCCACATATAACCATGGCATGTTTGAGCAATACATCATTTAGTGACAACTTTTTGTACATTTTTTTTTCTTTTTGTCATTATTCAATCACTTGGGACAAAAAAAAAATATTCAATGGGCTCAACATGCCTTTCAGCAAATAGCTTGGGGTGTCTACTTTCCAAAATGGAGTCATTTGGGGGGGTTTTGAACTGTCCTGGCATTTTAAACGCAACAGTAGGAAGCTTACATCCACTCTTCTAACCACTTGAAGACAAAGCCCTTTCTGACACTTTTTGTTTACATGAAAAAAAAAATTTTTTGCAAGAAAATTATGTTGAACCCCCAAACATTATATATTTTTTTAAAGCAAAGGCCCTACAGATTAAAATAGTGGATGTTGCATTTTTTTTTCCACACAGTATTTGCGCAGCGATTTTTCAAACGCATTTTTTGGGGAAAAAACACACTTTTTTTATTTTTAATGCACTAAAAACACTATATTGCCCAAATGTTTGATGAAATAAAAAAGATGATCTTACGCCGAGTACATGGATACCAAACACGACATGCTTTAAAATTGCGCACAAACGCGCAGCGGCGACAAACTACATTCATTTTTAAAAGCATTTAAAAGCCTTTACAGGTTACCACGTTAGATTTACAGAGGAGGTCTACTGCTAAAATTACTGCCCTCGATCTGACCTTCGCGGTGATATCTCACATGCATGATGCAATTGCTGTTTACATATGACGCTAGACCGACGCTTGCGTTCGCCTTTGCGCAAGAGCGGTGCTTTTTTTTTTTTATTATTATTTATTTTGCTTTTTTACTTTATTTTTAAACTGTTCCTTCCATATTTTTATTTTTTTTTACCATTTTTATTGTTATCTCAGGGAATGTAAATATCCCCTATGATAGCAATAGGTAGTGACAGGTACTCTTTTTTTGAAAAAAATTTGGGGGTTAGACCCTAAATTACTCTGGTCCACAATAGATCTATAGAGATCTTCCGTGAAAAACAGCGAATAAAAATCAATTGGCATAAAATCAGCTGCTTCCACCTGAATACCGGGTTGGGCAGTGAATGGGGGAAGTACGGGTTCTGCAGAAGTGGTGGGGACCCAATCAGGATAGGCGAATTCTGCAGGAAGGGCACTATGGGCACGACGGGCCTGCCTTTGTCTTCTTGGTGGCATTGGGACACTACTTGTGCTTGCCACCTCGCCAGCTTGAACTGCACTTATGGGACTCGCCACGTCACCACGTGATACTGCAGTGCTGGATGTACGCCCAGGCTGTACTAGGCCGCTGGTGCTTGCCAATTCACCAGAAGGAATAGCGGCGCTAGTACTACTCTGCTCCATGATACGAGAGACCTGCGGTTCTTGCTCCTCAACAACCTCAGAAGATCGGGATCGGGTACGCCTGACCTTAGCAGGGACCTCACCTTCGTCGTCAGAGCTATCTGACGTGGGGCCGCTGACGTCACTGTCTTCTACGGGAAGATATTCTGAGCCTGAATCTGACAGATGCGTGACCTCCTCTTCACTATCTGTCATGCTCAGAATCTCGTAGGCCTCTTTACTAGTGTACCTTCGTCTTGCCATTTTGGGCTCTAAATTTAGGGGTACACTAGTAAGATTCACAGGTCAAAAAAGCACCTGACTGTCAGCAAAAGTATCAAACGATTCCAAAAAAAAACTGTTAGCGATCGCAGGGATCAGGACTGTCTCTGCGAACGCTGCAGTTATGTGTGTTGTGTTTGGTAAGTGACAGTGATCGATCGATACTGCACTTGGGTGGGCTGGGCTGGGCTGGGCGGAGGGGCTAAACGCAGGTGCTAGCAGGTATCTGGGCTGATCCCGCTAACACTGCGTTTTTGGGAACCCTAAACTGCTGGGGACGCTAGTATAGATCTGATCAGATCAGATATTGATCTGTTCAGATACTATACCACTAAGGGAGGTGTATGCTTTGCGCCTGGGTGTTAGCGTTACTGGCACTAACCTAACGCTGCCTGGGGCGACGCAGACCCTCTCTGGCGCTAAAACCTAATTGATATCAGCCGCCGGGCGATCAGGGGGTTAAACCTTTATTGGGTTATATACGGCGGGTGCCCTGACACTATAAAAAGCAAACTAACTAACCAGCGTCACCCGTAAAACTTATATGGTGATCACTGGTGAAAGGGTTAACTAGGGGCAATCAGGGGGTTAAAACCTTTATTAGGTTATATATGGGGGTACCTGAAGCTATATAAAAACCTGACGGGTAACCTAAATAACTAACTGGCTAACCAGTGTCACCAGTAAAACTTATACGGTGATTACTGGTGAAAGGGTTAACTCTAGGGGCAATCAGGGGGTTAAAATAATATATGGGGGTACTTGACGCTATAAAAATCTGCGGCGAAACAAAAAATAAATAACTGGCTATCTAGGGCACCACCGGCACTAAATACAGCGATCGGAAATACGATCGCTTAGTGACGCTGGCGTTAGGGGGTGAAAGGGTTGCCTGGGGGGCGATCAAGGGGTTAAACCTTTATTACGGGGGGTTAGGGGGCTACCCTGGACCTAAAGGGGCCTAAACCTAACTGCCCTGCAACTTTTTACTGTCACAAATGACACTGATTGCAGTGATCAGTAAAAAAATGACCACTGCAAACGGTGCACTGTAACTGGGGGTACTGGGGGTGATCTGGGGGGTGATCTGGGGGTGACTGGGGGGTGAAAAGTGTGCCTACGTGTACTGGTGTCAGTGGGCTGTTGGTGCACTTACTGTGAGATGTCTTCTCTCCTCGCGCCGGATCGAAAAGACCGACACGAGGAGAGATGACATCACTTCCTCTGCCTGTGTTTACATTACACAGGCAGAGGAAGGTTTTCATTCGCCGGAAGCGATCGCGAGGGGGTGGCCGGAATCGAACGGCCGACCCCTCATCCGGATCGCTCCCGAACAAATAACCACCACTCACTGTATAGAAGGGGGGTCCGATCGGACCCCCCAACTATACGAAGGCAGTCACGTACCGGTACGTGACTTTGCCTGTCGGTGCCATTCTGCCGACGTATAATTACAGTGGGCGGTCGTTAAGTGGTTAAGGGGGGATATGCTCAACATGTATAAATACATAAGGGGTCCATATAGTAAATTTGGTGTAGAGTTATTCACCTTAAGGTCATCACAGAGGACAAGGGGGCACTCTTAACTTCTGGAGGAAAAGAGATTTAATCTCCAAATATGGAAAGGCTTCTCCACAGTAAGAACTGTTTAAATGTGGAATAGACTTCCTCAAAAGCTGCTTCTGGCCAGCTGAGTAGATTGGTTTAAAAAAGGTCTGGATTCTTTCCTAGATGCACATTATATAAGTGGATACAAACATTTATAGGTAAAGCTGATCCAGGGAATATCCGATTGTCTGTTGGGGGATCAGGAAGAATCCCCCCCCCCCCCGCTGCAGCAAATTGGATCATGCTTTATTGTTTTGTTTTTTTTGCCTTCCTCTGGATCAACTGTGGACTTTTTTCAACCAAAAAGTGTTACTAAACCTGCAACAGTAAAATCAGTCTGTATATGCAGTAAAGCATGCTTGTTATACTCAGTGTGGAACCTAATCCTCTACATTATGTAAAAAGACTGTTTGATCCTGTCTTCTCTGTTTCTCCCCTTATTCCACTGTCCCCAACCCACCTCCCCTCTTTGTGGGAGGGTGCATGTGATCAGCACAGGGCCAATCAGCATTCTCCAGACAGAGGGTCAGCGGTCCTGCACCCTTATAGTACAGTCAGAGCAAAATGAAAACGCCTCCTACATGTTTTTACCAGATACTGATAGAAGTCACAAGACTGCTATATACTGCTGATGAGAAAAGGTTTTCAGCAGTTTATATTTACTAAAATAATAGCATTTCCATGTTCTGTGTACTGTGGGAGACCAGATATAGTAAATGCAGAGTCCTGGGTTTAGTAACACTTTAACTATGTAATATCTACTTTATTACTGGAGGAGCGATGCCCGAATTCTCCTCTTTGCATTTGGTAAACCAGTGATGCTATCAATCATTGTAACTTTCAGGAGCAGCCGGTCCAGTCGGGGCACAGGGGTTCCGCCCCCCTAGTTTGTATGTGAGATGCATGCGGGGCGATGGACTCATGCGTTTGTATGTGTTTTTTTTTTGCCATGCACATGATTAGAGCCAGAGGCTTGAAAAAGGTTGGGCTCTACACTTTGAACCCACCCACTTGTGACAATAACGAATCAATATTCGCTATTGTCTTCCGGCTTCTCCTCCCGGCCTATCAGGACAGGAGGCGGATCAGGTTGAGAAGTTGATGAAGCCGTGGAGGGACCGTGCCATGGAGTAGTGAGTGCGGGGACCATAGAGCGGTGAGTGCGGACCTGGGAGGATTTTTTTTTGCTGCCCCACCCCAAATAAAATGTTTAACACCAGCCCCCACTGGCTAATTTGACCCATATTCAATTTATAAGCTAGACCCATGGGTTGGCTGGATGCTGATCTACTAATTTCTGAGATGAGAAGAGCACCATCTATTATTATTGTTATTATTATTTTTATATTTATATTAACCACTTGCCGACCAGCCGCCGTCATTATACGGCGGCAGGTCGGCACGATCCCACGAGCCGTAGTAGCTTTATGTCGGCTTCTTTAAGCAGGATAGCAGACGTGCACAGTCACCTCCCCCCACAGTTAGAACACACAGTCAGGGAACACAGTTAACCCTTTCATCGCCCCATAGTGTTTAACCCCTTCCCTGCCAGTGACATTTAACAGTAATCAGTGCAATCAGTCCCAAAGATGTGTCAAAAGTGTCAGATGTGTCCGCCATAATGTCGTAGTCCCGATAAAAATCGCTGATCGCCGCCATTACTAGTAAAAAAAAATAATAATAAAAATGCCATAAATCTATCCCCTATTTTGTAGACGCTATAGCTATTGCGCAAACCAATCAATATATGCTTATTGTGATTTTTATTGCCAAAAATATGTAGAAGAATACGTATCGGCCTAAACTGAGAAAAATTTGCATTTTAACCACTTAACGACCGCCCACCGCCGATTTACGTCGGCAGAATGGCACGGACAGGCAGAATCACGTAGATCTACGTGATCGCCTTTGTGCAGTTGGGGGGTCCATCCGGACCCCCCTTCACTGCAGTGAGCGGCCGTTAAGTGTTCGGGAGCGATCAGGCATGAGGGGGCGGCCGCTCGATTCCGCCCCCCCCCTCGCGATCGCTCCCGGCCAATGAAATTGCTTCCTCCGCCATGTGATGTAAACACAGGCTGGAGGAAGTGATGTCATCTCCCTCGCCGCGGTCTTTTCGTTCCCGGCGCCGAGGAGTGAAGACAGAGGTTAGTGCTCCAACAGTCCACTGACACGTAGGTACACATAGGCACACAAATCACCCCCCAGTCACCCCCAGATCACCCCCCAGGTCACCCCAAAGCCCCCAATCACAGTGTCACTGATTGCAGTGATCATTTATTTTACTGATCACTGCATTTAGTGTCATCTGTGATTGTAAAAAGTTGCAAGGCAGTTAGGATTAGGCCCCTTTAGGTCCAGGGTAGCCCCCTAACCCCCCCTAATAAAGGTTTAACCCCTTGATCACCCCCCAGGTAACCCTTTCACCCCCTAACTTCAGCGTCACTAAGCGATTGTTTTTCCGATCGCTGTATTCGTGTCGCTGGTGTTTTAGATAGGCAGTTATTTTTTTTTTAGGTTCGCCGCAGGTTTTTATTGGTGTCAGGTACCCCCATATTTAACCTAATAAAGGTTTTAACCCCCTGATTGCCCCTAGTTAACCCTTTCACCAGTGATCACCATATAAAGGTTACGGGTGACGCTGGTTGATTAGTTTGCTTTTTATAGCATCAGGGCACCCGCCGTATATAACCCAATAAAGGTTTAACCCCCCTGATCGCCCGGCGGGTGAGATCAATTAGGTTTTAGCGCCAGAGAGGGTCTGCGTCGCCCCAGGCAGTGTTAGGTTAGTGCCAGTAACGCTAACACCCACGCGCAAAGCATACACCCCCCTTAGTGGTATAGTATCTGATCAGATCTATACTAGCATCCCCAGCGGTTTAGGGTTCCCAAAAACGCAGTGTTAGCGGGATCAGCCCAGATACCTGCTAGTACCTGCGTTTAGCCCCTCCGCCCAGCCCAGCCCAGCCCACCCAAGTGCAGTATCGATCGATCACTGTCACTTACCAAACACAACACACATAACTGCAGCGTTCGCAGAGACAGGCCTGATCCCTGCGATCGCTAACAGTTTTTTTGTAGCGTTTGATATATTTGCTGACGACAGTCAGGTGCTTTTTTTCCTGTGAATCTTACTAGTGTACCCCTAAATTTTGAGCCCAAAATGGCAAGTCGAAGGTACACTAGTAAAGAGGCCTACGAGATTCTGAGCATGACAGATAGTGAAGAGGAGGTCACGTATCTGTCAGATTCAGGCTCAGAATATCTTCCCGTAGAAGACAGTGACGTCAGCGGCCCCACGTCAGATAGCTCTGACGACGAAGTTGAGGTCCCTGCTAAGGTCAGGCGTACCCGATCCCGATCTTCTGAGGTTGTTGAGGAGCAAGAACCGCAGGTCTCTCGTATCATGGAGCAGAGTAGTACTAGCGCCGCTATTCCTTCTGGTGAACTGGCAAGCACCAGCGGCCTAGTACAGCCTGGACGTACATCCAGCACTGCAGTAACACTTGGTGACGTGGCGAGTCCCATAAGTGCAGTTCAAGCTGGCGAGGTGGCAAGCACAAGTAGTGTCCCGCTGCCACCAAGAAGACAAAGGCAGGCCCGTCGTGCCCATACTGCCCTTCCTGCAGAATTCGCCTATCCTGATTGGGTCCCCACCACTTCTGCAGAACCCGTACTTCCCCCATTCACTGCCCAACCCGGTATTCAGGTGGAAACAGCTGATTTTATGCCAATCGATTTTTATTCGCTGTTTTTCACGGAAGATCTCTATAGATCTATTGTGGACCAGAGTAATTTATATGCTGGTCAATTTATCGCCGCTAACCCCCAGTTGCCTAAAATTGCCAGAAATTGGAAACCAATTACGGTTTCCGAATTTAAGACCTTTCTGGGCCTTTCCCTCAACATGGGCACACATAAATTTCCGTCATTGCGTGCTTATTGGTCCACGCACCCAATTGACCACATGCCCGTGTTCTCTGCCTCCATGTCCAGGGCACGATACGAGCAGATTTTGCGGTTCATGCACTTCAACGACAATGAACTTTGTCGTCCACGTGGGGACCCTGAATACGACCGGCTCTATAAAATTCGGCCCCTCATAAACCACTTCAACGAACGTTTTGCAGCCTTGTTTACTCCCGATCAAGTTGTCTGCGTTGATGAGTCCCTGATTAAATTTTCTGGCCGCTTGTCTTTCAAGCAGTACCTTCCCATCAAGCGTGCCAGATACGGGGTCAAGCTCTACAAGTTCTGTGACAGGGCAACAGGCTATGTAGTGAACTTTACGGTTTATGAGGGAAAAGACAGTCAGATTGAGTCGGTCAACTGCCCGGATTACATAGGGAGCGCTGGCAAGATAGTGTGGAACTTGGTGTCACCCTTATTCGGAAAGGGGTACCACTTGTATGTGGACAATTATTACACGAGCGTGCCACTGTTTAGTCACTTGTTTGATCATAAGATTGGAGCATGTGGCACCGTGCGACCTAATCGCCGGGGCTTTCCCCAGCGGCTTGTAGATGCCCGTCTTAGGCTGGGGGAGAGAGCCTGCTTGAAGTGTAATAACTTGCTCGCTATGAAGTGGAGGGACAATAAGAATGTTTTCCTTCTTACCTCCCTTCATGCAGACACGACAGTCCAAATTCGTACGGCGACTGGTGTTGTGGAGAAACCCCTCTGTGTCCACGAATATAACCAAAATATGGGAGGGGTGGACCTCAACGACCAGTTGATGGCGCCGTATCTAATTGACCGTAAGGCGAGACGCTGGTACAAAAAAGTGTCTCTATCATTATTCCAATTGGCTTTGCTGAACGCTCATGTGCTATACAGAGCTTCAGGCGGGACGTTATCTCTTCTAAAATTCCAGAATGAGATAGTCACAGAACTCCTGTATCCAGGCGGTTCTGCACCTCACCATCCCCAACCAAATGCAGTAAGCCGGCTGCATGAGAGTCATTATTCGTATGTCCTCCCGAGTACCCCTACCCAAAGCCACCCCCAAAAAAGATGTCGTGTCTGTAGCAAGCGCGGATTTAGGCGTGACACCCGTAGTTTTTGTCCACTCTGTCCTGACAAGCCTGGTCTTTGCCAAGGTGAATGTTTTGAACGCTACCACTCAAAAGTGAAGTTTTAGCGTAGGGTACAGCATTTCACAGACTAGGACACACTTACACAGGGTCTCCCAAGATGCCATTACATTTTGAGAGACCCGAACCATTACAGTTGTAAAGTTACAAAAAAAAGTGTAAAAAAGAAAAAAAAAACGTAAAAAACAAAACACAAAAAAAATATAAAATAAAAAAACCAAAAATAGTTGTCGTTTTATTGTTCTCTCTCTCTCTCTATTTTCTCTCTATTGTTCTGCTCTTTTTTTACTGTATTCTATTCTGCAATGTTTTATCATGCTTGCTTTTCAGGTATGTAATTTTTTGTTTTCAGGTGCGCCATTCAACTGCAGCGCGGAATTATTTATCTTGACAGCAACAGCGTTTGCTCCCACGATACATAAAGCCGTGACTCCAGTGCTGTAGGAGGTGATTTCACCACCACAGTTAAAAAAAAGAGCATATATGCCGAAGCATGGGGGCAGCAGGGGCGGAGGAGCGATTTTGCTCCTAATGCCGCGTACATACGGTCGAAATTCCGACCGTGTGTACGCGGCATAACTTTTTTGCGGGAGGATGCCCCCATGCTTCGGCATATATATATTTTAGGCACAGGTTGCGTTAAAACATTTTTTTATTTTTTACTAGGTTTTGTTTTGGTATTTGCTTTGCAGGTATGGCATGGTAAGGTCTTACTGTTGTACTGTAATGTTACTTTGTTTTAATGTTAACCACCATTTGCTTAGCAGGTACGTCATTCAGTTGCAGCGCGGATCTATTTATCTTGACAGCAACAGCGTTTGCTCCCACGATACATAAAGCCGTGACTCCAACGCTGTAGGAGGTGATTTCACCACCACAGTTAAAAAAAAGAGCATATATGCCGAAGCATGGGGGCAGCAGGGGCGGAGGAGCGATTTTGCTCCTAATGCCGCGTATATACGGTCAAAATTCCAACGGAGGCTTATCCGTGGAAAAGTCCGACCGTGTGTACGCGGCATAACCTTTTATGCCGCGTACATACGGTCGAAATTCCGACGAAGGCTTGACCGTGTGTACGCGGCATAACTTTTTTGCGGGAGGATGCCCCCATGCTTCGGCATATATGCCCATCATTAGAAGTGGGTGGATGAAGGGAGGTATTCTAATGGTGGGCATACCCACCAATCAATCTCTTTTTTTCGTTCAGCCAATAGGCTGTATGAAAAAAAAGATTACAATACATGTCCAACAAGGACCAGCAACGTACTGGTATGTTGCTGGACTTTGAATGTTTATACCAGAATGATGCCTGCGGGTTTAGGTATCATCTTGGTATCATTCTTTTCAGCCAGCAGCCGGCTTTCATGTAAAAGCAATTCTAGCAGATAATTAGCCTCTAGACTGCTTTTACAAGCAGTGGGAGGGAATGTCCCCCCCCGGATATAAAAAGCGCCATTGGGAAATTGGGAAAGCATTTTATCACACCGATCTTGGTGTGGTCAGATGCTTTGAGGGCAGAGGAAAGATCTAGGGTCTAACCCCCCAATTTTTTTCAAAAAAAGAGTACCTGTCACTACCTATTGCTATCATAGGGGATATTTACATTCCCTGAGATAACGATAAAAATGGTAAAAAAATAAAATATGGAAGGCACAGTTTAAAAATAAAATAAAAAAGCCAAATAAATAATAAAAAAAAAAAAAAAAAAAAAAAAAGCACCGCTGTCCCCCCCTGCTATTGCGCAAAGGCGAACGCACGCGTCGGTCTAGCGTCATATGTAAACAGCAATTGCATCATGCATGTGAGGTATCACCGCGAAGGTCAGATCAAGGGCAGTCATTTTAGCAGTAAACCTCCTCTGTAAATCTAACGTGGTAACCTGTAAAGGCTTTTAAATGCTTTTAAAAATGAATGTAGTTTTGTCGCCGCTGCGCGTTTGTGCGCAATTTTAAAGCATGTCGTGTTTGGTATCCATGTACTCGGCCTATGATCATCTTTTTTATTTCATCAAACATTTGGGCAATATAGTGTTTTTTAGTGCATTAAAAATAAAAAAAGTGTGTTTTTCCCCCAAAAAATGCGTTTGAAAAATCGCTGCGCAAATACTGTGTGGAAAAAAAAAATGCAACACCCACTATTTTAATCTGTAGGGCCTTTGCTTTAAAAAAATATATAATGTTTGGGGGTTCAACATAATTTTCTTGCAAAAAAAAAATTTCTTTCATGTAAACAAAAAGTGTCAGAAAGGGCTTTGTCTTCAAGTGGTTAGAAGAGTGGATGATGTGTGACATAAGCTTCCTAATGTTGTGCATAAAATGCCAGGACAGTTCAAAACCCCCCCAAATGACCCCATTTTGTAAAGTAGACACCTCAAGCTATTTGCTGAGAGGCATGTTGAGCCCATTGAATATTTTTTTTTTTGTCCCAAGTGATTGAATAATGACCAAAAAAAAAAATGTACAAAAAGTTGTCACTAAATTATATATTGCTCAAACATGCCATGGGCATATGTGGAATTACACCCCAAAATACATTCTGTTGCTTCTCCTGAGTACGGGGATACCACATGTGTGGGACTTTTTGGGAGCCTAGTCGCGTACGGGACCCCAAAAACCAAGCACCGCCTTCAGGATTTCTATGGGTGTAAATTTTTGATTTCACTCCTCACTGCCTATCACAGTTTCGGAGGCCATGGAATGCCCAGATGGCACAAAACCCCCCCAAATGACCCCATTTTGGAAAGTAGACACCCCAAGCTATTTGCTGAGAGGTATGTTGAGTATTTTGCAGATCTCGCTTTTTGTCACAAAGTTTTGAAAATGTAAAAAAAGAAAAAAAAAAAGAAAAAAAAATGTCTTTCTTAATTTTCAAAAACAAATGAGAGCTGTAAAATACTCACCATGCCTCTCAGCAAATAGCTTGGGGTGTCTACTTTCCAAAATGGGGTCATTTGTGGGGGTTTTGGGCTATTTTGACATTTTATGGCCTTCAAAACTGTGATAGGTAGTGAGGAGTGAAATCAAAAATTTATGCCCTTAGAAACCTTGAAGGCGGTGCTTGGTTTTTGGGGTCCCGTACGCGGCTAGGCTCCCAAAAAGTCCCACACATGTGGTATCCCCGTACTCAGGAGAAGCAGCAGAATGTATTTTGGGGTGTAATTTCACATATAACCATGGCATGTGTGAGCAATATATCATTTAGTGACAACTTTTTGTACATTTTTTTTTTCTTTTTGTCATTATTCAATCATTTGGGACAAAAAAAAAAATATTCAGTGGGCTCAACATGCCTCTCAGCAAATAGCTTGGGGTGTCTACTTTCCAAAATGGGGTCATTTGGGGGGGTTTTGTGCCATCTTGGCATTTTATGGCCTTCAAAACTGTGATAGGTAGTGAGGAGCGAAATCAAAAATTTATGCCCTTAGAAACCTTGAAGGCGGTGCTTGGTTTTTGGGGTCCCGTACGCGGCTAGGCTCCCAAAAAGTCCCACACATGTGGTATCCCCGTACTCAGGAGAAGCAGCAGAATGTATTTTGGGGTGTAATTTCACATATGCCCATGGCATGTGTGAGCAATATATCATTTAGTGACAACTTTGTGCAAAAAAAAAACAGTTTGTCATATTCCCGCAACCTGTGGCAAAATATAAAATATTCCATGGACTCAACATGCCTCTCAGCAAATAGCTTGGGGTGTCTACATTCCAAAATGGGGTAATTTGGGGGGGTTTTGTGCTATTTTGGCATTTTATGGCCTTCAAAACTGTGATAGGTAGTGAGGAGTGAAATCAAAAATTTACGCCCTTAGAAATCCTGAAGGCGGTGCTTGGTTTTTGGGGCCCTGTACGCGGCTAGGCTCCCAAAAAGTCCCACACATGTGGTATCCCCGTACTCAGGAAAAGCAGCAGAATGTATTTTGGGGTGCAATTCCACATATAACCATGGCATGTGTGAGCAATATATCATTTAGTGACAACTTTTTGTACATTTTTTTTTTTCTTTTTGTCATTATTCAATCATTTGGGACAAAAAAAAAAAATATTCAATGGGGTCAACATGCCTCTCAGCAAATAGCTTGGGGTGTCTACTTTCCAAAATGGGGTCATTTGGGGGGGTTTTGTGCCATCTTGGCATTTTATGGCCTTCAAAACTGTGATAGGTAGTGAGGAGTGAAATCAAAAATTTATGCCCTTAGAAACCTTGAAGGCGGTGCTTGGTTTTTGGGGTCCCGTACGCGGCTAGGCTCCCAAAAAGTCCCACACATGTGGTATCCCCGTACTCAGGAGAAGCAGCAGAATGTATTTTGGGGTGTAATTTCACATATGCCCATGGCATGTGTGAGCAATATATCATTTAGTGACAACTTTGTGAAAAAAAAAAAAGTTTGTCATATTCCCGCAACTTGTGGCAAAATATAAAATATTCCATGGACTGAACATGCCTCTCAGTAAATAGCTTGGGGTGTCTACTTTCCAAAATGGGGTCATTTGGGGGGGGGGTTTGTGCTATTTTGGCATTTTATGGCCTTCGAAACTGTGATAGGTAGTGAGGAGTGAAATCAAAAATTTGCGCCCTTAGAAATCCTGAAGGCGGTGCTTGGTTTCCGGGGTCCCGTACGTGGCTAGGCTCCTAAAAAGTCCCACACATGTGGTATCCCCGTACTCAGGAGAAGCAGCAGAATGTATTTTGGGGTGCAATTCCACATATAACCATGGCATGTGTGAGCAATATATCATTTAGTGACAACTTTTTGTAATTTTTATTTTTTTTTTTGTCATTATTCAATCACTTGGGACAAAAAAAAAAATATTCAATGGGCTCAACATGCCTCTCAGCAATTTCCTTGGGGTGTCTACTTTCCAAAATGGGGTCATTTGGGGGGGTTTTGTACTGCCCTGCCATTTTAGCACCTCAAGAAATGAGATAGGCAGTCATAAATTTAAAGCTGTGTAAATTTCAGAAAATGTACCCTAGTTTGTAAACGCTATAACTTTTGCGCAAACCAATAAATATACGCTTATTGACATTTTTTTTACTAAAGACATGTGGCTGAATACATTTTGGCCTAAATGTATGACTAAAATTGAGTTTATTCGATTTTTCTTATAACAAAAAGTAGAAAATATCATTTTTTTTTCAAAATTTTCGGTCTTTTTCTGTTTATATCGCAAAAAATAAAAATCGCAGAGGCAATCAAATACCATTAAAAGAAAGCTCTATTTGTGGGAAGAAAAGGACGCAAATTTCATTTGGGTACAACATTGCATGTCCGCACAATTTACAGTTAAAGCAGCGCAGTGCCGAATCCCAAAAACAGGCTTGGTCCTAATGGCCCGAAATGGTCCGGGGCTTAAGTGGTTAAAAGAGAAATTGGGAAAATTTATTATAGCGAAAAGTACAAAATATTGTGTTTTTTCAAAATTACGCTCTTTTTTTGTTTATAGCGCAAACAATAAAAACCGCAGCGATGATCAAATACCACCAAAAGAAATCTCTATTTGTGGGAAAAAAGGATGTCAATTTTGTTTGGGTACAACGTCGCACGACTGCACCATTGTCAGTTAAAGCGACGCAGTGCCGTATTGCAAAAAATGGCCTGCTTCATTGAGCAGCCAAATCTTCGGGGCTGAAGTGGTTAAACAAAAGCTGTATTATATTTTATAGATCTAAATTTGTGCGAAGGCTTGAATGAAAATTTCCAATTTTCAAATATTTCAGATGTTGGGCTGCATGATTAGAACCGGAGGCTTGAAAAAGGTTGGGCTCTGGGCGCAGAACCCACCCACTTCTGACAATAGCGAATAAATATTCTCTATTTTCTTCAGCTTCTCCACCTGGCCAATCAGGACAAGAGGCGGATTGAGTTGGCCGGGAGGGGAAGTCGAGGAAGCTGCAGAGGCAACGTGCCGTGGGGCAGTGATTGCAAGGACTGTGGAGCGGTAAATGCCGGGACCGTGGAGCGGTGAGTACTGACCTTAGGGGAGGTGTTTGTTTGCCGCCCCCCCCCCAAAAAAAGTTTAGCACCAGCCGCCACTGGTAACTCTATGGCAGATTTGACCCATACTCACTTTATAAGCTGGACCCATGGGCTGGCTGGATGCTGATCTACTCATATCTGAGAAGAGAAGAGTAGCATCTATTATGATTGATATTAATATTATTTTTATATTAAACATAAGCTGTATTATATTTTACAGATCTAAATTTGTACAGAGGCTTGAATGAAAATTTCAGATTTTCAAATGTTGGGCTGCATGCAGTAAACTGAAGGTGATGATGATTACCTATTTACTTTTTACTGTATTGTTCTAAATAAATCCCTCTTAACTGTAAAATATGTAGTCTGTGAAATAACTCACTAATAATTAATCGTTTTGTGGCATGCCATGAAGCGCTGGATTAAGTCTAACTTAAGTATCACACTGTGAACAAAATTTAATAATAGAAAAACTTCTTTGACTTAACTTTTTACATTAATGTTATTATTTCATCTGTTTAACACTTTGCCAAATGTGTGCAAAAATAGATTTCACCGTTTCTAAACAAAGCTTGCTAATGTGTAGAAAAAAAAAAAAGAAAAAAAAAGCCCCTTAAGAATGTAATAACCCGGTAATTGTTAGCATGGATATTTGGCAACGCAGAAGTTGTTGGATAATTAGTCTTAAGAACTGTGTTGTCTGCAATTAGACTTTAACCTAAACAGTTTGTAGTGTAGCAATAAAGTTTTTTTTAACAAAACTTCATCTACAATTCTCCAGTTTGGTCAAACATTTGACTCAATTCAACTTATTTCACAATTTTCTTATAATTACTGTTTAAAATATGATATACGAAAATTAAACATTGGGCTTCATAACCCTCGCTTCTGAAGCAGTGGGGCAAGCATGAGCCGTCATCCTTAATGAAGACATTACAGTAGTCCCTGCTCGCTTGAGAAGCCCAGCTGAATTTCAAGTCCTACAATAAATTAATGTTGCAATTAAGCCTTTGTGATTTATTATTTTTTTTTCATTCAGAATTTACTAACAGGAAAGTTGACCCGGGGAACTTTCACATTTTAAGGTTGATGCTAATTACCATCAAGAGATAACATGTCCTATATGTTCCATTAAAAGATATCGGGAGATGTTTTGAGAAGTGATGACTCTTTATCCATCAAAGTCTGTTGATGACTGCATGGCTGACAAAAAGCCAAGCCAGCAACTGGCATATACCAGGCGTATTTGCATTTTTGCATTTCATTATGCACATAATTGCATATCAACAGAGCTAGTCTTCCACATTATCTCCAAGAAAATTATCAGCGACGTCTGAAATAAATGCCTAAATGTCAACAACAGACAAGTTCGAGAAGCTGACCTTTGAAAATTTTCATTCTTTACAGATTTGCCACGGTATGACTCAGTTCTTAACTTTCTGCTAGCTGGTGATAACACAGAAGGAAACAAAAAGGAACCCATGTGAGAATTCCTTTTAGAGAAAAGAAACTCCAAGTTTGTGAAGTGCATGAACACAAGGACAGATTAGAAAAGCTAATAAGTGGTTGGGCATGACAGATAAAGTGGCATATGGAAAGCAGTTGAGTCAGAAGGGGGGTTATTTATCAAAGTCTCCAAACTCGACGCAACTGCTACCAAAATTGTCGTATGAAAGAATTACATCCAAAGTCTTTACACAGCACTTTTTTTTTCTCTTTCTGTGATAGTTTTGTAGCAAGAACAATTTTTAACAAGCAAGCCTATCTGACCATGAAAATACAGAAAACAGCTGATATGCTCCACCAATGCAATCTGAATAACTTGTTTTAAAGAAAATCTTGTTATAAATTTGCTCTACAACCATGCAAAAGTATATCAGACTGTGGTTTGCCCTTCTAATGGATTGTCTTTGATAATTCTATAAAGACAATTTGGGGTTTAGTAGATAGTCTAAAACATGTCAAGGGTCGATGCACAATGGTTGCTTTGTTTGCGCATGTGTTGTGTATGATCCTTCTATCATTTACTACAAGCTGAACTGAGGTCAGCCAGCTCTGCATGCAAAATTCTTAGAGCCTGAGGGTAAAAATGCAAAGGATGTTTAACTTCAGCATTTGCTTTAAAGGACAACTTAAGTGTTAGAAATGTTGTCCTTTAAAGGCATTATGATGTGAATGTACAATGTATATGTAAAGCGCTGTGCAAATTGACAGCGCTATATAAGTACCTAAATAATAATAATAATAATTATAAACCTTCTTAAGGTGGAACTTCACCCAGAAGAGGAGGAGGTTCCCCTTTTCCACCTCCTCCCCTTTTGGTATTTGGTTTTGACAGGTACCCGCTCCCACTCCCGCTTGGATCAACTAGGTGATCATGTGCAGAATTTCGCACTCCTCCTCTGCCCGCAGCCTTCTGGATAACAGTACAGGTGCATCTCAAAAAAGTAGAATACAGTGAAACCTCGGATTGCGAGAAACACGGTTAACGAGCGTTTCGCAATACAAGTGTAGCGGGTATGTACTTTCCCGGGTGTAATTTGAACTTGGCAGAGACATCAGTGATGTGTAATTCCCTGCAGCCCAGCAGGTGGCGCTGTCGCCCTGGGCTGGGGTTGAATCATTGCTGTGTGCTGTGCCTCCTTTTTGTCCTTCCTCGGCAGCGGTATGGTGGGGCGGGGAACCCGCCGTGCTTGCTGGGAGAGGGTATAAAGGGGCCGGCCATCTTTGTCATGGGGTCGAGTCCCAGGCACCTTCAGCCTGTGGGTGGTGGTTCGTGTCGGTTCTCTAGGCGGACCTAGGCCTAGAGGACAGCCGGAGATCGTGTTCCATCCCAGGCACCTTTAGCCTGGGGTGAGGTACTCGGATGGAGGTCTGGAGCTCAGTGCCCAACACTGAGTTCCGCGAGGGAAGGAGATCCTAGGGTACCCAGGGATTGGGTACCCGAATCCGGAAGGCGTAATAGACCGGGGGGAGCTCCTCACTTCGAAGACCTGGTGCAGCATATTGCCAGTGACGAGTGAGCCTCTCGTCGGAGACCGCCTGGAAGGAAATCCCCCCCCGCTCGAAGACCGCAACTCACTTTCAGGGAGGAAAGTGGAGAACACATTGTGTCTGGGCCTACTCGCATCCACACCTCCTTTTCTGTTCTGTTTCTACAAGGGAGTTCAACTGATTGTTTTCATTCGAGAAGAATAAAGGAGTGTTGAACTTTAATGGTGTGGGGCTCAATTCCTGACAGACATTGTTCAAGGTAACTCTCGGTGGAGGCTCCAGGTGCACAGCACTGACCCGAAGGTAAAATAACTTTTCTTACACCACACTGACACCTGTGGTGAAGGCCAGGCGTGGTGTCCCCGCTCCCTTCCCCTCTGAAGGTACCCCTAGACAAGAGACAGACGAGCTGAAGAATAAGAGGGGAGTGAGGAGGGTGCTACACAAGCATTTTTTTTTTTAATCCTGACTGGCAAAACAAGCAGGATTCAAGCCACAGCAGTGTGCAGTACTGCATTTGGCCAGAGGTGGGGGGCGCCAGAGCCGAGCAGAGCCAAGCGGATCCGAGCGGAGCCATTCGGAGTCGTACGGAAATACTCAGAAAAATTGGGAAATACTCCGTTTTCAAGCCTTTTCAAGGTTTTCTGAGTTCCGCCGAGCTCCCCCCGAGCCTTTCCGAGTATTTTCGAGACTTCTATGGGGAAACTCGCTTTGATATGCGAGTGCTTTGAATTACGAGCATTCTCCTGCAACAGATTATGTTCGTAATCCAAGGTTGCACTGTATCATCAAAAAGTTAATTTATTTCAGTAATTCAATTAAAAAAGGGAATCATATATTGTATAGATTTATTATACACAGAGTGTGTATTTATTTCAAGCATTTCTTTCTTTTAATTTTCATTATTATGGTTACAGCTAGTGAAAACCCAAAATCCTGTATCTCAGAAAATTAGAATATTGTGAAAAAATTTAATATTGTAGACTCATGGTGTCAACTCTAATCAGCTAATTAACTAAAAACACCTGTAAAGGTTCCCTGAGCCTCTCTCAGTCTGGTTCAGTAGGTTACACAATCACGGGGAAGACTTCAGACTTGACAGTTGTCCAGAAGACACAAGGAGGGTAAGTCACAAAAGGTCATTTCTAAAGAAGCTGGCTGTTCACAGATCCAAGCATATTAATGGAAAGTTGAGTGGAAGAAAAAAAGTGTGGTAGAAAAAGGTGCACAAGCAACAGGGATAACCACAGCCTTGAGAGGATTGTGCAGCAAAGGCCATTCAAGAATTTGGATGAGATTCACAAGGAGTGGAATACGGCTGATGTTAGTGCTTCAAGAGCCACCACACACAGACGTATCCAGGACATGGGCTACAACTGTCGCATTCTTTGTGTCAAGCCACTCCTGAACCAGAGACAATGCCAAAAGCGTCTTACCTGGGCTAAGGAGAAAGGACTGGACTGTTGCTCACTGGTCCAAAGTCATTTTTTTCCGATGAAAGTAAATTTTGCATTTCATTTAAAAAACAAGGTCCCAAAGTCTGGAGGAAGAGTGGAGAGGCACAGAATCCAAGTTGCATGAGGTCCAGTGTGAAGTTTTTACAATCCGTGATGATTTGGGGAGTCATGTCATCTGCTGGTGTTGGTCCACTGTGTTTTATCAAGTCCAAAGTCAGTGGTGCAGCCGTCTACCAGGAAATTCTAGAGCACTTCATACTTCCTTCTGCTGACCATCTTTATGGAGACGCTGATTTCATTTTCCAGCAGGACTGGGCACCTACCAACACTGCCAAAAGTACCAATACCTGGTTTAATGATCATGGTATCACTGTGCTTGATTGGCCAGCAAACTCGCCTGACCTAAACCCCATAGAGAATCTGTGGGGTATTGTCAATTGGAAGATGAGAGACACCAGACCCAACAATGCAGAAGAGCTGAAGGCCGCTATCAAAGCAACCTGGGCTTCCATAACACCTCAGCAGTGCCACAGGCTGATCACATCCATGCCACGCCGCATTGAGGCAGTAATTCATGCAAAAAGGTGCCCCGACCAAGTATTGAGTGCATACTATACTGTACATGGACATACATTTCAGTAGGCCAACATTTCTGCATTAAAATCCTTTTTTTATTGATCTTATGTTATATTCTAATTTTCTGAGATACTGAAGTTTGGGTTTTCACTAGATGTAAGCCATAATCATCCTAATTAAAAGAACAAAATACTTTGAAATATATCACTTTGTGTGTAATGAATCTATAGATAATATAGGAGTTTCACTTTTTGAATTGAATTACTGAAATAAATTAACTTTTTGATGATATTCAAATTTTTGGAGATGCACATGTATGTCACATGTCCCAGAAGGCTGCAGGACCAATCACAAAGTGCAGTGCAGCTCCTGCATGTGCAGTGGGAAGCCCGGGGGCTTCACAGCCGACTTCCCTTACTAAACATGCTGATTCCAGGGACACGAATACTGGTGAAGAACCAGCCCTGGTGAGAGTGGTACTGGATCCTTGGAGGTAAGTTTTCTTTTATTAAAAAAAGTCAGCAGCTACAGTATTTGTATCTGTTGACTTTTAACTTTTTTTTTTTTTTTTTACACAGCTGGAAGATCCTCTTTAAATACGCCTTGTGTTCTTCACCTGCATAAAATCATTTAGTTTCACAGGGTCATTTGTTGTCTTGACCTATAGTCAGGGCTTTTTTTCAGCGGGAACGCGGGGGAATGCAGTTCCGGCACCTCCTAGACTGACTGTATGTAATGGCAAGGGGTGCTGGGGTGTGCTGCAGGGTATTAATGCTCACTGCTGGGGATCTATTGTTGCTGGGGAGGCCTATTGTTGCTGGCGGGGGAGCTATTGTTGCTGGGGGTATCTTATGTTGCTGGGGGGTCAGTTGTTTCTGAAAGAGATCTACTGTTGGGGGAGGGGTCTATTGTTGATGGTAGCCAGAGAGACAATTAATGCTGGCTGTGTGGAGATCTGTTGATGCTGCTGGCGATTTTGTTGCGGGTGGTCCATTGTTGTTAGGGGGATCTATTGTTGCTGGCTGCAGGGAATCTATTTTACTGCTTTTCTTGATATCATTACCAAATTCCATACAAATTACTTAGCACCACAAAATGATACTTGGTTCTATATTGTCTAAAAGGGACGGTACTGGGAGGTGGGTAGAGGCGGAGAAAAGGGGTGACTCGGAAAGGGGGAGTTCCTGCACCTATTGTCTGAGAAAAAAAGCCCTGCCTATAGTAGAGTAAATCTTCACTTTCCAGTGTCAGCAATTTCTGTTTGTGTTCATACATGAAGCATACAGCACTGCACAGGTTAATGTTTGATCTCTATCTGTAGTGTGAGAACTGACACTTCCTGGGAAGAAACCAATATCCCACAATCCCTGGGTCTCTCAGTCTAGTGCTTTGCAGGTGGAAGCTAAACAGTAATTAGACTGACACAGGTACAAACAGGCAGAGAAACCAGGCTGGAAGAAATGTGTTTAACCACTTAAACCCAGGACCATTTTGTTGCTAAAGGACCAGGCCCCTTTTTGCGATTCGGCACTGGGTCGATTTAACTGACAATTGCGCGGTCGTGCGACGTGGCTCCCAAACAAAATTGATGTCCTTTTTTCCCCACAAATAGAGCTTTCTTTTGGTGGTATTTGATAACCTCTGCGTTTTTTATTTTTTGCGTTATAAACAAAAATAGAGCGAGAATTTTGAAAAAAATGACATATTTTTAACTTTTTGCTATAATAAATATCTCCAAAAAATATATATAAAAAACAATTTTTTTCCTCATTTTAGGCCGATACGTATTCTTCTACATATTTTTGGTAAAAAAAAATCACAATAAGCGTTTATTGATTGGTTTGCGCAAAAGTTATAGCGTCTTCAAAATAGGGGGTAGTTTTATGGCATATTTATTAATATTTTTTTTTTACTAGTAATGGCGGCAATCAGCGATTTTTATCATGACTGCGACATTATGGTGGACACATCGGACACTTTTGACACATTTTTGGGACCATTGGCATTTTTACAGCGATCAGTGCTATAAATATGCACTGATTACTGTAAAAATGACACTGGCAGTGAAGGGGTTAACCTCTAGGTGGCGCTGTAGGGGTTAAGTGTGACCTAATGAGTGATTCTTACTGTAGGGGGGCGTGGCTTGGCGTGTGACGTCACTGATCGTCGTTCCCTATGACAGGGAACAGACGATCACTGACATGCCACTAGGAAGAACGGGGAAAGGTTTGTTTACACTTACCTCTCCCCGTTCTTCAGCTCTGTGACCCGATCACGGGACACCGGCGGCAATAGGGCCCGCGGGTCCTGCGGGCTATGTCATGGAGCTTCAGACCGGGTCGCGCGCGACCTGCGGCGCGTGCGCGACCCACGGATGGGTTCTTAAAGGGGACAAACCTGTACACCCATGTGCCTGTCTGTGCCATTCTGTCGACGTACATCGTCGTGCGGCGGTCCTTAAGTGGTTAATCACATTAGCACTCACTGGATAGTTTCTCTTTAAACCCGAGAGATGGTTGTGCGTGAAAATCCCAGTAGATCAGAAGCTTTTGAAATACTCAGACCAGCCCGTCTGGCACCAATGGCCATGCCACGTTTAAAGTCACTTAAATCTTTTCTTCCCCATTCTGATGCTTGGTTTGAACTTCAGCAAGTCATCTTTACCACATCTAGATGCCTAAATGCATTGAGTTGCTGCCATGTGATTGGCTGATTACCAATTTGTGTTACCAAGCAATTGAACAGGCGTACTTATAAAAAGGGCCGGTGAGTGTATGTGCCTGCAGTTAAGCCTTTAAGACTGACTGGCTAAGTAATAAGAAATTACGATAATATTTCCATGCATTTTGTCGTTTTTCCCATTTTACTTTGCCACAGTCTGTGTTCTTATTGTGATACATGATGCAGGAGGATGAAGGAAGTTCCAACCTTCTGTCTTGTTAATCCTGCCCGCAGCTAAGCATGACTTTTAACCTGATTAATTTTAACTATGAGATGATTGGAAATGTTTTTGGCCTGGGAACATTTCCAACAGACTGATTTGGGAATGGTGCAATTCTTTGTAACAGGAGAAGAAAAACAGATATCTGGGATGCACTGAAGGCTCTTACAGTAGAGTTTGATATAAAAAAGATGAAGTTGTAATGATCCAATGTTCTATTTCATTTCCTTTGACCTCTGACCACATGATTGCTTCTTCTTTAGTATGAACACGAATTTTTGCCTGTTATTCACTTTTAAATTTTTATTTTAGAAATGTTGTATGCTTCACTACAAATCTAATCAATATAATATGAATTAATTTGCTGGTCTCCTTTGCTTATGATTTTCCAGGCACTTGATGCCTTGCTTGAGGTTGCTTGAGGTTGTTGTGGCTTCGAAAAGAGAGGAAGGATAAACTCATCTTTTAAGGCTTGGAAGAAATGAAAATTAAGCTAGAGCTCCAACCAATCTTTTCATGTAATAGGGAAATGTTAGAACTTCCATCAGTGTCCCTGGTTGGGCAGGTATTCCCTCACTTTCCCTTACTTACTATCCTCCCAAAATTACCCTCAACAGAGATAGAAGACAACAGCAAAACCCTTCCCCAAAGCCAATTTTCCATTAGGTAATGTAGGACTGGAGCGGTGAGCCATAGGCAGCAGATAAAAAGAGGTATAATTATCATGCAAGACATGTTACCTTCCATTCCCAGGGCTTTTTTTCAGCTGGAACTTGGTGGAACTCAGTTCTACCACCTTTGGCTCAGGCTCTCTGCCTACCACTATCACCTGTAAACACAAAAGTCACCTACAGTGGAGGTACTAGAGCTGGTTGGGTGCCGCCTCAGCTTAATACAGTAACAAAAGTAAGATATGTGGACGATGGTGGAGCTTTTAAGGAAGGGGGGAGGGGTTGGCATGGAGAGGTCAGAGCTGAAGATGGGTGAAAGTGGGATGTGGATGGCGGATGCAGAGGTAGGCGGCTGTGGAAGAAGGCTGAACTCTGCACTCTCTTTGTGGTGCACCCCTGAACTCTGCACTCTGTATGTAATTCACTCCTGGTGTTTAATGCCCCTTCCACTGTTAGTGAAATTTAACCACACTATTAACCCACTATGTAATGAGGTTTGGAGGGTGTGTGTGTGAGGGGGTTTCAGGGGGATCGTGATTGAGTTCCTGCACCTATTTTCTGAGAAAAAAAACCCTGTCCATTCCTATATATGTATGTATAATGTATGTAGCGCTATCCCTGCAGGAGCAACTGGTTATTTGGGCCTATTTCCCAAACTCACTGCATGCACAGCCAAGTACATTGTATTTTGGACACTCTTCTTTTGGCTTAAGAATCAGTATAGGGGTTTCTTGCGTCTTCTTTTTTTTTTCTACTGGGAACAGGAACTTGGATATGGATGGGGAGCATGGGATACCCCAGAACTGTGGAGATACACCATTTGAGTACAGCTAGGTTTCTGGCTGCTCTGTACTGTAATGCAGGCTGTATAACACAACTCTGGAGGCAATGTATTCTCCTGGTTGACTTGTACAGCTCCTGGCCATCTTGCACAGCTCCTGGCTGTACTAAGCATGCTTTTCGCAGTATGGCGTGTTCCTGGTTGTCTTGCTCAACTCCTGGCTGCACTGCCAGGATCAAACTACCCTACAGTCACATTTCTTCTGTATAGCAGGATCCCAGAAGGGTTGGACTCCCTTCCACAAAGATGATAAATATTATTTTTATCATCAGTGGTTGATACATTAGGTACACACCTGAATATTTAAAGGGGAGGACAGGATAGCTCTGTTTGCGGATGATGTCCTGTTCTTCTTATGAGATGTTGAATCTTCATTAAATACAGTGATGCAAATGGTTGGGGAGTTCGGATGATTTTCGGGTCTGGTCATCAACTCGGATAAATCGGCCTTGCTACCGGTTGACCCACTTGGTGCCCAGACATTGCCTGGAACTTCCCAGCTAAAAGTAGCTACAAAACTGAAATACCTGGGGATTTGGATTACGAGCGACATAAACCAGTACGTCAATAACAATATAGCCCCATTATTACTCAAACTAAAACAAAAAATAGATATTTAGAACCGACTCCCTCTATCTATAGCAGGGCGTTGCAACTTAATAAAGATGATATGGCTACCACAGATATTATATTTGTTCCACAACTCCCCGATCTGGATAGGTCAAAAGTGGTTTAAGAGAATAGAATCCCTTTTTAGGGAATTAATGTGGAAGGGGGGCCAATCCAGGATTAGTCTGCAAACGATGCAACTACCGACTACAGAAGGGGGATGACGGTTCCGCACACAAGATCATATTTTTTAGCATCCAAGCTACAACATCTAGCGGGATGCGGAACCGCAAAAGGTAGGGAATTCCAGTGGCAGAATGATGTTAACGGGGGCCAAACATAGCATACTAGTGGAGGCTTTAGAGGCAGACTCATTTATCCATAGATGCCCGACTATAAAACTAGTCAGTAAAGTATGGCACGTAACGAAGGCATTGCTTGGGTATAGTGGGGTAACAGAGTTTACCCCCCTATGGAACAATAAAAACTTGGCGGAAGTAAGGGGCATAGAGAAACCCAGGGAATGGGAATGACAGGGTATTAATCGACTAGCTCACCTGTATGAGGGTAATTTCATGAAAAAGTTCCCAGACTTAAGACGCAAATTCAATATATCAAATAAGACGTTCTTCTAATTCCTCCAGATTAGACATGCCATCCAAGCACAGTTTAGGTCACAAATAATCAAATGGATCTAAGTCCCTACCCTCCAAAAAATAATCATGACAAATACATCTAAAGGTCTAATCTCTGATATGTACACTAGACTAGAAGCTAGAGCAATAAGTAGAGCTGGACCCTCTAACAGCAGAGCAGGATGGGAAAGAGATGTGGGAACAGTAACTACCGAACAATGGGAAAAGATCTTAGAACGGGGAGCACTGGTCTCAATTTCTCCCGCGCAGAAATTATCCCACCTCTTTCTAATGCCCCCAAAACATTTTTTCAACTTGGGTAGAGACAAAACGATGAATGCCCCAGGTGTAAGGCGACAGGAGATTTTATACACATGGTTTGGAAGAGACCAAAGCTATTTAGATATTGGGAGGAGATAATAGATAGGGTAAACAAAATCTTTAAGACCACATTAGAAACCGTGGCCAAAACCTGCCTTCTAGGGAGCACGGAGGAAAGTTGAGTCCCGCCAGGCACTATGGAAGTAGTGCTGAGATGCCTATTTCAAGCGCGTAAGCTAATCGCACGGAAATGGCAGGCACAGACCCCCCCAACAGTGGAAAATTGGGTCGAGACTATTAACTTAATGATTTGGAGAGAGAGTGGCATTTATCAGACAGGGCAACTATGGAAAATTTGAGAGAATGTGGAGGCCTTGGTTGGAGGAGATGGGGTGCCCCCCCATAAGGGGATGGCGCTGAGTTAAAGGGAATTCCTCCCTTGTTCTCCGCCACCCCCCCCCCCCGCTCTGGATCCCCCCCACCTCCATGAGATCCGGGATGTCCTACCACTGCTGGTATTATTTAAGAATACGTTTTTCCTTTTTTTGTCTTCTTTTCCCTCTCTCGGACTGCCTTTTTTTTTGCATCCACCTTTAGGGGTGCCTCCCTATTCCCTTTCCCTTGATATCTTGCAGTCAAGAATGTAGTTTAGTTTCTACAGAAAGGTAATGGAAAGCTAGAGTCAAGGCATGGAAAGAATCAGAGTCCCTGTGAGCCCACCAGCAGGTCCACGAGGAGCGGGTCTGCTCTGGGTTGTTGCTGTTGGCTGCCACTAGGGTCTCCATATTTATAATTCCTTTAAGAATCTAGGCCCATTCTACAATATGTGAAGGAGATGCCCATGTCCAAACATGGGAAATCGTGACTTGTGGTGCTAAGAGACAGTGCCTGAGGATGCCTTTCTAAAGCCTGGTAAATACCATCAGTTTTTATTCATTCAGCCCAGCAGGCTGAACAAAAAAGAACTGAGCAGCTTGTGTGTAGGTCTCTCTCTATACTAACTATTAAATGTTAGTACAGCAATCTCCCCACTTTGTTATTGTGGTCTGACAGGGGGACTGCCCCCTGCCAGAACACCCCAGTCAACGCTCACAGCCATTGACTGAGAGTGCGGATTGGATGCCGATCGGCTGCTGGTTTTCCAGCACACTTGTTCAACAGAAGCCGGTCGTGAGATCGGCTTCTATCAAACAAGGGCCTATACACATGGGAATGTTGCCTGGTATCTACTGTATCTGTTGATTTCAGATTATATTTGGCCCATGTGTATGGGGATTTAATGTTGGATATGGATCCAGGAATCATCGTCCACTCTGGGGAGGCTAAAATATCTGATATGCACATATTATTGCATGTGGTAAAAAATGGGCTCAGACCAATTTTGTTAACATAGTGCAGTAACCAGTGGTGGCTGGTGTTTTTTTTTGGGGGCAGCAAACAACCACCCCCTCGCGCGCCCTCTCCCTGTCTGCCTGTCAGTCTGGCACTTACCCCATCTAGGTGGCAGGTGGTGGGCATCGGATATCAGCATCGGGCATCTGCAGCAGACAGCAGGCATCGGGCATCAGCATCGTGCATGGGCAGTGGGCATCTAGCAGCAGGCATCAGCATTGGGCATAGGCAACGGGCTTGGGCATTGGACAGCGGCTCCTGTGTCCTTTCCTCCATCACATCGGTCGTGCGTCTCCTCCCCTTCTTCTAGACGTCCAATAGGATTGCCTGTCCTTTCAGCCAATCGGGTGATGGCTCTCAAGACCCGCTTCCTGATTTCTGGGAGGAGGATCAGTGTTACAATAGCGAATATTCATTCACTATAGCAACACACCTGGGTGGGATCCGTTCACATTCTCTGCGCCCGGAGCCCACCCTATTTTGAAGTCTAATAGAGTCTCTGGCTCTAATCAGGTGCTTCAAAAAAACAAGGGTCTGGACGCAAGGATAAGGGGGGGGCATGGATACGGGGGAGCGCTGCCCGTGCACCCTTAATGGACAGGCTGCCCCTGGTGGGAGCATTGCCCACCACTGTATTTGGGCATTGGGGTGCCACTGAATGAATGGCACAGCAATGTGGATCATGCATTACCATGTACTGTGCACATTTTACTTCTTTTTGCTACAATGTACATGTCTGAGTAAGCCCTCAATAATTCAACCCCAATAAATTCTTGCCATCTTCCCACAGAGTCTTGCCATCTTCAGAAGTTTTCAGATGACTCTGCGGTAGTGGCAAGTATCAGGTATGGGGAAGAGACTGAGGATAGGACTGCGATGGGGAACTTTGTCACATGGTGTGAAGATAATCATCTGTATCTAAATGTGACAAAGACAAAGGAGCTTGTTGTGGATTTCAGAAAGAGGAAAGCACCAGTGACCCCAATCTCCATCTGAGGAGTGGATGTGGTGGTAGTAGAGAGTTACAAGTATCTGGGGGTGCACATAGAAGATAATAAACTGGACTGAAGTAAGAACACTGAGGTGCTCTATAGGAAGGGCCAGAGCTGCCTCTATTTTTTGAGAACATCTGCTGACAATACTGAAGATGTTTTGGTGGCCAGCGCTCTCCTGTATGCTGTGGCCAGCGCTTTCCTGTATGCGGTGGCCAGCGCTCTCCTGTATGCAGTGGCATGCTGGGGAAGCAGGCTTAGGGTGGCTGACACCAACAGACTCAACAAACTGATTCGCAAGGCCAGTGATGTTGTTGGATTGGAGTTGGACTCTTTAACAACAGTGTTGGAGAGAAGAATATTGTTCAAGGTACGTTCAATCTTGGACAACTCCTCCCACCCACTCCACAATACGCTGGTCAGTCTGCGGAGTTCCATCTGTGACAGATTGTTACAACCACGATGCACCACAGGATGACAGAGGAAATCATTTTTGCCTGTGGCCATCAATTTATATAATTCTTCTCTGTGAGGGCTGGAGGTGAAAATTTAATTCTGGTTTATGATCAAGATTTTATGTTGTTTTTATAGTACCGTATATACTTGAATATAAGCTGAGTTTTTCAGCACATTTTTTTGTGCTGAAAATGCCCCCCTCGGCTTATACTCAAGTCAACTTTTTGTGCCTCATCTCCCGGACTTTGGGGACTCAGTACCGGCAAACTTGGCACACACGTAGCCCCACTCTTCCTCTACAAGTGTGCAAAGTTTGTTGTCCGAGGGACCTACGGCCGGGGAGCACCGATTTTTCAAATCCGGGCACCCCTTCCATAGACTCTAATGTTAAATGGTAATTTCTCTGGTGAATTTAGGAACCCGGTACTGGCCAGTCGTAGGTCCCCTGGACCAGAAACATATCACACATGTAGTCCCACTTCTCCTATACAAGTGTGCAAAGTTTGTTGTCTGGAGGACCTACGGCCGGGGAGCACCGATTTTTCAAAGCCGGGCACCCCTTCCATAGACTCCCATGTTAAACGTCAGTCTAGTCATGGACACAGTGAGGCATGGGCACAGTGAGGCATGGGCACAGTGAGGCATGGACACAGTGAGGCATGGACACAGTGAGGCAAAGTGAGGCATGCAGATGGACATCCTAGGCTTATACTCGAGTCAATACGTTTTCCCATTTTCTTGTGGTAAAATTAGGTGCCTCGGCTTATATTCGGGTCGGCTTATACTCAAGTATATACGGTATGTTGGTATTATGTTAATTATTATTTGGGGTAATGTTAGAAAAAGTGGTGTATTTATTTGCATTTGGTAGTTTGATTTTCTGTTACTTTAATGTGTTATTTATTCTGTGTTGTGTTGTATTTTTATTGTATGGATGGTTTATTAGTGTAGTTTTAGCCACTTAAGGACAGGAAGATTTTGTCCCCTTAATGACCAGGCCATTTTTTGAGATTCTGCACGGAGTCGCTTTAACTGACAATTGCGCGGTCGTGCGACGTTGTACCCAAACAAAATTAATGTCCTTTTTTCCCACAAATAGAGCTTTCTTTTGATAGTATTTGATCACCTCCGCGGTTTTAATTTTTTGCGCTATAAACACAAAAATAGCGACAATTTAAAAAAAAAACTCTGTTTTTTACTGTTTGCTATAACAAATATCCCCAAATATTATTTTTTTTTATATAATTTCTTTATCAGTTTAGGCCAATATGTATTCTTCTACATATTTGTGGTAAAAAAAATAGCAATAAGCGTATATTGATTGGTTTGCGCAAAAGTTATAGCGCCTACAAAATAGGGGATAGATTTATGTCATTTTTATTATAATTTTTTTAACTAGTAATGGCGGCGATCTGTGATTTTTAGCGGGACTGCAACATTGCGGCGGACATATCGGACATTTTTTACACTTTTTTGGGACCATTGACATTTATACAGCGATCAGTGCTATAAAAATGCATTGATTACTGTATAAATGTCACTGGCAGGGAAGGGGTTAACACTAGTGGGTGATCAAGGGGTTAAATGTTCCTTAGGAGGTGTTTCTAACTGTGGGGGTTGGGGACTGACTGGAGAAGGAGAAAGATGGCTGTTCCTAATCACAAGGGACAGCAGATCTGTCTCTCCTCCCCTGTTCTTGCTCTCTGTGGAGCGATCGCAGGTGGCCGGCGGACATCGCGGCCGACCGGCCATGCGCATTGGCTCCAGCGTCGCGCGCGTACACGCCCCCTACAGCTTTTAGAGCGGGCGACGTACAATGATGGCGATTCGCCCAGGAGAGCCAACCTGCCTGGTCTTAAAGCGGTTATTTGTTTTATTTGGTGCTAATGGCTGTTATTTGTAATTCTGTGTGGCTGTGTAGCAACAATTTCCCAATTTCCCTTTGGGATTACTAAAATATTCTGAATTCTGTATTCTTCATCATACAGTATGTATTACTAGAGCTTAATACCTAATTTGTTCACTTGTGAAATGCCAGATCATCCCCACATCCATTACGCATGGTTCATAAATGTGAAAAGGTTTACCCCGAACATTTAATACATAACACAACCAACAACCTCAAACAATTTCTACTGTTATCTGTGTAACCTTTAAAAAAACTAAATAAATTAAAGAACAAAAAAAAAAAAAAGAAATTGTGATTTTCGGTTCACCCTTATTAAAAAGAATATATATATATATTTAAGTCAGAATATGTCTGTGCAGTAAATCTTCAATACTGCAACCCCCGACTATTTATTCTCAAAGGAAAATGACCCTACAGTCTTTTACATATGAGTAACTGCTGTGCCAATGCCCACCTTTATCTGCATTAAACAAAAAATAAATAAAAAAATTGGGGCCTTGCTGACATTACTTTGCTGGAAAAAATAAATGAATATCTCAGCTCATTGCGAAGAGCAGACTTGGTATTTGTTTGGCCAGCGTAACCTTTGCTGCAGCCCTTTTAGATTAGGTGCAGTACATGGAAAATTGTGCTCTTACTGTACTCCATAAATCATACCTACCAATTTTTCTTTAAAGGGGTATGTAAATATCAGTGTACCAGGTGGGTAAACAACACTAACCTCGTACAAATGGCTTGAAAATTGAAGAAAAGCACATTATTTTGCTGCTGAAATTGCTTTTGAAGCCCAGAACAAGGGCGAGGGTTGGAGAATACAGAGTAATTTCTTTGCTCCGTATATGGAAAATTTGTTGATGATAACCACACTGGACAGTGCGCCGTTGTTTCTCTGTTCTTACAATGATCAAAGATATCATTGCTTTATATTACTTTTCTTGTTGTAAATTTAGGATGGCTGTGGCTCTCTAGTGATGGCCATTATCTGACAGCTTCAGGACTTCAGCTTCTTAACTCTGGATATGATACTTTTATATATTTTATTACGGTATATTGTTACACTATATTATATTATGGAATGGGCATGGTGAATTAAATATTTTTATTCCTTTTCCATTTTTATTCCACTCTTCTGGGGCACAGAAGAGTGATGCCCCATTTTTTATTATACAAGGGCTTTACCAAAAATAATGCAAAAGATGGCATAACTTTGTTTATTAACTTACATTGGTTGTTCACATTTCACATTCTGGTAGAGTAAAGCAACCCATAGAAAGAAAATTGCTTGATACCCTCATCAACATTGCCTCCTACAGTGCTATTGTATTCTGTTGGTGGGGGGAGGGGGGGGTGTACGCGAGGAGCCTTCCCGGGCAGCAGAACACAATGATTACTGTAATTGCATGTAAAAAAAACATAAAGGTTGGTTGTACCCAAGTCGATCTACACTATATTACCAAAAGTATTGGGACACCTGCCTTTACACACACATGAACTTAAAGTGATTGTAAAGTCTAGTTTTTTTTTCTATTAAAATAACAAATATGTTATACTTACTTGCTCTGTGCAGTTGGTTTTGCACAAAGCAGCCTGGATCCTCCTCTTCTCGGGTCCCTCTTCTGTGATCTGGCCCCTCCCTCCTGCCGAGTGCAACCACAGCAAGCAGCTTGCTATGGGGGCACCCGAGTCGAGCTGCAGCTCCGTGTATCCATTCAGACACTGAGCTGCGGCCCCACCTCTCTCTCTCTCCTGATTGGCTAACTGAGTTTGATTGACAGCGGCGGGAGCCAATGGCGCCAATCAGGAGGGAGAGTCCCGGACGGCCGAGGGACTCGTGGACATTGCTGGACAGAGATGGGGCTCAGGTAAGTATTAGGATAAAAAAACCTTCTGACTTTAAAACCACTTTAATGGCATCCCAGTCTGAAGCCTAGTACACACGGCCGAGAATCTTGTCGCAAAAAAAACGTTGTTTCTTTTTCGTACATCACGGGACACAGAGCGACATAGTCATTACTAATGGGTTATATAGTTACCGTCAGGTGCTGGCACTGGCAACTTCCAAAACCGGAAGTACCCTCCCCTATATAAGCCCCTCCCATCCGGGAGCACCTCAGTTTTTTGCCAGTGTCTAAGGTGTTGGCCAAGAAGAAACGTGTTTTTCACTGAGCTTGCGTACAGGTTCTTTTGGGCCTCAGTAAGCTATTCCGGATCCGACCAAAAAAGCTTCATAGCTAAACGGTCGGTACCCGGGCCTTGCAGAGAAGAGCAAGGTTCTGCCTGTAATGCTTCTCTTAGGAGAGCTGGACCCTGGGATCCAGAGCTCTGGTCATACCCACGACCAAGATGTTTTCTGTGCAGGGTGCTATACAGGTCCAGGGGAGTGGAATCCTTGGGAACCCGGTCCCTGAAGGTTTGATTACAATGCCTGCCGTGATAGGTGAAGTTTGGGCTTTTGTGGACCAAACAAAGTCCTGCGGCGGGGAACAGGTAAGTGGGGGCCCCCAGGAACTTGGTTCTATTGGGGGACCCCCAAGCCTAATTTGTCTTTCTGTCTGTTACCTAACGGTATTCCCGCTAATATCTGTGCATGCCTGTAACTACTAAAAAAATGTAATAATTTTTAATGGTGGTCAAGAAAAAAAAAAAAAGAAAAAAAAAGGAATGTTTTTTTATATATGTTTAGTATATTAAACTGCGGTACCTGTGTTTGTTCACTAGAGGCCGCTGTGGAATGTTTTTCTTGTCATATGGACTAGTTTCTTCTCAGAGAACAAAGTCCAGGCAGCTGGTGAGTTCTCCTACAGGAAACTGTTTCCTCTGCCATGTTGCAGTGTTCGTCTATCCCCCGGCCTGCGGCAAAGGGGGCCCTGGCTCCTGTCCCTGGTTTCCATGTTTGAAAATTAGCGCCGAGGCGCACGTGGCCGCGCGCGTGCGCGTGCACGCGCCTCTATATATAGAGGTGGCCGGAAAAAGGGGCGGGGCCTGGGGATGACGCTCTGTGCGCGCCGCAGCGCTTCTGCGCATGTGCGGGCGTCCCAGCAGGTTTTTAAAAAGCCACATTATTGCAGTAAGCTGGCTATGAAGTACAGAGACAGAGCTGGCAACATTTAAAGGCATACAGCAAGCGGTTGATACAGGCATCCCCTAGAAAGGCACATTAGTAGACACCAACTGTTATATAGCAGCAATTGTGCTAGACTATTCTCAGTAAAAGTGGTGTATTACGGCTGGAATACCTCAGCTTTAGGCTTAGGAATATGCCGTCCAGTAGCTCCGGAACTGAATCTTCCAGGAAGCGAAGGGGGTCTCATCGGGCTCTGAGGATCTTGGGCATACTCCTGCTGCACCAGTCTCCCCTGAAGTTCAGAGGTAAGTGACCGTAGAGACCCCGCAGGGGTACTTGGTACTGTGGCTGTCCTCAGTCACCTGCTCCTGTGTATGTAACAGAGGAGGTTTTTTCCTCAGCTCTGGGAGGATTAGAGAGAGATTGTCAAAATTTATCGCTGCCTCCCTGTCAGGGAAAGCACGCCCGATCTCCGTCTCCTCCTTCAGAGTGCCTGTTAGCAGAGCAACAGTCCCATACAGGGATCGACCTGCCTGAAGGGGATCAGGATAAGGTTGATTCTGTTATAGAGGAATCAACAGTGGGGGAACCTTTTCTCAGCATCTCAAGCTGAAAGATTATGGGTTCAGTCTCTGACTAACATGGTCCGATCAGCATTTAAAAATGCACCTTGCGGAACCATCAACCACTACTGTATCCTCGTTGGGGTCGCTAGAAGCCCCCAGACTGTTTGTTCTTTTCCACTTCACCCTTTACTGAAAGGGCTCATTTACCAGGATTGGGAACGTCCTGAGAAAATATTTATTCCCCTAAGAGATTTCCGGTGGTCTATCCCATGGAGGATAAGTTCATCAAAAAAAAAAAAAAAATGGAAGGTCCCTACAGTGGACGCAGCCATCTCTTGTATGTATAAATCACTGACATGTCCAGTGGATAATGTCCAAATGTTCAAGAACCCAATAGATAAAAGATTGGAGTCCTTATGAAAATCTGCTTGGTGATACAACCAGCAGTAGCAGCTATTGGGGTCTGCTAAGCAGTGAAGGATCAGTTGAAACAGGTCTTGAGGGACTTGACAGATCAGCAGGCTTTGCCCTAGCTGATCTACCTAGAGCCTTAGGCTTTGCGGTTGACGCCATAGAGGATTCAGTCCATCAGGCCTCCCGCCTTACGCTGTCTATAGTACATATGCGTAGGCTCCTATGGCTCAAAAACTGGTCTACTGAAGCTCCCTGTAAAGAATGGCTGGTTAGCGTCCCATTTCATGGTGAACGCTTATTCAGGGAAAACCTGGACAAATATATCCAGAAAATTTCCAGCGGTAAAAATACGCTCTTGCCGGTTAAAAGCAGAGTTAGAGGTCCCTCTTTAAGAGGCCTGCTTCTCCAGTCCCTGGGGCATCGGCTGTGTAACAGTTCCGACGGCCTCCTCGGTTAAATCCCGGGGGTAAAAAACAGGGACAGTAGCAGGGTAATGAGAAACCCTGGGTCAGGGGAGGTACAAAACCTCCCCCAAAGTTAAATTCATTGAAGCCCCCACTCAGTCGGGTGGGGGGAGGACTCCAGTTGTTCGCAGGAGACCTGGCGGGACACGATCAAGACAGATAGGTGCTCTCCGCAGTAGGTTTGGGATACAGTTTGGAGTTAAAAGACTCCCCTCCTTCCCATTTTGAGGTCAAACGTGCCAAGGGATCCCCGGAAGAGAGAGTCCCTCCTGTTGGCACTAGAACAACTATTGCTCCAAGGAGTAATTATGGAGGTTCCCCTGGAAGAATGAGGGTTCGGGTTTTACTCAAACCTCTTTACAGTCCCGAAGCAAACGCGGACGGGAGGCCCATATTAATTCTAAAAAGGGCTATACAAATTCCTGTATATCAGGACTTTCCGATGGAGTCGATCCGATCGGTGGCCACTGCCCTACAAGGGGAGGATTGGTTAGCCACGATCGACATCAAAAATGCTTATTTGCACATTCCCATCTTTCCAGTCCACCAAAAAATTTCTACGCTTTGCAGTAGAAGGGCGCCATTTTCAGTTCAGAGCCTTACCCTTCGGTTTGGCCACAGCACCAAGAGTGTTCACAAAAATTCTGGCCCTTTATTGGCCAATCTAAGAACACAAGGTGTAATGATAATGGCATATCTGGATGACTTGTTGCTGATAGACCACTCAGTGAAAAAACTAGACGTGGTCGTTCACAAGACGATCAAGTATCTGGAATCTCACGGTTGGATTATCAACCGAGACAAGTCAGCCCTAAAAACCAGTCAAAAGTCTGGAATACTTGGGGCTAAGGTTGGATTCAGGCCAGAGAAAAATATTCTTGCCTCGAGGAAAGGTGTTGTCTTTGAAAGATTTGATCCACTTAGTGGGTACAAAAAAGACAGCCGTCCATACGCCTGTATATGAGGCTGCTGGGAAAAATGGTGGCATCATTCGAAGCAGTACCCTACGGTCAATTCCATTCAAGGAATTTGCAAGGGGCCATACTGTCAGCCTGGAACAAAAAAGTTCAGGCCCTAGACTTACAATGTCCTTGTCCCCTTCCGTTCGCAAGAGCCTCCGTTGGTGGTTGGTTCCCCAGAATCTGGAAAAAAGGAAATCCTTCAGTCCGATTTCTTGGAAGGTGGTCACTACAGATGCCAGCCTTATAGGCTGGGGAGCAGTATTGGAGCAATAGTCTCTCCAGGGCAGATGGTCGGATGCAGAAAAGGCCCTGCCCATCAATCTCTTAGAGATACGAGCAGCCCGGTATGCCCTAGTAGCATGGACATCCAAACTCCAAGGGTCCCCTGTCAGAATTCAATCAGACAATGCCACAGCAGTGGCATATATCAATCATCAGGGGGGCACCAGGAGTCGTGCAGCCCAGAGGGAAGTAAATTACATCCTGAAATGGGCAGAAAAATATGTCCCAGCCATATCTGCGGTATTCATTCCAGGAGTGGAGAATTGGAAGGCGGACTTTCTAAGTCGCCAGCAATTAGGCCCAGAGGAAGGGTCCCTTCACCCCGAGGTTTTCTGGACAATATGTCAGCGGTGGGGAACATCGGATGTAGATCTTCTAGCATCCAGATTCAACGCAAAGGGGGACAGGTTTGTCTCTCGGACAAGGGATCCCCTAGCTTGCGGCTCGGATGCCCTAGTGTTCCCTTGGGATCAGTTCAAGCTGATATATGCATTCACACCGCCACAATGGTTACCTCGATTACTCCGCAGAATCAGGGTAGAAAAGAAACCAGTGATTCTGGTGGCTCCAGCGTGGCCCCGAAGAGCGTGGTATGTGGAGATTGTAAAAAGTCAGTGGGGAGTCCTGGGACTTTCCCACATCGTCCGGACCTGCTTTCGCAAGGACCGATATACCACCCTTCCTTACCAGCCCTAGGTTTGACGGCCTGGCTATTGAAGCCCACATTCTAAAAAAGAGAGGGCTCTCTAATTCTGTGGTATCTACCATGATCAATGCCAGGAAGCCGGTATCCAGGCAGATCTACTATAGAATCTGGAAGGCGTACATCGCCTGGTGTGAGGCCAAGAAATGGCATCCACGTAAGTACGTAATAGGTAGGAGTCTGGACTCCCTACAATGGGCTGTAGATAGGAAGCTTGCCTTGAGTACTATCAAGGGTCAGATTTCGGCCTTGTCAATATTTTTTCAAAGGCCCTTGGCTTCGCATTCACTAGTCAAAGCCTTTATACAAGGAGTGATGCGTATTAGTCCTCCGGTTAATATTCCCATATGTCCATGGGATCTAAACTTGGTTCTGTCGGTTCTACAGAAACAACCATTTGAACCATTACAGCATATTTCCTTGGTGCTTCTCACCAGGAAATTGATTTTTCTAGTAGCCATTTGTTCGGCTAAAAGAGTATCGGAATTAGCAGCTATGTCCTGTAGGGAGCCATATCTGGTTATCCATAAGGACAGAGTAGTGTTACGTCCTCATCCAGCCTTTCTTCCTAAGGTGGTATCGAGGTTTCATTTGAACCAAGATGTGGTTCTTCCTTCTTTTTTCCCCAAACCTACTTCGGTGGAGGAAAAGTTATTGCATTCTTTGGATGTAGTAAGAGCAGTTAAAGCTTATCTAAAAGCCACTGCTCAGATTCGCAGAACGGATACTTTGTTTATTCTGCCGGAAGGCCCCAGAAAGGGTCAGGCAGCGTCAAAATCTACTTTAGCCAAGTGGATTCGACAGGTCATTATGCAAGCTTATGGCTTGAGAAGGAGACCGCCTCCGTTCAAAGTTAGAGCGCACTCCACGAGAGCAGTTGGAACTTCATGGGCAGTGCATCACCAGGCCTCCCTGGCTCAAATCTGTAAGGCCGCAACGTGGTCTTCAGTTCACACGTTTACTAGGTTCTACCAGGTGGACGTTAGAAGTCAGGAGGATGTCGCCTTTGGGCGCAGTGTGTTGCAGGCCGCAAAAGATCCTCATGTCTGATAGCGCTCAGCTTATATATGGTGTATCCCCCCCCCTCATTTGGCATTGCTTTAGGACATCCCATTAGTAATGACTATGTCGCTCTGTGTCCCGTGATGTACGAAAAAGAAAATAGGATTTTTATAACAGCTTACCTGTAAAATCCTTTTCTTGGAGTACATCACGGGACACAGAGCTCCCACCCCTCTTTTGGGGACACTTATTGCTTTGCTACAAAACTGAGGTGCTCCAGGATGGGAGGGGCTTATATAGGGGAGGGTACTTCCGGTTTTGGAAGTTGCCAGTGCCAGCACCTGACGGTAACTATATAACCCATTAGTAATGACTATGTCGCTCTGTGTCCCGTGATGTACTCCAAGAAAAGGATTTTACAGGTAAGCTGTTATAAAAATCCTATTTTTTCTCGACGGGTTCCTTGTCAAGCTTGACGAGATTCTTGTCAATCTTTCCTTGCATACACACTGTCAATCCAAAATCTCGTCGTTGTAAAGCGCAGTCACGTACAACACGTACGACGGCAGTATAAAAGGGAAGTTTTATTCCAATGGCGCCACCCCTTGGGCTGCTTTTGCTGATCTCGTGTTACCGCGTGTTAGTAAAAGTTTGGGGAGAGACGATTCGCGCTTTTCAGTCTTCGTGCTTTCAGTTCGTATTCTGCGGTTCAGTTTGTGCTTGTGGGTTCGTATCTTGTCTTTCAGGGCATGTAGTCAGGTCGTATCTGTTTTACAGTGCGTTCTTGTCCGCTCGTTTCTGATTTTCAGGTCGTTCTTCATAGGCCTTGCTGTTCTTAAGTGCGTTCTGTTTAGTACGTTCTAGCCATGTTGCGGGTATGTTCTTGTCATAGAGTTCGTGCTGTGTGGGCGCTAGGTGTTGGTCTGCTTGTCTTGGACCAAGACCAGTCCATGAACAGGGTGAGGAGGAGTTCATGGACCAAGAATTGGTTGCTCCAGCGGGACCAATTCTCTCACATGCCTCTGCTGCGGGAGATTCAGGAGAACAATCCTGATGACTACAGGAATTTTCTTAGGATGTCTGACCCCGTTTTTCAGCACCTGTTTGCTTTGGTGTCCCCATATATCACCAGGCAGGACACCGTTATGCGGGAAGCCATCAGTGCTGAGCAAAGGCTCATCGCCACGTTGCGATACCTGACGACTGGGAGAAGTCTGCAGGACCTGAAGTTCACGACAGGCATCTCCCCCCAGGCTCTGGGCCTCATAATCCCAGACACCTGTTCTGCCATCATCCAAGACCTGCAGGAGGACTATATGAGGGTAGGTTTTCTCCTTTAACATCACATTCTATGTATTTAATGTATGATAATGTATTGTATTTCTTTCATCCTTCCCTAATTACCATGATTGTAATATGCTGTGAATGTCCCATTTGTCCCCATGCATGCTGTAAGTTTTTAAGGCCCCTTTTTTGGCCTACATGCATATTTTCCTTCACTTACCTCTCCAGCATGCTATCCTGGGCCCAAACACACCTAGCCTAGTCTGTTTACAATGTATTTTGTCAGCTCCATTGTAGTGCTCCCCCCCCCCTCAAATGGTTTCTAAAGTATAATTTTTTCAAACTAATATTTTTTGGGGGGGGGTCCCAAACTCATCTACCCCCCCAAAATAAAAACAATGGGCCATCAGAGGGGGGTGAGGAATGTGATAATTGTGCCTTATATTTTGAATTGTAAATAATCCTTAAAATAAATGTTATACTGATGTTAGCCAAGAATATTTTTGTATAATCTGGTTGCAATGATATGTGCAAAAGTACTAAGATTTGTGTATCTTGTTTGATTCCACAGCTTCCTTCCACGCCACAGGAATGGCAGACTGTGGCATCGGAGTTTGCCACGCGGTGGGATTTCCCCAACTGCGGTGGAGCCATTGATGGGAAGCACGTCCGCATCGTGCCACCACCCCGTTCGGGCTCCTTTTTCTACAACTACAAGGGGTTTCATAGCATTGTGCTGATGGCAGTCGTGTCAGCACAGTATGAGTTCCTCTATGTGGATGTGGGGAAGAATGGCCGGATGTCGGATGGGGGAGCCTTCAGCCAGACGGAGTTTGCTGTTCCTCTACAGAGTGATGACCTTGCATTGCCACCGGATGCAGGGAATGTTGAAGGATTCCCCTTTGTTTTTTGGCTGATGAAGCCTTTGGTCTGGGACCGCATCTAATGAGGCCTTTCCCCCAGAGGACCCTCACCCCAGAGAGGAGGGTGTTCAACTACCGGCTGGCCAGAGCCCGAAGAGTTGTGGAGAATGCCTTCGGGATAATGGCCAGCCGGTTCCGCCTATTTTTAACATCAATTTACATGGCGGAGTACAAACTCAACTCTATTGTATTTTGTTGCTGTGTTCTCCACATTTTTTTGCGAAAGCAATCGCCAACTTATATGACCACAGTTGGGCCAGAGGCCGGACTTGCAGCAGACAATGCCCTGCCGGGCCTAGAACATGTCCATGTTGGCTTGCCCCCCCAAAGTGCCCGTGCAATCCGCCAGAACTATGTGGACTATTTCATGGGTAGGGGGGCCATTCCAATGCCAGCCAATGTTTAATCATTTTTAGGATTAACCAAAAAAATATAAAAAATTCCTGAACTTTAATTTTAGATTTATTGTTGGTTTTGATTTTAGCTGTCTCCTAGTTTTTCAAAGTGTACTTGTAGTGCCAAGTGTATTTTCCTTAGTAAAGACTAAACATTTCACTGGTAACACTAAAAATAAACCCAAAAAAGGTTATAGTGGATTAGAAAAAAAGAAGCCACACTTTGTTGTCTTTCAATTTTTTTACTCTGTGCACACATGGTCTTTATAACATTTTTTGTGTGTCAACTTTCTTTTTCACACATTTTTTTGATTTGCCAGAAACTGGCATTTTTGTTTTTTTTTAAATGAAATTACAAAAACTCTCATAAACATACCTCAAAATACAACAATGTAAACCTCTAGGCAATATCTCAGACATTAGATTGTTTAAAAAATTTCTATCTGCCCTTCATAAGATGGGGTGTTGTCACCCCTGAACAAGACAAAATTTGAAGATGCACACCATATTTTTGAAGGTCAAATAGGTTATTTACTTCCTCATCCCTATTGTCAACATGTGCTATGCGCCATCATGGGGGATCATTTGACGTGTTTTGGGGGTGCAACCCCTTCTTCCTTTCACCTACTTGAGTTGTGAGGAAGGGGTTGCACCCACAAAACACGTACATGGAGATCCCGTGATGGCAGATAGCACATGTTGACCCACTGTGTGCATCTTCAAATTTTGTCATGTTAGAAAAAAAGAGGGGGGTTTTATTCTATTTGCCGCAACACATCAATGATGTCCTTAAATGTATGCTCCATAGCATTCATCATTTTCTTCATGATCTCCAGTTCACTACTACACTCCATTATTTGTTGGATGATTTTTTGTGCATTATCACTGGAGAATCGAGGACTTTCTTCAACATGTTCATCCCCTAAAATAAATAATAAAAGTAAAAATCTGCAGGCCTACATCTCTTACCTGAAGCTGTGGTGACAGACACTGACCTGTTGTAGTGACAAGTTCCACCACGTCATCCACCTCTCCTTCCTCCACTTCTCCTTCCTCCACCTCTCCTTTATCCACTTCTACTTCCTCCACATCCTCAGGTTGGGGTTGTTGGCGAGGTTGGGGTTCTTTAGGAGATGTGGGGTTCCTGGGCTCCGAGGAGTGGTGTTCTCCCAGTCTTCTCTCCCCTATGAGCAGTGGCGGCTGGTGCTCAAAATTTTTGGGGGGGGCGCAAACAAACTGAAAAAAAAAACATTAATTGCCGCCACTGTGCCCATTAAATGCAGCCACTGTGCCCAAACGCCACCAGTTTGTCCCCTCAAATGCAGCCAGTTTGTCCCCAAATGCAGCCAGTTTGTCCCCAAATACAGCCAGTTTGTTTCCATATACAGCCAGTTTGTTTCCATATACAGCCAGTTTGTTTTCATATACAGCCAGTTTGTTCCCAAATACAGCCAGTTTGTTCCTATATACAGCCAGTTTGTCCCCATATACAGCCAGTGTGTTCCCATATACAGCCAGTTTGTTCCCATATACAGCCAGTTTGTCCCCCATATACAGCCAGTTTGTCCCCAAATACAGCCAGTTTGTCCCCAAATACAGCCAGTTTGTCCCCCATATACAGCCAGTTTGTTCCCATATACAGCCAGTTTGTCCCCCATATACAGCCAGTTTGTCCCCATATACAGCCAGTTTGTCCCCATATACAGCCAGTTTGTCCCCATATACAGCCAGTTTGTTCCCATATACAGCCAGTGTGTCCCCATATACAGCCAGTGTGTCCCCATATACAGCCAGTTTGTCCACATATACAGCCAGTTTGTCCCCAAATACAGCCAGTGTGTCCCCCATATACAGCCAGTTTATTCCCATATACAGCCAGTTTGTCCCCATTATACAGCCAGTTTGTCCCCATATACAGCCAGTGTGTCCCCATTATACAGCCAGTTTGTCCCCATATACAGCCAGTTTGTCCCCATTATACAGCCAGTGTGTCTTCCATATACAGCCAGTTTGTCCCCATTATACAGCCAGTGTGTCCCCATTATACAGCCAGTTTGTCCCCATATACAGCCAGTGTGTCCCCATATACAGCCAGTGTGTCCCCATTATACAGCCAGTTTGTCCCCATATACAGCCAGTGTGTCCCCATATACAGCCAGTTTGTCCCCCAAATACAGCCAGTGTGTCCCCATATACAGCCAGTGTGTCCCCATTATACAGCCAGTTTGTCCCCATATACAGCCAGTTTGTCCCCATATACAGCCAGTGTGTCCCCCATATACAGCCAGTTTGTCCCCATTATACAGCCAGTTTGTCCCCATATACAGCCAGTGTGTCCCCATTATACAACCAGTTTGTCCCCATATACAGCCAGTGTGTCCCCATATACAGCCAGTGTGTCCCCCATATACAGCCAGTTTGTCCACATATACAGCCAGTGTGTCCCCATATACAGCCAGTTTGTCCCCCAAATACAGCCAGTGTGTCCCCATATACAGCCAGTGTGTCCCCAAATGCAGCCAGTTTGTCTCCCATAATACAGCCAGTTTGTCCCCCATAATACAGCCAGTTTGTCCCCATATACAGCCAGTTTGTACCCAAATACAGCCAGTGTGTCCCCCATATACAACCAGTTTGTTCCCATTATACAGCCAGTGTGTCCCCCATATACAGCCAGTGTGTCCCCCATATACAGCCAGTTTGTTCTCAAATGCAGCCAGTTTGTCCCCATATACAGCCAGTTTGTCCCCCAAATGCAGCCAGTCCCCCCCCCCCAGCCCTGCACTTACCTTCCTCGGGTCCGCACCGTCCTCCATTTCTTCTCCCGCCCTCGATGTCGCTTCAGCCAATCAGGTTACCGGTAACCAGATCCGGTGAACCTGATTGGCTGAAACCCCCACAGTCTTCTCCAAGGAATGCACCCCCGTGCGTACCTTGGAGGAGTTTTTGGAAGCCGATTACAGCCTGAGAGCTGTATTCGGAAAGCCTATCAGAGCCGCTGGCTCTAAAAGACACTTCCAAGTCACACCCACCGCCGGCCACCACTCTAATTCATATGGCCGGCGCTCACCAGGAGGCCGGCCATCTGAATAGTGGGCAGCGCGGCAGCGGTGAAAATACACAGATTCATGCAATGCATGAATCTGTGTATTGTCTTTCAGTGGCGGTGCAGGAGTGAGAGGGGGCGGCGCTCCGGCACCCTCTATGGATGCACCGCCACTGCCTATGAGAATGAAACAAATGGAACACTTAGCACACACATATTTGAAGGCAAAAATGGGAATATGATACATTGCTTGTAAGTGGGGTACAATTGTCTGTTTTGGCACAGTTCCAAGCTGAAGACATGATTTTTTAACTTAACAAAGCTGGAATACTTACCTTTTTGTGACAATTTTCTTACATGGGTCCCCCTCCCCAGTACCCCCTAGTACCCACTGTAGCACCTGTGTGGGACACCCTAAAAAGGTTGTTCTGTTGGGCCACACTATAGTGCTCCAGTGAATGCAGATGTGTAAACAACTGCTGAGTGTCCTCTCCTTTTACATTGATTCAAGTTTGCATTTCATTCTAGTTACAAACACATCATCCAGACAACAATGTCATAACATTTATGGAATATAAACAGACATTTTAAGAAAAAAAAAAAACATGGATATTTAAAAATCATCCTATGTAGTGGGCAAACGATGTGTCTGTATCGACCGATTACTGTGCCCACTAAATTTTTAAAGATGACATATTCTGATGTACAATAGTAAAAAGCAACAACATGGAGCAACATGCAAGTTGTGAAATACAAGAATAGGGACACAGGAGAAGTACTTACTTTTTTCTAGCATTCTCTTAATGCTCCTTAACTGCTCTGGCTCCCTCAGTTTGAGGTCAGATCACCTCTTTCTGAGCTGCTCCTTTGATCGTTTCACCCCAAAATGTCACTTCAGACTTTTGGCCACTTGCTTCATGATTCTGGCCTTCCTTAGATTAGGGTGGGTATACGGCCCATGCTTCCCATCATAATCTGACCTCTTCAATATGTCAAGCATCTCCTCCATCCCCACAAAGGACTTATTAGATGCCTTGTATCTCCTCCTTTTTCGTAACGTTTCACGCTCCGGGCTTGTCTCCTCATTAGTAGAGGAATTAACAGACACCTGCTGTGACTCTGCCATATCGCCTGCGCGCCGAAAGAGAAGGGGCAGGGAAACATCGAGAAAGAACATCATGGGCGGGCGACGTGTGTCACGCATGCGTAGTGTATATAAAGCTAGCACACATGTGACGTACCTACGTTCTGTGTGCGGAGGAAGGAGTAAGAGCGCCGAACGTTAGACCGAAGGTAATATTTTAACTTGGTACATCACTGGCCTATACTGCATAGAGATTAAAGAGGCATATATGGGCATAAAGATTCCTCGAGTTTAGACTGTGATTGACATTAGTATTTTTGTCTTGTGTTTTGTCTTGCAGAAAGAATGAATGCTTTTCTTGACAAAGATTTTATTGCGGATTTTATAGATAGGTTTAGGGAGCTGCCCGCTCTGTAGGAGACAAAAAACCCTATCCACAAAAAAAGGTGTAAGGAAAGTAGCGCTGGAGACCCTGCTCCCATTTGTGCACACCAGGATGCCCCACGCAACCATTGAACAGCTGGATACAAAAATTGGGACCTTGAGAGGCACATACAGGACTGAGCGCAATAGGGTCCTGGCTTCTCAGAGGTCAGGAGCAGCAGCAGGGAAGGTATATGTCCCACATTTGTGGTACTACAGCAGATTGGCCTTTCCGAATGACCACATTACAGCAAGGGAATCACTTTCCAGCCTTCCCTCCAGCCTTCCCTCGAGCCTTCCCTTCAGCCTTCCCTCCAGCCAAGATGATCTTTCTCAGGAGCAAGAGGAGCCTTCCATCCTGGATGAAGACCCAGATCTGTCTGATTGGAGCCAGGTATAGTCTTTTCTAAACATTTCTTGTGATAAAATTAATGCTGTAAAATAGATGTTAAGATGGGAACACATTTTTTAAAACAAGAAAATGTGATCTTAGCAGACACAGGTGGGGGCTGGATGTGGTGACATTAGCATCTAACAGTATGTGTCCCAACATCATGAAGGAGTCACTTTTCAGTTAACCTGTTGAGTTCATAATCAAAGAGTAAATAGTTCTTTACAGATATCCTGGGGAATATTGTGGAAAAATATCACTGTCCCATTTTAAAGCAATCCAAGACATATTCTTAATGTCCATTATTTTCTTGCTCACCCTGTGCCCAAAGTGACCCCTGTCACACATCTCCCCTTTCGGCAGGAGACTAACACAGGAGGAGACCCCAGACGGGTTGACTCCGAAGTTAGTCCATAGTTCCATTCCTCTAATGCCTGGACAACCCATCAACATGACCGTTTTGCTTACCGGGTCAGTAGCTGACCGTGACGTTGTAAGGTTGCAGGGCGAATAATGGAATTCAGTTCTGGAACAGTCACTTGCTTTGCTCTCTCAATGGCTCCCAAAACTTGTTGCTGATGCTCTTGGGAGAGGTAAGGCAATACCTGGGCGCAAATCCCATTTAACCTTTTGACAATTTGAGCCTGTTTGTGCATTTCAATGTTCAAGCCATGGGACATCTCATAATACATGACGTAGTGTCGTTGCATCTCCGATTTCTCCCTGGCCAACTTGTCACATTCCAATTCTAGACTGTGATATTTTCCCTGATCTAAGGTACATGCCGGGGAAGATAGTCTTACCCAGTTCTCAGCCGTAAGCGGGCCAGTTCCAGCAGCATGGGTCTGGGCACAGGTAGTCACTGGGTTGGCTTCAGCGGGGCCCATCGGGGCGTAAGCAGAAACGAGGGGGGCCAAATCATTCCCCAGTAGTACATCCGCTGGCAAATCCTTCATCACCCCTACATTCACATGTCCCGAACCAACCCCCCAATCCAGGTGAACCCGGGCAACGGGTAGCCGGAAGATGGTACCTCCTGCTACTCTTACGGCTACAGTGTCTCCGGTGTGTTGGCTCTCTGGGATGAGGTTCGTCTGTAGTAGGGTCATGGTAGTGCCACTATCACGTAGGCCATTGGCTACCGTTCCATTAACCCGGACAGTCTGCATGTGTTGTTGCCTGTTGTCCCGGTTAGCTGCTTGTATTGGATCAGCCTCGTGCAGGACGCTCCAATGTTCTTCCTCCTCAACGCAGTGGGCCGCAGGCATGGATGTGCGGGGGCTACCCCTTGCTGGCTGTCTCCATAGCTGGGACTGTCTGGCTGGATTCAACGGACAGTCTGGCTTTTTGTGCCCTAGCTGTTTACACCAAAAACACCTGATGGGTTGTGAGTAGTCCTGGGAGTTGAACCTGGGCTGCTGAGGATAAGTGGCCGCTGGAGGTGGTGCTGAAGTTGGGTTAGAGGCTGGTAAACTGGGCCGAGATAGTGGATAGCGTTCGCTTTCGCCTGACCTTCGAGAGTCCAGATATTCATCGGCCAAAGTAGCTGCTTGCTGTACAGTCCGTGGTCGCTTATCTCGCACCCAATCCCGTAATACCGGAGGGGTGTGGTTAAAGAACTGTTCTAAGTGTACTAGCTGGGTGATGTCCTCTATGGTATGAGTGTGGCTTCCCTGGAACCAGCCCTTAAGGTCTCGCTGCAGACGATGTGCCCACTCCACGTATGTTATGTGGGTTTGTTTCCGGGATTCTCAAAACTTAATCCGGCTGGCTTCGGGTGTAATGGCAAATCAGGCTAGCAGAGCTTCTTTTACCCGGTCATAGTCCTTAGCGTCCTCATCCTCCAGGGCCCGATACGCATCCGCCGCTCTGCCAGTTAAATTACTTGCCAGTAAGGTGACCCAATCTTGGGGCAGTACTTTATGTATCTGGCATAGTCTCTCAAAGTCCTGCAGGAACGCTTCAATTTCCTCCTCTCCTTCCTTAATAGTTTGAACGCCCGAAAGGGCAACTTACGGACAGGCGCTGCATCTTTAGGCGTTGTCTCTGATTGCCGCATTTCCGCCATTCTCCGCTCATGTTTCCGCTCTAGTTCTCTCTCTTGTCGCTCCAGTTCTCTCTCTTGCCGCTCATCCTGCAGCTGGATGTCTCTAATGGCTTTCTGTATGGTGGTCTCTGATGGGTTAGCCCCATATAATGCCAACCGCTCTCGAACTCGTTGCTGAAACAAGTCTTCAATTGACCGGGGTCCTGCATCACCATCCCTCTGATCAATCTCGGCTAGCTCCCTGATCAAGGTGGCCTTGTTCTTTGTCCCACCGGTCCCTCCACGGCTCTCAAGTAAGTCTTTCAGCGTGGCTTTCCTGCAGGCTGCATAGCTGGTCATTCACTGTGGTGGTTTGGAGTGTCCCAGTAACTGGAGGGAAAATCCCACCGCTGCCAACCAATGTAACGGCACCCCAAGTATGAAAGGGGTTAACACTGTTTAGGATATTCCCTCTCTGGACACACATCCACTGCCGATCCTCCACAGTCAGGCGACTGCTTCCCATAGGATTAATCCTTCCAAGCATACGAGACAAACACTCTGTATGAAGTTTCCAACTGGACTGACAATCTTTAATGACAAACTCACAGTTTTATACACACAGAGAGGAGGTTCTTACATTCTCCTCAGACAATACACCTTTGACCAGACCTAATTTACATGAGCTAATTAACTACAGTGATGACTCAGACACATGACCTTTAGGCTAGCCTCACTGTCTCCCAATACACATCTGACATCTTAGCAGACACAGGTGGGGGCTGGATGTGGTGACATTAGCATCTAACAGTATGTGTCCCAACATCATGAAGGAGTCACTTTTCAGTTAACCTGTTGAGTTCATAATCAAAGAGTAAATAGTTCTTTACAGATATCCTGGGGAATATTGTGGAAAAATATCACTGTCCCATTTTAAAGCAATCCAAGACATATTCTTAATGTCCATTATTTTCTTGCTCACCCTGTGCCCAAAGTGACCCCTGTCACAGATTGTTTAATTAAAATGTTTCTGTTTTGTTGGTTGGACTGGATGGACTTGTATCTTTTTTTCAACCAGACTAACTGTCTTGTCTAGTGCATCAATCAAAGGCCAGAAGTCCCTATACAAGAAAACTCTTCCCTTTACTTTGCACCCCTTCAAGCAATTCAGCAAACAAAAAATGTGTGCAGACAGTCCAGTTTTCAAAGGAAAGTGTTCCCATTAAAAAGCAGAGGAATGGAGAGAGGAATGAATAGAGGAATGGATAGAGGAATGGATAGAGGAATGGGTAGAGGAATGGATAGAGGAATGGATAGAGGAATGGATAGAGGAATGGATAAAGGAATGTATAGAGGAATGGATAGAGGAATGGATAGAGGAATGGATAAAGGAATGGATAATGGAATGGATAGAAGAATGGATAGAGGAATGGATAAAGGAATGGATAGAGGAATGGATAGAGGAATGTATAAAGGAATGGATAGAGAAATGGATATATAGAATGGATGGAGAAATGGATAGAGGAATGGATAGAGGAATGAATAGAGGAATGGATGGGGAATGTATAGAGGAATGGGTAGAGGAATTGATAGAGGAATGGATAGAGGAATGGATAGAGGAATGGATAAAGGAATGGATAGAGGAATGGATAGAGGAATGGATATGACTGCTTGTCATATTACGTTGCACAAAAAATAATCTTGAATTGGATAAATTTTGTTCACATGAAAACATTTGTACTTTTTTCCTGCAGTGAATCAGGTGGTACACTTCCTTTTGTCGCAGGCAACAATTGGCCGTCCTCAGTTTGACAACTGTGAAATAATAATTGCTTCTGAAGTGTTTACGGTTATTACTGTGGATTTTCCATATGTTATTTTTTTAACATTTCAATGGATGATAACAGGTTGTGTTTGTTTCTATTCTATTGTTTTTTTTAAATATAATTTTAACTTAATTAAAAAATATGACAAATGAGTTTGCTTATAGACATATAACTGATATTACCTTAACCACTTCAGCTCCGGAAGGTTTTACCCCCCTTCATGACCAGGCCATTTTTTGCGATACGGCACTGCGTTACTTTAACTGACAATCGTGCAACGTTATACCCGAATAAAATAAATGTCCTTTTTGTTCCCCACAAATAGAGCTTTCTTTTGGTGGTATTTGATCACCTCTTTATTTTTTGCACTATAAAAAAAAGACCGACAATTTTGAAAACAAATAAGACAATATTTTTTACTTTCTGCTATAAAACACATCCAATAAAAAAATGTAAAAAATCTAATTTCTTTATCAATTTAGGCAAATATGTATTCTGCCTCATGTGTTTGGTAAAAAAATAAGTGTATATTGATTGGTTTGTGAAAAAGTCTACAAACTATGGGATAGATTTATGAACTTATTCCTGCTTAGCACAAACACAAGAAACACAAGATCTCTGTCTTTGTTACTAGCAGAACGGGCGATCTCCCTTGTTTACATAGGCAGACAGCCGTTCTGCCTCTCTCGGAACGATTGCCGGCTCCTGGCAGACATCGGGTCTGCCAGACCCGTGAGTGCCCCAGAGCCGAAGAAAAATAATTACGTACAGGTACGTGATTTTGCATTTAAGGGCCGCCCTGCCACAGTATATGTATGTGGGGCGGTCCTTCAGCAGTTAAACATGAGCTTTCTCCCGAAAGTTCTGATTTTCGAAAGAAAATTATTTCTGAATTTGACCCATGTATGGCTGGACCGTAATGCCCTGTACACACGATCGTTTTTTCCGTTGAAAAAAGTCTGATGGACTTTTGATCATCGGAAAAACCGATCGTGTGTGGGCCCCATCTGACTTTTTTCCCATCGGTGTAAAAAAATAGAACATGTTTTACATTTTTCTGATGAAAAAAAAAACGTTAGGAAATTCCGATCGTCTGTGTGGAACTCCAACGGAGAAAAAACTCACGCATGCTCAGAATCAAGTCGACGCATGCTCAGAAGCATTAAACTTAATTTTTCTCGGGTCGTCGGAGTGTTTTACATCACCGCGTTTTGGACGGTCGGAATTTTGTCTGATGGTGTGTATGCAAGACTGATGGAAGTCAGCTTCATCGGAATTCCGATGTAAAATTCCATCGGATTTTATTCCATCGGAAATCCGATCGTGTGTACAGGGCATTAGATGCTGTAGAGCAGGCAGCAGTAGAAAACTGGCCTGCAGAAAGACAGTTTTAATCAGTCGTAATATTAGGCTAAAATGTACGAGAAACAAAGAGTGGAGGCCGGATGTTTACTACAAGAATTAAGAGACTGCAAATAATATAGTAGTGCAAATCGGACAGTTTTAATCAGGGATAACAGGCCTAACTGTTGTATACCTAACTTTTATCTATCACACTATCATATGAGGTGGATTAGTTGGACGCTTTTCTTACGCTTAGCTTTTTTTTTGTATTCAAACAATTTAGCATCATTCTGAGAACAAAAACGGTCAGTAACACTAAGCTAAGTGTCAGGGTCACCTGTGGCCAGGTGACAGATGCACACCGTAGGGGGACAGGAGTGCACCGCGAGGTAGTGAACCCTATGGCTGGCTTCTGTGGGTAGGAAACTGGGTGGTTGTGGAAAGCGGGACCAGAGGAGCACAACCGGGATCCCAACGGAAGCGAGAGCCAAGATTCCCCAGGGCGCGGAGTCTAAGACCCAGCTGGTCTTCTCCAGGGCCTCTAGTGGTGAGGATGTTACGCTGCAGGCTGGGACCAGGTCGCGGCCCCTGGAGTTTCCTAGCTCACGCCCCGTAGGATAAGGGGAAGCAGCGGCACACGATAGAGAGAACCGAATAACAAGCCGAAGGTCAGGGGCCACAAGCAGACAAGGATAACGAAGAACGAGCCGAAGGTCAAGGGTCACGAGCAGACAGGGATGGTCGGGGACAAGCCAATAACGTAACAGAGAGACAGACGTAGCACACGGCAGGCAGGAACCCAAACACACAATGCCTAACAAACACGTTGATCAGCAAAGCAGGCTTGCAGTGCACAGGTTAATATAGTGTTCAGTGATAGGGCCTGGGGTGGAGTCAGGCTGGGAGGAGATTATAAAGGAAGCCAGGTGAAGGAGGTCTGGTCTCTAGATGAACACATGAGGAGGAAGGTAAGATGGCAGACAGACATTAATGCATATCCATGACAGTACCCTCCCTCTTACGAGGCCTCCCCCTTCCCCGCCTGGGCCCAGGTTTAGAGGGAAACTTCAGATGAAACTCCTTTAACAGACGAGGTGCAAAGACCTCAGATGCAGTGATCCAAGACCTCTCCTCAGGACCAAACCCTTTCCAATGAACGAGGTACTGAAGAACGCCTTTACAGAGTCGGGAGTCCAGAATTTGACTGATCTCGTACTCCTGATTATCCTCCGAGACAGGCGCCACGGTAGGAAGAGGACGAGAGAATTTATTGAGGACTAAAGGCTTTAGAAGAGCAACATGAAAGGAGTTAGTGATTTTAAGGCTCTTAGGAATCTGGAGTTTGAAACAAACCGGATTCAGTTTAGCAGTTACCGTGTATGGACCGATGAATCGTGGAGCAAACTTCAGAGAAGGAACTCGGAGCTTGATGTTCCTGGTAGAGAGCCAGACTTTGTCCCCTGGCTGAAGAGAAGGCGGTTTACGCCTGCGGCGGTCTGCAAAGCCTTTGAATTTTTCAGCAGCTGCCCGGAGGGAATCATGAACGTGACCCCAAACGGAATTGAGAGACTCCTGAACCGAAGCCAAAGCTGGAATGTCTGGAGAACAGATCATAGGAAGAGGAAGTTGAGGGTGTTTTCCATAAACTGTGAAAAAGGGTGTCTTCTGCGAACTGGTATTCACATGATTGTTATGGGAGAATTCTGCCCACGGGAGTAGGGAGGACCAATCGTCATGGTGAGAAGACACAAAGGTGCGAAGAAAGACCTCTAACTCCTGATTAACCCTCTCAGTCTGTCCATTGGATTGGGGATGGTAAGAAGAAGAAAAATCCAAGACAATATTGAGGGATTTGCAAAAGGCTCTCCAAAAACGAGACGTGAATTGGACTCCCCTGTCGGAAACAATATGAGAAGGGACCCCATGTAGGCGGAGAATTTCTCGAATGAAAATGGGAACCAAGGCAGGGGCAGAAGGAAGACCAGGAAGAGGAACAAAATGAGCCATCTTGGAGAATCGATCGATTACCACCCAAATGACTGTATTATTCTCAGACAGTGGGAGATCGGTGATAAAATCCATGGCAATATGGGCCCAGGGTTCCTTAGGAATAGGCAAGGGCATGAGGAGACCAGCAGGAGCTTGTGTGGAGGATTTGGACTGAGCACAGACATGACAAGCTTTAACGTAGTCTTTGACGTCTGAGCGGAGATTAGGCCACCAGTAGTGACGACTGATGAGTAGGAAGGATCGGAGGAATCCAGAATGCCCTGCCACCTTGGAATCATGTCCCCAACGAAGGATCTTAGCTCTTAGCTCAGTGGGGACAAAGGTCTTACCAGGCGGAATTTTAGACTTCAGGGTGGTAGAGTGGGCAACAATGCATGAGGTGGGAATGATCGGCTCAGGTTCAGGGGCGGACTCCTCGTCCAAAGTGTCAAATGACCTAGACAGCGCATCAGCCCGACCGTTGCAGGAACCAGGTTTGTAGGTAATCGTGAAATTAAAACGGGCAAAGAAGAGACTCCACCTGGCCTGTCTAGGATTCAGACGTTTAGCATTCTGTAGATACTGTAAATTCTTGTGATCGGTAAAGATCGTTATGGAGTGAGGGGAACCCTCCAAGAGATGACGCCACTCCTCTAACGCCAATTTAATAGCGAGAAGTTCCCGATCACCGATGGCATAATTCCTCTCTGCCTGAGAAAATTTTTTGGAGAAGAACGCACATGGTTGGCGTCTCTTCTCAAAGATTTGAAGAAGCACAGCTCCCACCCCCATTGAGGAAGCGTCCACTTCAATAAAAAATGCATTCCCAGGATTTGGTCTCCTCAAGAGGGGGCCAGAAACAAAGGCCTGTTTCAGGTTGTGAAATGCAGAGACAGCTTCGGGAGGCCAGTCTCTGGCATTCACACCCTTCTTGGTCAAAGCGATAATAGGCGCGGCAATGGAAGAGTAATTCCTTATGAACTGCCTATAATAATTAGTGAAGCCAAGAAAGCGCTGTGTGGCCTTGAGGCTAGCAGGAAGAGGCCAGTTGGTGATAGCCAAGACCTTCCCAGGTTCCATACGAAGCCCCGAACATGAGACAAAGCACCCCAAAAACAGGACCTCAGAACATTCAAAGGAACATTTCTCCAGCTTGGCATAGAGATTGTTCTCTCTAAGACGTTGAAGTACAGTGCGGACATGGTTTCTGTGGACGAGCAGATTTTCAGAAAAGATCAGAATGTCATCCAGATAGATGACAACAAACTGGTACAGCAGATCTCTGAAGATTTCATTGACAAAGTTTTGAAACACGGCTGGAGCATTACACAGACCAAAAGGCATCACCAGATATTCGTAATGCCCGTCTCTAGTGTTAAATGCAGTCTTCCATTCGTCACCCTCCCGTATTCGAATGAGATTGTACGCGCCTCTGAGATCCAACTTGGTGAAAATGGAGGCACCCTTCAACCTATCGAATAGCTCAGATATTAAGGGTAAGGGGTATCGATTTTTAATAGTAACCGCATTTAAACCCCGATAATCGATGCAGGGTCTTAAGGTACCATCCTTTTTGGCAACAAAAAAGAACCCTGCCCCTGCAGGCGATGAGGATTTCCGGATGAACCCTCTCTCCAGATTCTCTGCTACATACTCCGACATGGCCTGGGTCTCTGGGATGGACAGAGGGTAGGTACGACCCCTGGGTAGAGTTGCTCCGGGGACAAGATCAATAGCACAGTCAAAAGACCTGTGGGGAGGAAGCACCTCAGCTGATTTTTTACAGAACACATCCCGGTAATCGCTGTATGCGGCGGGAAGATCAGAAGAAACAGAAGTGGCAGCAACCGGAAGACTCTCCTTGGGGGTCACCTTGAGAAGACACGACGAGAAACATGAGGAACCCCAGGCCAGGATCTGCCCAGAGACCCAGTCCACATGTGGAGAGTGGAGCTGTAGCCAAGGGAGGCCCAATACAACTGGGGTAGAGGCCTTGGGTAGAATAAGAAAGGATATCCACTCCTGGTGGAGAATCCCTACCGACATCCTAATGGGTAGCGTCTGGAAGCGAATAGGGCCCCCTGGGAGAACAGTGCCATCAATTGCCGAGACTACCAATGGGGTAGTGAGAGGTGAAAGGGTAAGCTTCATAGAAGAAGCAGTTCTCCAATCCATGAAATTGCCGGCAGCCCCGGAATCCAGGTATGCAAGGGTTGACTGAGGAGAAGTGCCTACATGAAGGGACACCGGCAAGAGCAGGCGAGAAGGTGATGTTTCTGGGTCCAATACTCCACCTTCCAAATGTATTAGACCCGAGCGTTTCCTGGACGAAGCGAGCAGGAGTCACGAAAATGACCCTTGCCCCCACAATAGAGGCACAAGCCCAGAGTTCTGCGCCTAGCACGTTCTTCGGGGGTTAGTCTGGTCCGGCCCAGCTGCATAGGTTCTTCAGCAGGTAGAGGATGCTCCACGGAATGAAGGGAGGGGAGCTCAGACTGGCTAGGACCCAGAGAGTGCTGGCGTCTTTTTTCTAAGGACCTCTCTTGAAAACGAATGTCGATCTGGTTGCATAATGAAATTACATCGTCCAGACCGACGGGAATGGCTCTTCCCGCTAATTCGTCTTTCACTCGGTCAGAGAGGCCATGTAAAAAGGTAGCGACCAGGGCCTCATTATTCCAGCTCAATTCAGCTGTGTGGATACGGAACTGAAGAGCATATTGCCCCACTGAACTAGATTCTTGGCGAAGACGTAAGACAGCACTAGCCGCTGAAGAAGCCCGAGCCGGCTCTTCGAAGATATTACGAAAGAGCTTCAAGAATTCGGACAGACTGGAAACCACCGGATCGTTCCTCTCCCACAGGGGGGCAGCCCAGGCCAAAGCTTCACCGGAGAGGAGGGAAATGATATAGGCTACCTTAGCCCGGTCAGATAGGAAGCTTTGAGGCTGAAGCTCAAAATGAATAGTGCATTGGCTGAGAAACCCCCTGCAGGCCTTGGAGTCCCCAGAGAAACGGAACGGAGCTGGCAATCTTAGTGAGTGTGAGGCTGCGACTGGTGCGATAGGTACAGCCGCTGGTTGTACTTGGGGTTGCGGATTCGGGGTTCCCAAGGAGACCTGAAGCTGCTCGAATCGAGAAGCCAGATCCTGGAGGAATCGCATCACCTGGGTCTGATTTGATTCCTGGGTCTCAAGTCTGCGAACTATGCCCTGCAATGGATCATCCGCGGGAAGCGGGATGTCAGCCGGGTTCATGGCTGATCAAACTGTCAGGGTCACCTGTGGCCAGGTGACAGATGCACACCGTAGGGGGACAGGAGTGCACCGCGAGGTAGTGAACCCTATGGCTGGCTTCTGTGGGTAGGAAACTGGGTGGTTGTGGAAAGCGGGACCAGAGGAGCACAACCGGGATCCCAACGGAAGCGAGAGCCAAGATTCCCCAGGGCGCGGAGTCTAAGACCCAGCTGGTCTTCTCCAGGGCCTCTAGTGGTGAGGATGTTACGCTGCAGGCTGGGACCAGGTCGCGGCCCCTGGAGTTTCCTAGCTCACGCCCCGTAGGATAAGGGGAAGCAGCGGCACACGATAGAGAGAACCGAATAACAAGCCGAAGGTCAGGGGCCACAAGCAGACAAGGATAACGAAGAACGAGCCGAAGGTCAAGGGTCACGAGCAGACAGGGATGGTCGGGGACAAGCCAATAACGTAACAGAGAGACAGACGTAGCACACGGCAGGCAGGAACCCAAACACACAATGCCTAACAAACACGTTGATCAGCAAAGCAGGCTTGCAGTGCACAGGTTAATATAGTGTTCAGTGATAGGGCCTGGGGTGGAGTCAGGCTGGGAGGAGATTATAAAGGAAGCCAGGTGAAGGAGGTCTGGTCTCTAGATGAACACATGAGGAGGAAGGTAAGATGGCAGACAGACATTAATGCATATCCATGACACTAAGCAGGGCATTAGGATGTGGAAACCTTGCAAGTAGATCTGCACAAATGAATGGGGTGGGCAACTACATGGCAAATGAGGTTTAATGTAGAAATTTTTTAAATAATGCACTTGGGTGGCAAAAATATAAATGCAATCTATACACTGGGGGGAGAGCCTCTGGGGGAATCTAGGATGGAAAAGGACCTGGGGGTCATAGTAGATGATAGGCTCAGGAATGGCATGCAATGCCAAGCTGCTGCTAACAAAGCAAACAGAATATTGGCATGCATTAAAAAGGGGATTACCTCCAGAGATAAAAAAATAATTCTCCGGCTCTACAAGACTCTGGTCCGGCCGCACCTGGAGTATGCTGTCCAGTTCTGGACACCAGTCCTCAGGAAGGATGTACTGGAAATGGAGCGAGTACAAAGAAGGGCAACAAAGCTACTAAAAGGACTGGAGGATATTAGTTGTGAGGAAAGGTTACGAGCACTGAACTTATTCTCTCTGGAGAAGAGACGCTTGAGAGGGGATATGATTTCAATTTACAAATACCATACTGGTGACCCCACAATAGGGATACAACTTTATTGCAGAAGAGAGTCTAATAAGACTTGTGGCCACTCATTAAAATTAGAAGAAAAGAGGTTTTACCTTAAACTGCGTAGAGGGCTCTTTACAGTAAGAGCGGCAAGGATGTGGAATTCCCTTCCACAGGCGGTGGTTTCAGCGGGGAGCATCGATAGTTTCAAAAAACGATTAGATAAGCACCTGAACGACCACAAAATACAGGGATATACAATATAATACTGACATATAATCACACACATAGGTTGGAGTTAATAGACTTGTGTCTTTTTTTCAACCTCACCTACTATGTAATTATGTAACTAGTAAATGTTCTATACCCCATTTTTTTTAAAGACTTTATTAACATAAAAAAATATATATAATGATAAACACAAAAGAAACAAAAAACCCAAAATATCACCATTTTAGGAAAAGCCTTGCAGCATAAAAAAAAAAAGAAAAAAAAAGATTTCCTTGAATGGGAGAGCAGCTAAAAGTGACTGCTGAACTCAAATCAACCACAAAAAAAGACAAAAAAAGCCAAAAAAAAACCCTAATAATAAAATAAATAAATAAAAAAAAAATAATAAGGCAGCAAAAGGATGGATTGGTTAAGAGCTAGCAATCAGAATTAAAGTACAATTTCATGACCCCAATTTCAACCTATGCAGTTTGTCAGCTTTCCATATGCTTTGCCTACAGCAGCTTTCAATTCATCCACACAATGATTCACTCTGAACCAGAGGCGGCTCTAGGCTTTGCAAGGCCTTAGGCAAAGCTTGGACATGAGGCCCCACTCACGCCCATAACGGTAAAAATAATTCAAGTGATAAAAATTAACTGTATAAATTGCAGAATTGGCCCAGGCCAATTCTGACACTTGTAAATGTCATGTAAAGTCATGTAAAAATCATATATTTTTTTGCTAGAAAATTACATAGAACCCCCAAACACTATATATGCTTTTTTAGCAAAGACCCTACAGAATATAATGGCGGTCATTGCAACTTTTTTGTTTCATGCTTTAAAAAAAATAAAAAAACAGTAAAGTTAGCCCAATTTTTTTGTATAATGTGAAAGATGAAGTTATGCCGAGTAAATAGATACCTAACATGTCACGCTTCAAAATTGCGCACACTCATGGAATGGTGCCAAACTTCGGTACTTAAAAATTCCCATAGGCGACGCTTTAAATATTTTTACTGGTTACATGTTTTGAGTTACAGAGGAGGTCTAGGGCTAGAACTATTGCTCTCGCTCTAACGTTTGCGGTGACACCTCACATGTGTGGTTTGAACACCGTTTTCATATGTGGGCGGGACTTACGTATGCGTTCGCTTCTGCGTGCAAGCACACGGGGACAGGGGCACTTTAATTTATTTTTTTATTGTTAATTTTACTTTTTATTTTGACACTTTAAAAAAAATAATTGATCACTTTTATTCCTATTACAAGGGATGTAAACATCCCTTGTAATAGGAATATGACATGACACGACCTCTTTACAGTGAGATATGGGGGGGGGTCAATAAGACCCCACATCTCACCTCTAGGCTGGGAAGCCTAAAAAAAAAGATGATCACTGCTTCCTAGCCGAGGCGGTGCCGTTTTTTTGAATGCAGAGGCCGGGCGTGACGTCATAACATCGCGTCCGGCCTCCGAAGATCATAGAGACTCTGGCGACCATCTGGTCCGCCAGAAATCTCTATGATCAGCATCCGGGGCTGCAGGTTCCGTTCTCTGGCTCACCAATTGCAGCGGTGAGTCGGTAGAAGCACCGGAGGGTGGCGGGAGGGCGAGGACGTCCCCTTTCGCCGCCCATGAGAACGATCAAGCGGCGGAACAGCCGCTATGATCGTTCTTATGGTGTAGGGAATCACAGGCTGAAAATGACGATATCTGAATGATGCCTGTAGCTGCACCCATCATTCAGATATAGCCCCACAAAGCCCAGGACATCATATGATGGCCTCTAGTGGTTAATCAAAGATAATTAAACATAGGGTCGGTATGTGTATAAATGTGTGTGTATATATAGATATATAATACACGCACACAAATATAGATAAAATGTGTGCAGCTGCAACTAGCAACAAAAGTCAAAAACAATATTTCTCCATTTACATGAAGGTCAGGGTAATATAACCCAGCCAGCACAGAGTTCCCCCTTACATTAGAGTCTGCAGGATTCGTCTTTAAAGTGCAAGGGAACCTTTGATGTAAACGTGAATGCAAAAGACTTTCATGTAAATGGGAACTCTGATGTAAGGGGGGCTCTGGTGACCAGAGATCACCTTATATTAGAGTGCACAGCATTCCCCTTTACATCAGAGTCCACAGAGTACCAACAGGAACTATGATGTGGGGGGGACTCTGGTGACCACAGACCATATTCTGCAGAGTTAATGCACTAAGGTAAGGGGGGGGGGTTACTGAGGGGGAACCTTTATATCAGTGCTCCCTTACCTTACTTTATTCACTCCCCCTTACATAACTGATCCCCCTCAGACTGGCCTTGCAGCACTGTCACTGATCTCCTCTCAGGTGCACCCTGCAGGGCTCAGTCAGATGGCCCTCTCTGGGCTCCAGCTTGGTGGCTCATCCTTTATTCTCCTCTCCACAGTCCACACACATTTGACTCCTTCCGTGACCCCTGTCCTGGCAGCGCTCCCACTCTTGACTCCTCTGTATGCCCCCCTGAGACTGCAGACGTCATACAGGAGATGGTTAAAGAGTGTGCGGACATGATACAGGAGATGGTCAGAGAGTGCAGTCATGACACAAGAGATGGTCAGAGACTGCAGACATGGTACAGGAGATGGTCAGAGACTGCAGACATAGTACAGGCATAGGTGTGCACAGCCTATTGCATTAGGGTGTGCACCCCAAACACACACTACAGATCACTCACCATGTTTATTCAGAAAGGGAAGGGGCCGGTAAATTACATATTTACTGGCCCCTTCCCGACTCCTAAAACATCCCAGCAGCAACAGCCGATAGGAGTTGAGGGAAGCTGGCAGCACTGCGGGGGGGGGAAAGATGGGAGCCAGGGCAATAGGAGGAATCTGTGCTGCACAGAGTGATTAGGGTGTGCCTGGGCACACCTGGCACACCCTGTGCGCACGCCTATGAGTACAGGAGATGGTCAGAGACTGCAGACATGGTACAGGAGATGGTCAGAGACTGCAGACATGGTACAGGAGATGGTCAGAGACTGCAGACATGGTACAGGAGATGGTCAGAGACTGCAGACCTGGTACAGGAGATGGTCAGAGAGTGCAGTCATGACACAAGAGATGTTCAGAGACTGCAGACATAGTACAGGAGATGGTCAGAGACTGCAGACATGGTACAGGAGATGGTCAGAGACTGCAGACATAGTACAGGAGATGGTCAGAGACTGCAGACATGGTACAGGAGATGGTCAGAGACTGCAGACATGGTACAGGAGATGGTCAGAGACTGCAGACATAGTACAGGAGACGGTCAGAGACTGTGCGGACATGACTCTACTGTGCTTATACTCACCTTTCTTCATGTGGGGGTAAGTAGAGAGTCCTTTGCCCTGCAGAAACTCCTAAAGTGGTTGTATACCCGCACTGAAATTGTATTTATTTTTTTAAAACAAAAAAAAACGTAAGGCAAAGGCATAATGAGCTAGTATGCAGCCCATCCCGTTGATAGGGACAAGGGCCTCTTCCCGACAACCCTGGGCTGTGGTTGTTGGGGTCTGCGAGTGGGGGGCTTATCGTAATCTTGAAGATCCTTCCCCCATGTAAATGGGTATCGGGTACATCGCACCCGTACCCATTCACCAAACAAATGTCCCTCGATGTACATCCATCCATCCATCCTCCTAAGAGGCTACCCGCCATATGTTGTCTCTTCGCTTTGATACCTCTTATATAGGCAAGGGGCGAGGCCACCCAGTTACGTCACGGGGTGGCACCGCCCCTTCTGATGTCACGTGACGTCAGAAGGGGGCGTGTTTTTTTTAACGATTTTCTATTGCCGGGCAATTGCCGGCATTCTTTATCTTTTTTTTTTTTTTTTAACAGCATTCCTTATCTCTACATTCATCTGTCAGTGGGGAAGCCCACTGACAGATGATGACTCATGGTTGTTAAGGACACAGGTGGCCGGCTTCCTGGCCCGCTGCTTAACAACCAGCTATTTCTTCACACAGAATTCAAATCAGGCGATCGTTTTTCAACCAATGCAAATTCTTATCGTTCTGAAAAGTTTGAATTTGTTAGAAATTGAAAAAGGAAAACTAATTTTAACGGATTTCAACAAAATTCCTTACTATTCGTTACTATTTCATTTGGAAATTCAAATATAATAGCAATAGTGCTGCGGAAGGCATTCCCCCATCAACGCTGACTGTATTGATGGGGAAATTAAGTGATTTTCTTTCATTCAACCTGTGGTAAAAGAAAAGAAAATCAAATAATCTATTGCAAATATTTCAAACACAAGGCCCACAAACCAAATCCAGCCTGCCAGATCTTGTCATGTGGCCCTCGCACCTAGTTTTGCAGCCGGAAAGTGACAGAACTCCATTCCGCCACCTCCAGGTTTCACCCTCTGCTCCCCGATGTGACTTGTAAACGCAGAAGCCTTCTATGTTTACAAGGGACAGCTTTGCTCTAGGTGCTTCTCAGATCTAACAAATCCCTGCAAGCACTTATGGTGGGGCACGGCAGGGACAGATCTCCAGAATCTGATGAAGAGAACAATCTTCCTGCAAGGCGAGGCAAAGCCGCCTACACAGGGAGGTACTAGAGCCAGGCCAGGTAAGAGAGAGAGATGTGAGGAAGCTTTGGGTGGTGGGGGGGAGGGTGGTTGGGGTTGCACACCCTGCACTCTGTACACAGCATAATCCTGTACTCTGCAGTCTGTACATAGCGCACTCCTGAACCCTGCACTCTGTATGTAGGGCAACCATACTGCTGATGCGGCCTGCAAATTAAATTGAATTTGACACCCCTGATCTATGGGCTGCTTTAATTGAACTTTCTGTAATGTTCCTTCATGTATATGAGCACCATTATTTTTGTTATGTTTCATTGTAAACATGATTTTTTGAAAAAAATAAATAAACAATGTAAAAAAAAAAAAAGTGCATTAAAGCGGAGGTTCACCCAAATTTTCAACATTACTTTATCCACATCCTTTTAACATTTACATACACATATGCCTAACCTTTTTTTTTTCTCCGGCTCTAATTACCGTGAATCAGCTGTCTGTAATCCGACTCCTGGGTTTTCCTCCCGCGGGAGTAGGCTTATCCTTTGCTTTCCCCGGCGGTGCTATGTATGCTGGGAGGTCTCCACAATGTCTCCTGGGAGCAAAGTGTCATGCTTCCCAGGAGAGCATTCACCGCTACCCGGAAGTCCGTGCTTGTGGGCTTCACGATGCCCACAAGCAAAATGGCAAATCCCAGGATCAGTTTATATAAGTGTTTCTTTGAAACGAAAACGGACGGGGGATGATTTAAATCGCCAGACGAGTGAGTAATAAATTGTTATATGAAACCACATTGCATGGACTTAAAAAAAAAAACGATGGACAGCGGAACCTCCGCTTTAAAGTCAACTAGATGTTAAATACCCATGTTAAGCTATCTAAGCTATTAGAGTGACTGTGCTATAATAAAAAAAAAATTAAAAAAAAGAATAAAAATAAGAAACTCCAGAGAAAACGATGTGAGCATAATACAACTAGCAAGTAAATACAGTAAAACATTGGGTTGTGAGTAACGTGGTCTGTGAGTGTTTTATAAGATGATCACATTTTTTAAATCTATTTTAACTACTTGCTTACTGGCCACTTAAACCCCCTTCCTGCCCAGACCAATTTTCAGTGCTGTCACTCTTTGAATGACAATTACGCGGTCATGCAACAATGGACCCAAATTAAATTTGTATTATTTTTTTCACACAAATAGAGCTCTCTTTTGGTGGTATTTCATCACTGGTGGATTTTTTATTTTTTGCAGAAAAACAAAACAAAAATTTTGAAACAAAAACTGTTTCATAGTGTGTACTAACATTTTGAAAACAGGTAATTTTTCTCCTTCACTGATGTGCGCTGATGAGGCTGCACTGACGGGCACTGATAGGCACTAATGAGGCGGCACTGATGGTTGGCACTGATGGACGACACAGAAGGGCACTTGTAGGTGGCACTGATAAGCACTGGTAAGAGACACTAATAAACAGCACTGATCGGTTGCACTGATGATGAGGCACTGATAGGCATTGATTGGCAGCACTGGTGAGCATTGATAGGTGGCACTGGTAGGTGGCACTGGAAGGTGGCACTGGTGGGCACAGATGAGGCAGTCGCAGCTCTCTGTGTGAGAGACCAATGTCTCTCTGACAGAAGCCGGTGATCTGCTTTTTTCCCCTCACTACCCCTCAATACCGATTAGCGATCTTCTTATCGATGGGATCTAGTATAAATTCTTGTCCTGCTTGCTTAACTCTTTGCATTACCATTTCCTCTCTTTGTATTGTGGCCAATTTAATTTTAGATATTTCTTTAATTATTGCACCTCTAAGGTATGCTTTCATTGCATCCCAAACCACCATCGCTGAGGTTGAACCCTTATTGTCTCCAAAAAAAACCCATTAGCACTAGTTCTATGTTCTCTGGGACCAAGGACAGCCACTGTGGATTAACTTTCAACAGTGGGCGGATCAATTGTTCCCTCCACTCCATAGACAAGGTCAGTGGGGAGTGATCAGAAAGTCCCCTTGCTTCATATTGAATTAATTCTACCCATGGGAAAAAAAATCAATTTCCCAGGGTCAGGTCAATTCTCGATAGTGATCCATATGTGCTTGAGCAACATGAGTATTCTTTTCTAACCGGGAACATTAATCTCCACACATCCATTAGACCCATTTCTTGTATCTGACTGGCCAATCTTGTTGCCTTTCCCTTCCCATTGCTCTTTTTATTACTTTGCCTATCCATCTCTTCATTTAATACGTTATTGAAATCCCCAATTATCACTGTTGGAATGTCCGACCATTGTGATATTTTTTCAAAAAACTTTTTAATACATCATCCTTATATGGAGGGGAAATATAAACATTCACCAGAAACACAGAGTGCCATCCCTAATGGGCAATGATTTCCATCCCTGGTGGGCTCTAGTGGGCTTACTTGGTGGTCATGAGTGGGCATCCCTGGTGGTCATGGGTGGGCATCCTTGCTGGCCATGAGTGGGCATCCCTGGTGGCCATGGGTGGGCATCCCTGGTGGCCATGGGTGGGCATCTTTGGTGGGCTGTACTGATAATCAATCGTGCAGACCCTCCTGTTAGGAGAGCAGCCAATCGGCTCTCCTCTACTCATGTCTGTCAGCGAGAGTAGAGGAAAAGCTGATACCTCGCTTTTCCTGTTTACACTGTGATCAGCTGTGATTGGACACAGCTGATCACGTGGTAAAGATCCTCCGTCAGAAGCTCTCTACCTAGATCATAGATGCGGCTTGTCAGACTGACACACCACACCACTGATCACTGTGCTGCACGCCACCACTGGCGCACGATCGCGGTTTATCCTGCTGGACGTCATATGAATATGATTCCAAGTCAGGATAACTGAACCACTTCCCGGCCGTCATTCTGCTATAGACCGGGCGGGAAGGGGTTAATTTTGGAGAACAAGGTTAGTTTTCCGCCCCTGGCATCTCTTCGAGATCTGGAACGATTTTTTCATGAAGAGTGGTATCATATTCCATTATCCACCCATCTTGGATGCCAAAGGCGGTCCAACACCATATAAGGTAACGGTTTTGTTCTTTTACCTGGTGTTTCCATAATTTTGTCAAACCCCTGGATACCAATGCAAAAAATAAATAAAAATTGGACAAATTTTGATCTATGTATGGGATGGCGAATTGTATAGAAGTCAATCTGCCAATCAACTTCTGTACAACCAGCCCGGTTGAATTTTTCCTGAACAATCAGTGCCGCCGGTGTAGTGATCATTTTTATAAAATAAGGATATCGTTTAGATTCTCTTTAACTTCCATAGGGTTCTCATCTGCCTAAAGTTCACCAATACTTCCCCCGGAATGTAAATGTGCTGTGAATGTCTAATTATTAGTAAATCAGAATCATTTTGTCCTCCATTACAGACAACAAAACAGGACCTGATGTCAGGGATATTGAATACATACTGTCATAGCCGAAATTGTTGGCACCCCAGAAATTTTTCCAGAAAATCAAGTATTTCTCATAGAAAAGTATTGCAGTAACACATGTTTTGCTATACACATGTTTATTCCCTTTGTGTGTATTGGAACAAAACAAAAAAAGGGAGGAAAAAAATCAAATTGGACATAATGTCAAACAAAACTCTAAAAATGGGCTGGTCAAAATTCTTGGCACCCTTTCAAAATTGTGGATAAATAAGATTGTTTCAAGCACGTGATGCTTCTTTAAACTCACCTGGGGCAAGTAACAGGTGTGGGCAATATAAAAATCACGCTTGAAAGCAGATAAAAAGGAGAGAAGTTCACTTAGTCTTTGCATTGTATGTCTGTGTGTGCCACACTAAGCATGGACAACAGAAAGAGGAGAAGAGAACTGTCTAAAAGACTTGAGAACCAAAATTGTGGAAAAATATCAACAATCTCAAGGTTACAAGTCCATCTCCAGAGATCTAGATTTGCCTTTGTCCACAGTGCGGAACATTATCAAGAAGTTTGCAACCCATGGCACTGTAGCTAATCTCTCTGGGCATGGATGGAAGAGAAAAATGTATGAAAGGTTGCAACGCAGGATAGTCCGGATGGTGGCTAAGCAGCCCCAAAAAATCTAGAGCCCACTTCACCGCTAAACACTCCTTTTCAACCGTGGCGTAATTTACCTCATGGGACTTCAACTTCCTGCTGAGGTAAATGACTGGGTGCTCTTCCCCGTTCCAGACCTGGGACAATACTGCTCCTAACCCCACATCTGACGCATCACTTTGTACGACAAAGTCTTTAGAGAAGTCGGGTGAGTACAACACTGGCTGGCTACATAAGGCTTGTTTCAAGAATTGGAATGCTGCCTCCGCCTCGGGGGTCCATTTAATCATGACCGACCCTTTCCCTTTCGTCAGGTTGGTTAGGGGCACAGCCTTAGAAGCAAAGTGGGGAATGAAGCGCCGATAATAACCCGCGATTCCCAGAAAGGCTCGTACCTGCTTCTTGCTGTTGGGACGTGGCCAACTCTGGATGGCCTCGACTTTGTTGAGTTGGGGTTTTATTACTCCCCTGCCAATGGTGTACCCAAGATATTTGGCCTCCTCCTGCCCAATGGTACACTTCTTGGGGTTAGCCGTAAACCCCGCTTCCCGGATAGAGTCTAGGACTGCTTGCACTTTTGGCAGATGTGAGGCCCAATCTGTGCTATGGACAATTACGTCATCCAGGTAAGCCGCAGCATACTTCCGATGGGGCCTCAGTATCTGGTCCATTTTCCGCTGGAATGTGGCCGGCGCATTCTGTAACCCGAACGGCATTCTCTTATATTGGAACGCCCCGTCTGGGGTTACAAATGCGGTTTTCTCTTTGGCCGACTTGGCCAGGGGAATTTGCCAATACCCTTTTGTGAGGTCAAGAGTCGTCATGTATCGGGCTGTTCCCAGCCGGTCGATCAACTCATCTATACGTGGCATGGGGTAGGTGTCAAATTTTGTAACTTTGTTCAACTGACGAAAATCGTTACAAAATCGCCAGCTCCCATCCGGTTTAGGCACCAACACAATGGGACTAGACCAATCACTTTGGGACTCCTCTATCACCCCTAAGTTCAGCATTTTCTGTACTTCCTCCCGTATTGCCTCCCGTCGGGCCTCTGGGATCCGATAGGGTTTTAACTTCACCCTTTCACCGGGCGGGGTAATAATATCATGCTCTACCCCAGATGTTTGTCCCGGCAGCTCAGAGAACACCTCCTTGTTGCGAAGCACAAACTCCTTAACCTCCTGTTGTTGGGGTTGTGACAAGGTGGCTGCTATTCCAACCTCCGGAATCACGCAACCAGTTTGAGCTGGTGACCAAGTTTCTGCGACTAGGGACTCTCTATCCCTCCAGGCTTTCAACAGATTAACGTGATATATCTGTTCGGGCTTTCGCCTTCCTGGTTGTCTGACCTTGTAATTCACTTCGCTCACTTTTTCCATTATCTCGTAGGGGCCTTGCCATTTGGCAAGGAATTTACTTTCAACCGTAGGGACAAGTACCAATATCCTATCCCCCGGGGAAAAGGTACGGGTCTTTGCTCCACGGTTGTACACTCTCTGCTGTGCCAACTGCGCTTGGGCCAAATGTTCCTTCACGATGGGCATTACCTGTGCAATTCGGTCTTGCATCAGGGCGACATGCTCAATCACACTCCTGTGGGGAGAACTCTCACTTTCCCAAGTTTCCTTGGCAATATCCAACAGCCCTCTTGGGTGTCTCCCATACAGTAACTCAAAGGGGGAGAATCCCGTAGAGGATTGGGGCACCTCCCTAATAGCAAACATCAAATAAGGAAGTAGACAGTCCCAATCCTTTCCATCTCTATCCACCACTTTCTTCAACATTTGTTTTAGGGTTTTGTTGAATCTTTCAACCAGCCCATCGGTTTGGGGGTGATACACAGATGTACGCAATTGCGTCACTTTGAGCAATTTACACAGCTCTTTCATAACCCGGGACATAAAGGGTGTACCTTGGTCCGTAAGCAGTTCTTTACAAATACCCACCCGGCTAAAAACAAGAGATAGCTCTTTGGCTATGGTTTTGGCCGAGGTATTTCTGAGAGGGATCGCTTCTGGATAACGGGTGGCATAGTCCATTATAACCAATATGTACTGGTGCCCCCTAGCGGACTTGATTATAGGACCTACCAAATCCATTGCGATTCTCTCAAACGGGACCTCAATGATGGGTAGAGGGACCAGCGGGCTACGGAAATGTGGCATCGGGGCCGACCTCTGACACACAGGGCAGGAGGAACAATAATTTTCTATGTCCTTCATCACCCCAGGCCAATAGAATCTCTGTAATACCCTCTCTCGGGTTTTCTCTGTCCCCAGATGACCTCCAAGAATGTGCCCATGGGCCAACTCCAACACCAACTTCCTGTAAGGTTTGGGCACCACAAGCTGCTCAACGGTTTCTTCTGCCCTTTTTGCCACCCGATACAGTAGGTCCTTCTCTACGCTGAAGTATGGGTAAGTGCAGGTATTATCTGGGTTCACTAACTCGCCATCTATTTCCACTACGTTTTCCCGTGCCTTTATTAGGGCGGGGTCTTTTAACTGTTCTGTGGCAAAATTTTCCCTGTGAACCTCCAGATCAGAAAACTCCACAGACGGTAGGTTTTCGTCTGAGGAGGTGGGCTCCTCTCCAGTTTCTTGAGTCTCCCCTGCCAATACTGACAAGGGAAATTCTGGAGAGTCCTCACCACTCTCAGAGGAGTTCTGGCTATCACATTCCTGGTACATAGGGGCACCAGTGGGGGGCTCAGGATCATCCCACAGTTCCCAGAACTTCGGAAAATCCCTTCCCACAATGGCATCATGCGGTAATTGAGATACTAACCCCACTGGATGAGAGAGGGTACCTTTGGGGGTCTCGAAACACACTGTAGTCACTGGATACTCTCGGGTGTCCCCATGCACACAAATAACAGCTACCTTGCTATTCCCAGAGACCTCTGTTTTAACTAATTCAGCCTTTATCAGGGTCACAAGGCTACCTGAATCCAGTAATACCACAACATTTCTACCATTAATACACATTTTGCATAAATGTTTCTCAGTTCCCCGAATGGCAGTGCATGCGACTGTCGCACACAGCGACTGACGTCTGTCCATCAGAAAGTCACATTGCATGGGTTCCTCCACAACCGGGCAATTTGCTGCAATATGTCCCGCTTGCCGGCAGCGGTAGCAAACAATCCATTTGGCTGCCTCTTGAGCCCCTGACTTCCCAGGCTGTTCTCGCCAAACTTTGGGTAGAGCTCCCACCCTCTCACTCTCTCCACCCTTACCCCTTGGAATCCTCTTATCCGCCCCTGGGGATGGTCTGGTCTTAGGGTGGAAAGTCCGAGTGTCTCTGGAAGAGGCCGTCAGGTTCTCTGTAGCCAAGTATTTCTCTACACGATCCACAAGACCACCGGCCGTCTCTGGGTCTCCATGGCTTACCCACTTTTGGATGGCAGTAGGAAGAGCTCTCAAAAACCGATCCATTACAACACGTTCCACAATCTCTGGTGCGGACAAAGTCTCTGGCTGTAGCCACTTCCTGCTCAGGTGAATGAGATCATACATTTGAGACCTGGGGGGTTTTCCAAGCTGGAACGTCCAGTTATGCACACGCTGAGCCCGGACAGCCTGGGTGACACCCAGCCTTGCCAATATTTCAGCTTTTAGCATCACATAGTCTTTTGCTTGGTCAGGCTCTAGGTCATAGTAAGCCTTCTGCGATTCACCAGTTAACAGAGGAGCCACCAGTCCAGCCCACTGCTCCTCAGGCCACTTTTCTCTTTCAGCAGTCCTTTCAAATGTGGTCAAAAATACCTCTGGATCATCCTCTCCAGTCATTTTTGTCAATAAACGACTCACCCCAAAGGACGCGGTATTAGTGGGACGGCTTTCCTCACTGGTCTGCGGACGTTGCTGCATTACTGCTTCCATTTGTTGTAGTCTCTGCTCTTGCTTCTGTAACAGGTCTATGAAGCGGGCCTCAGATTGCTGCTGGGCTTGTTGATGAGCTTGCTGCTGGGCTGCAAGGCTCCTTTGCAAACCTGCATTTGTCTGCTGTTGATTGGCATTTGCTAGAGCCAGCTGTTTCAGTATCTCCTCCATGCTGGCTTAAAAAAAACTGCCACTGGTTCTCCACCAACTGTGAGGGGGTTAACTCGGTAGCGGGTGTGTGTGACCCCCTGGTTGGGCTCCCCACACAAAAACAGGGCCAGCAGACGGAGGTTGTGGTTTTCAAAATCAAAAGGTGCGGTTTATTTCTCTATGTACAGTGACAAAAACACAGCAAAGCCAAAAAGAAACATAAACAAAATAAATCCTGGTCAGTTTGACCTCTGACTAAACATGCAGGTTTCCTAAACTAACAACTGGGATCAGCCTGGTGCTGTCCTAGTCCCTAAGTCCCTGGTTTAGTAAAAGTCCAAATAAATAGCCACACAGGCTTTGCCTCACCGCACAGGGGTTCACTCTCCCTAGACAGTCCACACAGGTCTGGTTCCAGGCATGAGCTAACACCTAATGAATCTGGGAGTTCTTATAGAGGCCTAAATGAGCTGACAAGCTTCAGCTGGTCTCATCAACTCCCTGCCTCACGACGCCCAGCACTCTCCCTAGAGGTATGAGTCATTCATGAGCCCACTAGCCTCAGCTGGGCTTCATCAACTCCCTAGTTGTATAAGTCGGCATAAAGCCTGAATCTGGGAGAAATATATCTACCCCCCTGGATGCAACCAGGTGACTTTACCTTCCTGCTGTCACACAAGATAGGGTCTGTAGGTTTGTTCTTAAGTTGAATCTGTTTGTAAGTCGGAACAGGTAAAGTGTAGCTCCAGCCAAAAAAACTATTTCTAAGCTTTTTGGATAGCATAGGGATAAGTTAACACCCCTGTAACATTTGTGTTGCTGTCTGTGCCATGTTCAGAAGATTTCACCTCACTTTCTGTCCCAATGACAATAGGATTTTGAAAATTTGGGGTTGTTGTGGAAACAAGGATTGGTGATAAATGATCAGTTGAGGTACCTTTTTCCCATAATAACTCTTATAAGAGTGAATTTCCCTTCCTAGGGGTAGATTTCCTCTTACTTCCTGTTGTCTTCCTCCGTTTGTAAGTAAGAGTCGTTTGTAATTCGGATGTTTGTAACTAGGGGACCGCCTGTACTGTAAGTTATAGGAAAACATGCATGCACAATAGCAAGTTATAGGCAAATTTTTGCCAAACCATACATTCCATTGTACATAATGTACATTTCTTAAAAAAATAAAATAAATAACAAGGAGTCTATAGACTAAATTTTCCTCCTCAATGACATAAGCAAATGTCAAGGCTGAAGCAATAAGTTACATGGCTTATTAAAATTAAATCACAGTCTTCTCATTGAGCCGCAAATCATTTCAGCCTACTGAGCTATCTTAGTGTACAGTGTAGACTGCAGACACCTCCGACGCCATGTGTTCTAATAATATTTATTACTGGCTGCATAAGTATTTGTTTTTCATTCTATATGACCGTCTTTGTGTGTCTTGATAGACTGTTGCCAATTGGCATCATTCTGTAAATATACAGTATATTTCCATAAAATTATTTTATGCTTCAGTGCTGTATGGTCCCATGTATTTATACATGTGTTAATCTGTAGAACCTTAATGTCCAACCCATGGCCCAGGGCCACGTGTGGCCCCTTGGCACTTTCTGTGCGGCCTTCAGGGTCTCTGCAGACACTAATCCGTGTTTCCCTATTGCCCTGTTACAGCAGTGATTTCTAGTAGATTTTTGCAATATGTCCCCAGTCTTTGACTCTTGAAGCATGTCCACAGTCTCCAATAACTCCTCCAGTATGTTCACAGTCTGACAGTTTCCTGCAGCATGTCCGCAGTCTCTGAAATCTCTTGTATCCTTTCCCCAGTCTATGACCGTTTTTTGCTTCATGTCTGCAGTTTATGACCATCTCTTGTATTATGTCCACAGCCGGCTAAACAGTTACTTCTTGTTGCACTACACGCCACTTCAGGCCGGAGGAGGATCCAGGGCCGAAGAGATTGGAGTTTCGGCTGCTGGGGTACCCAAATGCTATTGTACCCAAATGCTATTGTTTCCCCCTAATTCTGTAATTGCTGCACTTTTCCCTTCTGTCACTAGGTGGCATTGAAGCTGGTGACATTATATAAAACAGGGGCATTGCAAGGACAGATTAGGAATGAATAGGGTGTCTCAGCCAATGGGCAGGGATTTTCTTGGATCCCTTGGCCTGCTGGGAGAGCCTATCTATTTGGGTGGAGTCAGGTGATCAGGGTTTTGTGCCACCTGGACGGTTGTCTGGTTGGACGTGCGTTGTACTGCCCCAGGCAGCTAGGCCAGAAACCTAAGGCCTATCCCGGGGACATCTGTCTGCTAGACTGTCTGAGGGCCTATCTAGAAGCAGGAGAAGCAGCGTAGGTTTGGGACTGCGGGCGTGTAGTGCAGCAGGACAGCAGAGGTGACGCTTGCGGAGCATCAGTGAGTGCCAAGCCAGGGACCTAAACGTGTCAGCTGGTGTGAAGCTTGAAGAGTATCTGTGAGTGCCAAGCCAGGGACCCAGCAGGGAAGCGGGGGTGACACTTGAGTAAGATACTGAGTGCTAACAGTGGAAGAACTCAGGGGATCCAGAGTGGCTAGTGAGAGACTGGGAGCTCATTGAGTGAAGACCCACAGTGAGTGATTGTGGGGTAAGCTGAGTACTGTTCGTGTTGCAAATAGTTGAATACAATTGCCATTAGTAACAGTTACAAGGTTGTTGCCATCGGAGACAGCGGTCCTACCTATACAGAAGTGGTGTCCGGCTGGAAGCCTTCACCTGTATAGCTGTCTGCCTATTGAAGTCTCTGCGTCTGCCAATTATCTTTGCATCTACCTAAGGGTGTCCTGGCCCTCTCTCCCACAGTTTTGTTTAAGAGGCAATAAATCTCTTTGCATTCAAAAAGTGTCTGGCGTCCACCTTTTTATCTTGCATTACACCCGCCATGCCTTGTAACACACTCTACAAAAAAGGATGTCAGCTGTCCCTAACTCTGGAGGTCACCATTAGGCCTAAAGAGGCCCGGGACTTTGCTACACACCTAAAGCTTGAACTGAACCATCAGCTCATACCTACTCTGCTCTATTCCCACCGAATAGCTGGGTATTCTGCTGAATACCCAAACAACTAATGTTTGGTCTGAACCACTGGCTCATATCCACTCCACTCCCACCGAACAAGAGGCCAGATGGGAAAAAGCTTGGGTGTTCCTCGGAATCTCCAAAAACCTAAAGCATGGGCTGAACCATCAGCTAATACCTACTCTGCTCCACTCCCCCCGAGCAGGAGGCTAGAGCGGCAAAAGTTGGGGTATTCTCCTGAATGCCCAAACACCTAAAGTTTGGTCTGAACCTACATTAAGACTGAACTGTCAGCCTAAAATTTCAGACTGAACCGTCAGCTCATACCCACTGCGCTCCGCTCTCGCTGAACAAGAGGCCAGATGGGCAAAAGCTTGGGTATTCCTCTGAATGCCCAAACACCTAAAGCATGGACTGAACCATCAGCTCATACCTTCTCTGCTCCACTCCCATTGAACAGGAGGCCAGGCAGACAAAAGCTTGGGTAATCTTCTGAATGCCCAAACACCTAAAGTTTGGTCTGAACCTACATTCAGACTGAACAGTCAGCTTGAAGTTTGGACAGAACCATCAGCTCATACCTACTCTGCTCCACTCCCACCGAACAGGAGGCCAGACAGGCAAAAGTTTGGGTGTTAGTCCAAATGCACTAATACCTAAAGTTTTATCTAAACCTACGTTCGAACTGAACCATTGGCTCATCCCCACTTGTCATCACAAGGACCCATTGGCTCCTTCCTCCCTTACACCAGCCCTGCAGTACAGAGGCTGTAAGAGTCTGTTGCCAAGTCAAACACATTTTTTAGTTCAGCTTTAAGACACAATTAACTCGTATAAACCCAATGATTAAACACAGCTCCTTCAGACTGCGCAGGGTTAAAGCGACAGGCCGCTTGCCATACCGGTTTCAGAAATATGACGCAATCCTTCCCCAGCTGGACATGTTAATTGAGAAGAAGTTTTGGAGGCAAAGTTCACAGTTGTGCAGATGGTGGGACAATGAGGAATGGGAGAGCTGGGTCAGTGTCAATCTCAAGCCGCACTCTAATGGCTCCTGTCTGTTCCCTCTGGGCTGTGGATGGGGACAAGCACCCGCTTGCTACGGACTTCTGTCTCTCGCTGCCCTTCACTGTGGAGACGCATTCTCTCTCAAGGAGCCGTCCTTCAGGACACACAGACAGCAGACGGAAAGCAATCTTTCTTTTTTTTTTTTTTTTTTTAATCGTAGTCAGCAAGCCTCAGCGTTTCCTATGGAGCTGTCATTTCATATATGATGATCTCGCGGGCTTAAATGAAATCAGTCACCGGAAAATGTTACTGTGTGACATTTTGTCATTTAACTTCTTCGAATCTGGGATCAGCTATTATAGTTTTAAGTGCAATGCTGACATGACTTTGTTTTAATGGTTACCTTTGTGATTAATGCAACATGTGCCGGAGAAATTCAGGCTGATAAGTTCTTGAAAGCTACGCAAAAGCACGGAGGTGTTGCAATATCACAACCCAGACTGATAGTATAGAGCCAAAAATGATCCAAGGGTGTTATTAAATGATAATTTAAATCAGTATTAAACCCAATACTAAAAACATTATATATTTCAGCTTATCATTTCATGTGGCGGTTGCATTTGTTTTCTTTTGCTTTTTTCCTTCTGTTTTCACCTGGTGATCTTACCAGTAACACATTTCCTGTATTAGAGTGCCCCCACTCAGGATGAAGGAGCACAGGAGGCTCAGCAGCATTATCAGTCTGGGGGGAGGAGGGAAGTGTTAAATGTATTAACATATTTAAATACACTAACATATTGAAGCCAAACTCCAGCTCACACTTTATAAGCACCTTACATACACTTACACACACACACACACACATATATATGTAAATTGTGATATTGGGGGTGTTTAGCTCAAGTGATAGATGCAATTTTAGTGCAGTGAGTCCACGTCAGACAGGCGTTTATAGTTAAAGTGGAGGTCCACACAAAAAGTGAACCTCCGCTTTTCGGAACCCTCCCCCCCTCTGGTGTCATGTTTGGCACCTTTCAGGGGGGAGGGGGGTGCAGATACCTGTATAATACAAGTATTTGCACCCACTTCTGGGAATAGACTCCCGCGGGAGTCACGCCCCTTCCCCCTCCCCCCGTTGTATTCTGGGAAACACACAGGTCCCAGAACAGAGTGGGGACCACTGAGGACGTGCCGCGCTACTCGCGCATGCGCAGTAGGGAACCGGCAGTGAAGCCGAAATGCTTCACTTCCTGATTCCCTCACCAAAGATGGCGGCGGGGGTAGCCGAGAGACTAACGATTGCTCGGCTTTGGCTGCCGACATCTCTGGCACCATAGACAGGTAAGTGTCCATTTTTTTTTTTTTTTAGATGGACCTCCGCTTTAAGTGCCTGATAGCCCACGTTTATTAAATGGAAAAACAAAAACACAAGTCCATTCAGGATTCCCACGCAGGGGTTCAAACTTCCTTTAGCACTCAAATGAAAAACATACCGAGCCATCTGGCTCTCTTGTCAGCAGTTCCTCTGCTTGCTCCCAACAGACTTGATTCCTTCCAGCCCCCTGGACTCATTGGCTTCCTTAGTCACTCAGACTCTCAGCGCTGCCAGCCTTTCCCAGTCCCTGGCCATGGAATCCACCTTACATGGGCTGCAGTCTCCCACACAGGGCAGACAGCTTCTGACAGAGGTCTGTCTTCATACAGCAGCACTCCTCCTTCCTCCACCTTCTGCTCTCTCCACCCCCTCGTTATATGGGCTGTGTGCACCTGGGCATACAACCTGCTGGCTATCCACAAGACCCGGACACAGAGTTGGAGATCCCATCCCACCCAAGACGCTCAGGGATCTCCAAACTACAGAGCCCCATCTGGAAATAGCAAAATTCGGAGAAAGCTGCCAAAGCAGTTTTCTCAGTTTCAAAGCTATGCTCTGTAGCTCTGCAGTCCGCCGATATGCAAACTCTGTGTCCATTTTTACTCCATTTTCCCATAAACAAGGACTCTCACTATAATAATATCTATCTATCTATCTATCTATCTATCTATCTATCTATCTATCTATCTATCTATCTATCTATAGATATATATATATATATATATATATATATATATATATATAGTTGTGTGAAAAAGCATTTGCCCACTTTCTAATTTTTTGGTATATTTGTCACACTTACTTAGATCGTCAATTTTTTTTATTATTACACAAAAATAACCAGAGTAAATACAAAATGCAGTTTTTAAATGATTGGTTTATTTATTAAGGCAAAAAAGCTGTCCAACCTGCCTGGCTTTAAGTGGAAACCTAAATGCCCCCTAAACCTAATAACTGGTTGTGCCACCCTTGGCGGCAACAACTGCAATCAAGCGTTTGCGATAACAGGCAATGAGTCTTTCACATTGCTGTGGAGAAATATTGGCCCACGCTTCTTTGCAGAATTGTTTTAATTCAGCCACATTGGAGGGTTTTCCAGCATGAACGGCCTGTGTAAGGTCATGATACAGCATCTCAATTGGATTTAAGTCCGGGTTTTGACTAGGCCACTCCAAAACCAAAATTTTGCTTTGTTTGAACCATTTGGAGGAGGACTTGCTGTTGTGTTTCGGATCATTGTCCTTCTGCATAACCCAAGTGCACTTGAGCTTGAGGTCACAAACTGATGGGGGGACATTCTCCTTTAGGATTTTCTGGTAGATCTCAGAATTCATGGTTCCATCAATTATGGTAAGTCGTCCAGATTCTGAAGCTGCAAAGCAGCCCCAGACCATCACGCTACCGCCACCTAGGGATGAACTTCGAGTTTGAGTCAAACCCATGTTCGACTCGAACATGGGCTGTTCGATCATTCGCCGAATTTCAAACATTATGGGCCGTTCGCGACAAATTCGAGTGGCGAGTCACGGCCCATAATTCACTGCGGCATCGCAGTGCATTGCTGGCTGATGATTGGCCAAGCATGCAATTTGACCCGCATGCTTTGGCCAATTACAGCACGGAAAAAACGGAGAGCCATAATTGGCCAAAGCCAGGGTGGCTTTGGCCAATTATGTCTCAGGGGGTTTAGTACATGCCCCACACTATATAAGGCCACCTCTGTGACGGCCTTGTGTACTGTGTTGTGATGGTTAAAGACAGATAGAGAGAGAGAGACAGTGTCATTTATTTTAAGTTAGATAGAGCAGGCATGCGAGTCAGTTAGCTTCAGTTACAGTGTGTAGAGGATATATATGCATCCTAGGTGTTGTATATATATTTATACACTGTATTCAGTTTAGCTAGATCCGTTCCTGGTTTTCTCTATACTGTGACAGGCAGGCAGGTGATTGTGCTAGCTGCAGCAGTGTTTCACTTAGTGTACTGTGTGCTTTGCATAGCGTTCACCTAAAGCTTACCTGAATACAATTGCTGGTGTTCTCATACAAATACAGGCAGTGAGGCAGGGACCTCCAGTATTTTGTTTTAGTGTTCTTTGCACAGTGTGCACCTAATTCTTACCTTAATACAATTGCTGGTGTTCTCATAAAAATACAGACAGTGAGGCAAGGACCTCCAGAATTTTGTTTTAGTGTTCTTTGCACAGTGTGCACCTAATTCTTACCTTAATACAATTGCTGGGGTTCTCATAAAAATACAGGCAGTGAGGCAGGGACCTCCAGAATTTTGTTTTAGTGTTCTTTGCACAGTGTGCACCTAATTCTTACCTTAATACAATTGCTGGGGTTCTCATAAAAATACAGGCAGTGAGGCAGGGACCTCCAGTATTTTGTTTTAGTGTTCTTTGCACAGTGTGCATCTAAAGCTTACCTGAATACAAATATCCAAAGGGACTGGTAATGGGCTGGGGGGGGTACCCATGCCATTTTTTCAATGATTTTCATCCATATTGCCGGGACCAGACATTACATTAAAGCCGCAAGCAGTTTTAAATGACTTTTTTTCCTTTAGAAATATAATTTTGTGCAGGGACAGTTCTAAACAAGGGAAACATGTGCCAATTTTTTTTTCACTTTAAGCATCATTAAAATCACTGCTCCCGAAAAAACTGCAGTTTTTAAAACTTTTTTTTGCATTGCTACATGTCCCCTTGGGCAGGGCCCGGGCCCCAAACCCTTTTTAGGACAATAACTTGCATATTAGCCGTTATAATTAGCACTTTTGATTTCGAACGTTCGCGTCCATTGTATTTAATAAGGTTCTAAAGTTCGCATGAACTTTCGGTCCGTTCGCAGGTTCTGGTGCGAACCGAACCGGGGGGTGTTTGGCTCATCGCTACCGCCACCATGTCTGACTGTTGGTATGATGATCTTGTTATGAAATGCTGTATTAGATTTATGCCAGATGTAATGTGAAACACACCTTCCAAAAAGTTTAGTTTTTGTCTCATTAGTCCACAGAATTTTTGCCTAAAAGTCTAGGGTATAGTCAAGATGTTTTTTGGTAAATGTGAGATGAGCCTTTGTGTTCTTTTTGGTCAGCAGTGGCTTTGGCCTTGGAACTCTCCCATGGATGCCATTTTTGCCCAGTCTCTTTCTTATTGTTGAATCATGAATTTACCTGAGGCAAGTGAGGCCTGCAGTTCTTTAGATGTTGTTCTGGGTTCTTTTATTTTCTCCAAAATAGATTTTTATTAGTATATTGTGAAGATTACAATACATACTTGCCATGAGAAGTTATTCGTGGTTACATAAACAACAGAAATACATGACTAAGAAAAGGAATGTCTCTGAAGTGAGATAGACGGTGAAGAAAGAAAAAAGACAAGATAAAAACTCTAAGATCATAACGTTTAACATGAAGAAAACTATGATTAAGAAGTAAGGATGTCCTGCAGGATGATTATCCTGTATGGTAGTTAGGAGGGCAAGGAAGCCTCTCCACATGGGCACCCCTAGGAGGGCTCACGACTGTACCCGTGTAGTGACGCTCCCAGGTCTCCTGCTAGTAAAGTCAACTTATATGCATGCAAACAGAGTTAAGAAGAAAACACCTTAACTAATTCTGGTGAGTCAACCCAGTCAAACCATTGTTGCCATTTTTGGCGAGTGGACGTCTTATCGTTCTGACCGAGTGCTAGAGTCGTTTCGTACATACAATGTTCGTGTGTGGTTCGGATTACATCAGTTATGTTGGGGGGGATTGGGTCTTTCCATTTCCTGGTAATGTTGAGTCTAGCTGCCAGGAGGATGTGGACAATGATAGTTTTTGATGGGTTTGAGAATCGGTCAATGGTCAAAGACAGTAGTGCTAAGGCTGGATTTACCCCAATAGTTAGTCCTGTGACCGCAGACAACAGGTGGAACACGGAGTGCCAAAATAGAGATAGTTTGGGACAATCGCAAAATGTGTGTAGAAGATTGCCTGTGTGCCCACAGTTCCGCCAGCATGAATCATCAGTTGTCGGGTGAAATTTGGACAATTTGTCGGGGGTTAAGTACCACCTGTAAGTTAGTTTGTACGCAAGTTCCCATAGTGTGGAGCAGCTGGTGGCTTTGTAGGTGGATTGGCCTGCCTTTTCCCATTGCTCTAAAGTGAAGTTTTGGGATAGGTCTTTCTCCCATCTGTTAAATGCAGTGGCGGTGGACATTGTAGTTTTAGACTGAAGTAGATTGTAAAACATTGTTATGCCTTTCAAATGCGTATTAGGTGAATTGAGGTAAATCCATGCCTTTTGAGGGAGGGTGCAGGTCTGTTGCTGAAGAGTTTGTAGACAGTGAAGGGTACGTATGTACAAGAAAATGTCTGAGTTAGGTAACAGGAATTCCTTCTGTAAAGTGGGGAAAGTTTTGGGTATGTTATTGTCGTAGAGGTCCGAAATGTGGGATATACCTTTGTCTTTCCAGTGTGTGAATGATGTCGAGTACATTAACCTCTGGAGGGCATCTATGGGAATAGGAACGGTCGATTGAGTAGACTGAGATGAGGTGATCTTTAAGAGGCTGGACCAGGCTTTGGAAGTAGCAACCATAGGTGGTGGTATGTGTGGTGGGAGTCTTGCTCCAGGAGTGTTGGCGAACAGCCAAGAAGATAAACGTATGCCCTGAGACATAGAGGATTCAATTTTTCCCCATATTGTGCGATGGGGAGGGGGTGTGAACCATTCCTTCGACTGAGTGAGAATGCACGCCGTGTAATAATCTTGGAAATTAACATATCCGAGATCCCCTGCCATGCGATGTTTAACTAAAAGAAGGTGGGCGCATCTGGGCATTTTCCCCTGCCATACAAATTTTGATAGGATCGATTGTAGTGAGTTGAAGTAAGTAATAGGGAGTGGGATAGGGAGTGTGCGGAAAAGATAAAGAATTTAGGGGAGATGTAACATTTTGAATGCCGCTAAGCGTCCCAACCATGAGAATTCAAAGGGCGCCAGCTTGGAGAGATCAGCCTGAAGCTTCGAGCGGATTGGTAAATAATTGGAGGAGAACAATTGTTTTGTCGATGGGGTTAGTTGGATTCCCAAATATGTTATGCTATTTTCCGCCCAAGTGTAAGGGAACTTCAATGAGAGTCTAGCTTTGGTAGATCTATCCAATCCAAGGTTGAGAATATAGGATTTGGTCTCATTGACCTTATAGTATGAGACTGTGCTGAACCAGGCTAACGTGCTTTAGACCGCAGGTAGGGATCGTTCAGGGTTAGTGATTATGAGAATGACGTCGTCCGCGAATAGACTAATCTTATGCTCTGACTCGGACATGTGTATACCTGATATTTGATCGTTGGCTCTTATGCTTTCTGCTAGGGGTTCCATGACTAGGTTGAATATTATAGGGGATAGGGGACAGCCTTGTCTCGTGCCATTCGAGATCTGGAAAGGTGAGGAGAGGGTGTCTGCTGCGAATACGTGAGCAGATGGGTTGGAGTATAGGGCCATTATAGCGTTGTGGATATTGCCTACTATACCGAATTTGTTTAGAACAGCTGAGATATAACCCCAGTGGACCCTATCAAATGCCTTTTCGGTGTCTAGGGATAGGAGGAGGGAGGGAGTTTTATTAGTTTCTGCGTGGTGTATAATGTTTATCATACGTCGGGTGGCATCCGATGCCTGACGGCCTTTAGTGAAGCCTGACTGGTCTTGAGATATAAGGAAGGGGAGTATGTTTTCTAATCTATTAGCGATAAGTTTGGCATAAATTTTAACGTCAAGGTTAAGTAATGAAATGGGACGGAAATTTTTCGGGGAGGTGGGTTCTTTCCCAGGTTTAGGGAGGGTTATTATTCTGGCGGAGAGCATTTCGGTGGGGAACGAGGCGGCTGAAGCGGATAGGTTGAAAGTGTGGGCTAGAGTAGGGGCTAAAATATGCTTAAACTTCTTAAAGTATTCTCCAGTGAAACCATCTGGACCAGGGGATTTGTGATTAGGGAGCTTATCTATCGTGTTTAGAATTTCTTCAACTGTAAAGGGGGTATTCAGATCTAAATACTGTTGAGGGGTAATGATTGGGAGTTTTACACTGTCCAAGAATGCTTGGATTATCGTTGGTGTGGGTTGGGGGGTGGATTTGTCAGTTTTAAGATTGTATAGATCTTCATAGTACTTGCTAAACCCGTTGGCTATCAAGTGGGGTTTGATTAGTTTTTCATTAGTGTGTGGGTGGTGTAAGTAGGGGATTTTCGTTTTGTTTCTGTGGCCTCTAATTCTTAGGGACATTAATTTGCCTGCTTTATTTCCTGTTGTATATGACGTGGCTTTGAGGATTTTGTATGTTTTTTCGTATTTTGTGAGTAGGAGGGCTCTCAGTTCATGTCTTAGCTTGAAAATTTTCGCTTGTAGTTGTGGGGAAGGATTGAGTTTGTTCAAGTCTTCGGTTTTGGAAATGTCAGTCGTGAGTTTGTCTAGTCTTTTCGTTTTCTGTCTTTTTGCCCTAGCGCCCAATTGTAAAAATACACCTCTTATGACTGCTTTGTGAGCATTCCACACCACCAGCGGGTCAGATACAGATGCTTGGTTATTCGCGAAATATTCTTCTAGATTTTGTTTAATATGATTGGAGTGGTGTGGCGTGTTGAGTAAGTAATCATTGACTCTCCAGACGTAGGAGTAGGGTTGGGGTGAGTTGTCATCAATAGAAATGCTGATGGGAGCATGATCTGACCAAGTGGTGGTGTGGATATCAGAACCTGAGATTCTCTGTAGGAGCCACTTATCTGCTAAAAACAGGTCAATCCACGAGTAGGTGTTGTGACGCGGCGAAAGGAACGTGTAGTCCCTCTCGTCCGCGTGACAACACCTCCACACGTCATACAAATCATTCGATGAAATAAATGTATCTAATGAAGAAGCTGATCTTTTGGATCCCGTTGTAGAGTCCATTGCAACGTTTGGTACTAAGTTGAAGTCACCACATAGCAGTAGGTGTCCTTTTTGAAACTTTCGGATTGCTTGTAACGTTTTCCTGAGAAAAGTGATTTGGCCCTGATTTGGGGCGTAGATAGAGATTAAGGTATACGGAATATTGTTGATCGTGCAGATCAAAAATATGTAGCGGCCATTCGGGTCAGATATACATTGTTGGAGGGAAAAGAGGACAGTGTCCTTGATTGCTATCATCACTCCTCGTTGTTTCTTAGGGTAAGAGGCATGGAATACACGAGGGAACCGTCTATGTTGACACTTCGGGGGTGCTTTGGTGTCAAAGTGTGTTTCTTGTACACAAAGTATGTCACAGTTGTGGGTCAGAGCTGTTTTCCACAGGGATGAACGCTTTGCAGGGTGATTGAGGGAGAGAACAGTGAGCCCCATGGTGGGTGTGTTGGGGGTGCAGATAAGGTGCAGTACTCACAGTTAGGAGTGATCAGGAAAGAGGAAAGTTGAATTGAGGAGTTCTTTAGTGATGATGAAGAGGAACCAGTAGATGGTGTTGTCTGAACTGTATTCGAAGCTCGGGGGTTGACATTTCAGTTGACAGATGATGGTGGATGAGAAGGTTATCTGGGATATAAAATACGGAGCTAGAAAGAAAAAGGAGGTTAGCTACCACAACACAAAATAAAACAGAGGTTATGACAGCATGAAAAACATAGGCGGTATCAACGGAGCGTGTTCGTCCGCAATGGTAAAGTAACGGTGTGGAAGTAGCGGAGGAGCCGCAAAAGGGGTAACAGAAGAGTGCACACTGAGGTGCAACCAGCAGAAAGGGCAGCAATAGAGCTCGGATGAGCAGCTGACCGATAATGGGGTAAGTTCAGCAAACAGGTGTTTGAGCCCATTTCCAGACCAGACTGTGAAAGTCGCTTGAAGTGGATGTGTGGGCTAGTCAACGGTGCTGATAAGTAGATTTTCCTCGGTGTCCTCCGAAAGAGAAAGGATTTGGTTTACTTTGAGGATCGGGTTGGGCATGTGGTGGTTCTGGCAGAATCTCCCAGGCATGAAGGAGTTTCATTCCGCCCTCCAGTGTGGAGATGGTGTGCGGTATGCCATTGTAGGTGGCCAAGATCGTGGCGGGATGGCGCCATTTGTACGTGACTTTGTGGTTAGTCAGGGCTTTGGTGATGGTTTTGAGTTGTCTTCGTAGTTGTAGGGTATATTGTGATAAATCCGCGTACAGCTGGATGTCTGTGTATGGCGCTGGAAGTGGAGCTAGTTCTCTGGCTTTCAGCAGGATTTGTTCCTTTGCCTGGAAAAAGTGGATTCTAAGAAGCACATCTCTGGGAATATCTGCTTCTAGATGGCGGGGCTTGGGAAGTCTATGGATGCGATCGATAGTGAGTTAGATCGGAGATAGGTCAGGGAGCATGCTAGAGAACATGGTGCTGGCAAAGGTGTGGAGGTCTTTAGGTAAGACAGATTCTGGTATGCCACGGAGTTTTATATTATTGCGTCTGGAGCGATCTTCGAGGTCTGCGATTTTCGCTTTAATCCAGAGGGTGTCATCTTTTTGCTCAGTGTATGGATCTACAAGGTCAATAACCGTTTCCGTGCAATCCTCCATTTTATTTTCAATGAATTGCACCCTGTTGTCCATATGTTTTATTTCCAATGAGAACCTGTTGATCAATGCTGACAGGTTGGGTATGAGGGAAGATTGCAAGGACAATAGCATGTCCTTCATTGTGGTATCTAGCACTGGTTGCCCTGATGTGGGGAATTGTGCTATGGAGGACTGTAGTGATGATATGGCATTATCATTGTGGAGGCCTGTACTCACTGCGTCTGAGGCCTGGTCAGTCAGATCCATCCGCATCCTCGATTTGGCAGGGCTTTGTGAGGTCGATGCGTCTGATAAGGAGACAGGAGGGAGAGGAGATGGGGATCCAGCTCTTCTTTTATGTTGATGATGGACCGGAGGGTCATTATAAGCCAGGGAGTGCCGCGCTGTAACTCCGGCGGCGCCATCTTGGGCTTTCCCCTGTGTACGGCGCGGCTGGAAGGAGAACAGTTCCAGCCGTTTCGGACCTTTTTCCTGGAGCCGTTTTCGTGACAAGTTCCGAAAGCCTTAGAAATTACTTTGAAACCCTTCCTAGACCGATACATGTTTGTTTATAATCTGTTCTTGATTTTTTTTAGATTGTGGCATGATGTGTGGCTTTTTGTGATCTGTTAGCGTGCTTCACTTTGTTAGACAGCTTCTATTTATGTGATTTCTTGATTCAATAGGTCTGGCAGTAATCAGGCCTGGGTGTAGCAAGTGAAATTTAACTCAGCTTTCCAAAAAATTGTGGTAATCACAGTTCATTCATGATTCAGCATGGAAGGGGGCAATTACTTTTTTCACATAGGGCCAGGCAGGTTTGAAACAACAGCCTTTTTCCCTTAATAAATTAAATAATAATTAAAAAATTGCATCTTGGATTTACTCAGGTTATCTTTGTGTAATATTAAAATTTGTTTGATGATCTGAATCATTTAAGTGTAAGGAATGTGCAAAAAAATTAAAATCAGGAAGGGGGCAAATACGTTTTCACAGCACTGTGTATATATACATACACACTTTATATGTATATCTATACATTTTATTATATGTATTATATTATTTATAATATTTATTTGTTTATTTATTTAGATATATATATATCTATACATATAACGTTTACCAAAGTTCTAATACAGCACAGTATTATATTCTATGCATTGTCACCTGACTTTCTGGTGATCGTAACAAGCTTGGGGGTGCAATTAGCTTTGTCTTCTCATTTTATCATACCGTCAGTTTTACACGTGAGCTGTCAAGTAATATAAAGAAAATATATTTACATGTGTTATGTGTTTCCTATTGTTGTTGGCCCAGCTGCAAATCCATCCCCCTATGGGAGAGAGGCAACACAGCTTCTCCACCTGCCGACTCCAACCTGCCACCATAGATCCCCAGCTGGAAAACTGTCAGACGGCGCTCACGTGTGTGTGTGTGTGTTTTTTTGTTTTCTCCCGTTTGCAGTGAAAAATGACTACTTCAATATTTTATTCATACAGCAAGTAACTGTGCACATATGTGAAAATCCTATAGTGTGTGCGTATTGTATCTCTTATTGTAGCTCTTATTGTAGAAACTTCTCCACTTTGTACCCTTTGTGTTATACATTACTGTACTGCATGTTCTGCTCTATTATTTATGCACTTCTATACAATATATAGTCCTATACAGGGCTTTTTTTTAAAGAATAGATGCAGGTTCACCCCCCTTCCGAGTCACTTCTTATCTCTGCTTCCTACCCAACTCTGAGCACCATCCCTTGTTTCCACCACCTGACCAACCCCCTGTACTGTCCATTTTAGAAAATACAGAGCCAAGGATCATTGTGGGGTGCTATGGAATATGTATGGAATTTGTTAATGATAACAAGAAAATCAATAAAATAGATCACCTGCGGCCAGCAACAATAGATCATCCCCAGCAACAATAGATCCTCCCAGAAACAGTAGATGTCTCTGTGTTTCTATGGCTATTTTAGTGATTTTTATCTTAAATATAGAATGATGACCATGTATTGTTTTAGAAGCTAGGCCTCCTCTACTCATGTGCTAATAAACTTGTTGGACTGCTTTGTGAGCTCAGGACAGGAAATTATGCTTCGATAAGTAGGGACCGGGGAAAAGGACATGGACAATCCATTTGTTCTGGAGGACTTTGGAGAAGTAATCAGTCTGGAGGATCCTGTGAGAACACGCCATCACAAGGAAGAGCCAAGTTACCGTATATACCCGAGTTTTCAGCACATTTTTTCATGCTGAAAAGCCCCCCTCGGCTTTTACTCGAGTCAGGTTTCCTCTCCCGCCGTGTCAGTCTTGATGAGGAGGAAAGGAAAGCCATATTACGCTGTACATTGTCCCCTCTTATTCACAGCAGGGCTGTGTGTATAGGAAGTCTGCGCCGTCCATGCCGTCCCGCCTCCTCCTCGTCCGTCCGTGACGAGGAGGAGGCGGCCGACGCCTGGGCGCTTTCAGTGTGAAAGCACTCTTATTGGCCTTAAAAATAATCATCATCCTTCCCAACACAATTTTGCTAATGTTCATAAAGCTTCTGGAAACTGTCAGAAAAAGGCTTCTTTAGGAAGCAATTGCAGAACCGCTGTCACACATTCTTGGATTACTGCCACGTCCACAAAATGTGCGCCTTTCATGAGGCTCTTTAGGCGAGGGAACAGAAAGAAATCCGCAGACGCCTGATCAGGGGAGTACGGTGGATGATTGAGAACTGGAATGCCACGCTGAGCCAAGAATTGGCGCACACAGATCGCACAGTGCGCAGGTTCGCAGAAGGGATGGATCCTGGTCACACATATTAATGAAATCTCCAGAGGCTTCCATCTGTTTTGCTTTCTGTTCGTCTGTCAACTCGTGCGGCACAAACCGGGAACAGGTCTTTCGCTTACCCAAATCTTTGCGGATGATAGTGCGCACCGTGTCCTTGCTAATGCCCAATTCCTCTACCATCAATTGTAGAGTCTTGTACCGGCATTTATTGCATTTGCTCGATCATATCTGGGGATCTGCTTGTCGATGGTGACCCGAACGTGTCTCCTCCTCAGTCGTTTCCTTCCTGTCAAAAAAAAATTTGAACCAGTCATAAACACATTCTACATCATGGCTTCCATCCCGTACACTTGCACCAACATTTCATGCGTCTCCATTGCTGTTTTGCCCAATTTGTAGCAGAACTTGATCATATCTCCCAACTTTTTGAGATGGGAGCGAGGGACACCTATTAGCAAATGTATGTAGGCATAAGACAGAACCCTGCCACGCCCCCTTAAAGGAGAATTATACAAAAAAAATGATTAGTTAAACCCACAAGTGCTTTATTTTTACCACCACTATTCCTTTATATTGCCTTTTGAAGTGTACAAATGCAGCAATTTAGTAATTTAATGAAAGATTTAGCACCGGGAAACACTTTTTGAAAGATAAATAGTGCATTTTATATACAACTATAGAGATCAGACCAAAATGAGGGACAAATGAGGAGGAATGAGGGACAGAGGAACATTTCTCCAAATCAGGAACAGTCCCTCGAAATCAGGGACAGTTGGGAGGTATGCTTGATATTCACTCATTGCTCTATTGCACTGTGACCCTACCTCTCACACTGACTATGTTTGACTGCTGGAAGCAGGTTTACCCTGATGGCCATGTGTCCTCCACACTAGGTGGTGCCTCTGGACGTGTCTCTGGATAGCCATGTGCATGCACGCGCACCTGGCCCTTGTTGCTGTTGAGATATCAGAACATTCACCAAACTTTTTAGACACACCTCATACTTTCTTATTTGATGCCATTCATTATTACATCAGTAATGGAGACGTTCATCTCTCAAGGTGTGTCCCAAAAGGGGTAGGGGTCTTTTTGGGTGCCACCTATAATGCCGTGTACACACGATCGATTTTCTCGACGGTGAAAACACCGTCGAGAAAATCGATGGGAAAAACGAGGGAACGGCTTGGTTCCCTACACACGTCCGTTTTTCCCGACATTTTTTCTTTGGTCGAGAAAAACGACCGTGTGTGGGCTCCGTGGCATTGTTTCCCTATGGGAAAACTGCAGCGGAAAAAAACGACGGGAATCACGACGAGAAAAATTAGAGCATGTTCTAATTTTTCTCGTCGTGATTAATGCCGTTTTTCCCGTCGGGAAAAATTACAAAAAGCCCACACTCGGTCGTTTTTCTTGTTAAAAAAAAAAATGGGAAAAATGATCGTGTGTACGCGGCATGAGTATATAACATTCAGATCCACATAAAAAAAAAACGTAATTTTATTTTCACAGATCTCTCATTAAGATCAATCAATACAGAAAAAAGAGAGCATCAACACGACCATCTATCACAGAACATTACAATATTTTTTCACATCAATTAGCATGTATTAAAGTGGTTTTAAAGCCTCAAGGTTTTTTTACTTTCATGCATCTCGATCCAGCGATGTGCACAAGAGCCCCGGCTTTCCGGGGACTCTTCTTCCTCATTGGATGTCATTGAGCCAATGGGGAGAGAGAGGGGTGGGGCCGAGCGGTGGCTCTGTGTGTGAATGGACATGCAGAGCCACAACTCAGAAACAAGCCTGGTCGGGGGCCCCCATTGCAAGCTGCTTGCTCTGGGGGCACTCAACAGGAGAGAGGGGCCAAGAGCACCAGCGAGGGACTCGAAAAGAGGCGGATCGGTGCTGTTCTGTGCAAAACCACTGCACAGAGCAGGTAAGTATGACATGTTTGTTTTTTTTTTGTTTTTTATAAAAGCCTTTAATTGCCTCATTACCCCAAAGTGTAATTAAATACATTTCTAGCAGAGTAAGAATTTCATTCATAGTTTTATATTTGCCAAATCCAACGCTGGGGTGAGGGTGTGTTAATCTTCAACACGTTTCATGGGTTTTCCACCTGCTTCATCAGGAAACTGTGGATCATCTTAAAAATATTTATACAACATCAACGTTTTAATAGAGGATAATTGATGTCAGTGCATAGAATTGCATACATTATACAACAAGCATAGTAAATAAATCAACTAACATTGGATTTACCAAGAAGACATCTAAGAGGAACACATGTGGCCGACTCCCACTGCTAAGGGCATGTAAACAGTGAAGGATATAAAACCACTGTAGGGAAAGGAGGAGGGAAGATCAAGGTTGGGAAGGAACATTTGTGCCTTGAATGCTCATCTGATATTATAGAGAAAAAAAGTAAATATATTTATCCAGTATATTTATAATTATTTATAATATTTAGATTTGTTATGGTTAAATCAATGGTTCTATTAACTGACTGATGTGGGTATTCTCTAAAAACAAGATTGAATTGTGATGTAAAGCTGGCCATAGATTACTTGTTTTTGTTTTTTTTCGATTTGCCATCCACACAAGCGAGGTGGATGGAGGAATCCTCCTCACTAAAATAGGTTGCTAGAGAGGTAAATTTCGTCTTTTGGCTCTTTTGTAAACATTGAATAAGTGTGTGTTTATTTTTGGTTGTTCTGGGTTTCACAAGCTTCGGGCTCAACTACTTCTCCCTGTCTACTAGAGCAGGGTTTCTCAACTCCAGTCCTAAAGGTGCACCAACAGGTCATGTTTTCAGGATTTCCCTCAGATGAAACGGCTGTGGTAATTACTAAGGCAGTGAAACTGATTAAATCACCTGTGCAAAATAATGGAAAGCCTGAAAACATGACCTGTGGGGGCACCTCGAGGACTGGAGTTGAGAAACACTGTTCTAGAGTGTAGTGGGCTGGAAGAGGCAGACTCTGGGCCTGAATATATGCGGTCTCAGCCAATCCCTGGGGTGGAGTGCACAGTAGGTGCCTGAGAAGGAGATAAATGGTTTCGGGCCTGGAGCAGCAATGTTCTAGCCCAGGAGGAGAAGATCCCACTCTGAAGGGCTTCTGCTGCCCTTCTAGGCAGGTTAGCTGAAGTCTGCTGCGGAGAGTTCACTAAAGTCCTAGCTCAGTAAGAGCTGGGGCAGCCTAATACTGAGTTTCCAGCTGAGTGGGAGCTGGGGGGCCCATTTTTCTGGAAGCAAATGAAGCAAAGTCAAGGGGGTGCACTGAGGACCTGGCCTGGAGATTCACAGAAGAATTGTCCAGACAATATTGGACAGGAAGTATCCAAGTGGAGACACCGTGAGTAGAGGCATGGAAACAGGATCCAAGTGACTGTCTGTTGTTTAACCCCTTGTGTCACTGTGTTAATGTTACTAATGAGGGACTTGCCCTGCTGGGAGCCCCAGAAGTGCTTGTGTTTCTAGTCACTGCCGAAAGGGAGATTTCCCTGAAGAGAGTAGACAGACTAGAGAGTGTCCTCCAGTTAGACATGTGCACTGCCGCAAAATTTGTTCGTTTTATGATTGCAATTCGTAAGTTCGTAAATCTGTAAACTCGAAATATCGTAAATTAAAAAAATCCGAAAATAAGAAAGAAAATCTGCAAATTTGAAAGAACCAAAATCCTAAAATTCTAAATGATAACTAACTGACAAACTAATAATGCTTAACTATTAAATTATAGGTATTGGAATTTCTTTTAAAATTTGGCTGTTGGTGAATGTAACGAATACAACATTTATCCGAAGTTACGAATAATCCGAAATAACGAATTTTGCATCTAAACAAATGGAATTGTTATTGTTATTATTATTGTTATTTATTATAATTAAATTGTTACGTTCCATTCGTTTAAATACGGCGTTCGTTTTTTCGAATAATTCGTAACTTAGGATGAATTTGTATTCGTTACATTCACTAAAAGCCAAATTTGAAAGGAAATTCCAATACCTATAATTTATTAGTTAATAATAGTTAAATTATTATTAATTAGTTATTATTTCAGATCTTTGAATTTTTTTTTTCTTTTTTTAGATTTTTGAATTTCCGAATTTTCTAATTTACTGATTTTCAAACTTACGAATTTACGAATATTTAGAAAAATGTCTTAAACGGGTTTTCGTTAATTCGGATATTTCTAAATTTGTCGAAATTCATTAAAAAACTAATTTGTAACTAAACGAATTGCACATGTCTACCTCCAGTTACTTTGTGCATTAAATTTGGAGTATCCCAAAAGCTTCCCTTTATCCCGAACAAGTTTAACCACCAATAAGGCATAAAAAGACACTCAGGGGGTTATTTACTAAAACTGGAGAGTGCTAAATCTGGTGCAGCTCTGCATAAAACAAATCAGCTTCCAGGTTTTATTTCAAAGCTTAATTGAACAATTTGAGGTTAGAAGCTGATTGGTTACCATGCACAGCTGCACCAGATTTTGAGTGCTCCAGTTTTAGCAAATAAACCCCTCACTTTCTGGTTATTGTGAAGTGAATCTGCAAGAGATCTTGGGATAAATCAGCAGGACCATCAGGGGTCTGCGTTACATACTGATCAACAGTTGCAACCACTAAATCGACAAAAGTTTTCCAACATTCCCGTTTGACAGAACTCGATTGTTAGAATGACTTCCGTCACGTGGGAAAGGCCATATATGAATCAAAATTCGGCAGGTCTCTGCTGAACTGGCCAAATTGTGATCCATCTATGGCCAGCTTAAGTTGAAGATTGTGTCAGACTGATGATTCAAAACATTTACGCAAATTAGATTCCCATAAGGTGGTCTTAAAAGCAGGATTTCCGCTTGATTCAGTCTTCCCTTTGACTACTGTTGGGGAGAATACTGCCAGAATACTTGTGGTCAGTGTGTGGATAAATCATAGCCGGGCCAGACAGAAGTCCAGCATTACTCTCTTGTTTAGTTTCTTCACACTAGCCACCAATGCCATTATTCCACTACAGAAAGTCTATTCTCCTTCTCATCACTATTATCATCCCATCAGCTGGTTCTCGTTCTCAAACTCAATAGTCAGCTATTGACTACACAGTTTCTTGGTTCAGAGCCAGTTCTACCTCTATTCTTTTGTCAGTTAGATATACATGGATGAACAGTTATGTATAGCGAGCTCTGAATCTTTAAAACATTTCTTGGCTCTGAGGTTTGTTTTGATGCCATTATCTGAAGGATACATCATATGCTCTCCCATCACTTTCACCTCCGCTTCTTGGTGTATCCATTATTATACAGGTCCCCCTCCACACAAATGTATGCTTTGGTACTCCACTCTATTCCTTACAAAGGATAGTTGAACCACCACTACCACAAGTAACCGGCTGGTCAACTCATCCTTGACACTGCACAGAACACAGAAAATCATTCTGTTTTTGTCTCATATTTCATCAACAGCGTAAATGACATCATGGTAAATGAAAAACTGATGGCCATATTATCAGACATATTATCAGACACCCATGATAAGTTCCTCCGGGTTTGGCAACCCTAGGTGGCTCATAACCACCCTTCTAGATTTGACTCAATGCTCCTTTCACTCTAGTAGGTCTCTCTCCCCCCCCTGCCCCGCGTACTCTCCACCCTCCTCCCTCCCTTTATCCTATTTCTTTCTCTGTTCTACACCCCTTTACTACCACTTTTCCTCTCTTCCTTCTATCCTCCTTTTTTTCCCCCCCTCGCTCCTTTTTGTATCTCTTTGATTTACCAGGCTCAAATCTGGTAATGATGGTTATATGGTAAAAAGCACTTGTCTCCTCTTCGTTTTTTTTGACTCATCATATAGTATCTCAGAAAATATGGGTCCTGTATTGTCTAAGGTCCATTAAGATGACAATGACCCGGACCTGGTCACATACATTCGCCTTTGGCCTTCAGGGGCCTGAACAACTCACTGTGACTTAGAATATCTCTTTTCCAAGTTTTCTGTGTTCCCTTTTTTTGTTCCATGCTATGACCATCAATGCTACTGTATGGTAATGTTGTACTGAACATTAATAAAAACCTTTGTACAAGAAAAGATGAAAGAGAATAATGTACTCTAATGTCGAAAAAAATAAAATAAAATATTAAAGCATTTTTATACCTTATTCTCCTTCAGTGTTGGCCTCTTTTGGTGAGCTTTCCTGGCACATGTCCTGAAAAGGGTGGTGCAACGGTTAATGGTTAGGTACCTTGGCTCCCAGGAAGACCTGCAGCAGAACCAGAACATTTGTGGCCACTTTAGGTGGTCATACCATGGCCTGCAAGTGTTTGCCTGGTAGAAATGCAGAGCCAAAACAAGCTCCCTTCCTTATATGTGACATCCCCCATGATGGAACTCAAAGTTGACCACGCTGAAGTGTTTGCACCAGCAGCAGCAGTCAATCAACGTATATGTGTGTGAGTATGGTAGGAGGACAGGCTTTGAGGAGTTGGGGTCTTTTCACTATGTCAGTTACTCATCATTAAGGATACATGCAGCATCTTGGAACATTTGAAGAGCCAAGAAGAGGCCAGAATGATGAGCCATGACAAGCCAAAGATTAGCAACACACAACTTCTGGGCACTGGAGGCACAGCAGCAGGCAGAAGAGAAGGATTCAATCATGCCTTGAGCAACAATGAGGATTTGGGTCCTCTGCTGCGGCACATGATCTCATTTATGCAGAAATGCCTTTGCATGAACCCCAGGATTCAGGGTATGAAGAAGAAGGACCATTATTGGGTGACCACCCTATTGGATCGCCAATACAAGGAAAAAATTGTAGATTTACTGCCACAAAATACTTTGAGGAGATAAATTTATTGCACTCACTCGATCATGTCTGGGCTGCATAAAAACGTCTTGGCCCCAGTTCTTGATGGTCGTAGGATCCGCTTTCATGACTAATGTCCCTCTAATTCCCTGACCCTTGAAAGGAGGAGTAATGGTGACAATGGGTATCTCAGCAATGCTTTAAAGACAATTTTTTCAACCCCAGCAGTTAGGTCTTATACCGTAACCATAGGATTGCTGACTTCATAGGGTCACAGACTGATACTGACACTCTAAGGCTGGGTTCACAGCAGGCATCCTGTGCGTCATGGTTCATCGTTTCAGGTCCGATTTCAGCCTGAATTTTGGGCTGAATTCAGACCTGAAACCAACCAAAAGACGCACAGGGCTCCTGTGCAAATTCGCACCAGAGCCGCATCGGAGATATGTGAACCGGCTCCATAGAGAGCCGGTCACAATCTCCTGCTATTGCGAATTGGATGAGGGTATCCCGCATCCAATTAGCAATGGTGTGAACCCAGCATTAGAAGTGACTATTAGACATGAACTGTTGTGTGTGCAGGTTGAAAAAAAGACAGGAGCTTGCAGAGGAGTTTACATTGGAATATCTGACTTGCAGCTGCTTTGCTGTCTGAAAGGACCTTCAGTGTAGCAAGAGGTTTTGTTACATAGAAGCAAGTCTGCCTGCCCCCTGACACTGTGGACCAGCTCACTTTCAAAAAATTTAAATGGTCCTGGATTACAAATGATTAAATAAATCCTGCTGCTGATGCTACCCATAAAAAGTATTCAGTAACATCTGCCCCCCTAAAAAATAAATTAAAAAAAGGTCCTTATCACCATTACCAGCTCCTGTCACCTGTCCTGACCTTATGGCCTATATCAGTGACCTGGCACTGTAAATGTGCCATTCATAATGTTTCTGCAGCCTCAGCTGCAAAATTTGTAATGTTTGCTGCAGGGTAAATCCTGCATTACTCCGTAAGGATTGTGGTCTATTCCAGTTTTCTGGCACTGTAAAAGGTGCCACGCATAATGTTTCCTAATCTGGAAATAGTTAAAAAATGTGTAATGTTTGCAGCAAAAAAATCCTGCTTTACACTTAAATTTTAGTGGCCTGTTCCAGTGCTTTGGCACTATAAAGGTGCCACACATTATGTTTCAGCAGCTGGACCTTATTATTATTGATATTATTATTATTGTACAAGATTTGTATAGCGCCAACAGTTTTGCAGGGGTTGAGGCCGTAAGCTTTGGACAGTGATTGGATGTCGAACCAAAAGGATGGTTTAGAGTCCAAGATCTATTATCTGACAAAATTTGAATGTTTGCTGCCGGGCAAATACTGCTTTGTTTGTATTAGTTTGCCATCTATAGTCATCCAGCAGTGTTAAGGCCCGTACACACGATCCAATTTTATGGCCATAATTGTCTGATGGACGTGTTGTGTCGGATAAACTTGTATAAAAGGTAAATAGTCACGCTACTTTAAAAAAATTGATTCCTAAATATCTTGAATTGATGTATACTCAAAACTCAATGCACACATAACATACATCAAGTGAGAAAAAACATTCTTAAGGGATCATACCAATCGACATAATTGAACAAATATACAATTAAAAAAAGTCCACATAAAAAATTCATAAAGTGCAAAAAATGGATAAATGAAACAATATGCACAAAGTCCACATAGGATGAACAGTGAGTCCAATTCCAAAGTGAAGAAAGGAAGAAAAATGCAGAAGTTGACCATAGGGTGGCGGTAAAGAGCTGAAAAACCACGAAGTTTGGTGTATGTTGGTTGAAAATGTTGGGCCATGTGTATGCATACCAAGTTCATGGCCAATGCCTTTCTGACCAAAATCCATGGAAAAATCAGATGGAAGTCCGATTGTGTGTAGAAGAATTAAAGGTGTCACACAATGTTTCAGCAGCTGGACATCAGCTGATAAATGTATAATGTTTGTTGCAGGGTAAATTATGCTTTCAGTCTTTAAGTTTGCAGCCTGCTCCATTGCCCTGGCACTCAAAAATATTTGTGGCTATCATCTCTGAAATAATGCCTTCCTAATGTTCATTTCAGGAAAAAACCCACCATGTCTCTCCATTTTATAGTGCAGTCTAATCAAGCTGCCCACATACTGTCCAGCCATTGAACAATTTTTGTGGCCATTGTCTTTCAGATAATACATAAAAACATTTTTTTTGCAAGATAAAACCTGCCTTGTCTCTTTCAATTTGTTGCCTATTGAAGTGCTTGCCTACTCTAGATGCTAGCCAGTTTCTACCAAACGCATACCTGAAGTCTATATTTTAAATATTTTGGAATAATTTGGGGTATGGGAGGGGGTTCAGTGAATGTAGACATCACAAACTGAGTGAATGGAGTGAATTAGCCCCTGACTATGACTGGGTTCACTGAGGAGCAGCAAGGAGTCTAAAGAACTGGCAGTATCATCAAAACCCCCTTATGGAGGTTTAGACTTAGCTGCATCCTGCCCCCAAATTGCATTCCAGGATTCTAAAAGAAATAGCAGAAAGATGCAATAGGACACCAGTGGAAACAGAGGAGCTGGCGGGAGAACCAAAGTGAGATTCTCAGCTATGAGGGCTCAGAGTAGGGAAGTTTGGATAATGGAGCATACTGCGAGTAACTGTGTCTAGTATTAAGGGTTTGAAGGAGCAGAGTTGGTAACGGACCATACCTGGAGTTGTCCAGCAAAAATGGGTCTGATGAGCAGAGTTTAGAAAATGGAGCTGTGCTAAATTGCAAAGGCTTGAAGGAACAGAGTTGGACGTGAAGCATATCTGAAGTGCTGATGCTCATCTGTAAGGGCTTGGAGGAGCAGTTTGGTCAATGGAGCATATCTAAGGTGGTAATGGCAGGCAGGCAGTAAGTGCTTGGTGGGGGAGGTGTTGGCAAACAGAATGTGCATGGAACAATGCCAGCAGCCAGAAAGTACAGGAAGAGTGTACCAGGAACAATGTCAGCAGCCAGAAGTGACAGGGTGAATAGTGGATGCAAATTGCATAGAGGGGAGGAGACGCACGACGGAAGCCGCTGTGATCTCAGAAGAGAAGAGTACACAGGAGACACTGCTAGATGCCCTCCGCAGCCTGATCCCCTGCCTGATATGCCTGCCGCTGTGTGCCCGCCGTTCCCGCCGATGTGTGCCTGCCGATCCCCGATGCTGTGCGCCCGCCGATCCCCAATGTGCCCGCCGATGAGGTGCCATGGGGTGGTTGTTTGCCGCCCCCCCAAACAAAAAACACCAGTCACCTCTGCTTCTCAATATAATTATCTGATTGGAAGTCAAGATGGGAATTACCCCCAAATATTCCACCTATTATGACCATCTTATTAGCCTTGAAAATGGCCAGAAATGATTACCAAGATTTGCCTCCTATAGACTTCAAAGGGAGTTTTTTACTTCATGCAGGAAGTATGTGAATCCACAGTACAAACAAATGGCCACTGCCCTCACCTATAACTGGCCTCTGCAGCAAGGAACACATGGAAGGGCAACACATGCAAAACAAAAATCAAAGAAAATTCCCAGCTCAACTTACCAACCAGCCTGCAACCAACCAAATTCTCCTGTCTAACAGTATGCGTTAAAAACAGGGGTTTAGTCTGCATACATTTGCAAATACATGCATAAGCTACAGAGCCCCTTTATGGCACCCCTGGTATTTTCTGTAGTCCTAACTCTACATTTTGAGTGCCTCCACAGTGGAATCACATGCATTCTAATAGAGGGTAGGTGAGCCTGGAGGGAGCCCACCCCTCCTTAAAGTGTAGGTCCATCCACCGCACATACTGCTGCTGCTGACTTTTAATAATCGGACACTTACATGTCCTGGAGTCCAACAATGTCGGCACCATAGCTGATGTTTCCATCAGCTGTCGGGTGCATGCCACCTCCATTGTGAGTAAGGGAACCCTGCAGTGTAGCCTTTCGGCTTCACGACGAGAACCCTACTGTGCATGCGCGAGGCTCCGCTCCTCTCTCCTACTGGCCCGGTGACAGGGGGAGGAAGAGGGAGCCCCAGCCGTGACGTCACGGGCCGCGGCTGAGGCTCCCAGAAGTGACAAAAGCATACCTATGAAAGACAGGTATGCTGTCCCCCCACCCCCCTGAAAGGTGCCAAATGTGCTCAGGGGGTGCACTGGACACCCAGCATATATCACCATGGCAACCAAGATGTCCAGTGTGTCCCCTAACCAATATATCAATAGTGCAAACAAATGGCCACTGTCCTAACCTATAACTGGCTTCTGCAGCAAGGAGCACATGGAAGTAGACATGTGCACACTGAAATATTTCATTTCAGAATTTAGTTTTCGTCCGAAAAATAAATTTATTTAGTTACTCCCAAAATTAGTTTTTATTTATTTTGTTAAAAAATGCATTCGTCCGTAAATCCGATTAAGGTCGAATCTGTCAATTGAAGGCTTATGGTGTCTGTCGAATGTTCTAAGAAGATTCGACGAAGCAGCCAAACTGTACGTCGCTGCAATCATACATTTGCGGTCTAATGCTCCGCCCACAAGCTATAGTAGAATTCTAATGTTGTATGACTAGTAATAATTATATTCATTAATTATTATTACTAGTCAACCAACATTTAAATTCTTCTTTAGCCTATGGGTGGAGCATTTGACCATAAATGTCCGCACGCGGCGATCGTATGATTTTAGCTGCTTCGTCTAAACTTCATGTCAAATCTTTTCTCTGTTGAATAATCTTGGACTAATAGAGTTAGGTTAGGCGCATTCAATTCAATGGTTCGATAGACACAGATCGCTATTATCACCGTCATGTAGAATTTTCTATCTATATCGAACTGTTGTCGCAACAATATGAAAATAAAGCATTTTTTATGTCGGATCTTTCAGATTTCGGATTCTGCGCGTTCGTTAAAATCCCAGAAATTCAGACGAAAACGAATGCACATGTCTACATGAAAGGGCAACACATGCAAAACAAACTAAACCTCTGTTTTTAAGGCATACTGTTAGACAGGATAATTCAGTTGGCTGGTCAGTACCGTAAGTTGAGCTTGAAATTTCTTTGTTTTTTGTTAAGTATGTGAGTATGTGAATACAACCTGGGCACATTTCTTCATCCCTGCCGTCATCTCCGGCAGCATCTCTGTCCTTGTTAGAAAAACAAGTAAAGAATTTAGGGACGATCATGGTGGATGTTCATGCCACAAACATTAAAACATGAACAGGAAAAAACAATGGCTTGCTTTAAAAAGAAACCAACAAATGTCCACTTTATTAGTAGTGGCTTAAAACAGCCACGATATATTTTTTTTCCCTATATTGCCGATCATTGTTAAATCTTTTACAAACTCATCAATTTCCAAGCATATACAGTAATTGCCATTTTCTTTAATCCAACGTCTAGTCATCACTTACAGTTTATTTTGTTGTCTGCCTGTTTTTCTTTATTTTTTGTTCTGTTTAACATTATACGCCTTTATTCCGAGCGGCAAGTCAGGCAATTGAAGACAATGCTGTGACGCACAAAATAATACGATTATTCTCATCATCGTTCTTTGCATGATCACTGGAAAAGCTAAAATGTTAGTTGGCTTTATTAAAAAGGCTCTTTTTGATTTAGGCTTCATGGCGCTACAATTATTTAACCCCCTTTAGTCTCGGCCAGGCGTGTGCCCGCCGCTGTTCAGCAGCACTGCAAACTCTTTCAGGACAGCAGGGGTTAACTATCTCTAATTAAAATGCAAAGTTTGTCTTCTTAGATGATTCTAGATGAAAAGCCCTTTTTAATGAAAGAGCAACAGTAAACTCCAAATTTTTCCCTGATGAAGATAAGTTATAGAAATTCCGCTAACCTTTTTTTTTTTTTCCTGAATATTATCTCTCGTTGGAAAAACAATGCTTTCTTTCTAAGTCTGAATTTGCATATGAAAAAAGGCACATTTTATTGATGCTTTTGACGGATTGTATTCTTTTGCTTGCTGGAATACTGCTTTTTAAACATAACAGCTTAATTTTTTTTTTTTTATCATAAAGTGCAGGAAATCTCATTCTGGAAGCCTTCTCTGTATGTTGAGCCCTCTAAAGAAAATTATCAGTTCCGATTTTCACATGAGCATTTGCCTGTACAGACAGTTTCTTCCAAGTAAAATGAGCTCAACGCAATCAGCAGAAGCAGATAGGCAGAAAAAAAAAGAAGCTTATATGGATTCATTAGAGTGGGCCACCAATGCCATTAAAATGGCAGTGGTGTGACTTCAAAAAGGGTTTACACTTAAAACAAAAAGCTGCTGAGACCTTGTGAGATGCAAGAAAAGTTCACATAATGTATGCTCTAATTTTTACTTACTTTTACAGATGTTCATGTATGGCAGGGACATCCATAATAATTATTTTGCATGCTACAGGAAGTAGAATTGAGCAAACCAATCTACTTGGTTGAATGTATAAACCTAATGCCTCGTACACACGTTCCGATTATCGTACGATGTATCGTTCGCATTTTGTTGTATAAAACTAATTATTGAAAATGTGCTCTACGAAAATTAAGATTTTTGTCGTACGATTCTGGAAAAACCTTCTGGTGTGCGTAGCTACGTATCTGAAATTATGTCAAATACGTGTGACCCCTGTGTCCTCCTGGCTTATTTTCATGTTTACGATCATGCGCGGTGTTTGTCTATCGATTTTTAGAGGACGCATACTGTACTGATTAAACGATTGTCGTACGATGGGCTGTCGTCCGAGCAAAGTTTTCGTGTTTGTCCCTTCGGATTTTGTTGGACGGACTGTCGTGATCGGCTGTCGAAAGCTGTGTACTAACGATCAGATTATGGAACGATATATCCGAAAGCGATTTTTATCATCCGATAATCGGAACGTGTGTACGGGGCATAAGAGCGCCTATGGATATAGATATGTACCTATAATAACAAATATCAGCTGCAAAATAGACTTGCTAAGGGTCAACAAAGCAATAACGTATGAAAAAGGTGAAAGATTGCGCTAGAAATAGTCTGATATAGGTACTGGACAAACTGTTAGACAGATAAATGCATTATTAAAAATACGTCATTGAAATTATATCATAAAACAATCCCATATGGTGCTCAGTGCTCAATAGATGTCTCCTATGGATTGGTGCTCAGACTGGGTGCCCCACATAGATGTACACTCACCCCTGGGTGTGGACCACCTATCGCTAGTGTGGTCTTGTAAGCATTTGGGGATACCCCGAATCTTTAGGATGACGTCTTTGAAGTTCAGATGTGCCTCATAAGGATGGATAGGGATGATAAGAGCAAGAAGAGAGCCTCATTGCGCAATGCCGTTTTTAAAAATGTATTAGTTCCACAAAGGTAATAAAGTTACACTTACATTGCTGAGTGCCTGATAGTCCTGGCACCCGGCGTGTATAGCAGGCGATTAAATAAAGGGTAATCGGCCTCGAACGGATAAGCCCCTGTGTTGGCGTCCTGGTGCACGATTCCCGGGTATATTCGATTGGGCGGAAGTAACACAATGACGCGGTATTACCTCCATCTACTAGGTTAAATACTGCATCTCGTACTCATATAATAGATAGCCAGAGATTTCAGCCAATCTGTCTGTCTGTTTGCCAGTTGGATTTGTCTTGTTTTGCTTTCTCCACTAAGGAAGAAAAATGTTACTTGAATAAAGACATTAATTAGTCTATCCAGATCAACCTGTGTAGGTGTATGTGTGTCAATGTCGATAACTATTTCCCAAGATGCACAACCAAGAGTCTTTTAAAAATATCAATACTCCCTGCTGACACCACCAATTGTTTAAGAGAGTTCCACATCCTTACCGCCCTGATAAAAACCTTCTGTGCAGTTTAAGGTTAAACCGCTTCTCCTCCAATCTTATTGTTTGGCCCTGTGTCCTCTTACACGCCTATTAAGGGTGCACGGGTGCCTCTATCATGCTACGCCCTATATGTATCATGGATAGATTCATGCCTAGCATGAATCTATACATGGCCGCCACGGCTACCCCCTGTTCAGGCGTCCGCCGCTTTTAGGATGCCTGGTGCCTGACTTACAGCGGCGGGGATGTTTTTTTGAAGCACCTGATTAGAGCCATAGGCTCTAACAGGCTTCAAAATAGGGTAGGCTCGGAGCGCAGAGCATTGCGCTCCGAGTCCACCCAGCGAATGAATATTCGCTTTTCTAACACTGAATTGCCTCTCTGTCAATCAGGAAGCGTGGGTCTGTTACCCATTTCCAGTTTGTCTGAAAGGTCCGGCGATCCTATTGGATACCTAGGAGGAGGGGAGGAGATGCATGGCGGAAGCCGCCATGATCTCAAAAGGGAAGAGAACACAGGAGACGCTGCCAGATGCCTGCCGCAGCCTGTCCCCCTGCCCGATGTGCCTGCCAATCCTCGATGTGCCTGCCTATCTCCGCCCCTGATGGGGTTAAGTGCCGGTGGACCGTCAGACAGAAGGGGGAGGGGTTTGAGGTGCAATGGGGGGGGGGTGGGGTGGTTGTTTGCCACCCCCTAAACAAAAAAAACACCAGCCGCTACTGAGACTGAATAGCTTTTTTTCTATGCTGGGATCACCATTGAGGTATTTGTAAATCGTTATCATGTCCCCTCTCAAGCGTCTCTTCTCCAGCGAGAATAAATTTTATGCTTTTAGTCGCTCCTCATAATTGAGGTCCTCCAGTCCCCTTATTCATTTTGTTGCCCTTCTGTGGAATCTCTCCAGCTCCAGGACATCCCTTCCGAGGACTGGTGACCAGAACTGGACAGAATATTACAGATGTGGCCGGACCAGAGTTTTATAAAGTGGCAGGATTATAGTTTTATCTCTGAATTATATCCCTTTTTTATGCATGCTAATATTCTGCTGGCTTTGGTAGCTGCAGCTTGACATTGCATGCTATTGCTCTAGGACCCCCAGATCTTTCTCCACCCTTGAATCCCCCAGTGGTCCTCCCCTTAGTGAGTACTAGTGTGCATTTATGTTTTTTTCCCCAAAGTGCATTACTTTACATTTCTCCACATTAAACCTCATTCGCCATGTAGTTGCCCACTCAATTATTTTATTCAGGTCTTTCTGTAAAATTTGTATATCCTATTGTGATGTTATTGCCCTGCTTATTTTTGTGTAGTCCACCAAAAAATGAGATTGAGCTATGTATCCCATCCTCTATATCATTTATGAATATGAAAGTTAGCCTCTGAACCCTGATAGATACTAGTATAAAAAATTACACATATAAACTGGTATTCCTATGGCATTCATGTATCAGGTGACATTGTAATGGGCCTGCATAGGGAAACCATCTAGGGTGATGTAATGTGGAAGAGGGATAAAATTTTTCCAAAATTATGGCAAAAAATCTAAAACAACATAACAAGGTAGGAGAGAATACTATTTCCCCGTGGTCCCTTGGCCTTAACACAGAACTTAAAATAGTGGGTGCCAGATATGTAATGCATTGAGTGCTGGGTCTTCATGTTTGGCTGCATGGGGACTGGTGTAATGTTACCAGCAAGGGTCAGGCTCGGAGACCAGTAGTTATAGCAGTAGAGGGGCTTGCACCTATCAGCTGGGTAAGTGCAACAGCAGGTTGCCCTGGTGCATGACAGGGGCTCCCGAGAGGTGCGGAGTCTAAGCACTAACCGGTGTACACCAGAGCTTCTGATGGTGGAGATGGGTTTAGCTGAGTGTTAGTACCAGGTTGCCGTCTTCAGAATCGCCCCACCAGTAGGTGAGAAAGCCAGGGTCCAATAGCTGATATAACAGGTAGGGAAAAAGCAAAATGGTAGTCAGTAAATGAGCCAAAGTGATAGCAGGTTGGGATAAAATGGCGCTGAAAGCTGAAAATTTACCTGGGCAGGAAGGGGTAAAAGTGTCCGGTATTAAAGCGGTTAAAAAACAATACATGCCATTATTTAGGCTAACATGCTTGGGATTGTGAAAAAATGGTACATAAGGCTGGGCACTGCCCTGGGGAACGTGTACCAAAAAAAAAAGTAAAGATATTCCATTTGGCTGGTAGAAGCAATATTATAATGCTTCATGGGCAACATTAAAAAATGCACAATTCCTTTAAATAAAATGCCTTGAGAATGCCGTTCCCCTGCCTGTAAAGTGGTGCATCTAACATTTCTGCTTAAAAAAAAAAAACATGTGCTGTCTTGCCTCAGGCTGAGACATAGGGAAGTGCTGCAGGATGGTGCTCTCCTGTTAGGCCCAATAACCTGGTTTGGGGCCATACATGTGCTTAAGTGGTCCCGAAGCTGTCCTGTGTGGTCTGGAGAAAGCTGTGCCCAGAAGAAGACCCAGGGGAGGCCCCTTGCTGGAGAGAGCCAGGAAAAGGCTGGTCTCTCAAAAGGGCCTGGTGAATCACTTGGATGACATACTGAAATTTGAAATTTTACAGTGTTGCGGAGTCAGCTTAAAGGTCCAGACACTGTGAACCTGAACATTGATCTGGATCTTGAGAGTCTGTAAGTGATCTGCTACGGTATCTTGGGTCCCTAACCGTCACCTTCTTAAACGTTCGGCAATAAAACTTTAAAAAGGACAAAAGTGACTGGCACACAATATCCTTGCTTGGTCTTCCCATTTTATCAATGGAGTCAGCCCTGGGATGAAATGCTAGCCCTTCCCTGCCTCTGGAGGTGCTATCACTTCCTGTAAGGAGAAGCCCAAACTAAGGGGAATATGTCTTTGGGGTGTAAGAAGGGTGTTACATGTTATATAAGTGGATCTGCCAGAAGAGTAGGATTAACAGATCACTTTCTATAAGGAGAGGCCCAAACTAAGGGGAATATGTCTTTGGGGTGTAAGAGGAGTGTTGCATGTAATATAAAGGGATCTGCCAGAAGAGTAGGATTAAAACAGGGGTCTTCAAACTACGGCCCTCCAGGTGTTCAGGAACTACAATTCTCATCATGCCTAGTCATGTCAGTGAATGTCAGAGTTTTGCAATGCCTCATGGGATTTGTAGTTCCGCAACAGCTGGAGGGCCGTAGTTTGAGGATCCCTGGATTAACAGATCACTTCCTGTAAGGAGATGCCCAAACTAAGGGGAATATGTCTTTGGGGTGTAAGAGGGGTGCTACATGTATTATAAGGGGATCTGCCAGAAGAGTAGGATTAACAGATCACTTCCTGTAAGGAGAAGCCCAAACTAAGGGGGATATGTCTTTGGGGTGTAAGAGGGGTGCTAAATGTATTATAAGGAGATCTGCCAGAAGAGTAGGATTAACAGATCACTTCCTGTAAGGAGAAGCCCAAACTAAGAGGAATATGTATTTGGGGCGTAAGAGGGGTGCTACATGTATTATAAGGGGATCTGCCAGAAGAGTAGGATTAACAGAACACTTTCTGTAAGCAGAAGCCCAAAATAAGGGGAATGTGTTAACCCCTTAACGTACAAAAAACAAGAAATGATTGAAGAGGAGTCCAACCAGTACCTTATTAAGCCCTTCATTATGGACCTCATGCACACAGAGCATTAGTGTTACTTTACCAAATAATTTATCTCCATGGTGAAGGACAGCTGGGCACATTAGAGTAGGGTTCCTGCCACAATGAAAACTCAGAGAGATCTTCTTTATTGTGAGCAGTAGATTTTTCCACTATTGATTATAACTGAGTTCACCTGAAAAAAAAAAAATGGCCCAAAAACAGCAGAATTGTTGTACCTTCAAAACATGGGAAAGTAACAGAGGTATCAAATAATAATAGTGTTCAAGTCTTCAACGGCCAGCAGAATCCCTCCATAGAAGATAGTAGACTTTTACTGAGTCTCACCTAGCTAACTGATTCTCACATAACACATTTAATAATTACAGGCCCCACACATTGCTAAAAAGGTGAAAAACAGAGGATGATGAAATCAGGTTGAACTGTAATGTAAGTGGCCAATTCCCACTATTATTATTATTACTATTTAAGGTACTTATTTAGCGCCATCAATTTACGCAGCGCTTTACATATACTGTACATTGATAAATGTGCCCTCGACAATATAAACAGGACTTGTTACTTTATACCTACAGTATATGTCTTCCATCCCACAACAAGCGCCATCTTTTCAGTAATTATTTGTTAAATGAACCTTTGTGTTTTAGTGAAAGAAAAGTAAGACTACCCTATTGCTCACCAGTAGATTATCTAGATCATAATATCTATAGTGTCTACATATGTTCCCCAGAATAAAGAATAACTACCGTAATGATGGAATAAATAGAGAAATTCTCATTATTCTGAGTGTGTCAAACACATATATTGTATGTAAATCTTGCATGACTCTCCACAACGTTCCACCGTCTTTTTTTTAATGGCATTCCACTCATTTACCACAACCTTTTCAAAAAGTGAAGGCTGAGTTGATAAATGCTAATGTACCCCAAGCCATAAGTACTTCTATCTGTCAAGAATTCCAAGAATAAGTTAATTTGGTAATAATTTGAGTTGAATATGTCTACTGTATATTGCATTTCAATAAAAATTAGCTATTAGATTGTAAGCTCTCATGAGCAGAGTCCTCCTAACCATCTTTTCTTGAACTGTATTGCAAGTGTCTTGTCTCTCTTCATATTGTGCTTTGCAAAATGTTGGCTCTATTTAATATATAATAATTACGGTAGTAACCCAACATCCTGAGCATGAGATAGGTACACTTTCAGTAAAAGGCGGTTTAAAAAAAAAAATATGTGAAGGAACTAATTAATTATTTTAATGTCAGAGGTTTGTATAAAATGTACACATTGGACAATCCAATAGTAGTGCATTTTGTACCCATGCAAATTAGATAATTTCTGCTACTTTTTATCTATGATCTTGCTACAATTAATGGGTCAACTACTAGATTTATTATTATCTTTAGATATGATCATAAATAGAGTACTAGCTCGGGTATACATGGGATTTAGTGTTCATTGCTGTAAATTAGTCAGTTGGTTTGGCCCTCCATTAGGGACCAATTTGGCTCTGTACTGGCATTTATAATCAGATAAGGTCAGATAAGACTTTGTATTGTACACTTACCATTAAAAACGTATTTAATGACATGCTCGTGAGCATGAAAGGAATGTGCCCAAGCATTGCTTGTACTTGCAAAGATGAAACCATATAAAGAAGATGGGGGGCCATATAAAATATATCAATTGGGTAAGTAATAACACTTATGTTGCGCACAAAGGTGTGACATAATACTGAAAATGAGGATGTGTTTATGCATCATAGACTATCGTTTTTAATGAACCAACAGCCTGTCTATGGCAGTCATAAAGGTTTGTATACATGGACAGATTAGGGACAGGTAGTGAGAAATGTATCTATTCGTATTTGAAATATATATAATACCTGAAAATTCAATCGACGATAGGGAAAAAAGCAGCCAACCTTATGCCTTGGTAAAGAGATATATATATCAACTCTATAGGGTAGCGCTGAATCCCCAAATGCAAAATGACCAATTTTAAAAATATTCAAAATGCCCAAAAAGTGATATAGAACAATGTTTTGCTGCATTTAAATGTGCACAATCCCAAAAACAGTGCAAAATAAAGTCTATAAAATCAGATAATCCAATGCCATGTGTAAATAAGCTCTTTGAAGGACACAAAAACATGATAGGTGCCACCACTTCTTCACTTGTGAACCACCATGCCTATAAGGGGAGAGCACTTACCAGATTTCCATGGCCCTCGATTACAGATATGAAGCCCATCTGGAAACTGATCATCACCAAAATCTCCAACTTGTATTGCAACACTCACAGTAGTACCCATAAAAAATAAAAATAAAAATCAATGAGGTCCGGCCAATCCAGGAAACGCCTTTGACGGTATTGCTCCAATACAAAGAGCAGTTTTACATTTAACATGTAAGTGGTTTTAACCTTTTTATTTAATAACTATTCTTTGCGGATTTATACTTTGACTGATTTTTTATTTTTTGTGTGGGCACTACTGTGAGACCAGATTCCAGAAGGGCTTTATAATAATGACCACTCAGTAATCGGGAGTCAGGGATATCTGGTAAGTGCTCTCCTTATGGGCATGGTGGTTCACAAGTGAAGAAGTGGTGGCACCTATCATGTTTTTGTGTCCTTCAAAGATCTTCTTTATACGTGGCACTTGATTTTCTGATTTTATGGTCTTTATTTTTGACTGTTTTTAGGATTCTGCACTAGGGATGAGCTCCGGTGTGTTCGCATTGAACACGTGCAGAGCCCGCCAGGAAGTCGGCACCGCGCTGCGCTAATGACAGGCAGGGAGAGATTTCCCAATGCTCAGCTGCAGAGATCGGGAAATGTCTCCCTGGCTGTGATTAGGGCAGCACAGGGCCGACTTCCTGGCGAACACGCCGGAGCTCATCCCTATTGTGCACATATAAATTCAGCAATACATTGGGGTTGAAACTAAAACTGGGGAGTGCAAAATCTGGTGCAGCTGTGCACAATAGCCAATCAGCTTGTTCAATTAAGCGTTGACAAAAAAAAAACTGGAAGCTGATTGGTTTCTATGCAGAGCTGCACCAGATTTTGCACTCTCCAGTTTTAGTAAATCAACCCATTGTCTTTTATTACTTTTTGTGCATTTTGATTGTATTCACAATATTTGTAGCATTTGCCATTTTGCATTTGGAGATTTGGCTCTACCTTTTATTCTAAGTCTTTGAAATTTGCAACACCAAGACCCACCCCGGCTTTTCTCCACAACTCGCTGGTATGGATGTAGCGCACACATAAGGAAGGATATATTCACTTCTCTTTGGAGAGCAGGAAACAATTGTGATGAGTTGGACATTTTTTATTCGTTATAACAAATACTTTCAGTATGAAAAAATCAGATTGGGGCCCTAACTCCAGAAGCAGATATGGAGAGACTGTACAAACCAGTAAAGGCTCCCCCAATGGTGGAAAGGCAAACCCCAAGTAGGCTATGACATAATAACATATTGGTGTTTGTAATTTTGAAATCTGAAGCCTATGTACTGTATACTTTATGCTTCTTTATACAATAACTAAATGCCACATTGCCCTACGTTGGTGAATTACCCAATCTTCATTGTGAAACGGCATTATGGCACCACATTACACCAACTAATAAGTCCTGTAGAAATCCATAATTTCCAAAAAACTAAAATGTTAGGTTTGCATATAGCAATTTATGTCTCAGGGGATATATTTTAAAAAATGTTAAAAGGGTTGTAAACCTTCGTGTTTTTTCACCTTACTGCATCCTATGCATTAAGGTGAAAAAAACACCTTGCAGTGTTCGTTCGGCCCCCCAGCCCCCCTGTTTTACTTACCCGAGCTCCAAATTTCCATGGGCGCATCCCCGCTGTCGCTCTGTCCACGGGTTCCTGGCTCTTGATTGAATAGATTGATAGCAGCGCAGCCATTGGCTCCCGCTGCTCTCAATCAAATCCAATGACAAGGGCGCCGGGGGGCGGGGCCGAGTCTGGCATTCGGCATTGGACACCGAATGCTGGACTCGAGAGCGTTCCCGCAAGGTAACCCCCTTGGGAGAGCGCTTCCCAGAGGGGGTTATCACATGAGGGGAGGAGCTACGAGAGGCTGGAAGGGCTGTTAAATAGTGTGGAGCCCTGAGAAGATTTTCTCCCCGTGGGGATGGATCCATGTGCGTGAGAGATGAAGGATTGCTTGCTTTTGGACCCCCCCTTCTTGGACTGGGAGCTGAGCTACTCTACTGGAGGTTGTGTCTCTGGAATGATCATTACCAGGATCTGTGAGTAGAGCCAAACCCCTGTGTTGCAGTGTGTGATGGTCCCTAAGCTGCAAGAAGCTAGACCATTTGAGCCAATTTCTTCTAAACTTTTCTAGCAATCCCTCTGGTTGTCAGCAGTTGGGAGCGGATACAGTATTGCTACTGCTTAGAGATAGAGAAGACTCCTCTTCAATTTCAGGTATCAAGATTTTTTGGAGTATCACCCCCTGTCCTCCCAAGTTATGAGTTACATAGCAATAAACTTCAAAAATACACCCCTGGACTGTTTATTGAGCGGATGAGATACAGCTGTGTGCCTGGCTGCCAGAACTGATTAGAGGAACAACCTGTGCACATCTACAGTGGCTCCTGGGGGGGGGGGGGTTGCAGTACACTTTGTTTGGGTATCTCTATGCTGATAAATTATTTGCACCCCTCAGGTTCAATGTTCAGACCTCATATACCATGCAGTTTCTATGCAGCTCTTTCATATAGTGGTCAAAATTAAAATACAAAACAGTGTAGTACCCCCTAGCTAGGTGCTAGGATTAGGTAAATTGAGTTCTGGCTTACTGTATCCAGTGGTGCTGCTGTTTTGTTGTTAGGCAAATTTAGTGTTGCTCTCTGTAATCAGTGGAGCTTAGTTGATTATTCTGGTCTGTTTGGTACTGCAGGTTTGATTGCTCTCTCTGCTTTCTGGAGAACTGTGGATCTCTCTGGAACATAGGTGTGGAGCAATGCAAATTGCAGCATGAATATTTATACATCCCTGGCAAATCCCTGGAGGGGGTGGCCCAGATGGCTGCTGGGAGTCTATATATATATTCTGAGACACAGAGCTCCCAGGTCTTTTCCTGTAGCAGAGGAACACAGCCTAAGAGGGACTTCTTCCTCCCCCTCCCAGGCTATCCTGCCATGTGCATCTAAGTCTCGGTGAAGGGACTCTGCTCTAATTGCTTAAAGAAGGAGGCTTTTGTGCCTAGAACTACCGGTACTTTACAGCCAAGTCCACAGTCTGCTTTTGCAAGGACATTTGCTTCAGCTCTACAGAAGGAAGTTTACTGTCCTCATCTTGTACATAGTCCTTTTTGAAGTATCCCGCTTAATTCCCCAACTCTAAGTTACCCCAAAAATAAAAGAACCTAAAAGAACGCCCCTGGACTTGTGATTGGGCCAAAGAGTAACTGTGATTGTTTGCTTGGCTGCGGGGCAATTACTGGGAAAAAGAACATATTTCCAAAGGCTCCTTTGGGGGTAGCGCTTTAACAGTATGAATTTAAAAATCAAACACATCTTTATTGGCATTGGGACAGTGTATAACAAAGTTCCTGCCTAGCAACAGATTTGCTTTCATTAGGAACCTATTTTAAAGGAAGTTTTACCATTCCAGGGATCTTGTTCCACCAGTCACTATCCTTTCTCACTGAACATGCCTTTGTAATGGATACTGTCCCTGTGGCCAAGAGGACAGTGTATGTCATGGTATTAGAAACAGCTGTAATGTCTTAGCATTACTTAACAAAAAAGCATGACATATATTAGAAAGTAAGGTCATACTAGGGCAAACTCTTGGGACAATAGCTATATTACGGGTGTTGAATAACTTGAACTAGTAACCTATAGAGCTTTACACCTAATATAGTCAACTAAATTAATCTGCAACATATGCCTGGGAAAAGGAAACAATTTTCACATATAAATAATTAAATAACATCTAACCAGAGTAAATGACAAGCAGTTGTGCTGGTATAGTTTACCTTGTTTACTATTCTAATGGATGAGGTACATTAGCCTTTTGACTTTCATATACCACATGAACACTTCTTGACTAAGGATCACATCTATATAAAAAGATACATTGATCCCAGAAATCTAAAGCCGGTGCATGTAAGGATCCTGAACCTGCTGTGAGAGTTCCATAAAAGCTCCATCCAGTCTTCATTAACTGGGCTTCCCATTCATTTGAAGGACTATGGGAATTATTAAATCCTGATCAACCAAATGGACATTTGAAGTCATCTTCTTTGTTTTCCCTTGTTCTGAGTGAATGAAGTATGGTCAGCTTTTTCTCATATACTAAACATGTAAAGGTTTTATTATCTACATATATTAGATCTAATATTACCCACATTGTCCAATAAACATACATTTTATGAGTACCTTCAGATGCCTAAAGAAGTACTATGGTTACAGTTGGATATTACTGCCTTAGATCATACATGTCAACGCTCAACAATTTTCAGCTTGGCATGCAAAATATGATGCAGATCGACAGGGCCATGCATATATAAGACATAAACAAGTGTTTTGAAACAGACAGTGTAAAGATCAGTGGGAATGGGTAAAGTAGAGAAAACCATAGCAGCCAGCTGGAAACCAGAGTCATCTAAAACCTAATGTGTTTGTTGCTGTAGGTCAGTGGTCTCCAAAGTGTAGCCTTTTACTTGCCTTTATCCGGACCTGGGTGCACTTTTCCTCCCACTGATGCAATCCACTATTCCTCCCACTGCTTCCAACAATGGGGCATATTTCCTGCTACTGACATGAACAATGGGGCACAATTCCTCCCAACGATGGGGCACTATTCCTCCCACTGATACCAATGATGGGGCACTTTCCTCCTAATGACATCAACAATATAGCACTATTCCTCCCACTTATATCAATGATGGGGCACTTTTCCTCCCACTGACACCAACAATATGGGACTATTCCTCCCACTATTACCAATGATGGGGCACTATTCCTCCCACTGACACCAACAATGGGGCACTATTCCTCCCACTAACACCAATTAATGCAATGCCAAGCTGCGGTTTCCAAGTCCTTTCTTGTCCATATAGTGAACTTGGTGTTGAGTTATTCACTTTAAGGTCATCACAGAGGGTAAGGCGACACGCTTTACATCTGGAAGAAAATAAATGTCATCTCCAAATACGGAAAGGTTTCTTTAGAGTTATGCCGCGTACACACGGCCGTTTTTCCCGTCGAAAAAAACAACATTTTTCCCATTCGACGAGAAAAACGATAGTCTGTGGGCTTTCTGTCGTTTTTTTAGACGAGAAAAACGGCATTAAAAACGACGAGAAAAATTAGAACATGTTCTAATTTTTCTCGTCGTTTTTTTCGACATGTTTTCCGCGGCAGTGTTTCCCATAGGGAAACACTGCCGCGGAGCCCACACACGGTCGTTTTTTTCGACCCAAAAAAAAATGACATTTAAAACGGCCGTGTGTGGGGGGAACAAGCTGTTCCTCGTTTTTAACGTCGATTTTCTCGATGGTGTTTTCACCGTCGAAAAAATCGATCGTGTGTACGCGGCATAAGAGCTGTGAAAATGTGGAATAGACTCCCTCCAGAGGTGGTTCTGGCCAGCTCAGTAGATTGCTTTAAAAAAAGCTTGGATTCTTTCCTAAATGTACATAATATAACTGGGTACTGACATTTATAGGTAAAGCTGATCCAGGAAATATCCATCTGCCTCTCGGGGGATCAGAAAGGATATTTTTTCCCCTGCTGGAGAAAATTGGATTGTGCTTTGCTATTTTTTTTGCCTTCCTCTGGATTAACTGTGGGTATAGGATTGGGTATATGGGATTTTTTTTCTCTTTTATTGATTGAACTAGATGGACTTGTGTGTTTTTTCAACCTGACTACGTAAGTTGTGGAAAGAGATGGCCAGCAGGCTCTTCTTTTGTAATTGATAAGGTACGGTAAGTAAAATTATATTGGATCAGACATATGGCTTTAGAGTTAGACTAGCATTGGAGCATTAACAATAGGTTATGGTTTAAGTCAGTGGTCTCTAAACTGTGGCCCAGGGGCCCTTCATTCACTTTTATCTGGCCCTTGGGGTACTGTTTCATTCGCTGAAACCAACATTGGGGTATCATTCCCCCTCAATGACCCCAATGAAAGGGTATAATGTCACCAGCGATGGGGCACAATTTCTCCCAATGACACCAACAATTGGGCCCAATGACACAAACAATGTGGCACAATTCCTCCCAATGACACCAACAGTTGGGCCCAATGACACCAATGATGGGGCGCAATTCCTCCCAATGATGCAGTATAATGCCTCCCAATCACACCAAGAGTTGAGCCTAATGACACCAGTGATGGGGCACAATTCCTCCCACTGACACCAAATATGGGGCATTGTTTTTCCCAATGACTTCAGGACCTTTTCTTCTCCTACTGGCCACATGTCTGACCCCCCCCCTAAAATCTGAAGGCCAGTGAACTGGCCCTTTGTTTAGAGAGTTTGGAGATACCTGATTTAAGGGTTTAATGTCTAGTGTATAATAGTGTTAGCTTAACCTCCCTGGCGGTATTCCCGAGTGTGGCTCGGGGTGAAATTTCAGTACCAAAAGGGGTAACCCTGAGCCACACTCCCCGCTGTGATCTGCAAGCCAGGGCTATGAGTAAACACTGAACAAGTGTGAAACGCGTCAGCTGTCCTTGTTTATGCTGGTTTTTGTAGTGCCTGTCTTTCTTCAATAAACATACGTTGGATTGGAGTGCGGCTGTCCTCACCATTTTTGTTTTCATTGCTATGTGCATTGCCGGCACCCTTGGTCTCTGAGAGAGAAACATCTTTCCAAAACTTCATCTGCCTGGAGCGGCAATTTCTGGTCTTCGTGATCTGCGAGCCGCCGTGTCTCGCTCGATTCACAGTGCCGAGCTCCGTTCCCTGCGAGCGTTGCGACGCACGGGGACGGAGTTCGGTGCCAAATTCAAAAAGTAAAAAACACAGTATAGATGCAGAATACTGTATTCTTACAGATTACAGCACTGTATCGAATAATTACACATCCCCTTTGTCCCTAGTGGTCTGTCCAGTGTCCTGCATGCAGTTTTACAATATAAATACTTTTCTTTCTGCCTGGAAACTGGAGATTGTCCATAGCAACTAGGGATGAGCTCGGTGTTCGACTCGAACATAGGTTCGACTCGAACATCGGCTGTTCGCGCGTTCGGCGAACAACGAACGATTTGGGCCGTTCGCGCCAAATTCGAGTGATGCAAACGGCCCACAATACACTGCGCCATCGCAGTGTAATCCCGGCGCTGTGATTGGCCAAGCATGCACTGTGACCCTGCATGCTTGGCCAATCACAGCGCCGGCAGCGAGGAGAGCAATAATTGGCCACAGGCAGGATGCCTGTGGCCAATTATAGCTGAGGGGGTTTAGTACACGCCCCACACTATAAAAGGCCGCCAGCGCGGCGGCCTTGTGTAGTGTGTTCCGGAGCAGGAAAAGTGAAGGATAGGCAGGGACAGTGTCAAATCTTGTCAAATCTATTCTTTGCTAAACCTTGTGTGTAGGGACAGAGAAGGATAGGCAGGGAGAGTGTCAGTGTCATATTCTTTGCTAAACCTTGTGTGTAGGGAGAGAGAAGGATAGGCAGGGAGAGTGTCAGTGTCATATACTTTGATAAACCTTGTGTACAGGGAGAGAGAAGGATAGGCAGGGGACAGTGTCAGTGTCATATTCTTCGCTAAACCTTGTGTGCAGGGAGAGAGAAGGATAGGCAGGGAGAGTGTCAGTGTCATATACTTTGATAAACCTTGTGTACAGGGAGAGAGAAGGATAGGCAGGGGACAGTGTCAGTGTCATATTCTTTGCTAAACCTTGTGTGCAGGGAGAGAGAAGGATAGGCAGGGAGAGTGTCAGTGTCATATACTTTGATAAACCTTGTGTGCAGGGAGAGAGAAGGATAGGCAGGGGACAGTGTCAGTGTCATTGTTGCTAAACCTCCTGCACATTATACACCTGAAGTTAGCCCGTATTGCTGCTTTTTCCTGGTGTGTTACACAAACAGGATTTCGCGGCACTTACAGCGGGTGGAGTGTGCCTCCTGACCATATTACACCTTAACTTAGCCTGTATTGCTGCTTTTTCCTGGTGTGTTACACAAACAGGATTTTGCGGCACTTACAGCGGGCGGAGTGTGCCTCCTGACCATATTACACCTTAACTTAGCCTGTATTGCTGCTTTTTCCTGGTGTGTTACACAAACAGGATTTTGCGGCACTTACAGCGGGCGGAGTGTGCCTCCTGACCATATTACACCTTAACTTAGCCTGTATTGCTGCTTTTCCCATTTCCCTGCAGGCCATTAGAATGTCTGGAAGGCAAACAAGGAGAGGCAGACAGTCAGGAGCCAAAAAAAAAGAGGGCAAGCAGGCTCTGTGTCTAGAGACAACAGTGCTGGTCATGGACGCGGTGCATCGCCATCAGCACGTGGCCATGGGACACGCTTGTCCTTCTTTTCGGCAGCTGGAAGTGTTGAGCCGCATCATGCCGAAGACTTGGTAGAGTGGACTACCAAGCCCTCTTCATCCTCCTCATCCTCTCTCACCCAGGCTCAGGGTACTGGCAAAGCAGCTGCCAAAGCGTCCTCTTCCCTGGTATCAATGTCATCATCAGTCACTCCTTCCCTAGACCAACCATGTCCTCCTGAGGAGTCCCCCGAACTGTTTGAGCACAGTGTTGGGTACATGCTCCAGGAGGATGCCCAGCGTTTCGAAGGGTCTGATGATGATACCCAGCTAGAGGAAGGCAGTAGCGTGAGAGCAGAGAGAGGGGATGCTCAAGAAGGACACCAATCTGGCAGTCATGTTCCAGCAGCTGCAGCATACTGCCAGATTGGCTCCAGTGATGAGGAGGGAGGGGATGATGAGGTCACTGACTCCACGTGGGTGCCTAATAGGTGAGAGGAGGAGGATGAGGAGGAGGCACATCTCCAACGAGGCAGGATGCCCTCGGGGGGCCAGCGTAAGGGCAGAACACCGACGGAATCACACCGCAGAGCTCCGCCTGTGCAAGGCGCTGCCTCTGCCCGTTATTCAAAAAGTTCTTTGGTGTGGGCCTTTTTTGAGTCGAGTGCATCAGATCGCACAGCTGCTGTTTGCAACATATGTCTCAAGCGTATATCGCGTGGCCAAAACATCACCCGCTTGGGCACCACATGCTTGACCAGACATATGTTGACCTGCCATGCAGCTCGTTGGCAAGCCTACCTTAAAGACCCACACCAAAGAACAAAGCTGACCTCTTCTTGCACCGCATCAGCTGGGATCTCCAACCCCACTATACCTTCAGTCCTCTCTGAAACCTGCTCTGAGAGGAATGAAGGTGTAGAATTAGGTGTGTCACAGCCAAGTACTTGCGGGCACTCTGCTAGCAGTACACCAACGTCCGATTCTAGCAGGCAAATTTCCCTGCCCCAGCTGCTGGACCGTCTAAAGAAGTTCACTCCCAGCCATCCACATGCCCAGCGGTTGAATGCTAGCTTGGCTAAATTGCTAGCGCTTCAACTGCTGCCTTTTCAGTTGGTAGACTCGGCCCCCTTCCGTGAGTTTGTGCAATGTGCGGTTCCTCAGTGGCAGGTTCCCAAACGCCACTTTTTCTCACGGAAGGCGATTCCGGCTCTCTACCGGCATGTGGAAGGCAATGTCTTGGCCTTGCTGGACAGGGCGGTCAGCGGTAAGGTGCATATTACCGCTGACTCATGGTCCAGCAGGCATGGACAGGGACGTTACCTTTCTTTCACGGCCCATTGGGTCACTCTTTTGGCAGCTGGGAAGGATGCAGGACAAGGTGCAGTAGTGTTGGAGGTTGTTCCACCGCCACGCCTCCAAAATGCTACTACTGGTTGTGACACACCTCTGTCCTCCACCCCCTCCTCTTCTTCTTCCTCCGTGGCCTCTTCCTGTGCTTTGTCCTCGGAACCAGCGGTGCTCCGTAGGCGTTCAAGGGGCTACGCAAGTACGTAGGCAAAAAGATGCCATGCCGTGCTTGCGCTGGTGTGTTTGGGGGACAGGAGCCACACTGGGTCAGAGGTTCTGTCTGCTCTGCAGGGGCAGGCCGAGAGGTGGTTGACGCCACGCCAGCTTAAGCCAGGAATGGTAGTTTGCGACAATGGCACCAACCTCCTCTCCGCTCTCCGACAGGGACAACTGACCCATGTGCCCTGTGTGGCTCACGTCCTTAACCTGGTGGTGCAGCGGTTCTTGGGCAGGTACCCGGGCTTACAGGATGTCCTGAGGCAGGCCAGGAAAGTCTGTGTGCATTTCCGCAGATCTTATAATGCCAGTGCTCGCCTGGCTGAGCTGCAAAAGGAGTTGAACCTGCCCAAGAACCGCCTTATATGTGACATGCCCACCAGGTGGAACTCAACGTTGGCCATGCTGCAGCGGCTGCACACGCAGCAGAGGGCCATCAATGAGTACCTGTGCGACTACGGCACCAGGACAGGGTCAGGGGAGCTCGGTTTTTTTTCACCACGCCAGTGGGGCATGATCAGGGATGCATGCACTGTCCTGGCACCATTTGAGGAGGCCACGAGGATGGTGAGCAGTGACAGTGCATGCATCAGTGACACTGTACCTCTTGTCCACCTGTTGGAACATACGCTGCGTGGAATAATGGACAGGGCACTTGAGGCAGAACAGAGGCAGGAAGAGGAGGACTTCCTTGCCTCTCAAGGCCCCCTTTACCCAGACAGTGTTCCTTCTGTCCCACCCATCGCACAGGAAGAAGAGGAGGAGGAGGAGGAGGAGGAGGATTGTGTCAGCATGGAGGTGGAGCCTGGCACTCAGAATCATCAGCAGCAGTCTTTTAGGGATGATTTACAGTCCCAAGAAACCAGTGGACTTGTACGTGGCTGGGAGGAGGTGGCTGCGGATCATGTCGTCCTTAGTGACCCAGAGGACTCCGGACTGAATGCCTCAGCTAACCTACGCTGCATGGCCTCCCTGATCCTGCAAAGTCTGCGGAAGGATCCTCGTATTCTTCGGATCAAGGAGAAGGACCATTACTGGCTGGCCACTCTCCTTGATCCACGGTACAAGGGTAAGGTTGCGGACCTTATCTTACCGTCGCAGAGGGAGCAGAGGATGAGACAACTCCGGGAGGCCTTGCAGAAAGGTCTGTGCAACGCGTTCCCAGAGACTGGGAGGTTACAAACTCCTGGTCTTGGACAACAAGTTGCTGAGGCTTCGGTCAGTCAAAGAAGGAGCGGTGGGGAAGGTGGCCGTCTGACCGAAGCGTTCAGACAATTCTTTAGTCTGCAGCCCCAAGGTATGATCGGTTCCAGCAACCATCGCCAGCGTCTGATATACATGGTGCAGGAATACCTAGGGGCAAGGTCAGACTTGGACACCTTCCCCACCGAAAATCCTCTGGCTTACTGGGTCTTGAGGATGGATCACTGGCCAGAGCTTGCACAGTATGCAATTGAGCTACTGGCCTGTCCTGCATCCAGCGTTCTTTCAGAACGCACATTCAGTGCTACTGGAGAATTTGTCACAGATCACAGGGTGCGCCTGTCCACCGACTCTGTTAATCGACTGACCTTCATAAAGATGAACCAGTCTTGGATCACCACCAGCTACCAAACACCTGAAGCTGATATAACAGACTAATTTATTTTCAAATGTCACATCCCTTCAAGACTGATGCTGATGCTGAGAGTTTGTCCTGTTATGTTAACTGACTATCCTCCTCCTCCTCAATGATCCGATTGACGATGATAGCTTGGAAGAACATTTTTGTTTCTGGGTGCCGCCACCAGTGGCTAAGGCCCAATTTTTCAGCCCCTGTTTAACAGGGGTGTGTTATTACAATTTTTTATGCAATGCTTTGCAGCAGGGCTCATTCCTGCACTCCAACTAGAGTATCTGGGAGTGGTTGCAGTGTCGTGGCACCAGCACCAGTGGCTAAGGCCCAATTTTTCAGCCCCTGTCTAACAGGGGCGTGTAATTACAATTTTTGATGCAATACTTTGCAACAGGGCTCATTGCTGTGCTCCAAGTACAGTATCTGTGAGGGGTTGCAGTGTTGTGGCACCAGTGCCTAAGGCTCAATTTTTCTGCCCCTGTTTAACAGGGGCATGTAATTACAATTCTTGATCTAATAATTCACAGCAGGGCCCATTCCTGCGCCCACCAAGACTAACTGTGAGGCCTTACAGTGTTGTGTCAACACCACCACCACCACCACCACCAAAGGCCCAATTTTTCAGCCCCTGTTCAACAGGGGCATGCAATTACAATTCTTGATCTAATAATTCACAGCAGGGCCCATTCCTGCGCCCACCAAGACTAACTGTGAGGCCTTACAGTGTTGTGTCAACACCACCACCACCACCAAAGGCCCAATTTTTCAGCCCCTGTTCAACAGGGGCATGCAATTACAATTCTTGATCTAATAATTCACAGCAGGGCCCATTCATGCGCCCACCAAGAGTAACTGTGAGGGCTCACAGTGTTGTGGCAATACCAACATGTAAGGGGCAAATTTCAGTTGAGTATATACGGCAGGCCCCTACTTTCAAACATCCAACTTACAAATGACTCCTCCTTGCAAACGGAAGGATACAACAGGAAGTGAGAGGAAATCTACCCCTAGGAAGGCAAATTCTCTCCTGTAAGAGTTAATATGGGGAAAAAAGTGTCTCCTCTCCACTGATTCTTTATCACCAATTCTTGTTTCAATAAAAACCCCAAATTTTCAAAAAACATTTGTCATTAGGACGGAAAGTGAGGTGAACTGTTCTGAACAGGTGCACACCGCACAGACAGCAAAAAAAATGTTACAGGGGTGATAACCCTTCCCTATGTTTTCCAAAAAGCTTAAAAATATATTTTTTGGCTGGAGCTACACTTAAACAATGTACCTGTTTAAAATTACAAACAGATTCTACATAAGAAAAAACCTACAGTCCCTGTCTTGTATGCACCGCCTGTATACGGCTGTTCAGAGTATATAGGGCCTTTTTTATTTTGTGTGCGGGGTTCCCCTTAATATCCATACAAGACCCAAAGGGGCTGGTAATGGGCTGGGGTGGGGGGGGGTGTGATGGGGTAGCTATGCCATTTTTCTTAAAGATTTTCATCCATATTACCGGTACCAGACATTACATTAAAGCCGCAAGCAGTTTTAAATGGCTTTTTTTCCTTTAGAAATGTAATTTTGTGCAGGGACAGTTCTAAACACGGGAAACACGTGGCACTTCACAGGCATACTTTAGACACCCCCCAGGTACGATATTTAAAGGAATATTTGACTTTTTTTTTTCCACTTTATGCATCATTAACCACTTAACAACCACCTGCCGACAAATAACGTCGACAAGGTGGTTGCTTAACTCTGGGAGGACGTTATATAATGTCCTCCCAGAATCGCGCTCCCGCGCGCCCCCTGGGGCGCGCACACGGGAAACTCCGTGACCGCCGGGTCCAGAGGACCCGGCGGATCACGAATCGCGGTAAATCGCCGCTGATAGCGGCCGTTTACCACGTGATCGCTCCGTCAAATGACGGAGCAATCACTTGTAAACAGACCGGCGTCATTTGATGACGCCGGTTCCTCCCTCCCCTCTCTGTACCGATCGGTACAGTGTGAGAGGGGAGGGGGAGGGAGCGGATGGCAGCAGCAGCACTGTGGGCTGGATCTGTGACAATTGCAGTCACAGATCCAGCCATCCATCCATCCCTGCTCAGCCATCCCTGTGCTATACCCTGCCAATACTCTGCAATACACCCTGCCAATACTCTGCAAAATACCCTGCCAATACCCTGGTGCAATACTCTGCAATACCCTGGTGCAATACTCTGCAATACCCTGGTGCAATACTCTGCAATACCCTGTGAAATACTCTGCAATACCCTGGTGCAATACTCTGCAATACCCTGGTGCAATACTCTGCAATACCCTGGTGCAATACTCTGCAATACCCTGCACAATACTCTGCAATACCCTGCACAATACTCTGCAATACCCTGCAAAATACTCTGCAATACCCTGCAAAATACTCTGCAATACCCTGCGCAATACTCTGCAAAATACTCTGCAATACCCTGCACAATACTCTGCAATACCCTGCACAATACTCTGCAATACCCTGCACAATACTCTGCAATACCCGCCACAATACTCTGCAATACCCTCCACAATACTCTGCAATACCCTCCACAATACTCTGCAATACCCTCCACAATACCCTGTGCAATACCCTCCACAATACCCTGTGCAATACCCGTGCAATACCCTGCCATACACCGCAATACCCTGCCATACACCGCAATACCCTGCCATAGTCCGCAATACTCCGCAATGCCCTGCAATACTCCGCAATGCCCGGCAATACTCCGCAATGCCCGGTAATACTCCGCAATGCCCGGCAATACGCCGCAATGCCCGGCAATACTCTGCAATAACCACTTCCCGCCCTCCGGCCGTCATATGACGTCCTTGACTTTGTGCGGGGATATCTGAATGATGGGAGCAGCTACAGGCATCATTCAGATATTAGCTTTTCCAGCCGGCGATTCCCTACACCATAAGAACAATCATAGCGGCTGTTCCGCCGCTTGATCATTCTTACGGGAGGCGAGAGGGGATGTCCCCCCCCGCCGCCCTCCGGTGCTTCTACCGACTCACCGCTACGATCAAAGCCAGGATTGTTGTTTTTTTTTTTGTATTTTTTTCAGGCTTCCCAGCCTAGAGGTGAGATGTGGGGTCTTATTGACACCCCCCCCCCCCCCATATCTCACTGTAAAGAGGACCTGTCATGCCATATTCCTATTACAAGGGATGTTTACGTTCCTTGTAATAGGTATAAAAGTGATCAAAAAAATGTTTAGGGCGGAAAAACATGTCAAACTAAAATAAATAAAGTAAAATGAAGAATAATTTTTTTTTTTTTTTTAAAGCGCCCCTGTCCCCGTGAGCTCGCATACAGAAGCAAACGCATACGTAAGTCCCGCCCACATATGAAAACGGTTTTCAAACCACACATGTGAGGTATCTCTGCGAACGTTAGAGCGAGAGCAATCATTTTGGCCCTAGACCTCCTCTGTAACTCAAAACATGTAACCAGTAAAAATATTTAAAGCGTCGCCTATGGGGATTTTTTAAGTAGCAAAGTTTGGCGCCATTCCACGAGTGTGTGCAATTTTTAAGGGTGACATGTTAGGTATCTATTTACTCGGCGTAACTTCATCTTTCACATTATGCAAAAACATTGGGCTAACTTTACTGTTTTTTTTTTTTTTAAGCACAAAACATTTTTTTTCCGTAAAAAACGCGTTAAAAAAATTGCTGCGCAAATATCGTGCGAGATAAAAAGTTGCAACAACCACCATTATATTCTCTAAGGTCTTTGCTAAAAAAACATATATAATGTTTTGGGGTTCTATGTAATTTTCTAGCAAACAAATGATGATTTTTACATGTAGGAGAGAAATGTCAGAATTGGCCTGGGTGCTCCAGAAGGCCTGAAGGTGCTCCTTGGATGTTGGGCCTCTGTATGTGGCCACGCTGTGTAAAAGTCTCACACATGTGGTATCGCCATACTCGGGAGTAATAGCAGAATGTGTTTTGGGGTGTAATTTGTGGAATGCATATGCTGTGTGTGAGAAATAACCTGCTAATATGACAATTTTGTGAAAAAAAAAAAAGAGAAAAAAAAAATCTTGATTTTGCAAAGAATTGTGGGAAAAAATGACAACTTCAAAAAACTCACAATGCCTCTTTCTGAATACCTTGGAATGTCTTCTTTCCAAAAAGGGGTCATTTGGGGGGTATTTGTACTTTTCTGGCATGTTAGGGTCTCAAGAATTGAGATAGGCCGTCAGTACTTCAGGTGTGATCAATTTTCAGATATTGGCACCATAGCTTGTGGACTCTATAACTTTCACAAAGACCAAATAATATACACCAATTTGTACTTATTTTTACCAAAGATATGTAGCAGTATAAATTTTGGCCAAAATTTATGAAGAAAAAATAGTAATTTGCAAAATTTTATAACAGAAACGAAAAAAAAATCATTTTTTTACAAAATTTTCAGTCTTTTTTCTCTTATAGCGCAAAAAATAAAAAACCCAACAGTGATTAAATGCCACCAAAAGAAAGCTCTATTTGTGTGAAAAAAAGGACAAAAATGTCATATGGGTACAGTGTTGTATGACTGAGTAATTGTCATTCAAAATGTGAGAGCACTGAAAGCTGAAAATTGGTCTGGTTATTAAGGGGGTTTAAGTGCCCAGTGGTCAAGTGGTTAAAATGACTGCTCCAGAAAAACGGCCGTTTTTAAAACTTCTTTTTGCATTGATACATGTCCCCTGGTGCAGAACCCGGGTTCCCAAACCCTTTTTAGGACAATAACATGCATAATAGTCATTATAATTAGCACTTTAGATTTCGAACGTTCGCATCCATTGTATTTAATAGGGTTCTAAAGTTCGTGCAAACTTTCGGTCCGTTCGCGGGTTCTGGTGCGAACCGAACCCGGGGGTGTTCGGCTCATCACTAATAGCAACCAAAAAGTGTCCCTTTACATCAAAAGTGGTTTTAGACCAGCTAGAAAACAGCGATAATAAATTAGAATCACTTGCAGAATTGAGCGATAGTAATTTGTGGGGAAATTCGTCATCAAACACTGAAAAACACTTTTATTATTATTATATTATTATTTGTTATAATTATTTTATAGTTATTTATTATATTATAATTTATGATTTTGTGTTTCAAACTTTATCATACCTGGGATGTCTACTAGACTCTGGTTTGGACAAATTTAAGTGAGTTATTCCTAAGAATTACAGGCCTACAATATAAAACGCCAAATTTCCATACAAAATAATTGTACCGCTTTCAGCACCTAAAATCTGACATAATCATACCGCCAGGGAGGTTAAGGATCAAGCATTACAGAATTTGTGTAATAAGGGTTAGCATTCAGGGGTTGATATACTAAAACTGGAGGGTGCAAAATCTGGTGCAGCATTGTATAGAAACCAATCAGCTTCTAGTTTTTTTTGTCAAAGGCTGAAGTTAGAAGCTGATTGGCTACCATGTAGAGCTGCACAATATTTTGCACTCTCCAGTTTTAGTAAGTCGACCGTAAAATCTCTGGTTTGGGGTTAAAGCTGAGCTCCACTCTAAAGTGGAACTTCCGCTCATCGGAACCCTCCCCCCCTCCGGTGTCACATTTGGCACCTTTCAGGGGGAGGGGGGTGCACCCACTTCTGGCAGTCCTCTCTGCGGATATTATGCGGGTAGTGCGTCACTTCCCGCAGAACGCCCGTTGTGTTCTGGGAAACACACGGCTCCCAAAACACAACGGTGACCAGTGAGGACGGCGCTGCGCAACTCGCGCAAGAGCCGTAGGGAACCGGGCAGTGAAGTCGGAACGCTTCACTTCCTGATTCCCTCAGCGAGGATGGCGGTGGGGGGCAGCAGATAGACGAGAGATTGCTTGTCTTCTGCTGCAGACGTCGCTGGACTCCAGGACAGGTAAGTGTCCATATATTAAAAGTCAGCAGCTGCAGAATGTGTAGCTGCTGGCCTTTAATATTTTTTTAACGGCGGAGCTCCGCTTTAAGTCAAATTTGGTAGCATCAATATGAGTCAGTTAGCTTGATTTTAACTATATGACTAATTTGTTAATTTGACAGTGGGATCTGAGAACCAGGAAAGTGCTCAGGTGCGCGTTTCTAGCTCTCTGTTGCAAAATTAATTAACGTTCTCACAGAATAGAGCATCACACCTGAGGAGGAACTTCACCCATATAATAAAAATTACAACAAAGACACTCTTAGAAATGCTTAGAAATGGTAATCTACAAGCAGATACTTAAAAATAATTGCAGGCTTTTTATTCTTTGCATGCTTTATTTTTAACTCCCCATTCTTCTCAGGGTGGCCATTTTCACTAGGCGCAGACAAGCCCTTCTCCCTCCGCGTCCTGAAATATGTGACAGGAACTTTCCAGGAGGTCAGGGTTACATCACCAGTCTGGTGCCTCACTCAACCAAGAAGTGGAAAAACAGTAATTGTAAGTAAAAGCAAAACAATGTGTGTTTGACTAATACATTTAGGATACTTTTATATATTCATGCAGATCTGAATGCTGATGTGATTTTAAGTGAAAGAAGGGAAAGGTCCACTTTAAATCTACATATTTTTGTCTAGAATTGGTAATTTAAGTGTTGACTTCAAAGCCACCCTGTCAATAGGATAAAAAAATAAACATAACCACTGTGCTAAAAAAGAATATTTTGAGTACTTACCTATCAGGGAGGCAGTGAGTCCAATCAACACATTCTTGCAGAGCTATGGGCACCACTATCACGACACTTCCATTTGTGTGGGATAGCGTGTTTCCTGTTGGATGCCACAGCCAGGGCCGCTGATAAGGGGGGACCACCAGTCCTCCTGTAGGGGGCCCGGGCACACATGGGGGGCCCAAACAGCAGGAGGAATGGGTGAAGCCGGGCGGAGGTGCAATTACAGAAAGATGCCCTGTGCGGCTCTCTGCAGCTGCTGAAAGTCGGTTTCTCTCCCTCCCGCTGGCTTTCAGATGCTGCAGGGAGAGACACAGACACAGGGCATCGTTCCTGTAATCGCTTCCCCTGCATCGATCCCCCTCCTTGTTCTGCCTACTTCTAATCCCCCCCCATGTGCACCCCCCTGTCACTGTGCTGCACCCCCCCTCCCGTGGCACTGTTAGCTTCCCCGTCCTGTTAAAAAAAAATGAAATTCACACAGGTTCTCTATTATGTTTGTGTCAGCTAATAATTATTTTTGTGTATTTTTAGTGAAAATCTTGCTTTGATATATTGGTGGGGGCCCCGCCAGGTAGGCTGTATGGGGCCCCCGTGATTTCTAGCAGCAGCCCTGGCCACAGCAGTGGAAATTCAATTTGGCACACTGGAACATTTTGGCTAGCAGTGGTTCCCAGAGCTCCATAAAATTGCAAAGACTGGACAGGGTGCTAACTGGACAGGTAAGTGCTTAACAATAGAGATGAGCTCCCGATTTAGTCCAAACCTTTGTTCAGGCTGAATTTTACTTGTTAAGAGGTTCGGAAAATGGCAAAGTTAAGGAGCGTTCAGCTTGGCCAAACCTTCAGCTGCAGAGGAAAGTAAAACATTTTAGCAACGGTATTAAAACTGCTGCTAAATTATTATTATTATTATTACACAGTATTTATATAGTGCCAAAAGTTTGCGCAGCGCATTACAATATAAAAGGAGACTACAGTTACAATACAATACAATACAAGAGGGTTAGAAGGACTCTGCTTATAAGAGCTTACAATCTAATAGAGTGGGACAAGTAGTACAAAGGGTTATAACTGTGAGGTAGGAGCTGGTGGAAGAATTTAGAGTTCAATTGTTAGGTGGAGGAGGGATAGGCTTCCCTGAAGAGATGAGCTTTAAGGGATGGCCTAAAGGTGGCCAGAGTAGGACATAGCTGGACAGATTAAGCTAGAGAGTTCCAGAAGATGGGAGAGGCTCTGTAGAAGTCTTAGGCCGCGTACACATGACCGGTTTTCTCGGCAAAAAACAACAAGAAAACTGCCGGGAGAGTTTTTTTGCTGAGAAAACAGGCTGTATGTACGTGGGTTTCAGTTTTCTCATCGAGAAAAAAGACGACCTGCGGCCCTTTTTCTCGTCGAGAATCTCGTCGGCCTGTTTCTCGACGAGAAACCCGAGAGTGTGTACACTTACCTGTCGCCGTGGAAACCCGCGCATGCTCAAAATGACTTTGACGCATGCGTGGTAGCTTCCTAGGCATAGGTATAGGGTGTAGCAAGATGGCGGCGACGGCATCGAATGTGACGAGCGCACGCTCGTCATAGTCAATGACGTCACCGCGTTCGTGCCATTCAAAAGAATGGTGGTTCTTTTGAATCGTACGTGTGTACACTCGGCCGGGACAAGATTCTTGTCAAGATTCTCATCAGGAAAAACAACGTTTTTTTCCTGACGAGAATCTCGGCCGTGTGTACAGGGCTTCAGAGGTGAGCATGGGAGGAGGAGACTAGGGAACTCTCTAGAGAGCAGGAGGTCTTGAGAGGAGCGGAGAGGACGATTTAGTGAATGGCTTTGTATGTTGTTGCTAGCATTTTGAATTTAATATGTTGGGCAATCGGAAGCCAGTGGAGGGAAATGCCGCAGCTTTCCAGCTCGGGCTGGTTGTTAGGGAGCCAGCGGGTATCGGCATCCTGGCAATCATTCACATATCCCTGCTGACCCGCTTACTGTCAGCTGGAGATTCCTGGCTGACAGGTGAATGTTAAGAAATGAACAGGTATAGTGTAAAAAAACAAAAATGGTGTCTGGTCCCCTAATTCCGTATCAGACCTTTTATATCTGTCATGGAATCTATGGGGGAACCCCACACAAAAAACAAGATAAAAAGTGTGCCCCCCCCAAAAAAATTCATACCAGACCCTTATCCAAGCATGAAGCCTGGCAGCTTGGGAAAGGAGGGGAAGAGAACACGCCCTCTACCTACTGAACCATACTAAAGCGGGCCATAGATGGTTTGAATCTCTGCCGGTTCATCAGGAACCAGCCAAGATTCAATCCATCTACGGACAGCCGGGTTGTACTGAAGCCTCTGATTTTTTTCATGCGATCAATGCCGGTGGCTATGTTATTCTGGTTGGAATTCCCCCATCAACACTGAATGTTTTGATGGGGGAATTTAGCAATTTTCTTTTCTTCCACCTAAGGTGGAAGGAAAGAAAACAACATAATCTACGGGCTGCTTAACCACGTGCCGACAGCGCTATAGCAAAGTGACAGCTACAACACAGTTGGCCAGTTCTGGGAGGGTTTCATATAATGGCCTCATATGATTGCGCCGTGCACCCACTCCGGCGCACGGGTGGTGCGCTCTGTGATCGCTGGACCCAGCTGATCACAGATCGGGGTAAAGAGCCAATCAGCGGCTCTTTACCATGTGATTAGCTGTGTCCAATCACAGCTGATAAGGATGTAAACACACTTGCCAGTTATCGGCATTCCTTTCCTCACGCTGTTACAGCATGAGGAGAGAGCAGGTAACCGGCTAGTGTGAAAGGGGACATCTGCACTGACAATCAGTGCCCATCACTGCTGCCTTATCAGTGCTAATCAGTGCCCATCAGTGATGCCAATAAATGCTGCAAATCAGTGCCAATCAGTTCTGCCAATCAGTGCCCATCAGTGCTTCCAATCATTGCCCATCAGTGCCTCTTATCAGTGCCACCTATTAGTGCCCTTCAATGCTGCCTATCAGTGCTCATCAGTGATGCATATTAGTGCCAATCAGTGCCACCTATCAGTGCCCATTAATGCCACCTATCAGTGCCCATCAGTGCGGCATATAAGTGCAGCCTCATCAGTGCCTCCTCATCACTGCTGCCTATCAGTGCCAATCAGGGCCCATCAGTGATGCCAAACAATGCTGCAAATCAGTGCCAATCAGTGCTCAAAAGTGCTTCCAATCATTGCCCATCAGTGCCGCCTATTAGTGCCCATCAGTGCCTCTTATCAGTGCCACCTATCAGTGCCCATAAATGCTGCCTATCAGTGCCAATCAGATGCCTATTAGTGCCCATCAGTGCCCATCAGTGCTACCTATAAGTGCCCATCAGTGTGGTATATCAGTGCAGCCTCATCAGTGTCTCCGCATCAGTGCCCATCAGTGCAGCCTATCAGTGCTGCCTAGCAGCATCCGTTAGTGCCACCTCATCAGTGCAGCCAATTAGTGCCGCCACATCAGTGCCAATCAGTGCCGCATATCAGTGCTGCATATCAGTGCAGCCTTATCAGTGCCCACCAGTGCAGCCACATCAGCGCACATCAGTGAAGGAGAAACATTACCTGTTTGCAAAATTTTATAACAGAAAATAAGAAAAAAACGTTTTTTTTTTCAAAATCTTTAGCCTTTTTTCTTTTGTTTAGCAAAAAACAGAAAACCCAGTGGTGATAAATACCACTAAAATAAAACTCTATTTGTGTGAAAAAAAATGATAAAAATTTCATATGGGTACAGTGCTGCATGACCGCGCAATTGTCATTGAAAGTGCAACGGCACTGAAAGCTGAAAAGTGGCCTGGGCAGGAAGGCCGTGAAAGTGCCCAGTGGGCAAGTGGTTAAACCTCAACACGGGGATGGTACCTCGTCAGTGGTTAGAAAGTATTGCAGCACTTCAATGAGCCAACAATGGCATTCCTGGCTGATCCAACACTTGTTGCTGCACTCTGGCTCCTTGCAAATGTTCATCAGAGCAAACTGGGCTTTTATTATGCATATCATTTCCTTATTCTCCCTACACTGTATATAGTATTTGATATCTTTAACCACTTCTCTACTGGGCAGTTAAACCCCCTTCCTGCCCAGGCCATTTTTCAGATTTCAGTGCTGTCACACTTTGAATGACAATTGCGCGGTCGTGTGACACTGTACCCAAACGAAATTTGCGTCCTTTTTTTCCCACAAATAGAGCTTTCTTTTGGTGGTACTTGATCACCTCTGCATTTTTTATTTTTTGCGCTATAAACAAAAGAAGAGCGACAAGTTTGAAAAAAAACACAATCTTTTTTACTTTTTTTTTTACCAAATATCCATTTTTTATTTTTTTTCCTCAGTTTAGGCCGATACGTATTCTTCTACATATTTTTGGTAAAAAAAAATCGCAATAAGCGTATATTGATTGGTTTGTGCAAAAGTTATAGCGTCTACAAAATAGGGATAGTTTTATGGCATTTATTTATTTATTTATTTTTTATTTTACTAGTAATGGCGGCGATCAGCGATTTTTATCGTGACTGCGATATTGCGGCGGACACATCGGACACTTTTGACACATTTTTGGGACCATTCACATTTATACAGCGATCTGTGCTATAAAAATGCATTGATTGCTGTAAAAACATGACTGGCAGGGAAGGGGTTAACACTAGGGGGCGAGGAAGGGGTTAAATGTGTTCCCTATTAGTGATTCTTACCGTGGGGGGAGGGGACTGACTGGGGGAGGTGACTGATGGTTGTCCCTATGTACAAAGGACACACCATCGGTCTCCTCTCCCTGACAGGACGTGGATCTGTGTGTTTACACACACAGATCCACGGTTCTGCTCCGTTACTGGGCAATCGCGGGTGCCCGGCGGCCAACGCTGCCGCCGGGCACGCGCATCAGGTGCCCAGTGACGCGGCGGGCGCGCGACGCGGCGGGCGCGCGACGCCGGCGGCCCGGCGACGCCGGAGGCGCGCACCCCCCAGTGAATTTTAAAGGTGCGACGTCATATGACGTCCGCCCAGGATAACAGTGTCTTCCTGCCGCCGTCAATTGAAGGCGGCCAGTTGACAACTGGTTAAAGGGGTTGTAAAGGTTCTTTTTTTTATTTTCTAAATAGGTTCCTTTAAGCTAGTGCATTGTTGGTTCACTTACCTTTTCCTTCAATTTGCCTTCTAAATGTTTTTTTTCTTTGTCTGAATTTCTCACTTCCTGTAAGCTTGCCCCCATCATCCGAGCTGTTCTGGACGGGGGTTAGTCAGCATGCTTGCCCCCTCCCTTGGGACTGTACACAGCGTCTCCCCGCAGGGATGTAGTCCCAAGGGAGGGGGCGAGCATGCTGACTAATCCCCGGCCAGAGCGGCTCGGATGATGGGGGCAAGCTTACTGAGGAGGAACAGGAAGTGAGAAATTCAGACAAAGAAAAAAAACATTTAGAAGGGAAATCGAAGGAAAAGGTAAGTGAACCAACAATGCACTAGCTTAAAGGAACCTATTTAGAAAATAAAAAACGAACCTTTACAACCCCTTTAAATCAACACCCGCACATACTGCAGATATAAGACAATAAAGTAATATTCACTGCTTTGGTCCTTGAGTAAAATTGCATCACTTTTTAATTGTGATTTTGGGTGGCATAAGTGAACAATTAGCCCAATAAATATTAATTTAGGAGATGGTTGGTGGCGCCAGCAGCTGACATCATAGAACTGTATTTCAACTTTTTTTTTCCTTCTTGCGTTTAATCATTCTTCTAATTGTTCAGCCACCAGAATTATACATCTGTTATTTGAGTTGTTTGATTAATGTAGCCGAGACGATTGATTCATAATTCGGGTGTCCCCTAAAACCTTTTACTAGAAGGCAGCTTTTCTCGTGAAGATGATATTTGCAATTTCTTCCAACGAATAATAAACAATAAATTATTGTCACTCTGAGGATCGAAAGTCCCCTTGGTCACAAACCAAAGCAGGTGTTTGCTTAATAATTCGGTCAAAGATCAGCGAGCGAGAGGTTAGACAGTGAGGCAGAGAATAGAAGGGGTCACAGCACTTGGGAGGAGCCCAAACCTGACCTTACTGGGCCTGAGATGGTCACATCTCAAGGTCAACCATTAGTGCTCCTTCTCTAACGGCTTCAGAGATGTTGACAATTAAATTCACCACGCCGGTACCTTTAACCCTATTAATACTGTTAATACTGATAGAAAAGCAAAGAAACAGGAGGTAAATTTGCAGAGCAGAAATCCTGACACATATGGAATGTATGATAAAAGAAGACATTAAAGACTGAGCAATCCAAAAATAGATATTTCAGCTGTTGGTGGATTCTGAAGCTTTTAACTTCCTAAGGGATTCTTAAACTATATTTTCAAAAGTATTGGGACGCCCGCCTTTACATACACATGAACTTTAATGGCATCCCAGTCTTAGTCCATAGGGGTCAATGTTGAGTTGGCCCGCCCTTTGCAGCTATAAACGCTTCAAGTCTTCAGGGAAGGGCAAGGTTAGTAGTCTATGGGAATGTTTGACCATTCTTTCAGAAAGGCCTGGCGCGCAGTCTCCACTCTAATTTATCCTAAAGATGTTCTATCAGGTTGAGGTCAGGACTCAGTCAAGTTCCTCCACCCCAAACTCGCTCATCCATGTCTTTATGGACCTTGCTTTGTGCACTGGTCCAAATCATTTGGTGGAGGGGGGATTATGGTGTGGGGTTGGGCTTGGCCCCTTAGCTCCAATGAAGGTGTCGGCATACCAAGACATCTTGGACAATTTCATGCCCCCAACTTTGTGGGTACAGTTTGGTGATGGCCCATTGCTGTTCCAACATGACTGCGCACCATGTACATGTAGCGCCCTGCTCCCAATGAGTGGGCGCTATGTGTTTAAAACCATAGTTGTCTGAGCAATAGTTTGGCTCAGAAGGATTGTGTTACAATTTATGTTCTGTTTCAGTTCAGCTGGTTGCAGGATTTTCCACCTGACAGTGGGTGTCGCTGTCACCACTGGTCAGGATAGGAAAGGCAACAGGCTAAATGCATTGGGTAACTCTTCCCAGCGGCAACCCAGGGGGCGTGGTGAACCCACTGTGCATGCTGGGAGGGGGTACTTAAGTGACAGGTGCCATTAGGAGGGACGATTTGGAGAGTATGGGGGCGTTCGCTGGTGGTGGGCACCACCCGCCCGATCCCGACCTGAGGGCCCTCATGGCCTCAGGGAAGTGCTGGCAGTTTCCGCCTCTGGGCCACGTTGGCCTGATGCTCCGTTACTGAAATGTAGGCCCAGGAGTTACTGGGGGCCTACTGATCCAGGGATGGTCCTGTGTCGCCTTACCTGCTGGAAGGGACCAAGCAATTGAGGACTCAATTGGGGGATGCATCCGAATCATAATCGACCTCACAGTGCTGCCGGAACGGCTGGAAGATCCTGGCACTGAGAGCTGTGTTCTTTATTCATAAGGTAACCCAGGGAAGTGCTACACCAAGTCTGTGGCAGAGACTGTTCTATTTACACCAAGTCTGTGGCAGAGACTAAATGTGATCGAGCTGTACATCGGTTGCTAGGCCAGTGAGATTGGGCCTATCCGGTGTTTGCTGAGTCCAGCGTGGAGACAGTTGTTCCTCTGGACCTAGGAAGACTCTTGTGATCCGCAAATAAGGTACCTGAGTCCTCCCCATCCCTTCAACCCCCTCAGTTGAAACTTTATTCAATAAAACCCTTGAAAGAGACTTTGTGTTGGTGCAAACTTCTTCTGGACAACTCTTCAAGGGGAACCCCTGAGACGAGCATACGGAACAGTAAGGTAACGGCAGGCCCAAATTTAAACCAGCAGCTCCTACAGGGGTAGTGCTACGAACATGATTCTGCACTTACGGGTCTAGGGTGCGCATGCGGCAACCCGCACCAGCTGTGATAGGACACAGCGGGAGCCAATCAGCAGGTCAGACCGACCCGATCTCGGACGGGACCCGCTAATCGTTCCCGAGAGAAGCAGAATGGCGGTCTGCCTATATGAACAAGGCATATCGCTGTTCTGTGAGAAGGGAAGGTAGTGAACCTGTGTTTCTGCTAAGCAGGAACATGGATCACTGCCTTCCCACAGTACAAGAACCTCCCCTCACAGTTAACAAGCACTCCCTAGGGACACATTTAACCCTTAGATCGCCCCTGATGTTAACCCCCTCCAGTTGCATTAGTACAGTGATTAGTGTCACTGGTCCGCAAAAAAGTGTGACTGAGGGGTTGATTTACTAAAGGCAAATAGACTGTGCACTTTGCAAAGTGCAGTTGCACTATGTAAGCGCAGTTGCTCCAGAGCTTAGTAAATGAGCAGAAACTCTGCTGACTTCATCCAATCATGTGCAGGCAAAAAAGCAGTTTTTTTTATTTTCCTTGCACATGATTTGGTATTCTTTGCAAACGGAAGCTTCACCTCATTTACTAAACTCTGGAGCAACTGCAAAGTGAACAGTCTTTTTCCTTTAGTAAATCACCCCCTTAGTGTCCAATTTGTCCGCCGCAATGTTGCAGTCCAGCTGTAAGTCACTGAATAAATAAATAAATAAAAATGCCATAAATCTATCCCCTATTTTGTAGACACTATAACTTTTGCACAAACCAATCAATATACGCTTATTGTGATTTATTTTACAAAAAATATGTAGCAGAATACATATTGGCCTAAATCGATAAAGAAATTATATATTGTTTCAATTTTTTTATTGGATTCGTTTTAAAGCAGAAAGTAAAAGTATTGTTTTTTTGTTTTTTATTTACAAAATTGTTGGTCTTTTTTGTTTATAGTGCAAAATATAAAAACTGCAGAGGTGATCAAATGCCATCAAAAGAAAGCTCTATTTGTGTGAAAAAAGGACATAAATTGTATTTGTGTACAGCGTCGTACAACCGCGCAATTGTCAGTTAAAGTGACGCAGTGCCGTATCGCAAAAAAATGGCCTGGTCATGAAGGGGGGGAAATCTTCCGGAGGTCAAGTGGTTAATACTGCTTTAAAACAAGTTTATTTCCATGTTTCCTATGAGTTAATAAATTGAGATGCTGAAGATCATTATTGGGGGGGGGGGCTGGCGTTATTATAGCGGGGGCCTGCGTGATCACAATTCTTATGCTATGGGAACAGCACATTTACATTTGTATTTGGCTTTGGATAAAAAGAAAGAACAAAACTAGGAGACTAGTAAATATGAACCCGAGGAGCAGGACCTCAGGATTAGGGATGGCATTGTGTAGAGACTCCTTGATCTTCACTGGGTGCCAGTTGTATCTTTCAAAAGGACTCAGTGCAGATGCGTGCTGTACACAGGGGCTTACCCAAATTTTGGTGATGCTTCAACTTTAAAAGGTTGACCCCCACGCCCCCCCCCCCCCCATTCAAATGGTCGTGAGTCCTTCTCTGAATTCTATCTATGAGAATTGTTGTAACCTGCAGGATCAAAGCCAATCACTATCCATCCACCACAACATAGAATGTCTATGTCTATGGTACCAGAAGATTGACGGTTTAAAGCAGTAATAAACCCAATAGCAAACAATCATTATATTGCCGCTTACCAATTCTTACATGTGATGGCTGCATTCGTTTTCTTTTTTTTTTATTTCCTTCTTTTATTTTCGTGTGAGTAGGGATGCAGCGCTGAAATGAAAAACCCAATAGGTGAAATTTGAGAAAAACTCAGAATGACCAAAAAATGATTTAGAAAACAAATTAGTCCACATAAACGTCTTTAGCAGTAATATCCTAAAAGTGAAAAATGAAATCGTGAAGATCTTCCGCTAACGGCTAGGGTCTTGATACCAGACGTGTAACTATGCAGGTCATCAGCATACAAATTCTGGAACAGTAGTAGGATGAAATACTCTTACCAGAGCTGGTGGATCTGCTGATTAGGCAGATCATAAAGGCATATAGAATCCTGATGGTCAATGGTAACTCCTTCTCGGAACTCTCCAACTGGACCAAACGGAACTCCGGAAGCCACTCCAAACACTACAAACTCGGAGAAGACTTTGGGTTAGACGAGTATTCCCAAGTGGTAAAGGACCCCTCTTCCGTTGAAAAGATCACAATCCGAATTGAAAAATGGTAGACAGGTGGAGGAAACTCCAGGGGACAACTCAATCAACCCCACATGCAAAAAAAAAAAAGAAGGAGGTGCTCCAAGTGCAGGTCAAATGAGGGTTTTATTAAAACCAACATATAAAAGTGATCACAGTACGTACAAAAAATAGTTAAAAAGGGCAATAAGTGGGCAGGTAAGCCAAGGTCCGACGCGTTTTGTACAATGGTACTTCAACAGGGGCATCCTTCTTTTATTTTCACCTGGTGATCCAGCCAGTAATTATTTTGTTTTTCAACAGAACAAGCTGTCTGCAGTTGGACCCCTTTCACACAGGGGCAACATGACTTCCAGCGCGACTTTGGGAGGCAACTTGGACACGACTTGAGTTTGAATCACAGCGCGACTTGGGGCGACTTCAGCGCGACTTACAACACGACTGAAGTCGCCTCCAGGACAGGGGACTTTGCCAGTGGCCAATCAAAGAGTAATCAGCTCTGTGGGAGGGAGGGGGAGGGAGGGGTTTGCAGAGAAAACTATTTTTATTTCCTGTAAAGTTGCTTCAGTTAAGACAGGGGATCTGACTTGGAGGCGACTTCCATTGAAATCACTGGGTGCAGGTCGCCTAGCAGTGGCCTAGAAGTCGGATTGAAGTAGTACAGGAACCTTTTCTAAAGTCGTAGCGACTGCAGTAGTGTGCATTAAGATAGCTCCATTCACTTACATTGATTTTCTCATGCAGCGCGACTTGAGGCGACTTGGGGTGACTTGGGGCGACTTGAAGTCGGATCCAAAGACGTCCCTGTGTGAATGGGCTCTTAGAGAGTTGAGACAAACCATTTAACAAGGACAGGGGTGCTTACAATGGTCAGTTTTTTATATATTAGTGTAAAGCCTTTGTCCCAAAAGAAACAAAACTGTTGCTTTAACCACTTACAGACTGGAAGATTCCCCCCCCCCTTAATGACCAGGCCATTTTTAACTGACAATTGCGCGGTCGTGCGACGTTGTACCCAAAAACAAGATTGATGTCCTTTTTTTCTTACAAATAGAGCTTTCTTTTGGTGGTATTTGGTCACCTCTGCATTTTTTATTTTGTTTTGCGCTATAAAAAAATAGTGACATTTCTCTCTGCAAACCCCAGCAACTGGTTAAAAGAAGAGGGGAGGCTACACCGTGCTAAGCATGGCTCTAGCCCAATTTTTTTGAGACATGTTTCTGCCATCAATTTCAAAATGTCCTTAATTTTTTTTTCCTAAAATGGTAAAAAAAAAATCAGTTGAATGGGAAGTTCCCCCAGTAGGGTTTTTAGGCAGCTCGATTCAAAAATGGATGACAATGTATGTACAAAAATGGATTTATTAAAATTCAAAGGAAATGGGTGGTACAGATTTAAGATATGAGTTCTGGTAACATGTCATTGAACACAATTGCAAACACTGAAAGTGGTCATACAGTTTAACACGATTGTATGTGAAACTATGTAGCACTTCCTAACGCGTTTCAACCCTTTTCATGGGTCTTCTTCAGAGGTTTCGGTGTTGCTATAAAAAGGTTGTATAGAGTAAGCATCAAATATTTTCACCAATTTTTACAAAATTTAAAAATATATAAGTAACATAGTCACCAATTCATCGTGTGTAGACACTGAACATTTCTACCAAGATTTCCAACAGGAGATGCCCCAGGGTCCCAGAACACCCTCCTGGTCGTGTGGATTCCCCACGCACTGGAATAACGCTGGAGGGGACTGCAGTTTACAAGAATTCACCATGTAGGATAAGGATCCCCAAACGGAGGGGGGAAAAAGAGCCCCAGGAAAGGGGCTGACACCTGCAGCGGAGCATTTAAAGCATGATTACACAGTGCTTGGCAATATATCATTTAAATAGTAAGACATATAAAACTTTAAAGTGTTGAGCAGACAAAGTTATACATCCTCTCAATAGGGTATGTCATCTCAGTTATTCAATTATTTATTGTTATCTTTATGTTTGTAGGTTTATTGATTGATATATAAATCAATCAATAGTATTTGTGATTTACATTGTCTTTCAGGTGACGCTGTGACAAAAAATGATGTGTGTGATGATCAATGTGATGGAATAATGAAGTAACAAATACAAATTGACGTGAAAAATTGTGTAGTGGAAGTGTCAAATTAAACTAGTGCATGTTATAAAGGCTAATAAGTCCCCCCACCCTGACTATTCTTACCCTTTAATCCAGAAATACCCTAATTAGTGTATGACTTATAAACCCCTAATATGGCTCCCTAAGGGAGTCATACCTAACGTGTATCACACATGGTGGTCCTCCCCGTAAACAGTTTTATTCCCCCCCCCCACAAAAAAAAAAACACATGACCCCCCCTTTCCCCTTCCCCCCCTTCCCCCCCAAAAGGACCCTCCACCCCATAAAAAACGAAACCCACCCTCCACAGTAAAAATGAGTTTAACCACTTAACGACCGCTCACTGTATATGTACGTCGGCAGAATGGCACCGACAGGCACAATCACGTACAGTGTACGTGATTGCCTTTGTACAGTTGGGGGGTCCGATCGGACCCCCCTCCTATACAGTGAGCGGTCGGTATTCGTTGGGGAGCGTTCCGATTCCGGCCACCCCCCCCCGCGATCGCTCCCGGCGAATGGAAATGCTCCCTCTGCTGTGTAATGTAAACACAGGCAGAGGAAGCAGGAGGAAGTGATGTCATCTCTCATGCGGCGCTCACATATACCGAGCGCCGTACAAGAAAAGACACACAGGTCAGTGCACTTACACTACACTGACACCAGGACACATAGGCACACAAATCGCCCCCCCAGGCCCCCCCAGATCACCCCCTAACCCCCAGTCACAGTGTCACTGATTGCAGAGACCATTTATTTACTGATCACTGCAATCAGTGACATTTGTGACTGTAAAAGTGTCACTAAAAATAGTTTTAGGTCCAGTGTAGCCCCCTAACCCCCCCTAATAAAGGTTTAACCCCCTGATCACCCCCAGATAACCCTTTCACCCCCTAGCACCGCCGTCGCTAAGCGATCATTTTTCTGATCGCTGTCTTAGCGTCGGTGATGCAGATCGGTAGCCAGTAATTATTTTTAGGTTCGCCGCAGGTTTTTATAGCGTCGGGTACCCCCATAAATTATCTAATAAAGGTTTAACCCCCTTGATCGCCCCCAGGTAACCCTTTCACCCCCTATCACCACTGACGCTAAGCGATAATTTTTCTGATCGCTGTCTTAGCGTCGGTGATGCAGATCGGTAGCCAGTAATTATTTTTAGGTTCGCCGCAGGTTTTTATAGCGTCGGGTACCCCCATAAATTATCTAATAAAGGTTTAACCCCCTTGATCGCCCCCCAGGTAACCCTTTCACCCCCTATCATGACTGTCGCTAAGCGATCATTTTTCTGATCGCTGTCTTAGCGTCGGTGATGCAGATCGGTAGCCAGTAATTTTTTTTAGGTTCGCCGCAGGTTTTTATAGCGTCAGGTACCCCCATAAATGATCTAATAAAGGTTTAACCCCCTGGATCACCCCCCAGGTAACCCTTTCACCCCCTATCACCACTGTCGCTAAGCGATCGTTTTTCTGATCGCTGTCTTAGTGTCGGTGATGCAGATCGGTAGCCAGTAATTTTTTTTAGGTTTGCCGCAGGTTTTTATAGCGTCAGGTACCCCCATAAATTATCTAATAAAGGTTTAACCCCCTTGATCGCCCCCCAGGTAACCCTTTCACCCCCTATCACCACTGTCGCTAAGCGATCATTTTTCTGATCGCTGTCTTAGTGTCGGTAATGCAGATCGGTAGCCAGTAATTTTTTTTAGGTTCGCCGCAGGTTTTTATAGCGTCAGGTACCCCCATAAATTATCTAATAAAGGTTTAACCCCCTTGATCGCCCCCCCAGGTAACCCTTTCACCCCCTATCACCACTGTCGCTAAGTGATCATTTTTCTGATCGCTGTCTTAGCGTTGGTGATGCAGATCGGTAGCCAGTAATTTTTTTTAGGTTCGCCGCAGGTTTTTATAGCGTCAGGTACCCCCATATATTATCTAATAAAGGTTTTAACCCCCTAATTTCCCCTAGTTAACCCTTTCACCAGTGATCACCATATAAGTGTTACGGGTGACGCTGGTTAGTTAGTTTGCTTTTTATAGTGTCAGGGCACCCGCCGTATATATAACCCAATAAAGGTTTAACCCCCTGATCGCCCGGCGGGTGATATCAATTAGGTTTTAGCGTCAGAGAGGGTCTGCGTCACACCCCAGGCAGCGTCCGGTTAGTGCCAGTAACGCTAACACCCACGCGTGAAGCATACACCCCCCTTAGTGGTATAGTATCTGATCAGATCAATATCTGATCTGATCAGATCTATACTAGCGTCCCCAGCAGTTTAGGGTTCCCAAAAACGCAGTGTTAGCGGGATCAGCCCAGATACCTGCTAGCACCTGCGTTTTGCCCCTCGGTCCAGCCCAGGCCACCCAAGTGCAGTATCGATCGATCACTGTCACTTACAAAACACAACACACATAACTGCAGCGTTCACAGAGACAGGCCTGATCCCTGCGACTCCAGTGCTGTAGGAGGTGATTTCACCACCACAGTTAAAAAAAAAAGCATATATGCCGAAGCATTGGGGCAACAGGGGCGGAGGAGCGATTTTGCTCCTAATGCCGCGTACATACGGTCAAAAAAAACGACGGAGGCTTGCCCGTGGAAAAGTCCGACCATGTGTGTGCGGCATTACTTTTTTGCGGGAGGATGCCCCCATGCTTCGGCATATATAAATGGTGCATGTATGCCCATCATTAGAAGTGGGTGGATGAAGGGCGGTATTCTAATGGTGGGCATACCCACCGATCAATCTCTTTTTTCGTTCAGCCAACTGGCTGCATGAAAAAAAAAGATTACAATACATGTCCAACAAGGACCAGCAACGTACTGGTATGTTGCTGGACTTTGAATGTTTATACCAGAATGATGCCTGCGGGTTTAGGTATCATCTTGGTATCATTCTTTTCAGCCAGCAGCCGGCTTTCATGTAAAAGCAATCCTAGTGGCTAATTAGCCTCTGGACTGCTTTTACAAGCAGTGGGAGGGAATGTCCCCCCCGGATATAAAAAGCGCCATTGGGAAATTGGGAAATTGGGAAAGCATTTTATCACACCGATCTTGGTGTGGTCAGATGGTTTGAGGGCAGAGGAAAGATATAGGGTCTAGAAGACCCCAGTTTTTTCAAAAAATGAGTACCTGTCACTACCTATTGCTATCATAGGGGATATTTACATTCCCTGAGATAACAATAAAAATGATAAAAAAAAAATATGGAAGGAACAATTTAAAAATAAAATAAAAAAGCAAAATTAATAATAAAAAATAAAAAAAAGCACCCCTGTCCTGCCCTGCTCTTGCCCAATGGCGAACACAAGCGTCGGTCTGGCGTCATATGTAAACAGCAATTGCACCATGCATGTGAGGTATCACCGCGAAGGTCAGATCGAGGGCAGTAATTTTAGCAGTAGACCTCCTCTGTAAATCTAACGGGGTAACCTGTAAAGGCTTTTAAAGGCTTTTAAAAATGTATGTAGTTTGTCGCCAATGCGCGTTTGTGCGAAATTTTAAAGCATGTCATGTTTGGTATCTATGTACTCAGCCTAAGATCATCTTTTTTATTTCATCAAACATTTGGGCAATATAGTGTGTTTTGGTGCATTAAAATTAAAGAAAGTGTATTTTTTCCCCAAAAAATGCGTTTGAAAAATCGCTGCGCAAATACTGTGTAGAAAAAAAAATGCAACACCCACTATTTTAATCTGTAGGGCCTTTGCTTTAAAAATATATATAATGTTTGGGGTTCAACATAATCTTCTTGCAAAAAAAAATATGTTTTCATGTAAACAAAAAGTGTCAAAAAGGGCTTTGTCTTCAAGTGGTTAGAAGAGTGGATGTAAGCTTCCTAATGTTGTGTATAAAATGCCAGAACAGTTCAAAACCCCCCCAAATGACCCCATTTTGGAAAGTAGACACCCCAAGCTATATACTGAGAGGCATGTCGAGTCCATGGAATATTTTATATGTTGACACAAGTTGCGAAAAAAAGACAATTTTTTTTTTTTTGCACAAAGTTGTCACTAAATGATATATTGCTCAAACATGCCATGGGCATATGTGGAATTACACCCCAAAATACATTCTGTTGCTTCTCCTGAGTACGGGGATACCACATGTGTGAGACTTTTTGGGAGCCTAGCCGCGTACGGGACCCCAAAAACCAAGCACCGCCTTTAGGCTTTCTAAGGGTGTAAATTTTTGATTTCACTTCTCACTGCCTATCACAGTTTCGGAGGCCATGGAATGCCCAGATGGCACAAAACCCCCCCAAATGACCCCATTTTGGAAAGTAGACACCCCAAGCTATTTGCTGAGAGGTATTGTGAGTATTTTGCAGATCTCGCTTTTTGTCACAAAGTTTTGAAAATGTAAAAAAAATAAAATATTTTCTTTCTTCATTTTCAAAAACAAAATGAGAGCTGTAAAATACTCGCCATGCCTCTCAGCAAATAGCTTGGGGTGTCTACTTTCCAAAATGGGGTCATTTGGGGGGGTTTTGTGCTATTTTGGCATTTTATGGCCTTCGAAACTGTGATAGGTAGTGAGGAGTGAAATCAAAAATTTGTGACTAGAAATCCTGAAGGCGGTGCTTGGTTTTCGGGGTCCCGTACGCGGCTAGGCTCCTAAAAAGTCCCACACATGTGGTATCCCCGTACTCAGGAGAAGCAGAAAAATGTATTTTGGGGTGTAATTCCACATATAACCATGGCATGTGTGAGCAATATATCATTTAGTGACAACTTTTTGTAATTTTTTTTTTTTTGTCATTATTCAATCACTTGGGACGGAAAAAAAAAATATTCAATGGGCTCAACAGGCCTCTCAGCAATTTCCTTGGGGTGTCTACTTTCTAAAATGGGGTCATTTGGGGGGGTTTTGTGCTATTTTGGCATTTTATGGCCTTCAAAACTGTGATAGGTAGTAAGGAGTGAAATCAAAAATTTGCGCCCTTAGAAATCCTGAAGGCGGTGCTTGGTTTCCAGGGGTCCGTACGTGGCTAGGCTCCCAAAAAGTCCCACACATGTGGTATCCCCGTACTCAGGAGAAGCAGCAAAATGTATTTTGGGGTGCAATTCCACATATAACCATGGCATGTGTGAGCAATATACCGTATATACTCGAGTATAAGCCGACTCGAGTATAAGCCGAGGTGCCTAATGTTGCCCAAAAAAACTGGGAAACCTTACTGACTCGAGTATAAGCCGATGCCCCACTGTTCCCTAGCTCGCTGTTCCCTGTAAATATTAATTTTTACATTGTAATTATTACCTGTAAAGAAGTTGCGGCTGCGGCGTCCATCGTTCGAATTCCGCGGCGTCCATCGTTCAAAATTCCGCGGTCTCTTCCTGTTCCTTACTTGATAGGCGAGTCTCAGCAGACACTCTCCGCCTATCACGATCATTCTCTCATCCTTAGTTTTCCCAGCAGACACTGTGTTGGGTATTCCGCCAATCACAGACGTCTGCTGGAAAACTGAGGATGAGAGAACGTTCGTGATAGGCGGAGAGTGTCTGCTGAGACTCGCCTATCAAGGAAGGAACAGGAAGAGACCGCGGAATTTGAACGATGGACGCCGCAGAATTTGAACGATGGACGCCGCAGCCGCAACTTCTTTACAGGTAATATTTACAATGTAAAAATTTATATGTGTAGCGGGGTGTTCCCCTTTAATGCAGAGAGACAAGAAGTTCCAGGTGAGAGGTGAGTCGGGAGGAAGTAAAGAGACATTATGGAAGTGAAAGCAGAGGAGAGAGAGACTACATCTCCCAGTACATCTTGCAGCACCCAGGGTGCATTGCTCCAGAACAGAGACTGCTGGGGCAGACTTTATAAAGGGGAGGCGGAGTTTTGGTCGGCCTCTTTGGACACCCCTCTCCTAGCAAGAGGATCTCTGTGCTGAACTGCTGTGTGCACAAGGCCTGAAGCCTGGGCCGTGTGCTCCTTTCCAAAGAGCCCTCTGCCAGCCTAGCAGAGCCTTAGAGACATCTTCTCATCCTTGCTGCAGTACACCAGAAGGATTGAAGACTTGGATGTCGGTGGATTCCTGTTCCTAGACGAATCGATGGAGGAAAGGGACTTGGACTTGTCCAGGTGGTGAGAGCTGTTTAAAGACAGATACTTTATCTTTACTATTCGTTGGGATTACAAAGTTGTTCTTCAAGTGCACCACCGAGAGATTGCTAGCAAATATTGTTTCACTGAACTTCCATTTAGATCAGTCAGGCCTGACTGCATAGGTAGACATTGCTGGGTGTTAGTCTACCCATGAGGGGAAGTAGCTGTAAAAGGGCAGCGCTAGAGTTGCATAGCAATACTTTATTATTCTGATTACTCTGTTTATCTTTATTACTGTTTGTTGCAGGGATCTGCAACTTGTTATACTGTTGTTTATTACTTGCCCATTAGCCTCAGTAAAATATCTGGGTAAAGTACATTTGGTGTCAGTTCCGCTTACTTTAATAGGAGTTTTAAAGTATATTCTGTGTATGTTTGTTATAGGACTGCGTCACCAACAGTTGCGATCACGCGGTCCTATCTCTCTATCACCAGCTGTGCCACGGGAGGTTAGAGCCGATTGCCGGGGGTTGACAGCGGTGCACTGCAGGGCCCAAATCAATATCAGCGGCTCTCTTAACTGGGGGTAGCGCTACACGTGGGGGCTCGAGTCCGGGATCCTTGTACGTTGCACGCTGCAATCAAGCCGGTCAGAAGTACCAGCATGGACCCGCTGGCAATGTCACAGTGGTGTACAGCGATTGGCGCCGATCCAACCGCGGCGGTAGTCATTGTACTCCCGGGGGAAAGATGGAAGGAAGAGGAGATAAAACAGCTCGTATTGTTACTGTCTCCGAGCCACAAAGCATGGGTGATGGATTTTAGGCCAGATCCAGTGATCTCGTTTACATACGCACTGGTAGAATGGAAAAAGGAAATCCCAGAGCATTTTAAAAGTCAGAGTATACAAGCCATAGATAATCAGATCTATCACTTGATACATACGCTGCCAGTGAAGGAAGAATGGTTTCAGACACCAAAGCCATCACCCCCACAATTATCTCCACCACTATCCCCTAAAGCAGAAAAGCTTAAGGAACTATTAAGCCCGGGATCACCGCTGGCCGCTATAGGGCCTGAATTGTTGAATGCTCTAGGAGACCTTGTAATTAAGTGCCAGAAAAGCAGTACGGTGCATGTGGAGGCCGGTTACTGGAAGCTTAGCACCTTCTCAGGGAAGCTCCCTGTCCCTGCGGGGGAGGAAGATTTTGACACTTGGGTGGAACAGGCATTGCAGGCAGTAGAAGCATGGGAGGTGCCTGAGGCACAGAAGAGACAGCGAGTCTTAGAAAGTCTGAAAGGTGCCGCGGCAGAAGCAGTGAGGAGCTTCCGGTTTGGAAATGAAAACTGTACAGCTCAAGATTGCCTGGCCATGCTGCAGGAAGAGTTTGGTCAGCTGGAGAAGGTGTCAGAGATGATTTATCAAATTGAACACACTCTCCAGCAGCCGAATGAGAAACTGTCAGAATATGTTAGAAGGCTGAACAGGCAGTTATGCAAGATTGTACTGAAGAAGGGAATGCTGCCCAAAGATGCAGATGAAGCACGCATGAAGCAGATCATGAGGGGAGCGCGGCGCTCAGACCCGGTCTGGCTGCACCTGAAAACCTCAGGAGGAGGAATGTCACTAACCTACTCTGATCTAATAAAAATTATTAGGGACGAAGAGGCGCTGCAGGAAGATCAGCAGGTGGCCAAGGCGAATGTCACACCTGTACCAGTGTTTGTCCATTCGGTCAAGAGCCCAGAAAGAGATGCGGAGGTTGACACTCTGAAATCGCAAATGGCCCAAGTGTTGGAGATGCTGACCTCTTTGATGGAGAAAGATCAGAGAAGACGAGAGAAACCGAGCCCAAGAAAGGAGTTGTTCCCGAACACCTCAGCACCGGCCTCCCTACAGGACCGAGAAGAGGTGATTTGCTATAACTGCGGAGGGAGTGGCCACTTTGCTAACGTATGCTCCAGCCCAAAGAAGAAGAGAACAGATAATTGCAAGCCGGCGGGAAACTCCAAAGGGCCCCGGTGAAGGAGTCAACCGGGTGCCCATCATCTTCAGTGCGCTCCAAACTAAAAAAAAAGGCCAAGAATGGAGGAGACAAAACTCCTAGGAGGAGGTATAGTACACCCCCACCAAGATGTACCCCAGAGGGAGGGGGCAAGACCCCTCAGTGGAAGTACAGCACCCCAAAGAAGGAACATCCACCTAAAAGGAACAATAACATCCCTCAGCGGGTTTGTGCCCCCATTGAGAGGGAGAAAGTCAATGCATGCCAGGCTCAGGAAAAATTAAAGTCCAAAAGGAGCAGGGCAAGGGTCGAAAGCCAAAAAAAAGAGGTGACCCCAGTCCGGCCATACCCAAAGGAACTGGTGGGCCCGTCTCCTACTGTGCCCATTCAAGTGGAAGGAGTCTATACTAAAGCTCTTTTGGACACCGGAGCACAGGTGACTTTACTATACCGGGACTTCTATGATAGGCACTTGAGTCATCTGCCTATCCAGAAGATAGAAGAGCTGGAGATATGGGGACTTGGAACCCAGAGTTTCCCTTATGATGGGTACCTGCCCATAAAGATGACTTTCGACCCATCCGTGGCTGGGAAGGCTGAAGTGTTTGACACCCTGGCAGTTGTGTGTCCCCGGCCGCCTGGAGCCAGCAAGATTTCCCTGATCATTGGGACAAACACGGATCTAGTCAGGAGACTCCTGACCCCTCTAGTGAAAGAGAGAAACCATTCAGCCACCAAAATCCATCACATGCTAAAGACGGCCTACCAACGACTGGTCTTAGAGCAGAAGACCCCGGGAGAGGGGATAGGGAAGGTGTGGAGACTTGGCAGAGAAGGAGTAGTGCTACAGCCCGGAGAAGTAACCTGTCTTAGGGCCACTGTGAAGCTTTCGTGGGAACAACCTGGCCCCTTTGTCATGCTGGAATCAGACCCAAGGGAAGAGTCCTCAGGCCTGGAAGTGATACCAGAAGTGATTCCGTTCAAGGCTCTGAAGAAGGCCCATGGCAGAGTTCCGGTGAGTGTTAGGAACACTACGGGAGGACCCATGGAGATCCCTGCCAGAGTGTTGCTTGGTCAGGTGAGCCCTGCTGACCCGGTCACTTGGTCCGAAGTCAAGGGGACGGGTGACGGAGGAGATGTTTGGGAGAAACTGTCCGTGGAAAACCCGAACCTACCCAGGGCTTGGAAAGAAAGAGCCAAGGCCCAGCTGACCAGGTGGGAGAAGATCTTTTCCGAAGATGAATTCGATGTGGGGTGTGCAAGAAGTGCCACCCATCGGATCCGCCTCCAAGAAGATAAGCCCTTCCGAGAGAGGGTCAGGCGGGTCCCCCTGGCAGATCTGGAGGATCTGAGGGAACAACTTGTAGAACTAAAGAAGACTGGTGTGATCCGGGAGTCTAGAAGTCCCTATGCCTCCCCAATCGTGGTGGTCAGAAAGAAGAATGGGTCGTTGAGGCTTTGTATCGATTACAGAACTCTCAACAGGAGAACCATCCCTGACCAATACACCACGCCAAGGATAGAAGATGCCCTACAAAGTTTGTCTGGAGCCAAATGGTTCAGTGTGATGGACCTCAAGAGTGGGTACTATCAAATCCCTATGCACCCAGAAGACAGGGAGAAGACAGCCTTCATAACCCCGGTGGGATTCTTCGAATTCAATAGGATGCCTCAGGGTCTGTCTGGAGCTCCTGCTACCTTTCAACGCCTTATGGAGAAGACTGTTGGAGACATGAATCTTATAGAAGTCCTTGTGTACTTGGACGATGTCATTGTCTTTGGAAGAACCTTGGAAGAACATGAAGCCAGGTTGGAGAAAGTATTGAGAAGACTCAGCGAAGAGGGACTTAAGCTTTCCCCCGAGAAGTGTCGGTTCTACCAGTCTTCTGTGAACTATCTGGGGCACATAGTGTCTGAAGAAGGGGTGGCCACAGATCCTGAGAAGTTGGAAGCAGTCACTTCCTGGCCACGACCCACCACAGTAACAGAGCTCAGATCCTTCCTGGGGTTCTGCTCCTATTATAGGAGGTTTGTGGAGGGGTTTGCTCGGATTGCCCGCCCGTTGAATGAATTGCTAAAGGCAGAAGGGGAAGAGGATGACTCAGGGCCCAGGAGGCCTGGTGAGTCAGTTCAAGATCAGTGGAACCCAAGGTGTGAAGAGGCCTTTCATGCTCTGAAGAGGAGCTTAACCACTGCCCCAGTCCTGGCCTACGCCGACCCTACCAGACCTTATGAATTACATGTGGATGCCAGCCATGAGGGTCTAGGTGGTGTACTCTACCAAGAACATGAAGGACAACTGCGACCAGTGGCCTATGTGAGCAGGAGCCTGACCCCCTCAGAAAAGAATTACCCCACTCATAAGCTGGAATTCCTGGCCCTCAAATGGGCGGTAGTAGACAAGCTAAAAGACTACTTGTATGGGGCAGAGTTTACTGTGAAGACAGACAACAACCCCCTGACCTACCTCTTCACCACCGCAAAACTAGATGCCACCGGACACAGGTGGTTGGCCGCATTGTCTGGATTCAACTTCAGTCTGAAGTACAGACCAGGAGCCGGAAATAGGGATGCAGATGCCCTGTCCCGGAGGTCTCATGCCACGACAAATGACTGGGAAGATTGGACCCAAGTGGCACCGGACGGGGTGCGGGCCCTTTGTCAAGGGGCTGAATTCCAAGCCAGAGGAGGCTCCAGAGCAGAAGAAATAGGGGTTACCATGGTAGGAGTCCCCAAACACTATTGTGGGGTAACTCAACTGGAGGAAGACAACCTACCGAGACTGTCCAAGAAGGAGTTGAGGTGTGACCAATTGGAAGACCCCATGGGGAGATTGGTCCTCGAAGCCCTGGAGAATCAGGATCCCAACAAATTCCTACATCACCCCTCAAAGGAGGCTCGCCTGTTGAGGAAGGAATTGGACAGGCTACAGGTACATCAGGGAGTGGTCTACCGAAGGGGCCCCTCTGATGACTCAGAAGATAAGTGGCAGTTATTTCTTCCAGAGAAGCACCGAGAGACTGTACTAATTGCCCTGCGTGACCATCATGGTCACCTAGGGGCAGAAAGGACCTTCCAGCTTGTCAGAAATCGGTTCTATTGGCCCTGCATGAGGGCAGAAGTAGAGGAGTATTGCCATTCCTGTGCACGATGCATTCAGAGAAAGACCCTACCCCATCAAGCTGCCCCAATGGGCCACTTACAGAGTCAAGGCCCAATGGATCTGGTATGCATTGACTTTCTCTGCCTCGAACCCGACCTGAGTGGATTGGGGAATGTTCTGGTAATAACCGACCATTTCACCCGCTATGCTCAAGCTTTCCCAACCAAAGACCAGAAGGCATCCACCGTGGCCAAGATACTTATGGAGAAGTATTTTGTCCATTACGGACTACCACAGAGACTCCACTCAGATCAAGGAAGGGACTTTGAGAGTCGGTTGATCCGAAGACTTTTGGATTCATTAGGAATAAAGAAGACCAGAACCACGCCTTACCACCCACAAGGAGATGCTCAGCCGGAGAGATTTAACCGGACCCTGCTCAACATGTTGGGAACCTTAGAAACAGAGAAGAAGCAACACTGGAGTCAGCACATATCAGCCCTAGTACATGCCTATAACTGTACCACAAGTGACGCCACTGGCTACTCCCCTTATCGACTTATGTTTGGGAGAGAAGCAAGGCTACCTGTGGACCTGGCCTTTGGCACTTCTATAGACAATACCTCAGCTACATCCCACAAGGGATACGTGGACAGACTTAGACGTAGCTTGCAGGTGGCCTATGAACAAGCCCAGGCGGCTTCGGATCAAAGGGGGGCCCGCAACAAGAGAAATTTTGATCTGAAGGTTCGAGTGCAAGATCTGCAGCCCGGGGACCGAGTACTGCTACGCAATCTGGGGGTCCCTGGAAAACACAAGCTTGCCGACAGGTGGAGATCTGAGCCCTATGTTGTCTGTAGGAAGTTGCCCGGTTTGCCTGTCTACAAACTAAAGCCAGAAGGAAAGGTGGGTCCACTGAAGATGTGGCATCGGAACCACCTGCTCCCACTTGCTGAGGCAGTCAGAATACCTCCCGTGAGAGACTCCCCTGAACCGGCCTCTATCCTGGATATTCCTAGGCCGAACACTCGGTCCCAGACCTCTCGAGCCAAAGATGGGGAGGCCTCCCAATTGAGTACAGAAGAAGGTGGAGAACTGGACTGGCTGTGGCCTCCCTCGACTCTGGGAACGTCCGCCATAGATCTCCCAAATGGAGGGGATACCCCAGATGCAACGCTGAATCCGGAGGCTACTGAATTCATACCCTTCAGTCCCTCAGCTGATTACTGGGAAGATGTTCCTGACACTTGCGCTGAGGAGGACTCTAGAGATTCCATACGTCAGTCGACTTCTGAATCAGAGGTTCCAGAACCAGCAATGTTACCTGAACTTACTCCTGAAGAAGAGCCTGTGGTGCCAGAGTCAGAAGCACCAAGAGAGCAGAGGGCTCGCAGAGTCATCAGGCCTCCCAAGAAACTAACTTACCCCCAAATGGGGATGAGCTCAGAGGACTCTGTTGTAACAGCTAGGAGAAGTGTTGAACAACCTGATCCTTCCACCGTCCATTTGGTGGAGGGCAACCCCAGCTCACTCTCTGGCACAGTTAGGCAGGCCACTCATGGTAGTGTGACCTGTGGGCAAGAGAGTTCCATCCCAAAGTTTTGGTGGGAATTCCCTATGCCAACATCATGCTCGACATTGTCCAAAATGGTAAACAGTATTTGTTGAAGTTTATCTTTGGGGACCAAAGAGTTCAAGTGGGGGGAGTGTGTAGCGGGGTGTTCCCCTTTAATGCAGAGATACAAGAAGTTCCAGGTGAGAGGTGAGTCGGGAGGAAGTAAAGAGACATTATGGAAGTGAAAGCAGAGGAGAGAGAGACTACATCTCCCAGTACATCTTGCAGCACCCAGGGTGCATTGCTCCAGAACAGAGACTGCTGGGGCAGACTTTATAAAGGGGAGGCGGAGTTTTGGTCGGCCTCTTTGGACACCCCTCTCCTAGCAAGAGGATCTCTATGCTGAACTGCTGTGTGCACAAGGCCTGAAGCCTGGGCCGTGTGCTCCTTTCCAAAGAGCCCTCTGCCAGCCTAGCAGAGCCTTAGAGACATCTTCTCATCCTTGCTGCAGTACACCAGAAGGATTGAAGACTTGGATGTCGGTGGATTCCTGTTCCTAGACGAATCGATGGAGGAAAGGGACTTGGACTTGTCCAGGTGGTGAGAGCTGTTTAAAGACAGATACTTTATCTTTACTATTCGTTGGGATTACAAAGTTGTTCTTCAAGTGCACCACCGAGAGATTGCTAGCAAATATTGTTTCACTGAACTTCCATTTAGATCAGTCAGGCCTGACTGCATAGGTAGACATTGCTGGGTGTTAGTCTACCCATGAGGGGAAGTAGCTGTAAAAGGGCAGCGCTAGAGTTGCATAGCAATACTTTATTATTCTGATTACTCTGTTTATCTTTATTACTGTTTGTTGCAGGGATCTGCAACTTGTTATACTGTTGTTTATTACTTGCCCATTAGCCTCAGTAAAATATCTGGGTAAAGTACATTTGGTGTCAGTTCCGCTTACTTTAATAGGAGTTTTAAAGTATATTCTGTGTATGTTTGTTATAGGACTGCGTCACCAACAGTTGCGATCACGCGGTCCTATCTCTCTATCACCAGCTGTGCCACGGGAGGTTAGAGCCGATTGCCGGGGGTTGACAGCGGTGCACTGCAGGGCCCAAATCAATATCAGCGGCTCTCTTAACTGGGGGTAGCGCTACATATGACTCGAGTATAAGCCGAGGGGGGGGGGGGACTTTCAGCCCCAAAAAAGGGCTGAAAATCTCGGCTTATACTCGAGTATATACGGTATCATTTAGTGACAACTTTTTGTATTTTTATTTTTTTTTGTCATTATTCAATCACTTGAGACAAAAAAAAAAAAATATTCAATGAGCTCAACATGCCTCTCAGCAATTTCCTTGGGGTGTCTACTTTCCAAAATGGGGTCATTAGGGGGGGGGGGTTTGTACTGCCCTGCCATTTTAGCACCTCAAGAAATGAGATAGGCAGTCATAAACTAAAAGCTGTGTAAATTCCAGAAAATGTACCCTAGTTTGTAAACGCTATAACTTTTGCGCAAACCAATAAATATACGCTTATTGACATTTTTTTTACTAAAGACATGTGGCTGAATACATTTTGGCCTAAATGTATGACTAAAATTGAGTTTATTCGATTTTTCTTATAACAAAAATTAGAAAATACCTTTTTTTTTCAAAATTTTCGGTCTATTTCCGTTTATATCGCAAAAAATAAAAATCGCAGAGGCAATCAAATACCATTAAAAGAAAGCTCTATTTGTGGGAAGAAAAGGACGCAAATTTTGTTACAACATTGCATGTTCGCACAATTTACAGTTAAAGTAGCGCAGTGCAAAATTCTGAAATCACCTCTGGTCCTTTAGCTACAAAATGGTCCGGGGCTTAAGTGGTTAAGGCCCCTTTCACACGGACGGCTGTTCTGCCGCAGTTAAAAGCATGTTTCTTTCTTTTGAAATTCAAGACCCCAGGCACAGCGATCAGCTGCATTTGTACACTGCGATTAGCTGCGTTTACATGCGGCTGCGTTTAGCTGCGGTTGGCCATTATTGTCATCCCCATAGCAACCATTTTTATTTTGATGTGCTTCCTGTTGTTTTTTTCTTTTGTTCATGCTGCTATCCGCAGCTGACACAGTGCACTGCGATTACCTGCAGTTATGTGCAGATAGCTGCGCTACATCGCACCTGGACGCATTCAATTCTATTTTTTCTATTCGCACCAAACCGCATGTAACAAAATCACAGCTAAACACTGTGTGTGAATGGGGCCATAGGAAAGCATTGTGTGCTTTTAGCTGCGGTAGAAAACTAGAAAATCCGCAGCTAAAAGCACCATTCTATCCGTCCGTGTGAAAGGGGCCTAAACATTTAATATGTTTGATTTTTTTCTTTTGTGAATAAGACATGGGTTTATGAGATTTGTAAATTTTTGCATTCTGTTTTTATGTAGAATTTACACAGCGTCCAAACTTTTTTGGAATTAGGGTCGTGATAGACTTCCAGTAGAGGTAGAGGGTCAGTCAACGAGGATTCAAACATGCTTGGGGCAAACACAGATCTACTGTATACTCAGACTAAAAAGTTTAAATATCCACTTAACCACTTCAGCCCCGGAAGAATTTACCCCCTTCCTGACCAGAGCACGTTTTGCGATTCGGCACTTTGTCACTTTAACTGACAATTACGCGGTCGTGCGACGTTGCACCTAAAGAAAATTGACGTCCTTTTTTTCCCACAAATGGAGCTTTCTTTTGGTGGTATTTGATCACCTCTGTGGTTTTTATTTTTTGCGCTATAAACAAAAAAAGAGCGACAATTTTTTTTTTAAAAAGCATTTTTTTTTTACTTTTTGCTATAATAAATATCCCCCAAAAATATATATAAAAAACCAAATTTTTCCTCAGTTTAGGCTGATACGTATTCTTCTACATATTTTTGTTAAAAAAAAAAAAACGCAATAAGCGTATAGTGATTGGTTTGCGCTAAAGTTATAATGTCTACAATATAAGGGATCGTTTTATGGCATTTTTAATATTAATTATTTTTTATTAGTAATGGCGGCGATCAGCGATTTTTATTGTGACTGCGACATTATGGCGGACACATCGGACCCTTTTGACACTATTTTGGGACCATTGTCATTTATACAGCGATCAGTGCAATAAAAATGCACTGATTACTGTGTAAATGACACTGGCAGGGAAGGGGTTAAACACTAGGGGGCGATGAAGGGGTTAAGTGTGTCCTAGGGAGTGATTCTAACTGTGGGGGGGTGGGCTACAAGTGACACAGTAGATCACTGTCCTGTTACTAGGCAGAACAGGGAAATGCCTTGTTTACATAGGAATCTCCCTGTTCTGTAGCTCCTTGACACAGTCATGGGACACCGGCGGACATCGAGTCATACAGGTACGTTGCTTTGCGCAGCCCTGCCATTCTGCCGACATATATCGGCATATATCGGCGTTAGCCGGTCGGCAAGTGGTTAAGCTGCAGAATATTTTACCCCATTCATGACCAGACCATGTTTTGCTATTTAGCACTGCGCTACTTTAACTGGCGATTCCGCAGTCATACAACGCTGTATTCAAACAAAATCGATATAATTTTTGTGACAACACAAATAGAGCTTTCTTTTGGTGTTTTTAAATTTTTTGCAATATGAACAAAAAAAGGCTGTTGTATGTTTTGTAAAAAAAAAAGAAATATATATAATTTTTTACTTTCTACTACAAAACATATCAAATACATTTTAAAAAAAAATCGAATTTCTTCAAACATTTTGGGCAAAATGTATTCTGCTTTATTTCTTTGATTAAAAATAAATAAACCAATCCCAAGAGGTGTACAGTATATTGATTGGTTTGCGTGAAAAGATATTTACTGGAATTTTGATTTATACATTTTTTCAAAATTACTTTTTTTCCCAAAAGGGTACATTTTCTCAGTTTAAAACATTTGATATGTTTTATTTTTTGTATTGTGAATAAGATACGTGTTTATGAGATCTTCAAATCATTGCATCCTTTTTTTTATGTATGTAGCAAGGTCTCCGGCCCACTTTAGTCTGATGAGAACCTCCAGGGCCAGAGATAGCTGACATCTTTCTGTATGTGGTGGGTTGCGAGGATTAGTGGGTGAAAGGTGGAGGAAAGTTATTGGACGCCAGACACTTCTTGAATGCAAAGAAATGTTTATTTCTCTTACAAACTTTTTTTGGGGAAAGAGGGTTAGGGCCAGGACACCCTTAAGTAGTTGAAAGTTCAATTAGCAGATTCCGAGACTTCAATAGGAAGACAGCCGTGCAGAGAAAGGTCTCCAGCAAGATGCCACTTCCGCACGTGCAGGGATGCTGTCTCCTATGGCAACAGTCTTTAACCACTTAACGACCGCTCACTGTATATATACGTTGGCAGAATGGCACCGACAGGCACAATCACGTAGAGCATACGTGATTGCCTTTGTATAGTTGGGGGGTCCAATCGGACCCCCCTTCTGTACAGTGAGCGGTGGCTAAGTGTCCGGGAGCGTTCCGGGATGAGGGGGCAGCCATTCGCTTCTGGCCACCCCCTCGCGATCGCTCCCGGCGAATGGAAATGCCCCCTCTGTCTGTGTCAGACAGAGGGAGCAGGAGGAAGTGATGTCATCTCTGGTGCGGCGCTCACATATACCGAGCGCCGTACAAGAGAAGACATCAGGTCAGTGCACACAACACTACACTGACACCAGGACACATAGGGACATAAATCGCCCCCCCAGGCCCCCCCAGACACCCCAGATCACCCCCCAGATCACCCCCCCAGCCCCCAGTCACAGTGTCACTGATTGCAGTGACCATTTATTTAGTGATCACTGCAATCAGTGACATTTGTGACTGTAAAAGTGTCACCAAAGTTTAGTCTTAGGTCCAGTGTAGCCCCCTAACCCCCCTAATAAAGGTTTAACCCCCTGATCACCCCCCAGATAACCCTTTCACCGCCTATCACCACTGTTGCTTAGCGATCATTTTTCTGATCGCTGTCTTAGCGTCAGTGATGCCGATCGGCAGCCAGTAATTTTTTTTAGGTTCGCCGCATGTTTTTATAGCGTCAGGTACCCCAATATATTATCTAATAAAGGTTTAACCCCCTTGATCGCCCCCCAGGTAACCCTTTCACCCCCTATCACCACTGTCACTAAGCGATCGTTTTTCTAAACGCTGTCTTAGCGTCAGTGATGCCGATCGGCAGCCAGTAATTTTTTTTAGGTTCGCCGCAGGTTTTTATAGCGTCAGGTACCCCAATATATTATCTAATAAAGGTTTAACCCCCTTGATCGCCCCCCAGGTAACCCTTTCACCCCCTATCACCACTGTCGCTAAGCAATTGTTTTTCTAAACGCTGTCTTAGTGTCGGTGATGCAGATCGTAGCCAGTAATTTTTTTTAGGTTCGCCGCATGTTTTTATAGCGTCAGGTACCCCAATATATTATCTAGTAAAGGTTTAACCCCCTTGATCGCCCCCCAGGTAACCCTTTCACCCCCTATCACCACTGTCACTAAGCGATCGTTTTTCTAAACGCTGTCTTAGTGTCTGTGATGCAGATCGGTAGCCGGTAATTTTTTTTAGGTTCGCCGCAAGTTTTTATAGCGTCAGGTACCCCAATATATTATCTAATAAAGGTTTAACCCCCTTGATCGCCCCCCAGGTAACCCTTTCACCCCCTATCACCACTGTCGCTAAGCAATTGTTTTTCTAAACGCTGTCTTAGTGTCGGTGATGCAGATCGTAGCCAGTAATTTTTTTTAGGTTCGCCGCATGTTTTTATAGCGTCAGGTACCCCAATATATTATCTAATAAAGGTTTAACCCCCTTGATCACCCCCCAGGTAACTCTTTCACCCCCATCACCACTGTCGCTAAGCAATCGTTTTTCTAAACGCTGTCTTAGTGTCGGTGATGCAGATCGGTAGCTGGTAATTTTTTTTAGGTTCGCCGCAGGTTTTTATAGCGTCAGGTACCCCCATATATTATCTAATAAAGGTTTTAACCCCCTGATTGCCCCTAGTTAACCCTTTCACCAGTGATCACCATATAAGTGTTACGGGTGACGCTGGTTAGTTAGTTTGCTTTTTATAGTGTCAGGGCACCCGCCGTGTATATAACCCAATAAAGGTTTAACCCCCTGATCGCCCGGCGGGTGATATCAATTAGGTTTTAGCGTCAGAGAGGGTCTGCGTCACACCCCAGGCAGCGTCAGGTTAGTGCCAGTAACGCTAACACCCACGCGTGAAGCATACACCCTCCTTAGTGGTATAGTATCTGAACAGATCAATATCTGATCTGATCAGATCTATACTAGCGTCCCCAGCAGTTTAGGGTTCCCAAAAACGCAGTGTTAGCGGGATCAGCCCAGATACCTGCTGGCACCTGCGTTTTGCCCCTCCGTCCAGCCCAGGCCACCCAAGTGCAGTATCGATCGATCACTGTCACTTACAAAACACAACACACATAACTGCAGCGTTCGCAGAGACAGGCCTGATCCCTGCGACTCCAGTGCTGTAGGAGGTGATTTCACCACCACAGTTTAAAAAAAAAGCAAATATGCCGAAGCATTGGGGCAGCAGGGGCGGAGGAGTGATTTTGCTCCTAATGCCGCGTACATACGGTCGAAATTCCGACGGAGGCTTGCCCGTGGAAAAGTCCGACCATGTGTGTGCGGTAGGGCTGGGAAAAAAATCGATTTTAATCTTGAATCGAGTTTTGAGCTCAAATCGATTCAGTTTTGAAGAAAATCTATTTTTTTAGATTTTTTTTTTTTTGAAAAAAAAAAAATAAATAAAATTTTTTTTTTCCTTCCCTTCAAAGTTTCCGTAGCAGGACTGCAGGGGGCGTATCCGGAATGGCACTGGGTAGCGTTACCCCAATTACATCTACTCGCTGCAGCCGCCGTCTGCCTACCTGATCAGCGTGTCATGCAGACAGACGGCGGCCATTGCAGTGTTCAAAAGCCGCGCCTCCCAAGTCCTCGTCGTCTGTGATAGGCGGAACACTCAATTTCACAGCAGGCAGTATTCAGCCTATCACGGACATCCTCTCATCCTCGTCTGTGTTATGAGGATGACCATGATAGGCGGAACACTGAATGCTGGGAAATTGAGTGTTCCGCCTATCACAGACGAGAAGGAGGTGCGGCTTTTGAATACTGGAATGGCCACCGGTGTAGCAGTAAAATCCGTATCCCATGAAAATCTGCATCAGGTACGGGCACAGTGATTGAAGCACGGGCACAGTGAGACACGGGAACAGAGAGACAAGGGTACAGTGAGGCATGGGCACAGTTCAATTCAACTAAGAGTAACCTCAGGATTTTTTGTTGTTTTATTAGCTAAATCCAAATACAGTATTAATAATTTGGATGTTTAACAATCTTTGTTGCACACTGCAAAAAACAACAAAAGGTCACTAGCGCTAAATTGGTGGATAAAGAAAAAAATATAATGGATGATAATAATAATAATAAGAAAAAAATCCCAAATATTTTGGGAAGTACAAAGTATCCAAAAGGGGGAAAAACAAAAATCCGTACCCAGAAGTACAAAATACACAACATGCACACAATATAATCCAGCACTCATGGAACATACATTATTAACTATTGAAAACTCTTGAAGAATTGATAAAAAAGCTTAGTCCATTTATCACAATAAAGAGAGGGATCCAATCCCAAATGTGCAGAGGGCAAATGAATCTTAACTCTCCAGTTGCCAGTGGTGACAAACTTGTTAAACTTGCAGTGACATCCGTGGAGCAAGGAGGGGTTAAAAAAGTCAAAACAAAGCCTGTGGCATGATCTCCGTGTGAGCACAGTACCTTGAATGATGGACAACAGGCAGACCAGCGTGTGGAGGGCCCTCCAACCCAAAAGGATGCAGAGCCAGGATCGCAGCAAGGCTGGGACAGAAGGAATCACACACAGAGTTTCAAGAGTTTTCAATAGTTAATAATGTATGTTCCATGAGCGCTGGAATATATTGTGTGTTTGTTGCACACTGACTTTGCAGTTAGAGAAAGGGTTTGCCTTTGCAATTTTGTTTGTTGATGCACTTTAATTAATATAATAAAAAAAAAAAAATCGAATCGTAAATCGAGTTTTTTTATAAAAAAATCGCAGATTTTTTTGGGGGGGAAAATCGCCCAGCCCTAGTGTGCGGCATAACTTTTTTGCGGGAGGATGTCCCCATGCTTCGGCATATATAAATGGTGCGTGTATGCCCATCATTGGAAGTGGGTGGATGAAGGGCGGTATTCTAATGGTGGGCATACCCACCGATCAATCTCTTTTTTCGTTCAGCCAACTGGCTGCATGAAATAAAAAGATTACAATACATGTCCAACAAGGACCAGCAACGTACTGGTATGTTGCTGCACTTTGAATGGTTATACCAGATTGATGCCTGCGGGTTTAGGTATCATCTTGGTATCATTCTTTTCAGCCAGCGGCCGGCTTTCATGTAAAAGCAATCCTAGCGGCTAATTAGCCTCTGGACTGCTTTTACAAGCAGTGGGAGGGAATGCCCCCCCCCCGGATATAAAAAGCGCCATTGGGAAATTGGGAAAGCATTTTATCACACCGATCTTGGTGTGGTCAGATGCTTTGAGGGCAGAGGAAAAATCTAGGGTCTAGAAGACCCCAGTTTTTTCAAAAAAAGAGTACCTGTCACTACCTATTGCTATCATAGGGGATATTTACATTCCCTGAGATAACAATAAAAATGATAAAAAAAAAAAATACTTGGAAGGAACAATTTAAAAATAAAATAAAAAAGCAAAATTAATAAGAAAAAAAAAAGAAAAAAAAAAAAGCACCCCTGTCCTGCCCTGCTCTTGCCCAATGGCGAACGCAAGCGTCGGTCTGGCGTCATATGTAAACAGCAATTGCACCATGCATGTGAGGTATCACCGCGAAGGTCAGATCGAGGGCAATCATTTTAGCAGTAGACCTCCTCTGTAAATCTACTGGGGTAACCTGTAAAGGCTTTTAAAGGCTTTTAAAAATGTATGTAGTTTGTCGCCAATGCGCGTTTGTGCGAAATTTTAAAGCATGTCGTGTTTGGTATCTATGTACTCGGCCTAAGATCATCTTTTTTATTTCATCAAACATTTGGGCAATATAGTGTGTTTTAGTGCATTAAAATTAAAAAAAGTGTATTTTTTAACCCAAAAAATGCGTTTGAAAAATCGCTGCACAAATACTGTATAGAAAAAAAAAATGCAACACCCACCATTTTAATCTGTAGGGCCTATGCTTTAAAAATATATATAATGTTTGGGGGTTCAACATAATTTTCTTGCAAAAAAAAAATGTTTTCATGTAAACAAAAAGTGTCAAAAAGGGCTTTGTCTTCAAGTGGTTAGAAGAGTGGATGTAAGCTTCCTAATGTTGTGTATAAAATGCCAGAACAGTTCAAAACCCCCCCAAATGACCCCATTTTGGAAAGTAGACACCCCAAGCTATATACTGAGAGGCATGTCGAGTCCATGGAATATTTTATATGTTGACACAAGTTGCGGAAAAACGTTTTTTTTTTGCACAAAGTTGTCACTAAATGATATATTGCTCAAACATGCCATGGGCATATGTGGAATTACACCCCAAAATACATTCTGTTGCTTCTCCTGAGTACGGGGATACCACATGTGTGAGACTTTTTGGGAGCCTAGCCACGTACGGGACCCCAAAAACCAAGCACCGCCTTCAGGCTTTCTAAGGGTGTAAATTTTTGATTTCACTTCTCACTGCCTATCACAGTTTCGGAGGCCATGGAATGCCCAGATAGCACAAAACCCCCCAAATGACCCCATTTTGGAAAGTAGACACCCCAAGCTATTTGCTGAGAGGTATTGTGAGTATTTTGCAGATCTCGCTTTTTGTCACAAAGTTTTGAAAATTGAAAAAAAAAAAATATATATATATATATATATATTTTCTTTCTTCATTTTCAAAAACAAATGAGAGCTGTAAAATACTCGCCATTCCACTCAGCAAATAGCTTGGGATGTCTATATTCCAAAATGGGGTCATTTGGGGGGGTTTTGTGCGATTTTGGCATTTTATGGCCTTCGAAACTGTGATAGGTAGTGAGGAGTGAAATCAAAGATTTGTGCCTAGAAATCCTGAAGGCGGTGCTTGGTTTTCGGGGTCCCGTACGCGGCTAGGCTCCTAAAAAGTCCCACACATGTGGTATCCCCGTACTCAGGAGAAACAGAAAAATGTATTTTGGGGTGTAATTCCACATATAACCATGGCATGTGTGAGCAATATATCATTTAGTGACAACTTTTTGTATTTTTTTTTGTCATTATTCAATCACTTGGGACAAAAAAATATATATTCAATGGGCTCAACAGGCCTCTCAGCAATTTCCTTGGGGTGTCTACTTTCTAAAATGGGGTCATTTGGGGGGGTTTTGTGCTATTTTGGCATTTTATGGCCTTCGAAACTGTGATAGGTAGTGAGGAGTGAAATCAAAAATTTGCGCCCTTAGAAATCCTGAAGGCAGTGCTTGGTTTCCGGGGTCCCGTACGCGGCTAGGCTCCCAAAAAGTCCCACACATGTGGTATCCCCGTACTCAGGAGAAGCAGCAAAATGTATTTTGGGGTGAAATTCCACATATAACCATGGCATGTGTGAGCAATATATCATTTAGTGACAACTTTTTGTAATTTTTTTTTTTTTTTTTGTCATTATTCAATCACTTGGGACAAAAAAATAAAAAATTCAATGGGCTCAACATGCCTCTCAGCAATTTCCTTGGGGTGTCTACTTTCCAAAATGGGGTCATTTGGGGGGGTTTTGTACTGCCCTGTCATTTTAGCACCTCAAGAAATGAGATAGGCAGTCATAAATTTAAAGCTGTGTAAATTTCAGAAAATGTACCCTAGTTTGTAAACTCTATAACTTTTGCGCAAACCAATAAATATACGCTTATTGAAATTTTTTTTACTAAAAACATGTGGCTGAATACATTTTGGCCTAAATGTATGACTACAATTGAGTTTATTCGATTTTTCTTATAACAAAAAGTAGAAAATATCATTTTTTTCAAAATTTTTGGTCTTTTTCCATTTATATCGCAAAAAATAAAAATCGCAGAGGCAATCAAATACCATTAAAAGAAAGCTCTATTTGTGGGAAGAAAAGGACGCAAATTTCGTTTGTGTACAACATTGCATGTCCGCACAATTTACAGTTAAAGCAGCGCAGTGCAAAATTCTGAATTCACCTCTGGTCCTTTAGCTACCAAATGGTCCGGGGCTTAAGTGGTTAACAGTTCCTAACACAAAGTGTAACAGTTCTTTTGCCTTCTCTACAACTTCTCCTTGTAGTTCTTCAGCACACTGAGCTCCCGGTCTCTCACTAGACCCTCTGATTCACTGACTCTGAATCCTTTGAGCTCCTCTAATCTTTACAGTAGTATCTTCCTCAAGCGTCACCCCCGCCTCTCTGGTGGGTCCTTAGCTTGGCACTCCAGATACTTCTCAAGCTTCACCCCACTGGCCTGCTTGGTCCCTAGCTTGGCACACAAGGCTGCTCCTCAAGCGTCACCTCCGCTGGTTGGGTCCCTGGCTTGATCACCGCCTGAAGTTTCCCAATTCTCCACCATGCCCGTTCAGTGAGAATAGTGCTCTGGTACTTTCTTCAGTTACTCACTGTGGTCCCTGGTAATAAGGTGGTTGGTCCCTTAGTAGCGAAAACTTCCCCTCTACCTCCGACCACGACCGATTCTCCGGCCAGCAGAACCGTCAACTCTGGTTGGACTGCAAGCCGCAATCCCAACCCTGCGCTGCTCTCTTACTTCTCGATGGGCCCTCAGACAGCCCAGCAGCCAGCTGCCCCCGATATGGGCATAATCTCCGGCCTAGCAGCCCGGGGCAATACGACACACGTCCACCCAGACAGCTGTCCTGGTGACACATAACATCGATCACCTGACTCCAATATAGGCGCTCCTAGCAGGCCATGGGATTAAAAAAAAAAAATTACCCATTGGCTGGGATACCTACATACCCATAACATGACCTTGTATTGCCCTTCTCATATCTAGTACCACCAAGTGCCCGGTCACCTAGTGGTAGTAGAGACAAGGACAACCAGGCCAAACTTAGGGAGGAATCAATAGATCTCCAACAATCAACCAGGATAACTACTCCTGGCAAGTACATTTGTGAGGAGCTCCCTGCCTAGACTCCAGGGTGCTACATGTAGAATGTACACAGCGTCCAAACGTTTTTTGGAATTGGAGTCATAATAGACTTCTAGTAGAGGTAGACAGTCAGTCAACAGTACGTGAATTCAAACATGCTTGGGGCAAACACAGACCTATACTCAAAAAAAATCTATAGACAAAAAAGATTAAATATACAGTCTATATAATTATATACATATGCATGTGCACTGCGCTCTCAATGGACTTCAGTGTCTTTCAGCACTTCAGTGTCCTTTTCATTGAGAGTGATGTGTCACAACTGTGACGTCATTGTGGCTCGGCCATTCAAAGGGCTGGAGCCAACGAACCCCGGAAGAACACCAGGTGAAGATGGAATCCCTATTAGCGGTGACAACGCTGGAGGGACCCGTTTTATAGGTAAGTCTGTCTTAATGTGTTAGTATGCAGTAATTTTTTTGTTCTTGGGTTTACATACACTTTAAAATATATGAGCAATTAGGTTTTTTTATTGATATTCTTTATCTCATATTATCTCATTTTGTAAAGCAAGCTGTTGGCGCTTTATAAATACTGCATAATGATAATAATAATAATAATAATATTGTTGCCTGGCTGTCAAATGTCTATAGTTTCTTTGCATTAATGTCTTATTTTTTTCCAAATCAATTCAATTTTTTTATCGATATTTTTTCAGTCTCATATCATTTTATAGAAGGTTGTTCAAACTGTTATATATTAATCTTGAATACTAATAATGTAAATATTAATATAGATAATAATAATAATATTGTCTGTAAAACATCTATACTATTGTGTCTTTGCATCTAATGTCTTTTTTTTAATTTTCAATTTCATATCATTTTATAAAAAGTTGTTCAAATTGTTGGTACTATATAAATCTTGAATAATAATAATGTAAATAATAATAATATTGTCTGTAAAGCATCTATAGTATCTTTGCATCTAATGTTTTATTTATTTTATCAAAACAGTTCTGTTTTTATTGATATTGCTTTGAATCTCATATCATTTTATAAAAAGTTGTTCAACCTGTTGGTGCTATATAAATCTTGAATAATAATAATAATAATAATGGAAATAATAATAATAATATAAATAATAATAATAATGATAATAATAATAAGATTGTCTGTAAAACGTCTATAGTATCTTTGCATCTAATGTATTTTTTTTTCAAAACAATTCTATTTTTTATTGATATTGCTTTAAATCTCATATCATTTTATAAAAAGTTGTTCAACCTGTTGGTGCTATATAAATCTTGAATAATAATAATAATAATAATGGAAATAATAATAATATAAATAATAATAATAATGATAATAATAATAAGATTGTCTGTAAAACGTCTATAGTATCTTTGCATCTAATGTATTTTTTTTTCAAAACAATTCTATTTTTTATTGATATTGCTTTAAATCTCATATCATTTTATAAAACGTTGCTCAAACTGTTGGCGCTATATAAATCTTGAATAATAGTAGTAATCATAATAATAATAATAATGTAAATAATAATAATGTAAATAATAATATAAATAATAATAATAATAATAATGATAACATTAATAAGATTGTCTGTAAAATGTCTATAGTATCTTTGCATCTAATGTCTTTTTTATATAAATCTTGAATAATAATAATGTAAATAAAAATAATAATATTGTATGTAAAACATCTATAGTACCTTTGCATCTAATGTCTTTTTTTTAAAAAACAATTCTATTTTTTATTGATATTGTTTTCAATCTCATATAATTTTATAAAAAGTTGTTCAAACTGTTGGCGCTATATAAATTTAGAATAATAGTAGTAATAATAATAATAATGTAAATAATAATAATATAAATAATAATAATATTAATGATAACATTAATAAGATTGTCTCTAAAATGTCTATATAGTATCTTTGCATCTTTTTTTTTTTCAAAACAGTTCTATTTTTTGATGATATTGTTTTCAATCTCATATCATTTTATAAAAAGTTGTTCAAACTGTTGGCACTATATAAATCTTGAATAATAGTAAAAATAATAATAATAATGTAAATCATAATAATGTAAATAATTATATAAATAATAATAATAATAATAATAGTAATGATAACATTAATAAGATTGTCTGTAAAATGACTATAGTATCTTTGCATCTAATGTCTTTTTTATATAAATCTTGAATAATAATAATGTAAATAAAAATAATAATATTGTATGTAAAACATCTATAGTACCTTTGCATCTAATGTCTTTTTTTTTTTTTCAAATCAGTTCTATTTTTTATTAATATTGTTTTCAATCTCATATAATTTTATAAAAAGTTTTTTAACCTGTCGGTGCTATATAATTCTTGAATTCTAATAATAATGTTAATAAAAATAAAAATAATAATAATAGTATTGTCTGTAAAACATCTATAGTACCTTTGCATCTAATGTCTTTGTCTTTTTTTTTCTTTTTTTTTTTAAACAGTTCTATTTTTTATTGATACTGTTTTTTATCTCATATCATTTTATAAAAAGCTGTTCAAACTGTTGGACAAATCTTCAATATTATTATTATTATTATTATTATTATTATTATTAATAATAATAATAATAATAAAAATAATACTTTATAATAATAATAAGAATGATCTGTCTGTAAAACACCTATGGTATTATTGTATATAATGTATTATTTATTTTTTTCCAAATATTCATGTTACAAATATTACAAATCATCATTTGTCTATTCAAAAGTGTGAATCCAACAGCAGCGGTTTTATTGGTATAAGAGCGGAGACAGGCTTTTTTTTCATTTTAATTTTTTAACTAATTTGTAGCAGTCTCTCTCCCCTTCACAGATGCCAATAAAGACAGATACAAGGGAAGATATCAGACTGACAAGGTGTTGACAGGAGCAAGGAGCCTACTGTGGTTCCCATCCCTGAAGACAACAGAAATGACATCATGTCTCCTCAAAATGACACACTAATGAATTTAGCAACACCTGAACTTTTGTGACAAGGAGAACCTTTGACACCGGTAAGCTCTTTGGTGTCAGTAATGATAGGATTCTTCATCCTACTTGCTTCCAGATCCAATGGCTGAGTTACCTTTGCAGACCTAACAAGTTGACACTGGTTCATCTGCTCCTTCTGGCTGTGGCAAGTCGGGTGACATCTCCTTTGCAGAAGAACTGGCGATGTAATTGACTTCCTTTTTAGTTGAAGGCTTACTCCGAAATGTCATTATGACCCAAGACGTCTCTATCTGACTGGACAAACAAGAAGCGTAGGGTTTCTTAAAGGTGAAGCAGTTCTTGCTAATGAAGAAGTATCGCTGAGCATCTGGGCAGGGTGCGCACCGCCACTGCCTCCATTTGGGTGAATGTCACAGGTCACGGTTCAAGCCGAACACGGAATGGTGATTAAAGATGATATATTATGTTGGGATAAAATACTGAAATGAGCGGTAGAGTAATGTAAAGAGGGGGGGGGGTCTTCTGATATTTGGTTTCTATTTTTATTAATCCAGGAGTACAATTATAGTCACTTCAAGCATATGCCTCCGGAATGTCATGACAGTTAACCATCCGCTGCCCAAGGTTATCGATGTTGAATTAGAGAGTGCAAATGTGAGATAACGTATTTATCGGCGTATAACACGCACCCCAAGTTTAGGAGGGAATTTTAAGGAAAAAAACTTTTAGGAGGGAAGTTTAAGGAAAAAAACTTACATTTAAATGCAGCCTTGTCCATCATTGCAGCCTTGCCCAGTGTCCATCTGCAGCCTTGCCCAGTGTCCATCTGCAGCCTTGCCCAGTGTCCATCATTGTAGCCTTGCCCAGTGTCCATCTGCAGCCTTGCCCAGTGTCCATCTGCAGCCTTGCCCAGTGTCCATCTGCAGCCTTGCCCAGTGTCCATCTGCAGCCTTGCCCAGTGCCTTTGCTGCCTTGTCCAGTGTCCATCTGTAGCCTTGTCCAGTGCCTTTGCAGCCTTGCCAGTCTCTGCTATTTTTAAAATTGCCGCCGATTTCTGCGGGGAGAGGAGCGAGCGGAGCCGAGTGTACTTCATCTAGACTCGGCTCCTCTCGCGGGTCCCGCCCATCTCCACTGATTGCGCCGCTGACATATAGAAAGCCGAGTGTACTTCGGCTAGACACGGCTCTGCTCACAGTCAGGGGCGGGACTGCGAGAGGAGCCGAGACTAGCCGAAGTACACTCGGCTTTCTGTATGTCAGCGGTATAATCAGTGGAGGTGGGCGGGACTGCGAGAGGAGCCGAGTAAAGCCGAGTGTACTTCTGCTTTCTGTATCTCGGCTCCTCTCGCTCATTTCAGCGGGGGATCGGCGTATAACACGCACCCACGATTTTCCCCTGATTTTAAGGGGAAAAAAAGTGTGTGTTATACGCCGATAAATACAGTACATTCAAGCAAATATGAAGAAAGGGATCAAACATTTAAAAAATTAAAAGGAAGCAACAAGACCTATTAATAATGTAAAGGAGTGCTATATATAAAAGGGATTTATAAATGGTACCTTCGTCCCATCAAGATATAGACGAGAAAATTGGAAGGAGGCTGGGGGTTAAGCCTCGTACACATGACCGGGTTTCCCTGCAAGAAAACTGCTGGGAGAGCATTTTGCAGTGAAAACCGGCTGTGTGTATGCTCCCTAGCAGTTTTCCCAACAGGAAAACTTCCCGGGAAAAATAGAAAACCTGCTCTCTATCCGTCGTTTTTTTTTCCGCCAGATTTACTAATACTCTATGGGAAACACTGCGAGGCAGTGCCCATGGAGCATACACACGGCTGGGATTCCCGGCCAAAGCACCAGGGCAGGTTTCCTGCCGGGTTCTCGGCTTTCCCCTCGGTTTTCACGGCAGACTTTTTGCCGCCGTGAAAAGCGAGCGTGTATACAGGGCTTCAGACTTTTATGGTACCGTATATTAACCTCCCTGGCGGTAATCCCGAGTCTGGCTTGGGGTGGATTTTTCATGTCCAAAGCGGTAACCCCGAGCCAGACTCAGAATGGCATTGCAGGATACAGGGGAAGTTACTTACCTTGTCCCTGGATCCTGCGATGTGTCCCGCTGTGTGTGCGAGTTGTCTCCTCGCTCGATTCACACACTGGTGACTGCCAAGTGCCGCCGAGCTCCGTTCCTGAGCGTTGAGTTCGGCGGCAAATTCAAAAAAGTAAAAACACAAAACACATACAGTATACTGTAATCTTACAGATTACAGTACTGTATAAAAAAATTACACATCCCCTTTGTCCCTAGTGGTCTGTCCAGTGTCCTGCATGCACTTTTATATTATAAATACTGTACTTTCTGCCTGGAAACTGGAGATTGTCCATAGCAACCAAAAAGTGTCCCTTAGCCCTGGTTCACACTAGTGCGATTTACAAATCTCATGTTTTGAGTGCGATTTGGCACTCCGATTTCTTTCCCAGTCACTTCTGATTTTGTTCCGATTTCTTTTGTATTTGTTTGCGATTTCTGGAGCCTACTTGTGATTTGCAGATAGTATGATTTGTACTTATTCCAAAGAAAATCAAGCTGGTTTGTGACTTAATAAAGATAGCAGCGCTGGCTGTGAAAAAAAAAAAAACGTCTTGCTCCAAACCAGTGTTGCCAACCGTACGTTAATTTACGTACAGCACGTAAATTTAACCCCCTTTTTCGGGTGTACGTAAAGTCCGTTGTGGGCATCGGCTGCTCATAAAAAAGATGGCCGCGAGCCGACCATGCAACGGCGCATGCGCCGTTGCGAAGCCGGCCGGACTTGGCAAAGCTCGTATGCGTTCGGCCGAGCGGCGCATGCGCAGTAACGTGATGGCGGCGCCCGGCGCCATTTTTGAATAGACTTTCAGCCAGGACGGGACTCGGGAGTGCTCGCGGGGCGGGCTACAGTGTCTCGCAGTCGCCGTAGGAGGAGAGGACTCGGCCGAGCAGGGGTGAGGAAGAGGAGGAGGGGGAGGGGGGATATAAAGTAAGAGGAGGACTGCGCTGGGAGTGGGAGCCCGGAGGGTGAAGCGGCCATGGCATGCAGGGGAGGGACAGAGACTGATGTGCTCTCTCTATCCACCATCATATAACTTCTCCTCCACATCATCAGTATGCTGTGTCCTCCTCCTGTGCCCTTTTCACCTCTCCACATGTCAGAGCTGCCCTCACCCGTGGAGAGGTGAAAGGGGCACAGAAGGAGGACAGCATACTGATGATGTGGAGGAGAAGTTATATGATGGTGGACAGAGGAGGAGGCCACTGTGAGGGGGTAAGGAGGACCCTATCATGTCCGCAGCCTCTGTCCCCCTCCTGTGTCATGTCCGCAGCCTCTGTCCCCCTCTTGTGTCATGTCCGCAGCCTCTGCCCCCTCTTGTGTCATGTCCGCAGCCTCTGTCCCCCTGCTGCATCATGTCCGCAGCCTCTGTCCCCCTCTTGTGTCATGTCCGCAGCCTCTGTCCCCCTCCTGTGTCATGTCCGCAGCCTCTGTCCCCCTCCTGCATCATGTCCGCAGCCTCTGTCCCCCTCCTGTGTCATGTTCGCAGCCTCTGTCCCCCTCCTGTGTCATGTCCGCAGCCTCTGTCCCCCTCCTGCGTCATGTCCGCAGCCTCTGTCCCCCTCCTGTGTCATGTCCGCAGCCTCTGTCCCCCTCCTGTGTCATGTCCGCAGCCTCTTTCCACCTCCTGTGTCATGTCTGCAGCCTCTGTCCACCTCCTGTGTCATGTCCGCAGCCTCTGTCCACCTCCTGTGTCATGTCCGCAGCCTCTGTCCACCTCCTGTGTCATGTGCACAGCCTCTGTCCACCTCCTGTGTCATGTCCGCAGCCTCTGTCCCCCTCCTGTGTCATGACTCTGCAGCCTCTGTCCACCTCCTGTATCGTGTCCGTAGCCTCTGACCATCTCCTGTCTTTTATGTCTGCAGTCTCTGAGGGGATCCTAGAAAGATGTCAAGAGTGGGAGCGCCGTGATGGGGGTTACGGGAAGAAACGGACGTGTGGACTGTGGAGAGGAGGTCAGAGCCGCCAAGCTGGAGCCGTCTGACTGAGCCCCGCACTGTGGACCTGAGAGCAGGACAGTGACAGCGCCGCCAGGCCAGTCTGAGGGGGGGGGGCACTGATCTAAGGAGGGGAGTAAATACAATAATGTAAGGGGGCACTGATATAAAAGGTCCCCCCTATATTAGTACCCCCCCTTACCTTAGTGTATTCACTCTGTGGAAGGTGGTCTCTATTCACCAGAGCCCCTCCTCCCACATCAGAGTTCCCCCTTACATCATGATCTGCAGCGTTCCCCTTTACATAAGAGTTCCCTTGCACTGTAAGGTGGAATCCTGCAGACTCTGATGTAAGTGGGAACTCTGTGCTGGCTGGGTTATAGTAACCTAACCTTCATGTGAATTGAGAAATATGTTTTTTTACTTTTGTTTAACTGAAACACATTGATATTAGCATTAGCTGTGTGTTTATAGTTGAAATATTGATATTTGCACTGTTTAGCACTAAAAACAGTAATTTTAGGTACTTTTTTGCAGTGTCAGTAAAAAATGCGGCTCTGCCAGTAATCTTCATTTTTTTGCCAGTAAGAAATTGGTGCCGTACAGAAATTTTGGCATCCTTGCCAGTAAATTTCACTTCAGGGGGTTGGCAACACTGCTCCAAACTCACTGTAACACCTTCTAGGGGAGGGGACAGGTCAGCTGTTTTCATACACTTAGCAGCGCTGGCAGGGTTAAAAAAAAAGACCTGCTCCAAACTCCTCACGAAAACACCTGCTAGGGGAGGGGACAGATCAGCTGCAATGACATCACCAAAAAAAAAAAAAAAAGACTGCTCCAAATCGCACTGTCATAAACAGTACTGCGATTTCAGGTCGATTTATATAGCACTCTATGGATGTTAAATCGACCCGAAATCGCAAAAAAATAATACAAAAACCTTTTGGAAATCGCTAGTGTCTTGTGTCGCACCAATTAGCACATTTCCATTGAAATCCATGGGGTGCGACTTCAGGTACGATTTTGAAATCGCATGTCGCACCTGAAATCGCACCAGTGTGAACCAGGGCTTTATGTCAAAAGTGGTTTTAGACCAGCTAGAAAACAGCGATAATAAATTAGAATCACTCGCAGAATTGAGCGATAGCGATTTGTGGCGAAATTCGTCATCAAACACTAAATCTAATGACAGCGACAATTCTGCAACTGAGCAAATTTCAGTGTTTTTGATTTGATTACATTATTGAATCATTTTTATTATTATTATATTATTATTTGTTATACTTATTTATAGTTATTTATTATATTATTGTAGCGCTACCCCCAGTTAAGAGAGCCGCTGATATTGATTTGGGCCCTGCAGTGCACCGCTGTCAACCCCCGGCAATCGGCTCTAACCTCCCGTGGCACAGCTGGTGATAGAGAGATAGGACCGCGTGATCGCAACTGTTGGTGACGCAGTCCTATAACAAACATACACAGAATATACTTTAAAACTCCTATTAAAGTAAGCGGAACTGACACCAAATGTACTTTACCCAGATATTTTACTGAGGCTAATGGGCAAGTAATAAACAACAGTATAACAAGTTGCAGATCCCTGCAATAAACAGTAATAAAGATAAACAGAGTAATCAGAATAATAAAGTATTGCTATGCAACTCTAGCGCTGCCCTTTTACAGCTACTTCCCCTCATGGGTAGACTAACACCCAGCAATGTCTACCTATGCAGTCAGGCCTGACTGATCTAAATGGAAGTTCAGTGAAACAATATTCGCTAGCAATCTCTCGGTGGTGCACTTGAAGAACAACTTTGTAATCCCAACGAATAGTAAAGATAAAGTATCTGTCTTTAAACAGCTCTCACCACCTGGACAAGTCCAAGTCCGTTTCCTCCATCAATTCGTCTAGGAACAGGAATCCACCGACATCCAAGTCTTCAATCCTTCTGGTGTACTGCAGCAAGGAGGATTAGATGTCTCTAAGGCTCTGCTAGGCTGGCAGAGGGCTCTTTGGAAAGGAGCACACGGCCCGGGCTTCAGGCCTTGTGCACACAGCAGTTCAGCACAGACATCCTCTTGCTAGGAGAGGGGGGTCCAAAGAGGCCGACCAAAACTCCGCCTCCCCTTTATAAAGTCTGCCCCAGCAGTCTCTGTTCTGGAGCAATGCACCCTGGGTGCTGCAAGATGTACTGGGAGATGTAGTCTCTCTCTCCTCTGCTTTCACTTCCATAATGTCTCTTTACTTCCTCCCGACTCACCTCTCACCTGGAACTCCTTGTCTCTCTGCATTAAAGGGGAACACCCCGCTACACACTCCCCCCACTTGAACTCTTGGGTCCCCAAAGATAAACTTCAACAAATACTGTTTACCATTTTGGACAATGTCGAGCATGATGTTGGCATAGGGAATTCCCACCAAAACTTTAGGATGGAACTCTCTTGCCCACAGGTCACACTACCATGAGTGGCCTGCCTAACTGTGCCAGAGAGTGAGCTGGGGTTGCCCTCCACCAAATGGACGGTGGAAGGATCAGGTTGTTCAACACTTCTCCTAGCCGTTACAACAGAGTCCTCTGAGCTCGTCCCCATTTGGGGGTAAGTTAGTTTCTTGGGAGGCCTGATGACTCTGCGAGCCCTCTGCTCTCTTGGTGCTTCTGACTCTGGCACCACAGGCTCTTCTTCAGGAGTAAAAAAAGAAAAAAGAAGGGTCTGGTGTCACCAGTGACACACCTCCATCCCTGAATTTACATGAAAGAGAGAGAGATTCGCCCTTGGGACTTTGAGTGAGGTGAGCACTGTTAGGCCAATAAAAAAATCGCAGGAATAATTGCAGTGTATATTTATTCAGGTAGAAAGCAGTACATACATTGATGTCATGAACATGGGCCAATTCATACAAAATACAAGACCAATATAAATTAGGTAAAATGATATTACGAGTGTCTGACAGTAATTATGTAAACACATAGGCATCAAAAGTAACCTGACGCGTTTCGCGAGGCTTGGCTCGCTCTTCAGGGGTAGATGCACGTAGTGTACCTAAAATGAGAGTGATATAGTATAAAGCATGATATGAAGGCACAGGGGGGGGGGCCTTGAATATGGAAAACCCCATACTCACCACTGGACATTGCCAAAAGACAGCGGGGGTGAAGCTCAAACGGCGGCAGCGACTGTCTCACCAGGGAGCTGAGGAGGCGGAGCCAAACAAAGCTCCAAATCGGAGTCAAACGGAAGGAAGGCCCAGCATGGATGGAATAGGTGTAACCCCAAGAGTGTCAGTGAATCCAAGAGGAATGTTGGCTCTAAATATAAATATGTATATTGAATAATTAAAAAATAGGAGTATACGAGTATATGGTAACATATATGTCTTTGCATGTATAAAAGACATGAGCCAAGAATGGTTAGAGTATGGAGACTGAGGGGGAGAGTGAAAAAAATGCCAGATTGACTAGTATGATTAAGGAAAGATCAGAGAGGAAAGTGATAAGTGAAAGAGAGTGTGAATGAAATGAAGTACAGGTGTGTGGTGAGGACTGTGATGAGAAAACAAGTTGCATGTAAATGCTTGCAGCGAGTAATATATAAACATATAAAAGTATACCTTGGTGAAGTAGGTCTAAGAGTAGTGAATTCCAAGGGAGGGACCTGCACTTGTGTGTCTGTCCTCAGTGAAAGAAAGCAAACAATGAGATCCATGCTGTGCAAACCTCCAATATATACCCCTGAAGGGGCCCGAGAGGCTCCGCCCCCAACACCATGTGCAAATGACCAGCAAACGAGTGCCTAAACCCACCAACCATCAAAAAGGCGGTGTGTGAGCCAAGACACTCCCAGGACCATCTTGATGGTAGTAATGCCTGCAGCCACAGCGATGCTGCAAAATCGCAGACATCGCGCGGCCGACGCATTAACATGGTGCCGATGTGCAAGTGGCCCCGCCCGCTCAAAAGGGGCAGGCGGGGACAGCAGGGGACAAGGATCCCCCTTGTGATGCACATCGCAGCTCCCAGGGAGAAATTAAGTAGCACCGCCGCCAACAGAGAACACCACACCAGCTGGATTGGGATAAAAGTCCAATGCGAGATGTTATTGGATATGTTGGAATAACAAATGGCTAGTGCATGATAAAAATGTAAAATCCATACATATATGTATGTTTTTGTTTTTATTGGCGAGGGTGACCGCAGACCAGTTTTGGGCTATTGGGTGTCTTCCACCCGGGTATCTTTGAGAAAAAAGAAAAAAGAAGGGTCTGGTGTCACCAGTGACACACCTCCATCCCTGAATTTACATGAAAGAGAGAGAGATTCGCCCTTGGGACTTTGAGTGAGGTGAGCACTGTTAGGCCAATAAAAAAATTGCAGGAATAATTGCAGTGTATATTTATTCAGGTAGAAAGCAGTACATACATTGATGTCATGAACATGGGCCAATTCATACAAAATACAAGACCAATATAAATTAGGTAAAATGATATTACGAGTATCTGACAGTAATTATGTAAACACATAGGCATCAAAAGTAACCCGACGCGTTTCGCGAGGCTTGGCTCGCTCTTCAGGGGTAGATGCACGTAGTGTACCTAAAATGAGAGTGATATAGTATAAAGCATGATATGAAGGCACAGGGGGGGGGGGCCTTGAATATGGAAAACCCCATACTCACCACTGGACATTGCCAAAAGACAGCGGGGGTGAAGCTCAAACGGCGGCAGCGACTGTCTCACCAGGGAGCTGAGGAGGCGGAGCCAAACAAAGCTCCAAATCGGAGTCAAACGGAAGGAAGGCCCAGCATGGATGGAATAGGTGTAACCCCAAGAGTGTCAGTGAATCCAAGAGGAATGTTGGCTCTAAATATAAATATGTATATTGAATAATTAAAAAATAGGAGTATACGAGTATATGGTAACATATATGTCTTTGCATGTATAAAAGACATGAGCCAAGATTGGTTAGAGTATGGAGACTGAGGGGGAGAGTGAAAAAAATGCCAGATTGACTAGTATGATTAAGGAAAGATCAGAGAGGAAAGTGATAAGTGAAAGAGAGTGTGAATGAAATGAAATACAGGTGTGTGGTGAGGACTGTGATGAGAAAACAAGTTGCATGTAAATGCTTGCAGCGAGTAATATATAAACATATAAAAGTATACCTTGGTGAAGTAGGTCTAAGAGTAGTGAATTCCAAGGGAGGGACCTGCACTTGTGTGTCTGTCCTCAGTGAAAGAAAGCAAACAATGAGATCCATGCTGTGCAAACCTCCAATATATACCCCTGAAGGGGCCCGAGAGGCTCCGCCCCCAACACCATGTGCAAATGACCAGCAAACGAGTGCCTAAACCCACCAACCATCAAAAAGGCGGTGTGTGAGCCAAGACACTCCCAGGACCATCTTGATGGTAGTAATGCCTGCAGCCACAGCGATGCTGCAAAATCGCAGACATTGCGCGGCCGACGCATTAACATGGTGCCGATGTGCAAGTGGCCCCGCCCGCTCAAAAGGGGCAGGCGGGGACAGCAGGGGACAAGGATCCCCCTTGTGATGCACATCGCAGCTCCCAGGGAGAAATGAAGTAGCACCGCCGCCAACAGAGAACACCACACCAGCTGGATTGGGATAAAAGTCCAATGCGAGATGTTGTTGGATATGTTGGAATAACAAATGGCTAGTGCATGATAAAAATGTAAAATCCATACATATATGTATGTTTTTGTTTTTCTTCTTCAGGAGTAAGTTCAGGTAACATTGCTGGTTCTGGAACCTCTGATTCAGAAGTCGACTGACGTATGGAATCTCTAGAGTCCTCCTCTGCGCAAGTGTCAGGAACATCTTCCCAGTAATCAGCTGAGGGACTGAAGGGTATGAATTCAGTAGCCTCCGGATTCAGCGTTGCATCTGGGGTATCCCCTCCATTTGGGAGATCTATGGCGGACGTTCCCAGAGTCGAGGGAGGCCACAGCCAGTCCAGTTCTCCACCTTCTTCTGTACTCAATTGGGAGGCCTCCCCATCTTTGGCTCGAGAGGTCTGGGACCGAGTGTTCGGCCTAGGAATATCCAGGATAGAGGCCGGTTCAGGGGAGTCTCTCACGGGAGGTATTCTGACTGCCTCAGCAAGTGGGAGCAGGTGGTTCCGATGCCACGTCTTCAGTGGACCCACCTTTCCTTCTGGCTTTAGTTTGTAGACAGGCAAACCGGGCAACTTCCTACAGACAACATAGGGCTCAGATCTCCACCTGTCGGCAAGCTTGTGTTTTCCAGGGACCCCCAGATTGCGTAGCAGTACTCGGTCCCCGGGCTGCAGATCTTGCACTCGAACCTTCAGATCAAAATTTCTCTTGTTGCGGGCCCCCCTTTGATCCGAAGCCGCCTGGGCTTGTTCATAGGCCACCTGCAAGCTATGTCTAAGTCTGTCCACGTATCCCTTGTGGGATGTAGCTGAGGTATTGTCTATAGAAGTGCCAAAGGCCAGGTCCACAGGTAGCCTTGCTTCTCTCCCAAACATAAGTCGATAAGGGGAGTAGCCAGTGGCGTCACTTGTGGTACAGTTATAGGCATGTACTAGGGCTGATATGTGCTGACTCCAGTGTTGCTTCTTCTCTGTTTCTAAGGTTCCCAACATGTTGAGCAGGGTCCGGTTAAATCTCTCCGGCTGAGCATCTCCTTGTGGGTGGTAAGGCGTGGTTCTGGTCTTCTTTATTCCTAATGAATCCAAAAGTCTTCGGATCAACCGACTCTCAAAGTCCCTTCCTTGATCTGAGTGGAGTCTCTGTGGTAGTCCGTAATGGACAAAATACTTCTCCATAAGTATCTTGGCCACGGTGGATGCCTTCTGGTCTTTGGTTGGGAAAGCTTGAGCATAGCGGGTGAAATGGTCGGTTATTACCAGAACATTCCCCAATCCACTCAGGTCGGGTTTGAGGCAGAGAAAGTCAATGCATACCAGATCCATTGGGCCTTGACTCTGTAAGTGGCCCATTGGGGCAGCTTGATGGGGTAGGGTCTTTCTCTGAATGCATCGTGCACAGGAATGGCAATACTCCTCTACTTCTGCCCTCATGCAGGGCCAATAGAACCGATTTCTGACAAGCTGGAAGGTCCTTTCTGCCCCTAGGTGACCATGATGGTCATGCAGGGCAATTAGTACAGTCTCTCGGTGCTTCTCTGGAAGAAATAACTGCCACTTATCTTCTGAGTCATCAGAGGGGCCCCTTCGGTAGACCACTCCCTGATGTACCTGTAGCCTGTCCAATTCCTTCCTCAACAGGCGAGCCTCCTTTGAGGGGTGATGTAGGAATTTGTTGGGATCCTGATTCTCCAGGGCTTCGAGGACCAATCTCCCCATGGGGTCTTCCAATTGGTCACACCTCAACTCCTTCTTGGACAGTCTCGGTAGGTTGTCTTCCTCCAGTTGAGTTACCCCACAATAGTGTTTGGGGACTCCTACCATGGTAACCTCTATTTCTTCTGCTCTGGAGCCTCCTCTGGCTTGGAATTCAGCCCCTTGACAAAGGGCCCGCACCCCGTCCGGTGCCACTTGGGTCCAATCTTCCCAGTCATTTGTCGTGGCATGAGACCTCCGGGACAGGGCATCTGCATCCCTATTTCCAGCTCCTGGTCTGTACTTCAGACTGAAGTTGAATCCAGACAATGCGGCCAACCACCTGTGTCTGGTGGCATCTAGTTTCGCGGTGGTGAAGAGGTAGGTCAGGGGGTTCTTGTCTGTCTTCACAGTAAACTCTGCCCCATACAAGTAGTCTTTTAGCTTGTCTACTACCGCCCATTTGAGGGCCAGGAATTCCAGCTTATGAGTGGGGTAATTCTTTTCTGAGGGGGTCAGGCTCCTGCTCACATAGGCCACTGGTCACAGTTGTCCTTCATGTTCTTGGTAGAGTACACCACCTAGACCCTCATGGCTGGCATCCACATGTAATTCATAAGGTCTGGTAGGGTCGGCGTAGGCCAGGACTGGGGCAGTGGTTAAGCTCCTCTTCAGAGCATGAAAGGCCTCTTCACACCTTGGGTTCCACTGATCTTGAACTGACTCACCAGGCCTCCTGGGCCCTGAGTCAACCTCTTCCCCGTCTGCCTTTAGCAATTCATTCAACGGGTGGGCAATCCGAGCAAACCCCTCCACAAACCTCCTTTAATAGGAGCAGAACCCTCAGGAAGGATCTGAGCTCTGTTACTGTGGTGGGTCGTGGCCAGGAAATGACTGCTTCCAACTTCTCAGGATCTGTGGCCACCCCTTCTTCAGACACTATGTGCCCCAGATAGTTCACAGAAGACTGGTAGAACCGACACTTCTCGGGGGAAAGCTTAAGTCCCTCTTCGCTGAGTCTTCTCAATACTTTCTCCAACCTGGCTTCATGTTCTTCCAAGGTTCTTCCAAAGACAATGACATCGTCCAAGTACACAAGGACTTCTATAATATTCATGTCTCCAACAGTCTTCTCCATAAGGCGTTGAAAGGTAGCAGGAGCTCCAGACAGACCCTGAGGCATCCTATTGAATTCGAAGAATCCCACCGGGGTTATGAAGGCTGTCTTCTCCCTGTCTTCTGGGTGCATAGGGATTTGATAGTACCCACTCTTGAGGTCCATCACACTGAACCATTTGGCTCCAGACAAACTTTGTAGGGCATCTTCTATCCTTGGCGTGGTGTATTGGTCAGGGATGGTTCTCCTGTTGAGAGTCCTGTAATCGATACAAAGCCTCAACGACCCATTCTTCTTTCTGACCACCACGATTGGGGAGGCATAGGGACTTCTAGACTCCCGGATCACACCAGTCTTCTTTAGTTCTACAAGTTGTTCCCTCAGATCCTCCAGATCTGCCAGGGGGACCCGCCTGACCCTCTCTCGGAAGGGCTTATCTTCTTGGAGGCGGATCCGATGGGTGGCACTTCTTGCACACCCCACATCGAATTCATCTTCGGAAAAGATCTTCTCCCACCTGGTCAGCTGGGCCTTGGCTCTTTCTTTCCAAGCCCTGGGTAGGTTCGGGTTTTCCACGGACAGTTTCTCCCAAACATCTCCTCCGTCACCCGTCCCCTTGACTTCGGACCAAGTGACCGGGGCAGCAGGGCTCACCTGACCAAGCAACACTCTGGCAGGGATCTCCATGGGTCCTCCCGTAGTGTTCCTAACACTCACCGGAACTCTGCCATGGGCCTTCTTCAGGGCCTTGAACGGAATCACTTCTGGTATCACTTCCAGGCCTGAGGACTCTTCCCTTGGGTCTGATTCCAGCATGACAAAGGGGCCAGGTTGTTCCCACGAAAGCTTCACAGTGGCCCTAAGACAGGTTACTTCTCCGGGCTGTAGCACTACTCCTTCTCTGCCAAGTCTCCACACCTTCCCTATCCCCTCTCCCGGGGTCTTCTGCTCTAAGACCAGTCGTTGGTAGGCCGTCTTTAGCATGGGATGGATTTTGGTGGCTGAATGGTTTCTCTCTTTCACTAGAGGGGTCAGGAGTCTCCTGACTAGATCCGTGTTTGTCCCAATGATCAGGGAAATCTTGCTGGCTCCAGGCGGCCGGGGACACACAACTGCCAGGGTGTCAAACACTTCAGCCTTCCCAGCCACGGATGGGTCGAAAGTCATCCTTATGGGCAGGTACCCATCATAAGGGAAACTCTGGGTTCCAAGTCCCCATATCTCCAGCTCTTCTATCTTCTGGATAGGCAGATGACTCAAGTGCCTATCATAGAAGTCCCGGTATAGTAAAGTCACCTGTGCTCCGGTGTCCAAAAGAGCTTTAGTATAGACTCCTTCCACTTGAATGGGCACAGTAGGAGACGGGCCCACCAGTTCCTTTGGGTATGGCCGGACTGGGGTCACCTCTTTTTTTTGGCTTTCGACCCTTGCCCTGCTCCTTTTGGACTTTAATTTTTCCTGAGCCTGGCATGCATTGACTTTCTCCCTCTCAATGGGGGCACAAACCCGCTGAGGGATGTTATTGTTCCTTTTAGGTGGATGTTCCTTCTTTGGGGTGCTGTACTTCCACTGAGGGGTCTTGCCCCCTCCCTCTGGGGTACATCTTGGTGGGGGTGTACTATACCTCCTCCTAGGAGTTTTGTCTCCTCCATTCTTGGCCTTTTTTTTTTAGTTTGGAGCGCACTGAAGATGATGGGCACCCGGTTGACTCCTTCACCGGGGCCCTTTGGAGTTTCCCGCCGGCTTGCAATTATCTGTTCTCTTCTTCTTTGGGCTGGAGCATACGTTAGCAAAGTGGCCACTCCCTCCGCAGTTATAGCAAATCACCTCTTCTCGGTCCTGTAGGGAGGCCGGTGCTGAGGTGTTCGGGAACAACTCCTTTCTTGGGCTTGGTTTCTCTCGTCTTCTCTGATCTTTCTCCATCAAAGAGGTCAGCATCTCCAACACTTGGGCCATTTGCGATTTCAGAGTGTCAACCTCCGCATCTCTTTCTGGGCTCTTGACCGAATGGACCAACACTGGTACAGGTGTGACATTCGCCTTGGCCACCTGCTGATCTTCCTCCAGCGCCTCTTCGTCCCTAATAATTTTTATTAGATCAGAGTAGGTTAGTGACATTCCTCCTCCTGAGGTTTTCAGGTGCAGCCAGACCGGGTCTGAGCGCCGCGCTCCCCTCATGATCTGCTTCATGCGTGCTTCATCTGCATCTTTGGGCAGCATTCCCTTCTTCAGTACAATCTTGCATAACTGCCTGTTCAGCCTTCTAACATATTCTGACAGTTTCTCATTCGGCTGCTGGAGAGTGTGTTCAATTTGATAAATCATCTCTGACACCTTCTCCAGCTGACCAAACTCTTCCTGCAGCATGGCCAGGCAATCTTGAGCTGTACAGTTTTCATTTCCAAACCGGAAGCTCTTCACCGCTTCTGCCGTGGCACCTTTCAGACTTTCTAAGACTCGCTGTCTCTTCTGTGCCTCAGGCACCTCCCATGCTTCTACTGCCTGCAATGCCTGTTCCACCCAAGTGTCAAAATCTTCCTCCCCCGCAGGGACGGGGAGCTTCCCTGAGAAGGTGCTAAGCTTCCGGTAACCGGCCTCCACATGCACCGTACTGCTTTTCTGGCACTTAATTACAAGGTCTCCTAGAGCATTCAACAATTCAGGCCCTATAGCGGCCAGCGGTGATCCCGGGCTTAATAGTTCCTTAAGCTTTTCTGCTTTAGGGGATAGTGGTGGAGATAATTGTGGGAGTGATGGCTTTGGTGTCTGAAACCATTCTTCCTTCACTGGCAGCGTATGTATCAAGTGATAGATCTGATTATCTATGGCTTGTATACTCTGACTTTTAAAATGCTCTGGGATTTCGTTTTTCCATTCTACCAGTGCGTATGTAAACGAGATCACTGGATCTGGCCTAAAATCCATCACCCATGCTTTGTGGCTCGGAGACAGTAACAATACGAGCTGTTTTATCTCCTCTTCCTTCCATCTTTCCCCCGGGAGTACAATGACTACCGCCGCGGTTGGATCGCGCCAATCGCTGCGCACCACTGTGACATTGCCAGTGGGTCCATGCTGGTACTTCTGACCGGCTTGATTGCAGCGTGCAACGTACAAGGATCCCGGACTCGAGCCCCCACGTGTAGCGCTACCCCCAGTTAAGAGAGCCGCTGATATTGATTTGGGCCCTGCAGTGCACCGCTGTCAACCCCCGGCAATCGGCTCTAACCTCCCGTGGCACAGCTGGTGATAGAGAGATAGGACCGCGTGATCGCAACTGTTGGTGACGCAGTCCTATAACAAACATACACAGAATATACTTTAAAACTCCTATTAAAGTAAGCGGAACTGACACCAAATGTACTTTACCCAGATATTTTACTGAGGCTAATGGGCAAGTAATAAACAACAGTATAACAAGTTGCAGATCCCTGCAATAAACAGTAATAAAGATAAACAGAGTAATCAGAATAATAAAGTATTGCTATGCAACTCTAGCACTGCCCTTTTACAGCTACTTCCCCTCATGGGTAGACTAACACCCAGCAATGTCTACCTATGCAGTCAGGCCTGACTGATCTAAATGGAAGTTCAGTGAAACAATATTCGCTAGCAATCTCTCGGTGGTGCACTTGAAGAACAACTTTGTAATCCCAACGAATAGTAAAGATAAAGTATCTGTCTTTAAACAGCTCTCACCACCTGGACAAGTCCAAGTCCGTTTCCTCCATCGATTCGTCTAGGAACAGGAATCCACCGACATCCAAGTCTTCAATCCTTCTGGTGTACTGCAGCAAGGAGGATTAGATGTCTCTAAGGCTCTGCTAGGCTGGCAGAGGGCTCTTTGGAAAGGAGCACACGGCCCGGGCTTCAGGCCTTGTGCACACAGCAGTTCAGCACAGACATCCTCTTGCTAGGAGAGGGGGGTCCAAAGAGGCCGACCAAAACTCTGCCTCCCCTTTATAAAGTCTGCCCCAGCAGTCTCTGTTCTGGAGCAATGCACCCTGGGTGCTGCAAGATGTACTGGGAGATGTAGTCTCTCTCTCCTCTGCTTTCACTTCCATAATGTCTCTTTACTTCCTCCCGACTCACCTCTCGCCTGGAACTTCTTGTCTCTCTGCATTAAAGGGGAACACCCCGCTACATTATAATTTATGATTTTGTGTTTCAAACTTTATCATACCCGGGATGTCGACTAGACTCTTATTTGGACAGATTTAAGTAAGTAATTACTAAGAATCGCAGGCCTACAATACATAACACCAAATTTCCATGCAAAATAATTGTACTGCTTTTGGTACATAATTCCAGACAGAATCATACCGCCAGGGAGGTTAACTGATATCCAGTCAAAATTTACAAAATTTAAGAAAATACAAAAAAAGTTTTATTACAAAAACAAGATAATTTTACATGTTCATAGAATAAAATATTTGATCATGACAACCATAAATCTATTTATTATGGATGGTTTGATAATCTATTTCGAACCATAGGATGTATAGCTACTTCATGGTTGTCATGATCAAATATTTTATTCTATGAATATGTAAAATTATCTTGTCTTTGTAATAAAACTTTTTTTGTATTTTCTTAAATTTGGACTGGATATCAGTTAATATACGGTACCATTAAATTCCAACCCCCAGCCTCCTTCTAATTTTCTCGTCTATAAGACCTATTATTAAGCGTAATGCTGTTTCTTGTCATTTCATTCTATTCATAATAAATATACTCAAAGCCATAATAGTATAATATACAGTGTCTTGAAAAAGTATTCATACACCTTCATATTTTCCACATTTTGTCATGTTATAACCAAAAACGTATTTTATTGGGATTTTATGTGATAGACCAACACAAAGTGGCACATAATTGTGAAGCGGAAGGAAAATGATAAATGGTTTTCAATTGTTTTTACAAATAAATATGTGAAAAGTGTGGCGTGCATTTGTATTCAGCCCCCTTTACTCTGATACCCCTTACTAAAATCTAGTGGAACCAATTGCCCTCAGAAGTCACCTAATTAGTAAATAGAGTCCACCTGTGTGTAATTTAATCTCAGTATAAATAAAACTGTTCTGTGAAGCCCTCAAAGGTTTGTTTAGAACCTTAGTGAACAAACAGCATCATGAAGGCCAAGGGATACACCAGACAGGTCAGGGATAAAGTTGTGGAGAAGTGTAAAGCAGGGTTAGGTTATAAAAAAATATCCCAAGCTTTAAACATCTCACGGAGCACTGTTCAATCCATCATCCAAAAATGGAAAGAGTATGGCACAACTGCAAACCTACCAAGACTTGGCTGTCCACCTAAACTGACAGGCCGGGCAAGGAGAGCATTAATCAGAGAAGCAGCCAAGAGGCCCATGGTAACTCTGGAGGAGCTGCAGAGATCCACAGCTCAGGTGGGAGAATCTGTCCACAGGACAACTATTAGTCGTGCTTCTCCACAAATCTGCCCTTTATGGAAGAGTGACAAGAAGAAAGCCATTGTTGAAAGAAAGCCATAAGAAGTCCTGTTTGCAGTTTGTGAGAAGCCATGTGGGGGACACAGCAAACATGTGGAAGAAGGTGCTCTGGTCAGATGAGACCAAAATTGAACTTTTTGGCTTAAAAGCAAAACGCTATTTGTGGGGAAAACTAACACTGCACATCACCCTGAACACACCATCACCACCGTGAAACATGGTGGTGGCAGCATCATGTTATGGGGATGTTTTTCTTCAGCAGGCACAGGGAAGCTGGTCAGAGTTGATGGGAAGATGAATGAAGCCAAATACAGGGCAATCTTAGAAGAAAACCTTAAAAGAAAATCCCGTAAAAAAAAAAACGTCGGTTTTCTCGACCGGATTCCTGGCAAGCTTGCCTTGCCAAGCCCTGTGTACACACGCGCCATTCAAAAGAACCGCCGTTCTTTCGAATAGCAAGAACGCGGTGACGTCATCGACTACGATGAGCCGGAGCTCATCACATTCAATGCCGTCGCCGCCATCTTGCTACACCCTACACTACCCTTGTATGCTCCTGCGCATGCGTTGAAGTCTCATCGAGCATGCACGGGTTTCCCTGGACAGGTAAGCATACAGACGGCCAGGTTTCTCAGCAAGAAACACTCTGCCGAGAATCCCGACAAAAAAAATAGAGAGCAGGTTCTCTATTTTTCTCGTCGAGGTTCCCGTCAGTTTTCCTGCCGAGAAACCATACACACGAACGGTTTTCTCGGCAAAAAGCTCTCCCAGCAGTTTTCTTGCCGAGAAAACCGGTCGTATGTACGAGGCTTTGAGAGTCTGCAAGACTTGAGACTGGGACGGAGGTTCACTTTCCAGCAGGACAACGACCCTAAACATACAGCCAGAGCTACAATGGAATGGTTTAGATCAAATCATATTCATGTGTTAGAATGGCCCAGTCACAGTCCAGACCTAAATCCCATTGAGAATCTGTGGCAAGACTTCAAAATTGCTGTTTACAGACGCTCTCCATCCAATCTGACAGAGCTTGAGATATTTTGCGAAGAACAATAGGCAAAACTTTCACTCTCTAGATGTGCAAAGCTGGAAGAGACATCCCCAAAAAGACTTGCAGCTGTAATTGCAGAGAAAGGGGGTTCTACAAAGTATTGACTCCAGGGGGCGCTATACAAATGCACCCCCCACACTTTTATTATGTGCCACTTTGTGTTGGTCTATCACATAAAATCCCAATAAAATACATTTACGTTTTTGGTTGTAACATGACAAAATGTGGAAAATGTCAAGGGGTATAAATACTTTTTCAAGGCACTGTAAGCCGGTGAATACATATAAAAAAATTATCATTTGGAAGAAATTAGGAAACTTCATATATAAAGTAGTGGATGAATTTCAATATTTGAGTGCAAAACTGTAGCAGCATATCACTAAATAATATATTCTCACATTCTAATTCTAGTGATTAAAGCTTCTGTGTTAAAGTGATTGTAAACCCTTACATATACCCAGTGAAATGACTGGCCTCAGGTGATACACAGAGATAAAAAAAATCTTCCTACATACGTTGTACCTGTATATCTGCACTCTTTTCTTCTCTTCTCTACATGTGTTCAAAGTCTAGCATTTTAACCACTTCAGCCCCGGAAGAATTGGCTGGCCAATGACTGGGCCATTTTTAGCGATTCGGCACTGCTTCGCTTTAACTGAGAATTGCGCGGTCGTAAGACGCTGTACCCAAACAAAATAGTCTTCCTTTTTTTCCCACAAATAGAGCTTTCTTTTGGTGGTGTTTGATCATCTCTGCGATTTAATTTTTTTGCGCTATAAACAAAAAAAGACCGACAATTTTGAAAAAAATACAATATTTTGTACTTTTTGCTATAATAAATATCCCCAATTTTTTTTTAAAAAAAGTTTTTTTTTTCTCAGTTTCGGCCGATACGTATTCTTCTACATATTTTTGGTAATAAAAATTGCAATAAGCGTATATTGATTGGTTTGCGCAAAAGTTATAGTGTCTACAAAATAGGGGATATATTTATGGCAGTTTTATTATTATTATTATTTTTTTACTAGTAATGGCGGCGATCTGTGATTTTTATTGGGACTGCGACATTATGGCGGACACATCGGACACTTTTGACACATTTTTGGGACCATTGGCATTTATGCAGCGATCAGTGCTATAAAAATGCACTGATTACTGTAAAAATATCACTGGCGGGGAAGGGGTTAACACTAGGGGGCGATCAAGGAGTAATGTGTGTTTCTAACTGTAGGGGGGAGGGGACTGACCTAGAGGAAATTACAGATCGTGGGTCCTAGCTATTAGGCACTCACGATTTGCCTTTCCTCACAGAACAGGGATTTGTGTGTTTACACACACACGTCCCTGTTCTGCCTCTCATGCCCGCGATCGCTCGCCTGCTTAAAGCGACCGTAGTACAGCTACGACGGTTCGCGCAGCGGAGCCAACCTGCCACAGTATAGCTGCGGCGGCTGGTCCGTAAGCGGTTAAAAGCTTCTCTGAGAGTTCTGTGAGTTCAGAAAAAAGAGGACGGAGAGCTGAAGTTACACTTTGCAGAGCTCAGTGAGGAGAGTTCTGACAGCTGATTGGAGGGAAGGGACAAACCCTCATTTGCACAGCTCACAGAAACAGAGCTGAGGCTGTCAATCAGCTGGAGCTCCCTCCCGTCACCATTTTTCTCGTGGTGTCAGGAAAACTTGTCAGAAGTCACAGAAATGACACTTAGGCTGGGTTCACCCTTGGGTTCCCGCATCTGACTCGCAGGCAGTTCACACTGCTCTCTGCGAACCACTGCGGGTGTCAATGTAATGTTAATGACACCCCCAAATCGGTTCGCAAAATGCAGTGCGAACTGTGAAATTGGATCGCATTGGTCTGAACACCCATGCGATTTGATTCCAGTGCGGACCAAAAAAGGGTCCTGCACCATTTTAGTCCGAATGGGATGCAATTTCAGCTGTACAAACTGTATGGCTGAATTTGCATCGCATGTGATGTGCACAGCAATAAGTGTGAACCCAGCCTTAGTGCTCTGGATTGAGACACACACTATAGAGGGATATAATTTGCTCATATTTCATGGCTGAGGTTTACAATCACTTTAAATTTATCTTATGATAATATACACTGTATTATATTTAAAAAGCACAGCACCCCAACACCCCCCCCCCCAAAAAAAAACAAAACAAAAACAAAAACAAAAAAACGTGTACTTACTGCCTAAATATAAAATAATTAAATAAGTACAAATATATACATAAGTCAATCACAAACTACCTCTATACCTTCTATATTCCCCCTCAATACAAACATACACCAAGCAAATACAGTATATACTGTATATGCATCAAAAAAAGCCAATGCGGGTAATCAAACACCTAATTATCAATAATAAAAAGTCTAATATAGCGATCACTCATCAGGTGGTAGCCAATAGTAACCCTTCCAATCAAATATGTGCCACCTCAAGAAATGCTCATATCTTTCAGGGAGGCGGTGTAATCCACATCGCCTGTGTGCCCCCCAATCCACACCCCCCCCCCCTTTTCAAAATCACTCATCAGAAAGATGTGACCGTACATAATAAAAACATCATTAGAGCTTATATAGGCAGTCTCAAATATCAGTTGGTCCATTCCTATGTCCTCCTTAAAGTATATGTAAACGATCATCTTATAAAACAACCCAATCAGTTTAAAATAGAACTGAAAGGCAAAACATTTGTGTATAGATATAAAAAAAACAGTATAGATATACTATAAAAATGTTATAGAGACACTCCCCCCCTTTTTTTTAATAAGTGATTACATAATCTATGTTCTCAGCTGCATAAGGAACTTAGAGAGCTGGGGGAGGAGAAACACCTGCACACTGATCTTCCCAGTGAATGGCTGTGCAGGGGGAGGTGGGCGTGTCAAAACAAGTCTGATCATTGGAGGAGAGCAGATTAAAGGGGTTGTAAAGGTTTGTTTTTTATTTTCTAAATAGGTTCCTTTAAGCTAGTGCATTGTTGGTTCACTTACCTTTTCCTTAGATTTCCCTTCTAAATATTTTTTTTCTTTGTCTGAATTTCTCACTTCCTGTTCCTCCTCAGTAAGCTGTTCAGTAAGCTGTTCTGGCTGACTAAACACTCGGATGATGGTGTGAAGTTTAGTGAGGAGAAACAGGAAGTGAGAAATTCAGACAAAGAAAAAAAAACATTTAGAAGGTAAATAGAAGGAAAAGGTAAGTGAACCAACAATGCACGAGCTTGAAGAACCTATTTAGAAAATAAAAAACGAACCTTTACAACCCCTTTAAGTTCTCAGCACAGTTATGCCCTGTACACACGATCGGTTTTACCGATGAAAACAGTCTGATGGACTTTTTTCATCGGACAAACCGATCGTGTGTGGGCCCCATCGGTCTTTTTTCCATCGGTGAAAAAAAAATAGAACATGTTTTAAATTTATCCGATGGAAAAAAAAAAACAATAACAAATTCCGATCGTCTGTGTGGATCTCCATCGGAGAAAAAACCCACGCATGCTCAGAATCAAGTCGACGCATGCTCAGAAGCATTGAACTTAATTTTTCTCGGCTCGTCTGAGTGTTTTACGTCACGGCGTTTGGGACGGTCGGATTTTCGACTGATGGTGTGTAGGCAAGACTGATGGAAGTCAGCTTCATCGGAATTCCGATGGAAAAATCCATCAGATTTGAATCCATAGGAAATCCGATCGTGTGTACAGGGCTTTAGAGAACTGACCATGCTGTGCTATCATGCCTAGTGTGTGTGAACTTTTTGAAGGTTAATGAAACCTGGAGTTATGCTTTAAACTTTAAGCTCATAGGTGGCACCCTTGCACTAAAAAAAAGGTATAGGAATCCAATAATTCAATAATAATGTAGATGTTCTTTATTAAAAGATCCAAAGTGATAAAAACACACTTACTTACAACAGTGCGGCCAACAGCACAAATGACAAAGCACTTAACTTAATTTGCTACCTCCTGTCCAAACGGGTACAATGTGATGTTACCGAACCCTGCCCAACATGTTTTGTAAAGGCTAGTCTTCTTCAGAAGCACCACAGGGGGTCTGGAGCTCACATAACCCAACTAAAGTGAAAATAGACTCTATAATGTGGTACTGAACTGATTCAACAATAGTAAGGAAAGAGGGGGTACAACTGTTCTAATACAGCTATAATGGGATGCAATATTATTTAGGAGAGGGTTGCTTAAAACTAGAGTTGAGCGGACACCTGGCTGTTCGGGTTCGACGGGTTCGGCCGAACTTCGCAAAAAAGTTTGAGTTCGGGACCCGCACTTGACCCGAACTTGACCCTGAACCCGAACCCCATTGAAGTAAATGGGGACCCAAACTTTTGAGGACTAAAATGGCTCTAAAAAAGTAATGGAAAGGGCTAGAGGGCTGCAAATGGCAGCAAAATGTTGTTAAGAGCGTGGCAAGTGTTCTGCAAACAAATGTGGATAGGGAAATAACTTAAAATAACATAAAATAAATAAAAATAAAAAATAATAATCTTGACCTAGGAGGACGAGGTCCCAATGGAGTAGGAGGTTGAGGTGGTGGTGGATGTGGCGGTGTAGGTGGAAGTGGCGGTGGAGGAGGATGAGGTAGCCAACACTGGTTTTTGTTTTTAATTTTTTTGTTTTTTCAATTAGGGTACACCCCAAAGAGTGAGAAAGATCAAAAATACAACAATGGCTGGGTAAGGCCGGTATACATGTCTATTCTGCACAAGGTACGGACAAGTCCTGTGGGATCCATGCCTGGTTCATTTTAATGAACGTGAGCTTGTTCATATTGGCTCTGCACAGACTGCTTGGCTGATTTGCAAGGGGGTGAGGTGAAAGACTGATGGACATCGGCTGCAGGTGCCAACTCTGATCTTTCAGCAGGAGACTGGGTGGGAGACAATGTGAAGGAACTGGAGGCACTGTCAGCAACCCAATCTACTATCGCCTGTACTTGTCCTGTCCTCAACATTCGTAGAGCCGCATTAGGCCCGAACAAATAAAGCTGCAGGCTCTGTCGCCTACTCGCACCTGAGGAAGGTGTTTCACTTGTGCGTGTAGCTGGCACGGATCGACCACGTCCTCTCCCTGCAACAGGAGCTCCACCAGCAGCACCACGACCGGGGCCTTGTCCCTTCTTTGACGTTCTCCTCATATTTCTGAAATTTAGGATCTTGCCCTAAATGGGTGTTTTTTGAATAGCAGAATAGAAGAACAATATCTAAAGTGTGTATCTCACACGTACAGATATGCAGGAAACGCACCAAAAAAAAAATGTATTTGCCCTAAATAAAAAAAAATTGAATAGCAGAATAGAAGAACAGTATCTAAAGTGTGTATCTCACATGTACAGATATGCAGGAAATGCACCAAAAAAAAAATATTTACCCCAAATTATTATTTTTTGAATAGCAGAATAGAAGAACAGTATCTAAAGTGTGTATCGCACACGTACAGATATGCAGGAAACACTGCAAAATATATTTTTTTGCTCTAAATGGGTGTTTTTTGAATAGCAGAATAGAGCAACAGTATCTAAAGTGTGTATCTCACAGTAACATATACAGTGCTGGTGCACTGAGTTTGCATAAAATGCCCGCCGACGCCAACCTAACTAACAGACGGATAAAAGTTATCTTTTCTCTGGCAACCTTTCCCTACACTAACTGAAGCAGAGTGACATGCTGTGCTATGTGCCTCTAGCTTATATAGAGGCTGGGTCACATGCTGCACTGGCCAATCACAGCCATGCCATTAGTAGGCATGGCTGTGATGGCTTCTAAGGGCACACGAGTTAAACTAATGTTGATTGGCTGCCCTGCAGCGTGCCATTACATTGCCGAACACCGAACCCGAACCTGAACATACAGTAAATTGTTCGGGTTCGGGTCCGGGTCCGGGTACCAAAACCCCAAAATTTTGGTACAAACCCTACTTAAAACCCATCTCTAGGCAAAATTAAACTACTGCCCAACAAAAATAGAGCACCGCTTCAGGTCTGTCCCTAAACACCCATATTAATGTCCTAATAAAGAGGTTCTCCCCCGGCTCGCCTCCGTACGCTCTGCGAGGACGTTTCCAAAACAGTTATTGTTGTATTCAAAGATACAGAGTAAAAAACATCACAGCATCAAAAGCACAGAGGGATTCAGTTGACGCGTTTCAACCTGAGTAAGCACCATTCAGCGTGAAACACGTCAAATGAATCCCAATGCTTTTGACGCTGTGATGTTTTTTTACTCTGTATCTTTGAATACTACAGTAAAGGTTTTGGGAGTGTCCTCACGGAGTGTGCGGCCACCAACTTTTTCTTTAACTGCTGCCCCATCCCTTTTACACCCTTGCTGCTCAAAATTATTTTGTTTTAAAGCCCTCCAAAGCAGTATTTCACCTACATGACTGAAGACCAATGATCCATCTCCACAGTCAATGCACATCACTGACCAATCTTGTTGCTGCCCCTCTTTGTGACATCATAACACTGCTGGAGTCTTCGGGACCCTGGCAATGGACAGCCAATAAAAAGTGTCCATGTCATGGGGAAGCAATGTGGGCATCTGAAGAAGGAACTTCCCACTGTCTAGTCCATAATATAGGAGACTCAACACCTGGTAGCCACATGACCACAGATTTAGCTAAGGATTTGGAGCTTTTAATGTAGATTTATTAAAACATACAGGTCCTTCTCAAAAAATTAGCATATTGTGATAAAGTTCATTATTTTCTGTAATGTACTGATAAACATTAGACTTTCATATATTTTAGATTCATTACACACAACTGAAGTAGTTCAAGCCTTTTCTTGTTTTAATATTGATGATTTTGGCATACAGCTCATGACAACCCAAAATTCCTATCTCAAAAAATTAGCATATCATGAAAAGGTTCTCTAAACGAGCTATTAACCTAATCATCTGAATCAACTAATTAACTCTAAACACATGCAAAAGATTCCTGAGGCTTTTAAAAACTCCCAGCCTGGTTCATTACTCAAAACCGCAATCATGGGTAAGACTGCCGACCTGACTGCTGTCCAGAAGGCCATCATTGACACCCTCAAGCAAGAGGGTAAGACACAGAAATAAATTTCTGAACGAATAGGCTGTTCCCAGAGTGCTGTATCAAGGCACCTCAGTGGGAAGTCTGTGGGAAGGAAAAAGTGTGGCAGAAAACGCTGCACAACGAGAAGAGGTGACCGGACCCTGAAGAAGATTGTGGAGAAGGACCGATTCCAGACCTTGGAGGACGCAGTGGACTGAGTCTGGAGTAGAAACATCCAGAGCCACCGTGAACAGGCGTGTGCAGGAAATGGGCTACAGGTGCCGCATTCCCCAGGTCAAGCCACTTTTCAACCAGAAACAGCGGCAGAAGCGCCTGACCTGGGCTACAGAGAAGCAGCACTGGACTGTTGCTCAGTGGTCCAAAGTACTTTTTCGGATGAAAGCAAATTTTGCATGTCATTCGGAAATCAAGGTGCCAGAGTCTTGAGGAAGACTGGGGAGAGGGAAATGCCAAAATGCCTGAAGTCCAGTGTCAAGTACCCACAGTCAGTGATGGTCTGGGGTGCCATGTCAGCTGCTGGTGTTGGTCCACTGTGTTTTATCAAGGGCAGGGTCAATGCAGCTAGTTATCAGGAGATTTTGGAGCACTTCATGCTTCCATCTGCTGAAAAGCTTTATGGAGATGAAGATTTCTTTTTTCAGCACGACCTGGCACCTGCTCACAGTGCCAAAACCACTGGTAAATGGTTTACTGACCATGGTATTACTGTGCTCAATTGGCCTGCCAACTCTCCTGACCTGAACCCCATAGAGAATCTGTGGGATATTGGGAAGAGAAAGTTGAGAGACGCAAGACCCAACACTCTGGATGAGCTTAAGGCCGCTATCGAAGCATCCTGGGCCTCCATAACACCTCAGCAGTGCCACAGGCTGGTTGCCTCCATGCCACGCCGCATTGAAGCAGTCATTTCTGCAAAAGGATTCCCGACCAAGTATTGAGTGCATAACTGAACATAATTATTTGAAGGTTGACTTTTTTTGTATTAAAAACACTTTTCTTTTATTGGTCGGATGAAATATGCTAATTTTTTGAGATAGGATTTTTGGGTTTTCATGAGCTGTATGCCAAAATCATCAATATTAAAACAAGAAAAGGCTTGAACTACTTCAGTTGTGTGTAATGAATCTAAAATATATGAAAGTCTAATGTTTATCAGTACATTACAGAAAATAATGAACTTTATCACAATATGCTAATTTTTTGAGAAGGACCTGTAATGCCGTGATTATCCACTTGCTGACCAGGCTTTTTCTAGCACTTTTTGTTTACAATTGTAAATCAGTATTTTATGCTGGAAAATTACTTATAACCCCCACATATTAACCACTTGCCGCCCGCCCTATAGAGGATTGACGGCGGCAAAGTGGTTGCAGAATCCTGACAGGACGTCATATGACGTCCTCAGGATTTTGAGCCGCTGCGCGCCCCCGGGGGCGCGCATCGCGGCGATCGTTGCTGCGGAGTGTCAGTCTGACACCCCGCAACACCGATCTAGGTAAAGAGTCTCCGACGGAGACTCTTTACCACGTGATCAGCCGTGTCCAATCACGGCTGATCACAGTGTAAACAGGAAAAGCCGGTCATCGGCTTTTCCTCACTCGTGTCTGTCAGACGCGAGTAGAGGAGAGCCGATCGGCTGCTCCTCTGACAGGAGGGGTTTGTGCTGATCGATTATCAGCACAGCCCCCCCGAGGATGCCCACTTGACCACCAGGGATGCCACTAGACCACCAGGGATGCCACTGGACCACCAGGGAAGCACACCATGTAAGGTATGCCACCCTAGACCACCAGGGATAATGGATGCCAATCAGTGCCACAATGGATGCCAATCAGTGCCCACAATGGGCACCACTGATTGGCAGGCATTATTGTTTGGCACTGATTGGCATCCATTAGTACAGTACAGTGCCACCTATCAGTGCCCACCCATGCCACATATCAGTGCCCACCCGTGCCACCTATCAGTGCCCATCCATGCCGCCTATCCGTGCCCATCTGTGCCCACCCGTGCCGCCTATCTGTGCCCACCCGTGCCGCCTATCTGTGCCCACCCGTGCCGCCTATCTGTGCCCACCAATGCCGCCGATCGTTGCCCACCCGTGCCGCCGATCGTTGCCCATCCGTGCCGCCGATCGTTGCCCATCCGTGCCACCTCATCGGTGCCCATCCGTGCCGCCTTATCCGTGCCCGTCAGTGCAGCCCCATCAGTGCCCATCAGTGAAGGAGAAAACTAACTTATTTACAAAGTTTTGTAACTGAAACCAAAAAAATACTTTTTTTTTTTCAAAATTTTCAGTCTTTTTTTTATTTTTTAGCAAAAAATAAAAATCGCAGAGGTGATCAAATACCATCAAAAGAAAGCTCTATTTGTGGGAACAAAATGATAAAAATTTAGTTTGGGTACAGTGTACCATGACCGCGCAATTGTCATTCAAAGTGCAACAGCGCAGAAAGCTGAAAATCGGTCTGGCCAGGAAGGTGTTTAAGTGCCCAGTATGGAAGTGGTTAAATTTTTTTAGCAGAGACCCTAGGCGATTGTTGTCATTTTTAATGTCACGCGGTATTTGCGCAGCAGTTTTGCAAACGCAATTTTTTGGGAAAAAATACACTTTAATGAATAAAAAACAAACAAAAAAACACGTGTAGCGCACCCACCCCAGCCTTTACCTGCTTTTCTTATAGTTGGCTCCTTCGCAGGAAAGACTGAGGCACACCGCACCACAAGCCCGTACCCTCCTGGATGGGGAGGTTGTGCGGTGTTAGTTTCTCGGGCCTGCTTGCAGCCAGTGTTTAAAACCTCCAGAGCTGACCTCGTTTCTGGGGTAGCCAGAAACAAGTCCTTAGTTCTCCCCAGTAAGCAACTGTCCACACCAACTGAAAAGTTCAACTTCTTATTTATTCTTAAGGGCAATAAATAGTCTCTTTGAGAGCAGACAGGTTGAGACAAACACGGGTCAGATAAGGTGGGAGGAGGTCCAGGCACAAACTTAATTCAAGGTTTCTCCTGTTCTGGTTTGCACGAACAGGCTTGGCGCATGGTCCCTGCCACGGACCATGAGGTTAGTCACTGCCACTGACCTGATGAATAGTTGCAAGTCACTGCCACTGACCTGGTGTGCGTAGAGTCACTGCCACTGTGACATAAAGAACCCGCACTTCCTTCCTTGAGTGACTTTTTAAGATAAGAACATCCCTCCGGAGAGTTACCAGAGGCCCCCTCTGTCACCACGACTCTGCGCTGGGTCTTCAGAAAGGGTCACCTCCCTGGCCTCCTCCTCCTGAATACGGGTCCCCTCGCAAGGCAGATCCCTGGGAGCCTCGATCCTTAGCGGACCCCAGCCGAAGATTGCTGAGTTCCAGGCCCTCGCCAAAGTACCTCACCCCAGACTGAAGGTGTCTGGGATGGAACAGCAGCTCCGCCTCCAGGCCTAGGGCACCCGGAGGCGACGCACTCACACACCCAGGCCTAAGTTTCCTGGGCGTGGACCCCAACGAACGACCCAGGCCTCCGGGCCTAGGGCACCCGGAGACGACACACACCACCCAGGCCTAAGGTGCCTGGGCGTGGACGAACCCCGACCGGAAGATGGCCGCCCCTTTTTATACCCTCTCCCGACAGGCATAGCAGGTTTCCCGCCCCGCCGTACTGCTGCCGAGAGGGGACAAGAAAAGGCACAACCCTGTACCATGGTTCAACCCAGGCCTATGGCAACAGCACCACCTGTAGGCCCCAGGGAACTGCACATTAGGGACAGAAATGGTCCATGAAACCTAACAATTAGTGCATCTGAGCCTAATTACCACTCAGATGCTCCCCCTAAATATAGCAGCCCGCTACACACGCAATTTTTACCCCCAATATTTACCCCCATTATTTTGTATAATGTGAAAGATGATGATACGAGTAAATAGATACCTAACATGTCAGGCTGGGAAATTGTGCACGCTCGTGAAGTGGCGACAAACTACGGTACTTAAAAAACTCTATAGGCGATACTTTAAACACCTTTACAGGGTACCTGTTTAGAGTTACAGAGGAGATCCTGTGGTAGAATTATTTATCTCGCTCTAATGTTCACGGTGATACCTCACATTTGTTGTGCGAATGCCGTTTACATATGCGTGGGTAACTTATGTATGCGCTCGCTTCTACGCATGAGCACGGAGGGATGGGGGTGCTTTTAAAAAAAAAAATCTTATTTATTTTACTTTTTATTTTTACACTGCCCCTTTATTTTCTTATCACTTTTATTCCTATTACAAGGAATGTAAACATCCCTTGTAATATAAATAAGGATGACAGGTCCTCTTCATGGAGAGATCTGGGGTCAAGAAGACCCCAAATCTCTTCTTTACCTTTAAAAGATCCAAAAATAATCTTTTTTGATCTTTTGCTTAAAAAAAAAAAAAAATTATTTACTTCCAGCCTGGACACCATGACATTATGACGTCGCTCCGGTCCTCTAAGGCTTTTAGAGGTGATCAAAAAGTATCTACTGATTGATCGCCTATGAGAGCAGCCAGTCGCACTGTCTGATAATTTTTTGGGTGAATCGGAGGAAAAGGTAAGCCTGAGAAAAACACCAGCGAGCGGCATGAGGGGGGGGAGGGTTTCCCCTCCCGCCGCTTTGGAAACCGCTCCAGCGGCTCATGAGCTGCTCAAAATGGTTTCACGAGAAAGCCATCCGCTGGCTACAAAAGACAATTCTGGGGTTGTGGGTGATATCTTCAGCCATAATCCCGGTAAACCACTTACAGACCATAACGTATATATACGTATTGCTGTCGGCAAGTGGTTATATTATATAGAAAAAAAGCCCTTTTATTGCACATCTGGTATAAAACATTGCTCTCACTTTTAGTGGAAAGTCTCAGATGATCACATAGCCCAGCCTTTTTCAACCTCTTTACCCAAGTGTAACCCTTGAAATATTATTCAGGTCTCAGAGAACCCTTGCTAAAACCACTTTATTGATGGCTAGTGAAAAAAATGCCCCATACATTGGGGGTCAGTGGGAAAAATGCAATCCTTACACTGGTGGTCAAAATGCAACCCCATCAGACAGCTAAAAAGATCACTGGTTTCATGCAACTGGCTCTACCAATTGGTGTTGGCCCGAAACTGTGCAAACATCATCATATGAGAGGTTATTCAACCACAGCTGAAGGAACTCCTCGCAACCTCTGGAGGAACCTTAGGGTTCCACAGAACCCTGATTGAGAATGGCTGACCTAGACTGCAGATCAGTGCATTTTGCACAGGATAAACTGTGATTAACAATTTCATTTTCTCTAAATACCAGTGCAGTATTTATTGTCTGCAGCACAATTTACTTGTGACATGACATGAGATATTATGAGACTCCATGTCTAGAGGAAGTTTTTCTTAGAATGTTCAGTCATTCTTCAATATCTTAATACTGTATGCTGTGAAATTCACTGCACTTGATTGAAGTGCAGCAAACAACCTTCAGAGTAAAGGTGAAATTATTGTAGAAAATGACAAAAATCCTCCAGTGGCTGCTGGATAATTAATTGCGTAAAACAATCTACTGGTTTCCAGTCATTTTAAAGTAATTAATTGAATTTGCTTTTTTTTCCCGCAGAAGGTGAAATCATCTCTCTTTCAAAACACAACTGTAATTTTAGGGCTGTTTTTTTTTTTTTTTTATGGACTAGGAAAAAAAAATAAAAAATTCATACTTTGCTAGGATGAATTAAAAAGAACACCTGCAAACTTTCAATTGTTTAACAAAGTTGGGTTTGCAAGTGCTTTTGGTAACAATGATGATTGCACTGGCCAACTTTACGTGTTTTGACAAGCGGTTGGCATGGGTGACATCAGATGTTTGAATCAGAGATGACCTGACAAGTCCTGTACCAAGTTAATCTTCTTCCCCAATCTATACATGTGATGTCCTAGGCACTAACTTCTAGACATGTGCATTTGTTTCCGTCCAAATGCATTTTCGCCCGAATTTCAGGTATTTTCGTTATCGTTTTAACAAACGAAAACGAAAGCGCAGAATCCGAAAACCAAAAGATCCGATATGAACACATGCTTTATTTTTGTTTTCGTTGCAACAACATTTCGATAACGATAGGAGATTCGACATGACACTGACAATAACAATCTGTGTCTATCGAACCTGTGGTCAAATGTGCCTAACCTCAACTCTATTAGTCCAAGAATATTCTACATAGAGAGGAAAGACTCAACATTATAGAGAGAAAAGATTTGACATAGAGAGAAAAGATCGCTGCTGGAATTGGGTGGGGGAAGTAAAATTAAAATAATGATGATGATGAATGTTATTGGCTGATTGTAACCAAAGAGGAGGAGCAGTAAAATAGCTAGAACTAACTTGACAATTCAACATGAACGACGAAGATTCGACAAATCATCGAAAAACATACAAATGTCAAATCTGTCATTGAAGGTGTCTGTCGAAAGTTCTAAGAAGATTTGACGGAGCAGCGAAACTGTACGACGCCGCAAACGTACATTTCCGGTCAAATGCATCCGCCCATAGGCTATAGAAAAATTCTAATGTTGGTTGACTAGTAATAATAATTAAAAAATATAATTATTACTAGTCATACAACATAAGAATTCTACTATAGCCTGTAGCCGGAACATTCGACCGGAAATGCACGATTGCGGCATCGTACAGTTTCGCTGCTCCGTCGAATCTTCTTTGAACGTTCGACAGACACCATAAGCCTTCAATGACAGATTCGACCTTAATTAATTCAGATTTTCGGACTAATGCAATTTCTAATGAAAAACAAAGTAAATAAAAACGAATTTCGGGAGTAACTAAATTAATTAATTTTTCGAACGAAAACGAAATTCCGAAACAAAATATTTCAGTGTGCACATGTCTACTAACGTCTTCGTGGAGCAATAGATGAAAGAGCGCTTTACTGGCTGGGCAAGCTAGTCAGTGCTGACATTTTTTTAGGTTGGTAAAATAAAGAATGTAAAGAGATAACAATCCTAATGTCCTGATGCTCTTTCAATAAATTTTAAAAGTCCAGTTTTGAAAAGATTGAGTTTTAGGAAGGGGTGTGATGTCCATACTGTAATGTCAGTTAGCAAATTAGTAATGCACGAGGAGACTGAAGGGGTTATTTGAGGAGTAGAAAGATATATTTGGGTGTCATCACCGTAGAGATGATATTGGAAGCCATTGAAGGCTATCAAATGACCATAAGACAGACCCGCTGTGTCCGTCTGAGGGTCATCTCTCCCCTCTCCCCCTCACTCACAGGCTTGGCTGTGAGCAGCGCGAGTCATTGGCTCCTGCTGCTGTCAGTCAAATCCAGTAAGGAGGAAGCAGGCGGGCAGGGCCGAGCTGTGTTGTGTGTGTCTTTGGACACACACAGCCTGGCTTGGGAATGCTTCCACATGTGTGCCACCTTAGGAAGTGGCTTCCTAAAGAGGCATGCAGAGAAAAGAAGTAGCATAGTGCGTCATCGAATGACCACAGAAAAGGAGGATTGGGGGCCGTTCTGTGCAATATCCTTGCATAGAGCCGGTAAGAATAACATATTTACTATTTTAGTAAAACAAGTGAGCCTTTACAACTGCTTTAAGGACAAAGCCTTGAGGGACCCCCTATGGAAAGAGGGAGGAAAAAACAGTTGTAACAGCTTAAAAAGTGTTAGCTGGAGTTAATCTTTAATTTGTTAGTCAAGTCCATCTAAATCAGCTGGGGGTTTCTGTCCAAAGGTTTCTCCATTTCTCCTCCATCCAGAGTGGATACATTCCAAGACAGGAATTGTGTTACTGGCCAGATTACCAGGTGAAAGTAATGGAAGCAAGCAGAAGAGATAACTTCAGAAAGCAAGAAAGTCCCCCTGTCTTTCACCCATGGCCCCCTCACACTGCTCCTGCTTAACCCAGAATTTATTCCAGGGATGTCCAGATGTTTTCCTGCTGATGGGCGGCCTCATGCTCGAGTTCTGACCCACCACTTTTACCACTGTGGCACGCTTCTGGATTACAATGGCCTGGACTTCCAAATGCAAGGGAACCTACTTCCTTTTTGGACGTACCTCCAAATTACTCACTATTTTTGAACACTGGAATGTGATATCCCCGTCTCTAAACCTCTTACCCACTTTGAGGTAATTTGTTCCAGATCATCTCCCCAGCACCACTTAATTTGCACGATACATACTAATCTTTTTACTGACCGCCCTTCTAAATGGTACAAAAGCCTTTAAGGCCTGGGAAAATGGTATGTTGATTACTCTATCCACAGGAGAATGGGCTTGTATCCACATAAATAGCCACAAAGGTTCTGTGAATGTCACAACCCAAGAAAAAGATTATAAGATTCTATTACTATGGTACAGGACTCCAGCGCAGTTGCACAAATCTAACTCTGAAGTTCCTGAAATCTGCTGGAGATGCCTAGCAGAAACCGGCACCTTGCTACACGTCTGGTGGACTTGCCCGTTCGTCCAACCCTATTGGTCTGAGGTTTACCGAGTGATCTCCCAAGTTACCACTCAAATTTACCCGGGCTCAATTTCTACTGCACAACTCCTCTCTGCCCCATAGGGTGTACTTCAAGTTTTTAGTAACATATAGTAGCATATGATAAATGCTGCTGAACTTTGTATCCCGGTTCATTGGGAAACGACCCACATACCGACTATCCTGGAATGGTTCACCTGTCTTCTCAAAGCTGCATAGATGGAAGAATTGATTCACATTGCTCAAAAGTCACCTTCCAAATTTTCCAATCAATGGGCATGATGGACCCATGTCCAGACAACTGTTGAATTTTCTAGACTGATGGGATACGCTCCATATCTTCTTAGACTGTTTTGATCAATACACTGTTGAGTAGGACTATGCCTACTTTGATTGAAAGAGACCCTGCACCTTCCTGCCTCTCTCCCATATTTTTCCTGTTTTTCCTCCTTTCTTGTGAGGACTAGGCTTAGTAGGTTTGTGCCAGGGAGGTGTATGAGCAGGGTTCCTTCAACACCCCTTGCTTCCCCCCCCTCTTTTTATTGTGTGCTTTTTCTCCCCCTTTCTTATACCTACTTCCATTTCCACAAAGTATTTTTCATTCTAATTCTTTGCCTGTTATTTCTGTTTCTGCCTGCGGACAGGTTTATCATTTTGGTATCAGGCCCCTCCTTAGCGTTTGGCATTTAGCTTTGCTCTTTTGACTCACTTGGGTTATTGAATTGAAACTAAGAGGTTGGGTCTTTTAAGTGAGGCCAGCTAGATGTACCTCCATCCCCGATAGGTTGATATAAAAGAACTAAATTTTTGGGACTTTGAATTGAAGCGTGCAGCCAGGAAAATAGCATTGAATAGTACTATAATGCTGTCTGGTGGTGGAGCCATCTATAGTGCCATAAAGTAAATGCATAGACATGTAGTAACCATCATAGTAAAGTAAAAAACTTTTATTCCATGACATGATACATAGTAATAAATTAACAGAATAGCATAATGACACACTGATAGCATATTGGCCTAGAGCCACAGTAATGACATAATGATGACACACCAGACTAGTTGCAACGTATTCCCACAGTAAGTAATATATAGGTATATTCCAGTGAACCGTAATCATGGTATCTTAAATAAAAAGAAACAACAGGGAAGGCATCTATTAGCTCGACGCGTTTCGTAGCTGTAGCGCTACTCTTCAGGAGCAGATGCAGAGATATTGCCTGAGGATTTTTAAAAGTAGATAAGTGATCATGTAAAAATGTAATAAAGACTATAGAAAAATAAAAATGGTAAAAATTGGTTACTCATACTTGCAAGTCAAATCAGAGTCTGGACATGGACTGAGGGAACTGGAGGTAGGCTGGAATGTCAGTCCGCCCCGGAACCTGAGGCGGCTAACCCCAAAAGCATCAAGATGGAAAAACTAACCAGGGGAATAACATTCCGAGGGTAGTTGCCCCATGGGTTGTGAAAAGGACATAAGGGTGTATACCATCTGAAAAAATTATAATATAATAGTATTAATAGTAAATAAATGTAGGGATGCGGTGTGGCGGTCCCTCCCTCTGACGCCAGTGGGTAGAGTCAACCTTTTGAAGATGGTCTTTCTCCCGAAATTCCTGTACTTCTTTCGCAATACCCCCTCGTATATCCCTAGGTCTTTCTTCCGGAGGTTGGACAGCCTGCTGATCTCTTTTGTCTGGGCTGGGAGACCCCCCCGGGTGGCGAGGAAGACCTTATATTTGTCTTTGTCCGGAGGTGGACTGGCGCTCCCTAATTTTTTGCTTTACTACTGGGCAGCTGTCCTGGTTACGGTGAGATGGTGGTTCTCCCAGCCTAGACAAAATCCGGCGGTCACACTTGAGGCGGCTATTGTGGGCTCTTATGCGGCCTTGAGCAATCTACCGTTTCGTGGCCTTAGGGCCAGCCCCTGTATGACGACCCTCATGCGGACCACAGTTAAGGTCTGGCAGGAGGCTCGACTAATGTACCGGCGACCCAACTTGGTATCCCCGCATATGCCCTTGTGGGCTAACCCTATGCTGCCTCACATGAATAGTATCCCAGATCCATCCCTGTGGGCGAAAAAGGGAATCGTTACTCTGAAACATATAGTGAAAGCGGGTACGATTATGCCTTTCCAGGAACTCAGGCAGGCGTATCTCCTGCCGGTCTCTTTCCAATTTAGGTACTGGCAGCTGAGACATGCTTTTGAGGCCCAATTCCCAGAGCCTATAACCCTGGAGTCAGACTCTATTGAGCGACTCTTATCCTCCGCCCTCATGGACCGCCCCCTCTCGTCCCTCTACCTGTACCTCACTGTACAGTTTGATGCCAAGCTTACTAAGCCGTGGGAGGAATGGAGGGCTGATATTCCGTCACTGGACGAGGAGGAGTGGAGGGATTGCCTCGCATCTTATATCCCTGTTATGATAGCTGCAAAGGATAGGTTTATACAATTTAAATTTCTCCACAGAGCCTACTACACCCCGCAGAGGCTGGCACGTATTTACCCGCAGCGAGATCCTAATTGTCAGAGATGCAGGCAGGAGATAGGTACGTTTTGGCACATGGTCTGGTCGTGTCCGAAACTCCAGCCCTATTGGGTGGATGTGGCTTCCAGACTGACGGACGTGACTGGCTTAAACGTGCCGACTGACCCCAAGATCCTACTGCTGAATCATATGGAGGACGTGGAAGGGGATAGATATTGTAAACTCTGCCTGACCTTCTCACTATTTTATGCTAGGAGGGAAATCCTGCTCAAGTGGAAATCTGAGGACCCCCCCACATGCGCCGCCTGGCAGCGCTCAGTCGACTCAGTACTTTCTCTATATAAATTGACTTATGAGAGTAGACAGTGCCCCGCGAAGTTCGACAAAATTTGGTCTTCATGGCAGACCACTCGCTCTGACTTGGAACTCCCCCCTGGGTGTGACTGACTGGGCTGTTGTTGGGGATGGCTTCCCCCCCCTGCCCCTCTTGGTCCCTGGACTTTACTGCTACTCAGGGTTGTTGTGTGGCCGGGGAGGGGTGAACTAGAGTCGTTTTATGCACGACCGGGTTTGGGCCAATGTTTGTTGATTATTTGCATTTAGCAACGAATGAGAGGGGTGTGTTCCCCCGGATGTGACGGATTATCCTGTTTGTTTGCTCTGCACTGGAGGATGTGCTATTTACTGGTTGTATTGTAATGCTGATTTGTCTAATAAAAACTCTCTGTTAAAAAAAATAAAAAAAATAAATGTAGGGATCAATATAGGAATTATAATATAGTAGATGGTGCATGGCATAGTGATTATTAATGGGTTAAAAAATGTAGCATTTCATCCATTAATATAATAGGTGCAGTGGTAGCTAAATAAGAAATGTTGTATTAATGTTGAAATAATAATAACAGTGAAAACCAAAAAGTGGACCAAGAATACCCTAGGTAATACAAAGGAGGAGGGGGGGGGGAAAGGACAACCCCCCAAAAACTAAATGGAGTGGAATAGAGTAAGAAACACAGTGGTGATGAAAGGTGAAATGTGTAACAATGTCATACCTGAATCACCTATGTGAAAGGTTAAGTCCAAGTAATGGCGTAGAAGTGTACATGGGGGAGGTCCCAGGGAAGGCTTCCTAGGGTGGACTGAAGTAATACAACTTCAGTGTATGGGGATAGCCGCCAACGTCACGCTGCGGCACACAAGGGAGAGACGAAGTCGACAGCCGAGTGAGGACCACCACTCGCCTGCTGACCAACCATCGCTGAGTGTATGGCGCTGATGTTATAAGCATCACGCTGACGCACTAACGGCATCAATGATGACGTAGCACGTACGGCGTGGAGGGGGCGTGACGCCGATCGGCAACAGGACACCCGCCCCCACCCCGACAACACCAGCAAACGGAAGGGGGAAAGGGGAGGATACCTGAAGCCGATCGCAGGTTCCGGGGCCATAAGAGAGAGCCAGCCACGCCACGCAGACCGAAGGTCCTGCCAGCATAACCAAGATGGCATGCAAGGAGGACAGGGTAAAGGAATATAATGACCAAAAAAGGGAGTTAGAACAGGTAAGTTCTAAACAGTCTCTGTCACCTGCATGTAATAAGGGCTATCATGATAAAGTACAACATTAAAAGGAGAAAGGCACCCAATAGGTGCTGGCACTGGAAAATACCAAATGGTAAAAAATGGTATATTGGTGCACGCTTCCATCCCCGACAGGCATATTGAATTGAAACTAAGAGGTTGGGACTTTTAGGTGAGGCCAGCTAGATGTACCTCCATCCCCGATAGGTTGATATAAAAGAACTACATTTTTGGGACTTTGAATTGAAGCGTGCAGCCAGGAAAATAGCATTGCATGGTACTATAATGCTGTCTGGTGGTGGAGCCATCTATAGTGCCATATAGTAAATGCATAGACATGTAGTAACCATCATAGTAAAGTAAAAAACTTTTTCACTTGGGTTATTGTTTTATGGGACCCTTAGGTACATAGGCCACCGGGAGCAAGGCTTTTGACACTCACGAGGCCCTTGAAGATACACTTGCTCAAGGCTTTAGTATGCTTACTGTCTATGTCAGAGAAACTATTTACAACTTTACCTACATTATTTATTGATCTCAAGGTTTTACACATGTTGTTTCAACTCTGATCAAGCTACCTGCCCTGACAAAGTTTTGTGTCATACCTCTGTTGTAAAAAGATGAATTGTGGGGGGCGCTATTAATAATAGATAAATGTGCGGTGATGAAATACCTCGTGGGTGGGGCTAGGTTATATCAATCAAGCCACCACCTATAAAGTGCAATGTGCTGTGGTAAATAATCTCTATACAATTCAAATCATACATCAAAAGTGCAAAGTGCTAAATTATAAACTTCCATATAATGTCCTTGAAATAATTCATCAATGCATCAATGTGACAAAAAAAAAGTTATTTTTGAAAAAGTGCTTGAAAAATAGATAAAGATATCTTCAATGCTGTATCTTCAATGTGACATCCTGTGTATATACCATCACCGACTTGTAATTATCCAACCATACACCCGATGTGCTCAGTTAGTTGATCCTACTCACCAGAAAGCCATGACCTCTTTTATTAAAAAGAAGGTCAAACAGTGCTTGTTTTGTTAAGTTATAATGTCTTGCCTGATAATTCAGAAGACTTATTCTCTTGTCCTCCTCTCCTCCGTAAACCCATCAAAGAAATAAGAGAGGAAGGGAACCAAATCACGTAATATTGTTTAATAAAACTTAGTTACCCAGATAGCAAGAAATTGTGTTGCAAGTTTAAAAATTACTTGCTAAGCTATTGCTAGACTTGCCAGGCTTCACAAGTTTGTTGCACAATTAGAGGAAGTCCGCATTGCGTGACTCCAGATCAACTTTCTTTGCAAACATTCTGCAAGTCTGCTGCAAGTTCTGGTTCAGTTATGTTGTGCAATAGTCCTCCCACCACAGGGGGCACTGTGGCTGAATTTTCATGCTGTAGACTTGCAGAGCTCTTGCGGTAGACTCACTACTGCAACTTTGCTCTTGCTAGAGACTTACTATGTAAGTTTTCTACAAATTGGAAAAGTGTCAACTAGAACTTGTGCTTCAAGTGCTCTGCAAGTGTACAACTCGCCAGTGAAATTGTGCAGCAAGTTAACCACTTAACGACCATGCACTGTATATATACATTGGCAGAATGGCTCGTACAGGCACAATCACGTACCCGTACGTCCCCTTTAACTGCCTGACGTGGGGGTCACGCGCGCGCCGCCGCCGGTGCGCTTGCGACCCTCCTGCCTTCCCCGTGAGTCGGACCGCGGGTCCCGCGGACTCGATCGCCGCTGGGATCCCCACGATCGTCTCACGGAGGTATGGAGCAGGGAGATGCTTGTGTAAACAAGCATTTCCCTGCTCTGCCTAGTAACAATGACACCGATCTCGGCTCCGTGTACACAGAGCGGAGATCGGTGTCATGTGACACATAGCCCGACCCCACCTCAGTAAGGAAACACAAGCAGGGAACATTTAACCCCTACAGCGCCACCTAGTGGTTAATTCCTTCACTGCCAGTGTCATTTTCACAGTAACCAGTGCATTTTTATAGCACTGATCGCTGTGAAAATGACAATGGTCCCAAAAATGTGTCAAAAGTGTCCGATGTGTCCGCCATAATGTCGCAGTCACGAAAAAAATCGCTGATCGCCGCCATTACTAGTAAAAAAAATTTTTTTTATAAAAATGCCATAAAACTATCCCCTATTTGGTAAACGCTATAATTTTTGCACAAACCAATCAATAAACGCTGATTGCAATTTTTTTTACCAAAAATATGTAGAAGAATACGTATCGGCCTAAACTGAGAAAAAAAAAGTTTTATATGTTTTTTGGGGATATTTATTATAGCAAAAAGTAAAAAATATTGAATTTTTTACAAAATTGTCGCTCTATTTTTGTTTATAGCGCAAAAAATAAAAACCGCAGAGGTGATCAAATACCACTAAAAGAAAGCTCTATTTGTGGGAAAAAAAGGACGTCAATTTTGTTTGGGAGCCACGTCGCAAATTGTCAGTTAAAGCGACGCAGTGCCAAATCGCAAAAAGGGGCCTGGTCTTTATGCTGCGTATTGGTCCGGGGCTTAAGTGGTTAACAGACTTACAATTCAACACTGCCACAAATTTGTGGCAAGTTATCTTTGCTATCTTGGTAAAAACAATTACAAAAAAATGCCCGCCTACATAGAAAGTGCCTTGTCCCAGGACTAAGGATATCCCGCATACAGGCTGAAGGATTGATTGCCACCCGGCTCGCGCTCACAGGTTGACGTGCGTTCCACTGCCGTGTACGGACAATCAGCAGCCAGAGACCCGGAAGTAACGTGACCAGGATGCGCCGACGTACGTGTCGTATTACTACGTCATTTTTCTCCACACTACTAAGTGGAGCAGCATTTAACAAAATTATTTAAATTTTTAGCGCAATGTATTTTTCCCTTTAGTCCAATACCTCTCTTGTAACCTTTAACATTAGCCCTATAGGGTGTTTCTACTTTTGTAACGGTATACTTGCAACCTTTGTATGTTTCTCTTATTTTTCCTTTATTCAATTAAAGCAGTGTTCTGTCTGGGGAATTTTTTTTTAAGTCAACAGCTACAAATACCGTAGCTACTGACTTTTAATATATATACACTTACCTGTCCAGGGAGCCCGCAATGTCGACACCCCAGCCGTTTTTTCAGATCAGCTGTCGGGTGCTGCTGACGCCATTCATCGTAAGGGAAACTGGCAGTGAAGCCTTTTGGCTTCACAGCTGGTTCCCTTCTGCGCATGCATGAAGAGTGCTTTCTAATTGGCCCAGCGGCGAGGGGAAGGAGGACGGGTGGCCGAACTTCTGAGGGACGGTGCTGCGGCCCCATCTACGTGGAAAGTGGGGAAGAGTACCTTTCAAAAACAGGTACATGTTCCCCGTGAAAGGTGCCAAATGTGGCACCGGAGGGGGGGGGGAGGAAGCAGATCAGCAGAAGGTCCACTTTTGGGTGGAACTCCGCTTTAAGTTCTTTGTGCAAAAAATAAAATAAAAAAGAGAGATAACTAATTAAGCTACGTAATTTAAGAATTGCTAATTTGCAATAGATTATATTTTTATTTTGGTTTTAATACAGCTTTAACCACTTAGCGACCGCCTCATGTAGATTTACTGATACAGGGGGGGCGCTGTACGCAAAATCACGTATATATAGGGGATTCTGCATTTCTGTATGGGGGCGCATGTGCGCGTGCCCGCCCATCTGGCTGTGCTGTGATTCGTCACAGCACATGCCCATCACCGGGTCCCAGCCAGTGATTGACCGCTGGCATCAAGCGATCAGCTCTGAGTCTCACAGAACACAGCTCTGTGAGTGTAAACAGCACAGAGCTGTGTTCAGTGATAGGGGATCTAGTTGCTAAGCAGGGAATGAAAACAACTAGATCCCCAGTAAAAGCAACACACAGTACATACATAAACACTCCTTAGGCATATATTTAACCCTTTGATCGCCCTAGATGTCAACCCCCTCATGCCCAGTGCATATTATTAGCACTGATCACTGTAATAATGTCACTGGTGATGTCAGTGGCAGTTAGTTACTTCCCACAAAGTGTCAGTTAGTGTCAGATTGCACGCCGTCCCGTTATAAGTCGCTGATCACTGCCATTACTAGTGATAAAAATAATTAATAAATAAAAATGTCAGTATATATCCCATTATTTGTAGCAGGAGCAGACGCATGGGCGCCGCCCCCCCCCTGTCCATCCCCTATCAATGCATTTTGCCCCTTGCAAGACACCGGCACATGGATTCCAATGCAGCTGGGCTGTTCTTTTGAAGCACTGATTATAGCCAGAGGCTCTAACTGGCTTCAATATAACATGTAACATTGATCCTCCTCCCGGCCAATCAGGAAGCGGGTTTTGATTGAAAGGACAGGCGATCCTATTGGACGCCTAGGAGGAGGAGGGAAGGAGCCGAGCTGAGCCGCTGCATCGCGCTGCCTGCCACCCACCATGATGGGGTAAGTGCCTGGACCAACCGGCAAACAGCAGGGGGTGGGTACTGCTGAGGGGGATGGGTGGTTGTTTGCCGCCCCCCCCCCCCCCAAAAAAAAACAAAAAAACACCAGCTGCCACTGATTTGTATAATCTATAACTTTCGTGCAAACCAATCAATATACACTTGGGATTTTTTATTTTTTTTTTACCAAAGACATGTAGCAAAATACATTTTGGCCAAAATTCATCAAGAGATTAGATTTTTTGGATTTTTTATATGGGATATGTTTTATAGTAGAAAGTAAAACATATTGTTTTTTTTGTTTTTTTTTTTCCAATTTAGTTGGTCTTTTTTTGTTTAACCACTTCAGCCCGGACCATTTCGCTGGTCAAAGACCAGGCCACTTTTTGCAATTCGGCACTGCGTCGCTTTAACTGACAATTGCGCGGTCATGCGACGTGGCTCCCAAACAAAATTGATGTCCTTTTTTTCCCACAAATAGAGCTTTCCTTTGGTGGTATTTGATCACCTCTGAGCTCTTTATTTTTTGCGCTATAAACAAAAATAGAGCGACAATTTAAAAAAAAAAACAATATTTTTTAACTTTTTGCTATAATAAATATCCCCAAAAAATGTATAAAAAAAAAATGTTTTCCTCAGTTTAGGCCGATACGTATTCTTCTACATATTTTTGGTAAAAAAAAAAAAACAAAAAAACGCAAACAGCGTTTATTGATTAGTTTGCGCAAAAGTTATAGCGTCTACAAAATAGGGGATAGTTTTATGGCATTTTTATTATAATTTTTTTTTTACTAGTAATGGCGGTGATCAGCGTTTTTTATCGTGACTGTGACATTATGGCGGACACATCGGACACTTTTGCCACATTTTTGGGACCACTGTCATTTTTACAGCGATCAGTGCTATAAAAATGCACTGATTACTGTGAAAATGACACTGGCAGTGAAGGGGTTAACCACTAGTTGGTGCTGTAGGGGTTAAGTGTGCCCTAGCGAGTGATTCTTACTGTAGGGTAGCCGATCATCGGGAAATGTCTCCCTGCCTGTCATTAGCGCAGTGCGGTGCCGACTTCCTGGCGGGCTCTGCACGTGTTCAATGCGAGCACGCCGGAGCTCATCCCTACTGTAGGCGGGATGTAGGTGTAGCGACCACCCCCTCACCCCGTCCTCTTTAGCCTAGGGGTATGTCACGCGGGGTGAGGTGCGCTACGGCCCATGTCCTCCCCACTACTTGCGGGCGAGGTGAAGGCCAATACCTAATGTTTCCTCGGGCCGGTGTCCTGAACATGTACCGAGTCTGTCGTGCAGAAACCACCAAACCACCCTTTGCTCCCATTAACAGAGTCCATACACCGATCACAGTCCAACGGTTAGATTTATTTTGTATCTTCAGTTACAAGGCAATGCGATGGCATAATACGGTGGAATGAGCAGGTCGAGGCACTATACTGATCTGGGTCCCTACACCCCCTGTGCTATGACCAAGGGTTGTAGGAGTCTCGACATGAATACCTCCGTTGCGCTGCGGGCCTCTATCAGGGGAAGATGTCCTCCAAGGGAGTTACTGAAGGCCCATCCGTCACCGGGTTGACACTACACCGGGTCTTCGAACGAGTGACCTCCCCAGCCTCCTCACCTCAGATGCGGGTCCCCTCGCAAGGGGCGCCCTGGAGCAACTCCACCCTCGCGGGACCCAGTCGGAGTCACCGGGTCCCAGGCCTCCTCAATAGTACCTCATCCCAGGCTGAAGGTGCCTGGGATGGACTCCATCTTCGTCCCGGCCAGGCCTAGGGTGCCTAGGCCGGAACCTTGAACCGCCCGCACCCAGGCTGAAGGTGCCTGGGTGCGTGAAGAGATGATCCCCGAAGAAGACCTCGTGGCGAGGGCATCTCCCCCTTTTATCCCCTCCCGTCGACACCACGGCGGGTTCCCCGCCCCGGCCGTACCATCTCCAGGAAGGGACAAAGAAGGGTAGCACTGCGGTAGTGATTCTACCCCGAGCCAGTAGGTACACTGACACCTACTGGTCGAAGAGAATATTACACCACCCAATCCTCCACGAATAAGAAAAAGGGGTCTGAACCCTAACATAATTACACACTTGGGTCACACTACTCCCCAAGTGTACCCCACTAAATTGAGGACCCCGCTACACACTCCCCCCTGTGATTTGACGCTGGTCCCCAGCGTCAGGTGCACACCCATGTCTCCCAAAGAGTGGTGACATGAAGTGGGCCCCAGAGGCTATCCCTCAAATTTTTTTATACTAAATGTGCCAAGACCTGCTCAAAAGGAAAATGGGGAAATATAAAACGATAAACATTTGTATAAAACATCTGTTCTGTGCACATGTACAATCCCTCCCATCGCTGTCTAAGAACCACCCCACTCTCAGTAGTCTTGACCGATGAATCTCCTGCAGAAGGGAAACAACAAAAAGAAAACACATCCTAACACTCTGTGTTAACTTGGCATGAGTGGGTCCGTCAGCCGAGAGACCCGCTCACTCCAATAAGTGAGTAATGCATATGTAAAATTTTCAAACATTCGTTGCGGAACACTGCCACCTGGTGACAGAGCCGCGGTAATGACACTTGGTGAGATCTTCATTCTTCCTGCTTTCCTACTCTGACTCTACCCCAAAAGTCTCTGCCTTTGGCACATGAAGAAGAGGGAGAAAAAAAAAACACAACAGCTCCCAAGTCTCCAGTGAGTAAAAGAAAAGCCCAAATCAAAACAAAAGTAGGGCACAGTTCTAGGCGCCTGGGAATGTCTCATCCAGAAAGTTTCAACAGCAACAAGATAGGAGCTCACTCCTCCTATAAGTAGAACCTTGGATCCGACAGAAACAGAGGCTTCAGGTGCCCGTCAAACACTTCCACTGAGTACTCGACATCCTCTCCTTCTTTCCTACAGATGAGCACCTTATCAGCATGAATATGGCGCCCAAGTCTCCAATCAGCTCTGCAGTCCTTGAACTTTTTAGACACAGGCGGCGAACATGACAGGTATCGCCTGGCATGGGGTACTTTAAGCTTTTCCCATACAAACTCGTCATACCACCTTGGTCGCAGGACCTCAACTTCATACAATAAGTCCCGGGGCAAGTAGGGGTACTCCCACCCATATTCACGGGCGACTCTCTGGGAGAAAAGTCTCTGCAATCTGGCTAGAGGCGGCATCACATCTCGCTCACCTTCTCCTGGCTGTACGATGGCCTCCGGGTGCCGAGGTACCTTCACCATCTCAGGTTGCTTTGTCTTTGGTGCCCGCAACGAAGCACGCTGCGTCCTCGCCATCAAAGCGGATGATGTAGTTGAGTGAGGAAAGTTGGTCGAAGGGTTAGATTTCCTCTGGAACTCCGGGGTCTGCACCCGGAGCGTATTATCTTCTATGGACATGGGGGAATCCTGTGGTTTACTCAGCACAGGTAGCGGGCGTCTGTCCCAGCCCTTCCGTTGAAACAGCTCGTCTATTTCCCCGTCATCCCCACAGTCTGACAACGGCTCTAAGTCGGAGGTGTCATACATCTCAGCGGGAAGGTAGTCTCTAGTAGACGGAAGGCTACCCTCCCTTTCGGGCTCCACCGGCTGTGAACTCCCGACACCTCCAACCAACACCGCAGTCCCAACCCCTAGCTCACCTGGACCTACTGAAGAACTGGGATGTCCGGGACTCTCTTCTCTACCGGCGCCATCCAGGCCAGGCAAGCGGCGGGGTGAAGCTTGACCACGACCACAGGAGGCCTGCACCAGGCCTATCTTCCTCTTCGGGGGTGATAGCAGGGAGTCTGTGGTGACCGAAGCAGTGTCTTCGGATTTTTCTCTCTCAATCTCTGGTTGGGCAATCACTTCGCCCTGGTCAGCGCGTACGGGGACCTCCGCAGAGGCCTGGATCTCTCCCTCCAGAGTGGCGGTTCCTGTGATGCAATTGAGGCGTAGGGCCCGGGGCCTTTCCGTGTATGGTTCAACCTCAAAAAGGAACTCCTTGCAGGCCTCACATCGCCCGAATGGCTTTAGTTGGACCACCAGTCCCGAGCATCCGGGACAGATCACACCGAGAGCCTCCGTGTCTCTGCATGAATACAGAGCCAACTGTCCTCGGGGCCTAAGTCTTATCCCCGTGTCTGTCAGGGGAGCAGCAAATGCAGTCATCTTCGTGGGGTAAGGTACCGGTATCCACGGGGAGCTTGAGGCCATCCCGACCACTTGCTGTTCCATCACGCGCTGACCACGCGCCGGAGTCTCCACGTGTATCTCCACACGTGGCCAGACTCCTCCCACAACTTGTACGTTTTCGCGGGCTTCCGCCAGCCTCCGCCCACGAATTGTACAGTCATGGGGTGCCTCGTGGCGCAGTGCATTAACAGTCCCCACATGTAGCACTTCACACGGCTGGACCTTTCCCTTTCTACGCTCCTCTGCGTGGGCCTTTCCCGACTTAGGGTCATGTCCACAACTCCGAGCAGGGATGCACTCTGGCCAATCACATGGCCGACCCGCTCGGAACTCCTCCGGGCAGCAAAGTTCAAACACAGACACTCTCAGTTCCATCGCCAAGACACACGATATCCCGGACGAGCCCCCACGTGTAGCGACCACCCCTTCACCCCGTCCTCTTTAGCCTAGGGGTATGTCACGCGACAGGGGTGAGGTGCGCTACGGCCCATGTCCTCCCCACTACTTGCGGGCGAGGTGAAGGCCAATACCTAATGTTTCCTCGGGCCGGTGTCCTGAACATGTACCGAGTCTGTCGTGCAGAAACCACCAAACCACCCTTTGCTCCCATTAACAGAGTCCATACACCGATCACAGTCCAACGGTTAGATTTATTTTGTATCTTCAGTTACAAGGCAATGCGATGGCATAATACGGTGGAATGAGCAGGTCGAGGCACTATACTGATCTGGGTCCCTACACCCCCTGTGCTATGACCAAGGGTTGTAGGAGTCTTGGCATGAATACCTCCGTTGCGCTGCGGGCCTCTATCAGAGGAAGATGTCCTCCAAGGGAGTTACTGTAGGCCCATCCGTCACCGGGTTGACACTACACCGGGTCTTCGAACGAGTGACCTCCCCAGCCTCCTCACCTCAGATGCGGGTCCCCTCGCAAGGGGCGCCCTGGAGCAACTCCACCCTCGCGGGACCCAGTCGGAGTCACCGGGTCCCAGGCCTCCTCAATAGTACCTCATCCCAGGCTGAAGGTGCCTGGGATGGACTCCATCTTCATCCCGGCCAGGCCTAGGGTGCCTAGGCCGGAACCTTGAACCGCCCGCACCCAGGCTGAAGGTGCCTGGGTGCGTGAAGAGATGATCCCCGAAGAAGACCTCGTGGCGAGGGCGTCTCCCCCTTTTATCCCCTCCCGTCGACACCACGGCGGGTTCCCCGCCCCGGCCGTACCATCTCCAGGAAGGGACAAAGAAGGGTAGCACTGCGGTAGTGATTCTACCCCGAGCCAGTAGGTACACTGACACCTACTGGTCGAAGAGAATATTACACCACCCAATCCTCCACGAATAAGAAAAAGGGGTCTGAACCCTAACATAATTACACACTTGGGTCACACTACTCCCCAAGTGTACCCCACTAAATTGAGGACCCCGCTACACAGGGTTGCCACCTCATCCCTTTAAACCCGAACACATATGAATTACACATGTTCTGAGGCTAATTAAAGGCAGATGAGGCACCAAGTGAGTTTAATTACCACCTTAATCAGCCACAGAACCTGTGTAATTAATATGTGTTCGGTTTTAAAGGGATGAGGTGGCAACCCTAGTACGGATCGAACGTTTGGGTGTTGGGGTGAAGGGTCTGATATGGATTTCCTGGGAAACCTCACACATTTTTTTTGTTGTTTTTTTTTTTTTGTCTGGGGTGCCCCCTTCACATCCATACCAGGCTCATGTATTTTTCGTTTTTTTTTTTCATTTTTTCTGTAGGATGGGCTACAGCAAAAGTGACTGGGATGGGCTGTGTGTGACATGACACTGATCTCCGCTCCGATTACACGGAGCGGAGATCAGTGTCATTGTCACTAGGCAGAGCGGGGAGATGCTTGTTTACATTAGCATCTCCCCGCTCTACCTCTCCGTGAGTCGATCGCGGGTATCCCCGCGGCGATCGAGTCCGCGGGACCCACGGTCGGGCTTACGGAGCTCGCGGCAGGGTCGCGAGCGTGCCGCTGGCGGTGCACGCGTGACCACATGGCGGCATCTTAAAGGGGGACGTACCTGTACGCCCATATGCCTGTCCGTGCCATTCTGTCTACGTAAATAGGCGTGCGGCGGTCCTTAAGTGGTTAAATAATAAAAAATAAAAAACCCACCAAAAGAAAGCTCTATTTGTGTGAAAAGAATTATATACAGTTTTTTTGGGTAGAGCAATTTGTCAGGTAAAGTAGCGCTGTGGCGCACAGCAAAAAAAAATAAAAAATGGCCTGGTCACGAAGAGGGTAAAACCATCCAGAGCTGAAGTGGTTAACACCTAGACCAATCATAGTTGGCCATATTAATGATAGCCAAGACTAACTTTTTTCAAGCCAAATTAATTATCCTACTGTAGCTGTGTATATGGGTCTCATTTTAACAAATCATTTGCAAAACATCCCAAATAGACCATATTACAGGAAGCACCAATCAGTCATTGACTAGAGACATATACCATAAATATTACCTATGGAAGTCTTTAGTTAGATGTTCCTACTCAATGTTTTAACATCAGCGAATGCAAGAGTTAAAAAACACACTGATTGCTTTGTCTGTGATCAAGCTTTGTACACTCTAAAGAGATGTTCCTGGCATGCAGGTCATTTTATTTATTGCATTTCTTTGTTCTTTAGCACTCTCCTGCAGCACAAGACAAATGCAGCTACAATTTTGAAAAAGGAATATGGAAATGTCGCCTACTTAGGAAATATAAGATATGATAATAGGAATTAAATTGCTCCATTTTCTCTTTACTGTCCTGCAGTAAATGTTCCAAGATTGTTACGAGGCATTACTCTAACAGCCAGAAAAGTGACTCCTACTGATTATTTAAACCCCCGAATACTGACTGATTGTTAGTGTGGCAAAAGATGGGAGCGCGGAGAAGACAATTATATGACTGCCTGAACTTGTCTCCAGACAATACTTCCATGAACACCCAATGATACAGAAATAATTGGATGCTTTTTCTTTAAATGCATACTATGTATACTCAACAAATACACAATTCAATGCATATTGCCTCATTTTGTTTAATTGTACTTATTTAGTATAGAAAAAATAGCACAGCACATGTCCTGCTCACTAGTGTGGTCTATTGTATGGAAACTTTGTACTGTACATGGTAGCCTACATGAAATAAATTAAGGTCATTGGCTGGAAAAGATATTGAATATCAATATACAGTGTAAAGAATAAGCCTAGTAGTACTGGTGACACCAATTCCATCTCTAAGGCCACTTCCACACTGAGGCGCTTTTAAACTGCCAGTAAAAACACTGAGCGCTTTTGAAGCGCTTTTGAAGAGCTTTCTATTGATTTCAAAGGAGAGGGGAGTTTTTTACAGCCCTGCCAGCACACTGCCCCAGTGTGAAAGCATTTATTGATTTTAATGGAAATACGTTTTCGTGAGCTTTTTAGGCCCTGTTTTTAGCGTAAAAGCGCCTGAAAAGCGCCTCAGTGTGAAAGTGGTCAAATACAACATAAGCAAAGAAAGTTCCATCATGGCAGACTTGGAGCACCTCCTGTCCCAATTGCGGGCCGAGACAGCAGCGCGAGGCCCACAGTGGGCCCAGGAACATTTAGGGCCTTTGCTGGGGCGTCCAGCAGAAGAAGAGGCTAATGGGGGGAGAGTGTCAGCGCGAGTTTGGCAGTCGAAACCGCCGGAGCGCTTTTCCCCTGACCTCTCCTCCGGAGCTCGCCGGCCATTAGGGAATCCCCATTCGCAGGCCCCTTCGGGTCCTCCCGCGAAGCGAGCTGCTGTCGCCGGGTTGGACGCCGGAAGGAATCCCTAGCAGAGTCGGAGCTCCGCGGGCGGCCGGTCCGGGAGTTCCGGAGCGGCCACTAGGCCCGCACGGCGGCTGGAGCCTGAGCGAGCGGGCCCCGCCCCCAGAGTGATGTCACCGGGGATGGCGCCTCGGCGGGGGAGATCGAGTGTGGCGGTGGCCGGGCCTGCAGCATCGGCGGCCGGGGACCTTGCGGCAGAGGAGCGGAGGGCAGAGGCAGCTGATGGAGGCGACAGGGCTGGACAGAGCCCCCCGGCCCGGGCAAAGCGACGAAGAAATCGGTGGGCGGGTCCAGAGCACGAAGAGGGAGTCGGTGGGCAGCGGGACCCTCGGCATCCAGGGATCCTTCCCCTGGAGGGCTTTCATCTGGTGCAGAAGACAGGGAGGAGCGACGGTCAGAAGGGGAAGTGTCGGAATCGGAGGAAGAACGTGAGCCTCTCGGACGGTCAGCGGCGATGGAGGCGGGACGGTCGGCTGGTGGGTCTCTTCCTAGGTAGCCCGGTAAGTTAGTTTTTCATTTATCTTCCCTGGGTCAGTCAGGGGTGTTGGGTGCAGGGGGCTGCAGTGGTGCCGTAGCGGGGGGAGATGCTGGGACGTCAGTGTGGGGGAGCTCGGCTGGGAGTGGTGACTTGGCAGGCCAGGGTCAGAGGTCGTCAGTGGGGTTGGATACAAGTATGAGGGGGTTTTTAGCGGGGATCAAGGAACTGGTGGACAGGTTTGAGAATGCGGCAGGTGGGGCGCCAGGCCCGGCAGCGGCATGGGTTCCTCCGGTGGGGGGGGATGGCAGGAGCCGGGTGGCAGGGGCAGCGGTGGTGGTGCCACAGCAAGGGGGGATGGACAGTCCTCCGCTAGCGAAGGAGGGGGTCGAGACGCCTACGGCGGTGGGGGAGGCTGGCAGGCAGGACCTGGTGAGGTTGGCTGACACGGCGATGTGCGAGGTCTATATCTGTTTTGAGGGACCGTTGGGAGCACATTTAAAGGTAGAGGTACGTGAAAAGATTTGGAAAGGTGAGTACGTGGAGATATTTTCGCTGCTGCTGTTGGGGAAGTTCAATTTGGACAGAGTCAAGCCGGATGACTCCAAGAAGGAAGATGAGGAGAAGCGTAGGTATCGACTTATCCCACGAACATTTACAAATTGGCTGCAGGCATTTGGCATTTTGGCGAGTGTGATAGGGGTAAAGAAGCCGGAGTTCTGCTCTGCTTTGTTTTGCTACCAGGATGCTGTAGGGGAAGCATATAGAGTCTACGGGGGCACGGCTTGGTTGAGGTATGATGAGCAGTTCTGGCAGAGGATGGCGGTGCGGCCAGAGTTAAGGTGGGACCACAAGGACGTTAGTTTGTGGATGCGATTGATGGCTTCGGCGAGGGCCCCGAACCAGTTTTTTCAGGGGGGGGGGGGGGGGGCGGTGGATCGTCTTCCCCTGGACAAACGGCCGGTAAGGCAAAAGGGGTTTGTTGGCAGTTTAATTCGGGTACATGCAAGTTTTGGGAACGTGCTGTTTCAAACATGAGTGTTCTGGATGCGGGAGTTCCCACCCCTTGTCTAGATGCTTTAAGCAAGGGAAGAACCGTTCCGGAAAGCTTACAAATAAGAGGGAAGACGCCGGTGATGGTGGAAAGGATGCGGCCGTTTCTAGGTAGGTATCCTGACAGGGCGGCTGCTCGGTTGTTGGAAGGGGGGTTTGCGGAGGGTTTTCGTATTCCGTGTTCGTTGAGGGAGGTCCCCCCAGTGCCGCGCAATTTGCGATCGGCGTTGCTACATTGCGACGTAGTTTCTGAGAAACTGCGGAAGGAAGTTGCGCTGGGCCGCATGGGCGCCCCTTTTCCAGTTCCCCCGTTAGAAGATTTGGTGGTCTCTCCTCTGGGGGTGGTGCCAAAAAAGGAGCCGAATAAATTTCGGCTCATTCACCACCTTTCTTTTCCAAAAGGGGGGTCGGTGAATGACGCCATTGAACCGGATGCTTGCACAGTGAGTTATACATCCTTCGATGCAGCGGTTGTTTGGGTCCGTCATTATGGCAAGGGGGCTCTAATGGCAAAAGCAGATGTGGAGGCGGCCTTTCGGCTTCTTCCGGTGCACCCCGATAGTTTTCGGTTATTGGGGTGTCACTGGAACGGGGAGTTTTATGTGGACCGGTGCCTGCCTATGGGCTGTTCCCTATCTTGTGCGTTATTCGAGAAGTTTAGCTCCTTTCTGGAATGGGTGGTCAGGGATGTGGCAGGGGTAAATTCGGTCATACACTATCTGGATGACTTCCTCTGCGTGGGCCCGGCTTCATCCAGGTGCTGTGCGATTCTTTTGGCAACGCTGGAGCATATGGTGGATCGTTTTGGCGTCCCGTTGGCGCCAGACAAGACGGAGGGGCCAAGAACGGTCATTACGTTTTTGGGAATAACGCTGGACTCAGACGCCATGGAATGCCGTTTACCGGAGGATAAGCTAGTGGCTCTGAAGGAAGAAATTAAACTGATGTTGGGTTTGCGCAAGGTACAGCTGCGGACGCTGCAATCCTTATTAGGGAAGCTGAATATCGCCTGTCGCATTTTGCCGATGGGGAGAGCGTTTTGCCGACGGCTGTCAGCAAGTACGGCTGGGGTGCAGTCGCCGCTACATTTTGTTCGGCTGGTACGTTCCCACAGGTCTGATCTGCAGGTCTGGCACACATTCTTGGAGTCCTTCAATGGTAGGGCACTATGGATGTCGGGCCCGGTTAGTAACTTTGACATGGATCTGTTCACGGACGCTGCGGGCTCAGCAGGTTTTGGGGCTTTTTTCCAAGGCCGGTGGAGTGCGGGTTCGTGGCCACAGTGTTGGGTGGAGGCGGGCTTCATAAAGAATATGTTGCTGCTGGAGCTTTTTCCGGTAGTATTGGCAGTGGAATTATGGGGCGAGGCTTTCCGGGATCGGAAGGTGCGTTTCCACATCGACAACATGGGCGTGGTGCAGGTGATTAACAGAGCATCGGCGGCATCGCCGCTGGTGGTTCGCCTGCTGCAACAGCTGGTGTTGAGATGCCTGCAGTTAAACATCTTCTTATATGCTGTTCACCTTCCTGGAGTGGACAATGTTGTGGCTGACGCTTTGTCTCGCTTTCAGTGGGACAGGTTCCGAGAGTTGGCGCCGGAAGCGGAGCAACGAGGGGTACCTTGTCCAGACTGGCTGTGGAAGATTGCGTTAGAATAGTCGCCGGATGGATCAGAAAGTCGGTGAGTGAGACGACGTGGGCTGCATATCATAAAGTTTGGCTGGAATGGACGGATTTGGGTCGAATGGCGGGAGTGGATATTGATGGGCCGGAGGTGAGGTTGCTAGTCTTGTACTTTATCTCCAGGTGCATGGAAGCAGGTGTGTCGGTATCCACGCTGGATAAAAAGGTTGCTGGGTTGGCTTTTTTGTTTAAATGGCAAGGTTTGCCTGATTTCACTAAAGACTTCTGGGTTCGACAAGCGCTCAAAGGTTATAGGTGGGCTAGGCCGTTCAAAGACACCAGACGCCCTGTGTCGTTTGGGGTCCTGAGGGGGGTGTTGGCTAAGTTACCGGAGGTTTGCACCTCGGAGTATGAGGCAGTCTTGTTCCACGTGGCATTTTCTTTGGCATTTTTTGGGACATTCAGGATTGGCGAGCTGGTTAGCCCGTCTAAGAAAGTGCACGGGGGGATTGGGGTTAATGAAGTGAGTTGCCAGGAGGATAGTGTGGCCTTGTGGTTACGTAAATCAAAAACGGATCAAAAAGGGAAGGGCAAGAGAGTTCAGATTTTTTCATTGCCAGGCTCACCGCTTTGTCCAGTTGGGGCTGTTCGGGGTTTTCTGGCGGTACGCCCAGAGAAGGAGGGTTCCTTTCTGATACATGCAGACGGGTGTCTAGGTTTCAGTTCATATTGGTGTTCCGCAAATGTTTGGGGTGCCTAGGATTAGAGGCGAAAGAATTTTCGTCACATTCGTTTAGAATTGGGGCTGCTACGGAAGCGGCTCGAAGTGGGTTGGATACTGAGTCGGTCAAGCGCATTGGGAGGTGGGAATCGAGGAGATTTCGATCTTACATTCGCCCTCACTTAGTGGTGGGGGTGTGAGGAGAGTAGGGGTAGGGCTGATTGGAGGTAGGAATAAAAAAAAAAAAAGGAAACAATGAGGTTATGTTGTCAGGCTTTGCTGTGGTTACGGTGGATACATGTTTTCTCTCTTTCAGGTGTGGCGCCGGCGTTGGTCTGGATACTGGGGCACTCTTACGTGTACTGGGGGGGTAAGAGGGCTGAGGCGAGACCGGAAGGTCGGCAATTAGGGTTTCCAAGGCAGGAGGCCCGGGTTCGCTGGCTGGGAATTCCGGGAATGCTGTGGAGTAGGACAGTTTCAGAAGTGCATCGTTATGCGCGACTGGATCGCCCGCCTGATGTTTTAATTCTGCACGTAGGTGGGAATGATTTAGGTGTTAGATCTATGCTGGATGTGACGAAAGATATCAAATTTGATATTCTTCGTCTTCGTATGGCATTCCCGAAAATGGTGATAGTGTGGTCCGACATGGTGGCTCGTACTTCATGGCGGACGGCTAGATCCATAGAGGGCATCAATAGGGCGCGGAGGAAAGTTAATCGGGATGTGGCCAGGTTCATGGTTAGGAATGGGGGGTTGGTGATACGTCATTTTGAGCTGGAGTTGGAGACATGGCGGTACCTCCGGAATGATGGGGTACACCTCAGTGATGTGGGTATAGACCTATGGGCGTTAGGGTTACAGGAGGGAATACAGAGGGCTCTCAGGGTGTGGAGGGGCACCCAATTGTAAAGGCTTTTACATTCGGGTGCTGTGGCGGGTGTCTGGTCTGTGCAGGGGAGGATGATACCTCTGAAAGAAGGGTTCAGGACCTGTCGTTGGTATGGGTCCTGATGGTGGGCTTACAGTTAACGGAGGTTTAGCTTGAAGCATTGGGATGGTGCACTGCGGTCATGGTTGTCTCTGAGCCAGCATGTCGGCTTGAGGCCTATTAGCGGATTTTGAGAAGTACCGCAGTGCAATAATAGACACAGATGTTAATAGTGGTTCCTGCAGAGATTGACACCAGTAATTTACTGAGGGTCCTTTAGGACAGAGTTTATGGTTACTGTTAAAAAAAGTTATACAGAGTTTTAATAAATAAGGCTGCTACGGCCTATGTTTCGCCAATTCCTGGTGTGGTCTCGTTTACTTAGTCATAAATAAGATAGTAATTAAGGGGTAGTATAATAAGGACATCTGTTATACTATAGTCAAGGTAATACTTCAGTTCATTTTTGCTCATTGATTCAGAAATGCAGATTTCAATTCAGTATGCATCATACATGCCAAGTGTGGGGAGTGTTTGTTCCATGAAACAGAAAGAATGAAAGTTAGAAGAGGTCATAGTGGCAATTTTTTATTCTCCATCAAGTTGTACTTATGTGAAACGCTGGCAAGGATCCACAAAAGGAAGCCTATGATTTGTATATTCATGCTGTGTTCCCAATCCGCAAGTGGTGACAAAAGCCAAGACTGCACTACTAACATGTGGGCTGATATTTATGAATAAAAAGACAAAATCTAAAATATTTACCTTGATTTGTCAAGTGTAAAGGGAATTTTATAAATTCATCAGTAATTATTGTGAGGACCAGTAACTTACAAAATCATTATTACAAAAAAACTGCCAATAATATAGGCAAACTAATTGGAGCGTATATGGCATATAATTCAGAGGTTACAGTAAAAAGCACATATCAAGCAATATGCATGCAGGTAGCACGGGAAACTGCATGCTTCCAGCTATATTTCATTACTTAGGTCGTGTTAGCATGATGGAATTGCTTTCTTATGTGAATTACTGGTAACACTCCTAATGGCCAGGCCCCACACTGGACGGCTAACATATTTTCTCCTGCCAGAGTCATTTTGAGGGAAATAGCATAGAACACTGATTTTCCCCCACCAGTTTTTTTACATTTCACTCCATAAGCGTGCGCACAGGGTGTGCCGGAGTGCCCAAGCACACCCTAATCACCCTGTGCAGCACAGATTCCCCCTTCTGCCCTGGCTTCCCACTCCTTCCCTCCTCTCCTGCCGACTGTTGCTGCAGTGATGATTTAGGGTGAGTGAGGGGAGGGGCTGGTAAATATGTATTTATCAGCCTCTTCCCTTTCTGAATGAACATGGTGAGTGATCAGTAGTGTGTGTTTGAGCTTTGGGGTGCACACCCTAATGCAATAGGCTGCGCACACCTATGTTTCACTCTTCAGCCCAAAGACATGCAGGGAAGCTACTTTGTGAGCCCTCATACCCGTGGTCCAGGCCCAGTACATAGGAGGGTTCTGTTATGCAATGGACCCTAACATAGGATCCCTGTCACTTAGAAGAGTAGACCAGTGGTTTTCAGCCTCAGTCCTCAAGTACCCCCAACAGGACATGTTTTGGGAATTTCTCTTAGATAAAATAGCTGTCCAAAATACCAAGCAATTGACTCAGATTTAAAGCACCTGCGCAAGATAAAGGAAAACCTGCAAACATGGTCTGTTGGGGGTACTTGAGGACTGAGGTTGAGAACCACTGGAGTAGACCATACAGCCAATAATAAACCCCTCCAGCCACTACAGTCTCCTCTCTTGAACTGGCTGCTTCTCCTTCATTTTACAATTTTACTCTTCATCCCCTAGAACAGCCATTCTCAATCAGGGTTCTGTGGAACCTTAAAATGATTGTAAAGTCTCGTTTTTTTTTTTCTATTAAAATAACAAACATGTTATACTTACTTCCTCTGCGCAATGATTTTGCACAGAGCAGCCCAGATCATCCTCTTCTCTAGGGATGAGCCGAACACCCCCGGGTTCGGTTCGCACCAGAACCTGCGAACGGACCAAAAGTTTGCGCGAACGTTAGAACCCTATTAAATACAATGGACGCGAACGTTCGAAATCTAAATTTCTAATTATAACGACTAATATGCATGTTATTGTCCTAAAAAGGGTTTGGGGACCTGGGTCCTGCCCCAGGGGACATGTATCAATGCAAAAAGAAGTTTTAAAAACGGTCGTTTTTTCGGGAGCAGTCATTTTAATGATGCATAAAGTGAAAAAAAAAGTGAAATATTCCTTTAAATATCATACCTGTGGGGTGTCTAAAGTATGCCTGTGAAGTGCCACGTGTTTCCCGTGTTTAAAACTGTCCCTGCACAAAATGACATTTCTAAAGGAAAAAAAGCCATTTAAAACTGCTTGCGACTTTAATGTCATGTCTTGTCCTGGCAATATGGATGAAAATCTTTGAGAAAAATGGCATAGCTATCCCCATCACACCCCCCCCCCCCCCACCCCAGACCATTACCAGCCCCTTTGGGTCTTGTATGGATATTAAGGGGAACCCTGCACCCAAAATAAAAAAAGGCCCTATATACTCTGATCAGCCGTATACAGACCGTGCATACAAGACAGGGACTGTAGGTTTGTTCTTAAGTAGAATCTGTTTGTAATTTTGAACAGGTACATTGTTTAAGTGTAGCTCCAGCCAAAAAATATATTTTTAAGTGTAGCGGAGCCTCACTCTCCCTCTCGGTTTTCTCGTTTGAGTGGCTTGTGTCTAGGGGTACCTGGGAGACGAGAGTGCAGGAACACTATGCCAAGCTCTCCCCTCGTATGTGTATGAGGGTTGAGCAAAGTCACTTGAATTACCTCTGGGTCTGTTCACTGCATACGAAGCCTCTCCTTGTACCGTGGAGATGTGTCTGCCAATAATAGAGCCCCACACCAATCAAAAGTCCAACACTCTTTTATTTATCTGCTTTCAGGGTGAACACAATTAGTTGAACTTTTAGTAACAGACAGACAGGGGTGTGGATACGAGTAGGCCCAGGCACAAATGAACTCTCCTATTCCTTTGCTAGCGAATAGGCCTGGCGCACGGTCTCTGCCACCGACCGTGAGTTTTGGTCGCTGCCACCGACCGGATGAACTGTTGAGGCCCCTGCCACAGGCCTAATAGCAGGTCCCTGCCACTGACCTGAGTTGAATAGTTGGACCGCTGCCACCGTTCATAGAACATGAACCACCTTCCTCTATGAACTTGATACCTGTTCGGGAAAGATATCCCTCCGGGCGGTCTCCAGAGGTTCACCCGCCACTGGCAATATGCTGCACAAGATCTTCGGATGAATCCCTCCTCCGGTCCCTTACGCCTCTGGATTCCCGGGGCACCCTAGGACAATCCCTCCCTCGCGGGACCCAGCAGAAGGTACTGGGCCCCAGGCCTCCGGCTGAGTACCTCACCCCAGACTGAAGGTGTCTGGGATGGAACACGAACTCCACCGACCACAAACAGCAGTCCCGGGACTCGACCTCGTGGCGAAGATGTCCGCCCCCTTTATACCCTCTCCCAGCAAGCACAGCGGGTATCTCTGCCCCGTTGTACAACTGCTGCGAGAGGTCACAAAGGGTACGGCACTGCAGCGATGGTTCAACCCCGGCCCAAAGTGACAGTACCACCTGCTGGGCCGCAGGGAACTAGACATCACTGATGTCTTCACCACATTTAAAAGTACATACCCGCTACATAAGCTTTTTGGAAAACATAGGGAAGGGTTATCACCCCTGTAACATTTGTTTTGCTGTCTGTGCACCTGTTCAGAAGATTTTACCTCACTTTCCGTCCCAATGACAAATGTTTTTGGAAAAGTGGGGTTTTTATTGAAACAAGGATTGGTGATAAAGCATCAGTAGAGAGGAGACACCTTTTTCCCATATTAACTCTTACAGGAGAGAATTTCCTTCCTAGGGGTAGATTTCCTCTCACTTCCTTTTGTCTCCTTCCGTTTGCAAGTAGGAGTCGTTTGTAAGTTGGATGTTTGAAAGTAGGGGCCTGCCGTATATACTCTGCTGAAATTTGCCCCTTAGATGTTGGTGTTGCCACAACACTGTGAGCCCTCACAGTTACTCTTGGTGGGCGCTGGAACGCCCTGCTGTGAACTATTATATGAGGAATTGTAATTACATGCCATTGTTGAACAGTGGTAGGAAAAATTAGGCCTTTGGTGGTGGTGCTGGTGCTACAACACTGTCAGCCCTCACAGTTACTCTTGGTGGGTGCATGAATGGGCCCTACTGTTAATAATTAGATCAAGAATTGTAATTGCATGTCCCTGTTGAAGAGGGGCAGAAAAATTGGGCCTTTGGTGGTGGTGGTGGTGGTGGTGGTGTTGCCACAACACTGTAAGCCCTCACAGTTACTCTTGGTGGGCGCAGGAATGGGCCCTGCTGTGAAGTATTAGCTCAAGAATTGTAATTACATGCCCCTGTTGAACAGCGGCGGAAAAATTGGGCGTTAGGCACTGGTGCCACAACACTGCAACCCCTCACAGATACTGTACTTGGAGCACAGCAATGAGCCCTGTTGCAAAGTATTGCATCAAAAATTTTAATTACGCGCCCCTGTTAAACAGGGGCTGAAAAATTGGGCCTTAGGCACTGGTGCTGGTGCCACGACACTGCAACCTCTCCCAGATACTCTAGTTGGTGTGCAGGAATGAGCCCTGCTGCAAAGCATTGCATAAAAAATTGTAATTACACGCCCCTGTTAAACAGGGGCTGAAAAATTGTGCCCAAAATGTAAAGTACATAGGGGGGACTTTATACACTTAATATGGAAATGCCCAAAACTCCATAGGTACTGGGAGGAAGTCTCTCAGTGTATCACGAGACTAGCCCAGGTACCTGTCCCCCTAAACCCCCTAGTGTACTTGCTAGGAGCCATTGATACAGAAATGTTTCAAAGAGGAACATACTGTATGCTGACCAGATTAATGTATATGGCCAGAAAACTCATTGCAAAATACTGGATGGCACCAGAGGTACCCACATGGAAGCAGTGGATCTCATGTGTAAATTCCGTGCTCTTAAGAGAGCGACTGACGTACAGCCGAAGGGGAGAAGTGGGCAAATTTGACACCATATGGAAACCATGGCTGGGGGACGTCGATCTCGCGCCACCTCAACTGGTAGTGGAAAGACTCCAGATATAAGACCTTTAGGGGCGGCAAGAGGGGAGGGTGGAGAAGAGAGGGAAAGAACGGCATAAATGAGAAAAAATTGCACGATAGATAGGAGTGAATAGTGGCAATGGTGGAGGAAACGAACCGAGGTGACTAGATATAAGGTAGTAAGGGTGATGGATGTAGTTGGGGGGAGGGGGGAGGATGGAGGGGGGACGGATAAAGGGAAAAAGAGAATATAGTAATGGGACACAGTAGTATGTATATGTGGATAGGCACCAAAAAAAAAATGGAATGTCTCACTGGAAAACATGTAATAAGTGTCAGCACTGTAAGAACAACTTTTTCTAAATAAAAAGACGATGATAATAAAAACAGGGGCTAAAAAATTGAGCCTTAGGCACTGGTGCTGGTGCCACGACACTGCAACCTCTCCCAGATACTCTAGTTGGAGTGCAGGAATGAGCCCTGCTGTAAAGCATTGCATAATTTGTTTTAATTACATGCCCCTGTTAAACAGGGGCTGAAAAATTGGGCCTTAGCCACTGGTGGCGGCACTCAGAAAAAAAAATGTTCTTCCAAGCTATCTTTAGGAATCGGATCATTGAGGAGGAGGAGGATAGTCAGTCAACATAACAGGACAGTCACTCAGCATCAGCATAGGCAGTCTTGAAGGGATGTGACATTTCAAAATAAATTATTCTGTTATATCAGCTTCAGGTGCTTGGTAGCTGGTGGTGATTCAAGACTGGTTCATCTTTATGAAGGTCAGTCGATCAACCGAGTCGGTGGACAGGCGCACCCTGTGATCCGTGACAAAGCCTCCAGCAGCACTGAATGTGCGTTCCGAAAGAACGCTGGATGCAGGACAGGCCAGTAGCTCAATTGCATACTGTGCAAGCTCTGGCCAGTGATCCATCCTCAAAACCCAGTAAGCCAGAGGATTTTCGGTGGGAAAGGTGTCCAAGTCTGACCTTGCCCCTAGGTATTCCTGCACCGTGTATATAAGACGCTGGTGATGGTTGCTGGAACCGATTATACCTTGGGGCTGCGGACTAAAAAATTGTCTGAACGCATCGGTCAGACGGCCACCTTCCCCACCGCTCCTTCTTTGACTGACCGAAGCCTCAGCAACTCGTTGTCTAGGACCAGGAGTTTGTAACCTCCCAGTCTCTGGGAACGCGTTGCACAGACCTTTCTGCAAGGCCTCCCAGAGATGTCTCATTCTCTGCTCCCTCTGCAATGGTAAGATAAGGTCCGCAACCTTACCCTTGTACCGTGGATCAAGGAGAGTGGCCAGCCAGTAATGGTCCCTCTTCTTGATCCGAAGAATACGAGGATCCTTCCGCAGACTTTGCAGGATCAGGGAGGCCATGCAGCATAGGTTAGCTGAGGCATTCGGTCCGGAGTCCTCTGGGTCACTAAGGACGACATGATCCGCAGCCACCTCCTCCCAGCCACGTACAAGTCCACGGGTTTGTTGGGAATGTAAATCATCCCTAAAAGACTGCTGCTTTTGACGCTGAGTGCCAGGCTCCACCTCCATGCTGACACAATCCTCCTCCTCCTCCTCCTCTTCCTGTGCGATGGGTGGGACAGAAGGAACACTGTCTGGGTAAAGGGGGCCTTGAGAGGCAAGGAAGTCCTCCTCTTCCTGCCTCTGTTCTGCCTCAAGTGCCCTGTCCATTATTCCACACAGCGTATGCTCCAACAGGTGGACAAGAGGTACAGTGTCACTGATGCATGCACTGTCACTGCTCACCATCCTTGTGGCCTCCTCAAATGGTGCCAGGACAGTGCATGCATCCCTGATCATGCCCCACTGGCGTGGTTAAAAAAACCCGAGCTCCCCTGACCCTGTCCTGGTGCCGTAGTCGCACAGGTACTCATTGATGGCCCTCTGCTGTGTGTGCAGCCGCTGCAGCATGGCCCACATTGAGTTCCACCTGGTGGGCATGTCACATATAAGGCGGTTCTTGGGCAGGTTCAACTCCTTTTGCAGCTCAGCTAGCCGAGCACTGGCATTATATGATCTGCGGAAATGCACACAGACTTTCCTGGCCTGCCTCAGGACATCCTGTAAGCCCGGGTACCTGCCCAAGAACCGCTGCACCACCAGGTTAAGGACGTGAGCCACACAGGGCACATGGGTCAGTTGTCCCTGTCGGAGGGCGGAGAAGAGGTTGGTGCCATTGTCGCAAACCACCATTCCTGGCTTAAGCTGGCATAGCGTCAACCACCTCTCGGCCTGCCCCTGCAGAGATGACAGAACCTCTGCCCCAGTGTGGCTCCTGTCCCCCAAACACACCAGCGCAAGCACGGCATGGCATCTTTTTGCCTGCGTACTTGCGTAGCCCCTTGAACGCCTACGGAGCACTGCTGGCCATGGAGGAAGAAGAAGAGGAGGGGGTGGAGGAGAGAGGTGTGTCACAACCAGTAGTAGCATTTTGGAGGCGTGGCGGCGGAACAACCTCCAACACTACTGCACCTTGTCCTACATCCTTCCCAGCTGCCAAAAGAGTGACCCAATGGGCCGTGAAAGAAAGGTATCGTCCCTGTCCATGCCTGCTGAACCATGAGTGAGCGGTAATATGCACCTTGCCTTCCACATGCCGGTAGAGAGCCGGAATCGCCTTCCGTGAGAAAAAGTGGCGTTTGGGAACCTGCCACTGAGGAACCGCACATTGCACAAACTCATGGAAGGGGGCCGAGTCTGCCAACTGAAAAGGCAGCAGTTGAAGTGCTAGCAATTTAGCCAAGCTAGCATTCAACCGCTGGGCATGTGGATGGCTGAGAGTGAACTTCTTTCGACGGTCCAGCAGCTGGGGCAGGGAAATTTGTCTGCTACAATCGGACGTCGGTGTACTGCTAGCAGCGTGCCCGCAAGTACTTGGCTGTGACACACCTAATTCTACACCTTCATTCCTTTCAGTGCAGGTTTTAGAGAGGACTGAAGGTATAGTGGGGTTGGAGATCCCAGCTGATGAGGTCCGCTTTGTTCTTTGGTGTGGGTCTTTAAGGTACGCTTGCCAACGAGCTGCATGGCAGGTCAACATATGTCTGGTCAAGCATGTGGTGCCCAAGCGGCTGATGTTTTGGCCACGCGAGATACGCTTGAGACATATGTTGCAAATAGCAGCGGTGTGATCTGATGCACTCAACTCAAAAAAGGCCCACACAAAAGAACTTTTGGAATAACGAGCAGAGGCAGCGCCCTGCACAGGCGGAGCTCTGCAGTGTGATTCAGTCGGTGTGCTGCCCTTACGCTGGCCCCCGGAGGGCATCCTGCCTCGTTGGAGATGTGCCTCCTCCTCATCCTCCTCCTCCTCTCTCCTATAAGGCACCCATATGTTGGCCTTCCAGACATAGTAATGGACTGCAGGGAGATGGGAAAACCAGGAATTGGACTAGTGTATATTGTGCTGGAGGCACACAACACCCACTAACTCCTGCAGATGCCTTTATTAGAGAACACCACACCAGCAATAAAGGGTAGATACAGGTGCATACTGTGCTGTGCTGGAGGGACACAACACCCACTAACTCCTGCAGATGCCTTTATTAGAGAACACCAGCAATAAATGGTAGATACAGGTGTATACTGTGCTGGGGCACACAACACCCACTAACTCCTGCAGATGCCTGTATTATAGAACAGCAAAAAAATGTAGATACAGGTGTATACTGTGCTGGGGCACACAACACCCACTAACTCCTGCGGATGCCTGTATTATAGAACAGCAAAAAAGTGTAGATACAGGTGTATACTGTGCTGGGGCATACAACACCCACTAACTCCTGCAGATGCCTTTATTAAAGAACACCATCAATAAAGGGTAGATACAGGTGTATACTGTGCTGGGGCACACAACACCCACTAACTCCTGCAGATGCCTGTATTATAGAACAGCAAAAAGGTGTAGATACAGGTGTATACTGTGCTGGGGCACACAACACCCACTAACTCTCCTGCAGATGCCTGAGAAAAGAACACACTGTCCCTGCCTATCTAGCTTAGAGAACAGTAATAAAGGGTAGATACAGGTGTATACTGTGCTGGGGCACACAACACCCACTAACTCCTGCAGATGCCTGAGAAAAGAACACACTGTCCCTGCCTGTCTATCTAGCTTAGAGAACAGTAGTAAAGGGTAGATACAGGTGTATATTGTGCTGGGGCACACAACACCCACTAACTCCTGCAGATGCCTGAGAAAAGAACACACTGTCCCTGCCTATCTAGCTTAGAGAACAGCAATAAAGGGTAGATACAGGTGTATACTGTGCTGGAGGCACACAACACCCACAAACTCCTCAGATGCCTGAGAAAAGAACACACTGTCCCTGCCTATCTAGCTTAGAGAACAGCAATAAAGGGTAGATACAGGTGTATACTGCGCTGGAGGCACACAACACCCACTAACTCCTGCAGATGCCTGAGAAAAGAACACACTGTAGAACACACTGTCCCTGCCTATGTAGCTCTTTCCCTGCACGCCGGAACACACTACACAAGGCCGCCGCGTTGGCGGCCTTTTATAGTGTGGGGTGTGTACTAAACCCCCCTGAGCTATGATTGGCCACAGACATCCTGCCTGTGGCCAATTATGGCTCTTCTCGCTGCCGGCGCTGTGATTGGTCAAGCATGCGGGGTCACAGTGCATGCTTGGCCAATCACAGCACCGGCAATGCAGTGCCATGGCGCAGTACATTGTGGGCCGTTCGCGTCACACGAATTTGGCGCGAACGGCCCACAAAGTTCTGGTTTCGCCGAACAGGCGAACAGGCGATGTTCGAGTCGAACATGCGTTCGACTCGAACACCAAGCTCATCCCTACTCTTCTCGCATCCCTGGCTGGAGCTTCTGACCCCTCCCTCCTATTGAGTGCCCCTACAGAAAGCAGCTTGCTATGGGGGCACCCAAGCCGAGCTGCAGCTCAGTGTATCCATTCAGACACGGAGCTGCTGTTCTGCCCTGCCGCCTTTCTCTCCTGATTGCCTAACTGAGTTGGATTGACAGCAGAGGGAGCCAATAGCGCTACTGCTGTGTCTCAGCCAGTCAGGAGAGGGAGTCCCAGATGGTCGAGGCAATCGTGGACATCCCTGGATAGAGATAGGGCTCAGGTAGTTATTGCGAGGGCTGGGGGGGGGGGGGGGGCTGCTGCACACAGAAGTTTTTTTTATCTTAATGCATAGAGGGCATTAAGATAATAAAAAACCTTCTGACTTTACAACCACTTTAAGGTTCCTCCAGAAGTTGCTAGGGGTTCCATGAGCTGTGTTCGATTGTCCTTTCATTTGAGGGTACCTGCGTGGTTCCAGGACCAACGCTAATTGGCAAAGCCATCAGCATGACACCAATGATATATTTAGCTGTCTGTAAGGACCGAATTCTGACCACCACCGTAAGAGTTGCATTCTTTGAACTGATCATCAATGTAGAATGCATTTATCCCAAAGATATCCCGATTACCGTATATACTCGAGTATAAGCCGACCTGAATATAAGCCGAGGCACCTAATTTTACCACAAAAAATGGGAAAATGTATTGACTCGAGTATAAGCCTAGGGTGTCCATCTGCATGCCTCACTGTGCCTCGCTTTGCCTCACTGTGTCCATGTCCATGCCTCACTGTGCCTCACTGTGCCCATGCCTCACTGTGCCCATGCCTCACTGTGCCCATGCCTCGACTGACGTTTAACATGGGAGTCTATGGAAGGGGTGCCTGGTTTGAAAAATCGGTGCTCCCCGGCCATAGGTCCTCCAGACAACAAACTTTGCACACTTATAGAGGAGACATGGGGCTACAAGTGTACAAAGTTCCGGGTCCAGGGGACCTACAACCGGCCAGTACTGGGTCCCCAAAGTCACTGGAGAAATTACCGTTTAACATGGGAGTCTATGGAAGGGGTGCCTGGCTTTGAAAAATCAGTCCTCCCCGGCCGTAGGTCCCCTGGACAACAAACTTTGCACACTTGTAGAGGAAGACATGTGTGCCAGGATTGGGCTGGTACCGGGTCCCCAAAGTCTGGGAGGTCAGGCACAAAAAGGTGACTCGAGTATAAGCCGAGGGGGGCATTTTCAGCACAAAAAAATGTGCTGAAAAACTCGGCTTATACTCGAGTATATACGGTAATTGTTTAAAGTAAGGGTTCCCTGAGACCTGAAAATTGCTTTAGGGGTTCCCCTCGGGTAGCCTTGAGAAAGGCTGACCTAGAAGTTTAACATGAAGGCTTCACTTTGTTTTCCAATTCCCATTCACTGTAGAAGCACACTTCCACTCTCTGTTCACAGTAAACCAGGCCAGATGATTCACCTAACCAGCAATCTCTTTTAATAAAATGGATGAACCTACAATTCCTCTTCATCCCCATATTACAATTCTTCCATCTATCACAGGGCATTGCAACCAGTTAAAAACAAGGCAATGGGGATTGTTTACGAAAGGCAAATCCACTTTGCACTACAAGTTCAAACTACAAGTGCAAAGTGCACTTGAAATTGCACTGAAAGTGCACTTGTTAGTGCAGTCACTGTAAGTCTGAGGGGAAGATCTGAAATGAGGGGAAGCTCTGCTGATTTTATCATCTAATCATGTACAAGCTAAAATGCTGTTTTTTATTTTTCTTGCATGTCCCCCTCGGATCTACAGCGACTGCACTTCCAAGTGCACTTTCAGTGCAAATTCAAGTGCACTTTGCACCTGTAGTTTGCACTTGTAGTGCAAAATGGATTTGCCTTTCGTAAATAACCCCCAATGTTCCTTTCCAAATATTAGGCTGGACTTGGGCTATGCTGTGGTGCTCATACCTTTAGCTTGTAATAGCTACAAACTGATGGTAACATGGCTCACTTACAATTCCGGTTTAGGGTCCCGCCAAAGGGGTAAACACACTAGGTGCAACTCTACATCTGCTCATATATGGACCTTCTCACTCCCACGATCAGCAACAACCAACTGGCCCAGCCTCTTGCTGTTTAAATCCCCCCCCCCCCCGCAACGGGAACCAGCACAGTCCAAACGGCAGACATACCACAGCATATTAGCCCTTTAGTCACTGAACATTAATGTTTAAATACACAATTTTTGGCACCTGCCGACCGTCTGTATGCTTCATCGGACAATTGTTTTAGTTTTTTCAACGGACAAATGTTCGCTGTGCATGCTCTCAAACTTTTCGGCAACAAATGTCCGATGGAGGATCATCCGATCGTGTGTACACAAGTCCATCGGACTAAAGTCCAAAGTACAAACACGCATGCTCCGAACCAATGCTAAACATCAGACAACAATAGCAGAAGTTGCCCAAAGGGTGGCGGTAAAGAGCTGAAAAACCGCGTGGTTTGGTGAATGTTGGCTGAAAAAGTTCTGCCGTGTGTATGCATACCAAGTTCACGGCCAACGCCCCTTCGGACCAAAATCCACGGAAAAGTCAGATGGAAGTCCGATCGTGTGTATGGGGCTTTAGTCAAACTCATAAACTTCAATTCCTGCTTTTATAGGATCCCTTTTAGGTGATAATAACTAAAAGGGAAGCCTAGAAGGCAGCAGGGGCAGGATCAAGGTTCATTTCTAGAGGAAAAGTTGATATTCTTATTAAAGTGGAGTTCCACCCTAAAAAAAAAAAAAAAAAAATACACGAAAATCCTGTATACAAATAGAAAAAAATAAATAGAATTTTTAAAAATTTTTTTTTACTTACCAGAAAAGGCGGTTGCTATGCGGATGTTCCTAATCTGCCTCTTCCTAGTCCTCGGCAGGTCTTCTTCCTCTTTCTACTCACGGTGTCTTCTGGTGAATGGGGCGCGCTGCCTTCTGGGAACTGTGTGTATCCCAGAGAGCAGCCGCCCATTCACAAAGCGTCGCGCGATTCACGGATGCGCAGTAGGAAATGGCCAGCGAAGCCGCAAGGCTCCACTGCCTGTTTCCCTTAGTGAGAATGGCGGCGCCGGGACCTGCCAGGATCGAGGGATCGGCCTCGGAGGACCATCATCACGGGCGCCTAGGACAGGTAAGTGTCCTTATTAAAAGTCAGCAGCTACAGTGTTTGTAGCTGCTGACTTTTAAAAAAAAAAATTGCGGGTGAACCCTGCTTTAAATCTATCTAAACAAGCTGAATTGCATTGAATGGGTTTGTTGCAGGTTTACATTTACCAAGCCATCAAAGTACTGTATCTTAAAGTGTTTGTTACCCCAGCATTTCATATTCTTCATATGTGCCTGCTGTACCATGTACTTGTATGAAACATTCTCCTGTTTTCTTTGTATTGCTTCCTTTGTGTGAAATCCCTGGTGTTCCTGCCATTCCCTCTGCTTTCCTATCAAAAACTGACCACACTGAGCAGGACAAAACAGTGTGGTCAGTTCTCTAGCAATGCTGGGAACTCAGTCTGCTCTCCTCCAATGATCAGACTTGTCCTGACACGCCCCCCCCCCCTGCACAGCCTTTCACTGGGAGATTTTGTGTACTCTTGCTTCTCCTCCCCCAGCTCTTATGCAGCTGAGAACAGAGGGAATATGATCACTTATAAAAAAGGGAAAAAAGGTATTTATAATGTTTTTTTTATTTTATCTCTATACACAAATGTTTTGCCTTTCGTTACAATTTTAAACTGAATGGGTTGTTTTACAAGGTGATCATGTACAATCACTTTAAGAACGAAAGCTATTATGAACTGGCTTTAGTGCCAAGACCACTTTCACACTGAGGCGCTTTTCAGGCGCTTTCACGCAAAAAAAGGCGCATGAAAAGCTTACGAAAACGTATTTCCATTAAAATCAATGAATGCTTTCACACTGGGGCAGTGCGCTGAAAAAACGTCCCTCTCCATTGAAATGAATTGAAAGTGCTTCAAAAGCGCTCAGTGTTTTACTGGCAGTTTTTTAAGCGCCTCAGTGTGAAAGAGGCCTAACTGATGGATTCATCTGCCATTATTCATAAGTACATCTCTAAAGCTGACCATACGCTATACAATCTGAATGTAAATCTGTTTTAGATCCACCAACTACATAGTGCAAAAGCATGCCGAAATGGATACAAAGTAATGTACAAAAGTTTGGTTCTTATTGTTTTGATAAATCCAAAGCAGACTGTACAGAGACTGTATAATGATTGTAACACGGATGGCCAGTAGGGAAAAATCAAAGGGCCCTGGGTTCAGTTCAAGCAGGAAACCGAACCCCATTGAAATCAATTGGAGCCATATCTGTCATATCAAAAATTGCACATTTTCTAGGCTTATAGACAAGGGGGTTGACTTTACTAAAAACTGGAGAGTCCAAAATCTGATGCAGCTGTGCATGGTAGCCAATCAGTTTCTAACTTCAGCCTGTTCAATAAGGCCCCTTTCACACGGGACGGATCAGTCATGATCCACCCCATGAACCTCCGCTTGCTCAGCGGGGATCGCTCCATTGATCCCCGCTGAGCAGGCGGATGACTGGGCGGTCCCCGCACACTGTGCAGGGACCGCCATGTCAGATCTCTGCTCTCCCCTATGGGGGGATCGGATGAACACAGACAGTCTGTCCGTGTTCATCCGATCCGCTCCGCAGACGGATAGAAAAATAGAAATTTTTCTATCCTGAAAATCGGAGCATAGTGGACACGGGTGAGATCGGGTGTCAGCGCATGTTCATCCGCTGACATCCGCTATCCCATAGGGATACATGTATGTCCGTTTTTCATACGAAAACGGATGGGTGAAAAACGGACATACGGTCCGCCCGTGTGAAAGGGGCCTTAGGCTTTGAGAAAAAAAAAACTGATTGGTTTATATGCAGAGCTACACCAGATTTTGCACTCTCCACTTTTCGTAAATCAACCACAATGGGGGTTATTTACTAAAGGCAAATCCACTTTGCACTACAAGTGCACTTGGAAGTGCAGTTGCTGTAGATATGAGGGGGGCATGCAAGATAAATAAATAAAAGGCATTTTAGCTTGCACATGATTGGATGATAAAATCAGCAGAGCTTCCCCTCATTTCAGACCTACCCCTCAGATTTACAGCGACTGCACTTCCAAGTGCACTTGTAGTGCAAAGTGGATTTGTCTTTCATAAATAACCCCCAAATGTGTTGTCAAAAATGTAGCATGGGGTGGTGGGCATTGTACCAACATGTACCAATGCAAAAATGAATAAAATCCATTTGGCCAGGATTTTTTAATTGCTTAAAGTGAAACATAAAAAAGCTCAATTCCTTTAATAAACAACTTACCTGGGGGTACCCTAATCCTACCTGTGAAGAGGTGCATTTTTTGTGATGGACAGAAAGTGCAGGAAAAAGTGTTTAAAATTGCTGGCAAATGACATTGCATTACGGGCCCCTTTAAAAAAACAAAACAGCACACAGACCCTATACAAGGATCTGCTATGTATTTAAGGGGACATTTGGAGGGGTTTGTGTGTTTTTTGGAAATAAAAAATTATATTTTTTGCACTTTGTAAATGTCACTTTTGCTGTAGCCCATCCTACAGAAAAAATGAAAAAAAAAAATTGCGTAGAGTCCACCCCAAAATACACAAGCCTGGTATGGATGTGAAGGGGGTACCCCAGACAAAAAAACAACAACAAAAAATGTGTGAGGTCTCCCAGGAAATCCATATCAGACCCTTCACCCCAACACCCAAACAACCAATGTTCGATCCGTACTGGTGTGTTGGGTCTGAACCTTGAGCTCATCCCTAATGGCAAGCTTAAAGCTAATTATGTATAGTGTTAAACCTTAAGCATAAAAGGTGCCAGTAGACATAATAAGCGCCATGATTATTTTAACATACTATTTCTTAGAGAATAAGCTTTCACATTTGTTCAAAAAATTTTTCCAAAATTTTAAGTCCAGACATAAAAAATTTCATTAGGAAGCTTTTGCTACAAGGAAAGGCTGTTTCAGCATCTCAACTATCATGTTTTTTTTTTGTTTTGTTTTTTTTTGGTGGTTTTAGGCTCTGAAAGAAAACACATGTGCTGAGCATCACACCTTTTTCTTTTCTATTATACGGTGTTTACTGGTTTACATTTGTTTTAAAGTGGTGATTATCCATAGTGCAAAGATTATTGGAATGGTCAACCAACTATGACCAGCAGTGCTCCCTTTTCCATTATGCTTTTTTAGTCTTTGTCCTTTATGTTTCATGGTCATTTTTGAATAGTTGGATTGACAAAGAGATTCTTGTGATTGTCAACTAATTAGTGGCATTAAAGCCACCTGTTATTTAAACACAATACAGATTTATAAGGAGATTTGCTAAATGCCAGCTGTGTTTCACCAGGCCTCAGAATGTTGTATTCTCTAACAAATCACCTGGAAAAATGTCTTTAGGGTTCGACTGGGTGTCTAATGAGAAAGTATTTTGACAGGTCTGGAGCTGTGCAGCCTTTATTATATCATCTTGTATTTAGATGAGTGATAAGATAGGACAGAACTATATAAAGCTGCATGAAAAGGTTTAGGATTGATGTCCCACACCAGAGGTCTCCAAACTTTCCAAACAAAGGGCCTGTTCTTCAGACTTTAGCGGGTCAGACTGTGGCCAGTGGGAGTTATCAATGGCTCAGGCTTGAAGGTCAGTGGGAGTAAAAAAAATATATAGCACCTGTGTTCAATAGGAGGAGGAATAGGGCCCTATCATTGGTATTAATGGGAGCAATGGTGCCAAATCATTGATAATAGTGGGAGGAATAGTGCCCCTTTATTGGTATTAGTGAGATGAATAGTGCACAATCATTGGTATAAGTGGTAGGATTAGTGCCCCATCATCGATATTAGTGGGATGAATAGTGCCCCATCATTGGTATTAGTGGGAGGATTAGTGCCCCATCATTGTGTAGCGGGTGTTTGAATTTAGGGGAAGCATCTGGGTGGTGGTGTAACCCAGATGCACTGATTGCTAGGGAATCTGAGGTCCTTTTATGGTTCTTGGAGGACTCTGGTGGTGTGGGGTTCCCTGGGCCTATGGGTGGCGTTGTTGCCGGGGGCCGGAGGTGAACTCGCACTGCAGGACTGTGCCTTTTTGTTCTCCCCTGGAGCTGGTGCGGCGGGGCTGGGAACCCGCTGTGGCACGAAGGGAGAGGAGATAAAAGGGGCAGACGCCCTTACCACGGGGTTCAGAGTGCAGAGTCGGATGACATGGCCGCACCCAGGCACCTTCAGCTTGGGTGCTGGCGTTCCGGTGTTCCGGGCCCAGGTGCCTTTGACCTGGCTGGAGCGGAGATGGAGTCCATCTCAGGCACCTTTAGCCTGGGGTGAGGTACTATGGCGGATGCCTGGGGCTCAGTACCTTCGACTGAGTTCCGTGAGGGTGGAGGAATCCGAGGGGGCCCTAACTCCTTGGGTGCCCGTGTCTGAGTTTGTGAGGTCTGGTGTGCAGAACTTCTCTGGAGAGTCCGGCGCAGCATCGCTGGTGACAGAGAGGCCTCCGGTAGCTCCCTTGGACGGATATCCTTCCCCTGACAGGGGCCGTGTTAGCGAAGGTAATTCACGTTCTATTTCACATAGTCAGTGGCAGTGACTATTCGCCACTGGTGATACCACAGTGGTTGGCAAGAGAAGGGAAAGGATTGTGCCTCGACCTAACCCCATTGAGACTAAGTTGTTGCAAAATAATCCAACTTAACCGTGCTGTGTGTTTATTCGCTGAGAAGAATAAAACTGTGTTGGACCTATTCACTGTGTGGAACTCTGGTTACTAGGAGCAAAGAAGTCAGGGACGAAGTACTGGACTTGACTCTAGGACACCTACACAAAGCCCGATCTTTCTGGCCTTCACCTCTTCACTATGGAGGACATGGGCCGTGGTGTATCTCATCCCTCCCCCCAGCACTAACACCCCTAGACAAAGAAAGACAAGCCGAGAATGAGAATGGGTGAGAGGGGTGAGGTCGCTACAATTGATATTAGTGGGATAAGTAGTGCCCCATCATTGGTATTTGTGGAAGGAATACTGCCCCATCATTGGTATTAGTGGGATGAATAATTTCCCATCATTGATATAAGTTTGATGAATAGTGTCCCATTATTGGTATTAATGCGATGAATCGTGTCCCATCATTAGTATTAGTGGGAGGAATATTGCCCCACCATTGGTGTCAGCGTAAGAAATTTTACCAAGTTGTTGGTGTCAGTGGGAGGAATTGCATTCCATTGCTGGTGCCAGTAGAAGGATTTATGCCCCACTGATGGTGTCAATGGAAGGAACTGTGCTTCATTGTTGGTGTAAAGGCTGCATCTGGTCAGTGGACCACAGTGTAGAGACTGTCCTATAGTATTGTTAGTGAATGAATTTACTCCAAAGAGAATATTTTGAAAGTAGTGAATCTGGCATTCACCAAACATTCACTGCGGGTGTTACTTACATGTACATGTACAGTATTTATAAATGACGATAATTAATGTGCCACCGGTGATTGTTTGGTCACATTTACTGCTTTATAATTATGCCCCAAGTGTCCACTAGGGTTTAGAAAGTGTTTGATTATTTTCCCTTTCACAGCAGTTCAATGACAGGTACTCAGTTTCAGGCTTCATCTAGACTTGGGCAATTCTAACTCCTGAACAGTTCAGTGCTCATAAGCCAAGAGTTAAGGTTTTGGCTGAACCCAATTTGGCTGAAACACTCAGGAAGTCGTCACATGGTAGTAGGCTGCTGGCCCAATCAGCTGTGGCTGTGGAATTCTCCGCCCCACAGCTGCATATAACAAGGGGTGGGGTTGCTGGTGACATCATTGACCTAAAATGGCAACATGGCCATATTTAGTCAATGGCATTGTCCAAATAGGGCCATGTGGCAAGTGCTCATATTCATGTGCATGTACAGGGTCGTGATGAGCATAAAAACCTAACTAATCTAATCCTCCTTATTCCACCCCTGCTGCCACCTTACTTCTTCCTTCCTGTGAAGTTTCTTTACTCTCCTCTCCCTCTTCTTGCCCATCTTCTTCTGGGCCATAGCTAGAATTACATGACATGGCTAGCTCCTGCTTTTTTTCCCCCACCTTTTTCTCTGGCATGTAGGTGCACAGTTGGAATCTCTGTTTATGAGTTAAGTCTACCCGGAATATCTCTACCTGCATCCCTGATTAGCCATAAAACAAGTAAAAAAGGCGCAGGTCACGGGTACCTCAGTATGTAGGTTAGATATAGTACCTAATAGTCCAAGGGCAGAGTAAAAAAGAGATGTAAAAATCCGTATTAATACTCTCAGGTACATATATGGAGATGGGTAAGTCAGGGCAGCCACCAATAAGGCCAGAAGCAGGTTTCCAATAGGTTAGAACAAAAACAAGGAGAAGGGGCGCCTCTGAGAAAGTATCAAATTTATCTTTAATAAAATGCAATGTTCACTCACATGAAGAAATGCAGAGTTGAGTGTACATTCACAGCTGGATAGAAGAGTGGGACTGCATATAGCAGCAAGTCCATCAGAGCTGGCGCCACAGTAATTCCTAGCAGGAAAGGGGTGACAAAACACAGCAAAGAATACTTCTGGAGCCCAACATTAGTTCATACCAAATCCAGCAGAAGTAAGTCCATCTGTCATTGGTAATGGTTCCAGGGTGGATGGATGAGGGGAATGGGACGTCAGAGCTGGATGGCTGGCAGCGCTTTAGCTGTTCAGACTCGTCTGGCTTCCATGATGTAAAGGAAGGACACGGTCGTGTAATCAAAGATCAAAACGAGGCTTGGTCAGCAAAACAAAGCGCGGCGCCGGGCTGTGACGTCATCGGCATGCGGCGCGTTTCAGAGCAGGCTCGCTATTGGTGGACGAACAGCGGCACTCCTTTCTCAAGCATAAGGTGTCTGAAGACTGGTACAGAATTTTTATGGGCTGACAGGGGGCGGGGCCAGCGTGCAATAAGGAAAAAAGGTCAGCATTATACAAGGGAGAAAAGAAACATTAGGGGAAACACATAGAATGCAGGGAAGACATAAGTCATAAAAATATTATGTAAAAAAATATTATGCAAAAACATACATTATATAATGAAAAACGACATTAAAAATTAGCCATACCTATACTCTTGTTTCCAGGTTACATCCCAGTTAAATGACTTGTATTACACAGTAGTAATACAATAAGGCCCTAGGATATGTAACAGCTTCAAACACTTACCTCTCCACTATCTGGGAAGGGCCTTATAGCAGTATTAAATGTATGAGATTCCCCGATCCACAGCGTGATCCCATAAGGGGTGGCTGATGGGACCCTCACCAACCCTCTTCTCTTCGGCAGGCTAATAGGTACTGTTGTGACTATCTTATACTGTTATAACTTCATGTTAAAGTGGAGCTCCACCCTAAATTACAATTTATGCTAATCGGAACCCTCCCCCCCTCCGGTGTCACAATTGACACCTTTCAGGGGGGAGGTGGGTGAAGATACCTGTCTAAGACAGGTATTTTCACCCACATCCGGGAGTCCTCTCTCCGGGAATCTGCGGGAGAGACGTCACTTCCCCCAGACTTCCCGTAGTGTTCTGGGAGACACTCGGCTCCCAGAACACAGGAGGACGAATCAGAACGGCGCAGCGCGACTCGCGCATGCGCCGTAGGGAACCTGGCATGAAGCCGCAAGGCTTCACTTCCTGGTTCCCTCAGCGAGGATGGCGGAGGGGGCAGCAGAGTGACGAGCGATCGCTCGTCCTCTGCTGCGGACGTCGCTGGACTCCAGGACAGGTAAGTGTCCAAATATTAAAAGTCAGCAGCTGCTGTAGCTGTAGCTGCTGGCTTTTAATATTTTTTTTTTCGGCGGAGCTCCGCTTTAAGGTTTTTCCAACAAAGCCTAACCATATCCGGGCTGAGATCAGTCAATGTTGGATTGATTCATTTAATCACCCATGGCACACTAACTATTGTGATACTTGTGTTTGCACTTTGTTCTCCTGATGCCTTACAGGCCGTGTTGGTCAAGACATGATTTTGTTTTCAGAAAGTTTTCTTGAATGTATTGACCTGTTAAAAACCAATAAATAAGACTTCACTACCGGGGACTCCGAGATACCCCTCTCTGTCCCAAGTGCATGAGAGATCATGGAGACCTCATGCATATGTTCTGGAAATGTCCCAAGCTCTTTCGCTATTGGACATGATTTCTCAGGTGTTTGCCTTTGCCATTCCGAGAACTCCTGTAGTGTGTCTGCTGGGTGCCCTGGATGAGGAGCTGTTAACCCCATCCATTCTCACAGTGATCATCCGATTACTTTATGTGACAAGAAAACTGATAGCTCAACTTTGGATCACTCCCAGGATACCCACTAGGCAACAATGGATTGACCAGGTGAACAAACTGTTAATTATCAGCACAGGAAGGCACCCTGCAAATTCCATACAATGTGGCAGGCCTGGCTAGATGTTCCAGGGTTAGCACCCCATCAGTAGTGATGAGCCGAACACCCCCGGGTTCGGTTCGCACCAGAACCCGCGAACGGACCGAAAGTTCGTATGAACATTAGAACCCTATTAAATACAATGGATGCGAACGTTCGAATTCTAAAGTGTTAATTATAACAACTATTATGCATGTTATTGTCCTAAAAAGGGTTTGGGAACCCGGGTTGTGCACCAGGGGACATGTATCAATGCAAAAAGAAGTTTTAAAAACGGTCGTTTTTCGGGAGCAGTCATTTTAATGATGCATAAAGTGAAAAAAAAAAAGTCAAATATTCCTTTAAATATCGTACCTGGGGGGTGTCTAAAGTATGCCTGTGAAGTGCCACGTGTTTCCCGTGTTTAGAACTGTCCCTGCACAAAATGACACTTCTAAAGGAAAAAAAAGCCATTTAAAACTGCTTGCGGCTTTAATGTAATGTCTGGTCCCGGTAATATGGATGAAAATCTTTAAGAAAAATGGCATAGCTACCCCATGACCCCCCCCCCTACCCCAGCCCATTACCAGCCCCTTTGGGTCTTGTATGGATATTAAGGGGAACCCCGCACATAAAATAAAAAAGGCCCTATATACTCTGAACAGCCGTATACAGGCGGTGCATACAAGACAGGGACTGTATGTTTGTTCTTATGTAGAATGTGTTTGTAATTTTGAACAGGTACATTGTTTAAGTGTAGCTCCAGCCCAAAAATCTATTTTTAAACTTTTTGGAAAACATAGGTAAGGGTTATCACCCTGTAACATTTGTTTTGCTGTCTGTGCCCCTGTTCAGAACATTTCACCTCACTTTCCGTCCCAATGACAACTGTTTTTGAAATGTGGTGTTTTTCTTGAAACAAGGATTGCTGATAAAGCATCAGTACAGAGGAGACACCTTTCTCCCATATTAATTCTTACAGGAGAGAATTTTCCTTCCTAGGGGTAGATTTCCTCTCACTTCCTGTTGTCTTCTTGCGTTTGCAAGTAGGAGTCGTTTGTAAGTTGGATGTTTGAAAGTAGGGACCTGCCGTATATAATCTGCAGAAATAGGCCCCTTAGTTGGTGTTGGCACAACACTGTAAGCACTCACAGTTACTCTTGGTTGGTGCTGGAACGCCCTGCTGTCAACTATTATATCAGGAATTGTAATTACATATAATTGTTGAACAGTGGTAGTAAAAATTGGGCCTTTGATGGTGGTGCTGGTGCCACAACACTGTAAGCCCTGACAGTTACTCTTAGTGGGTGCAGCAATGGGCCCTGCTGTGAATTATTAGATCAAGAATTGTAATTGCATGCCCCTGTTGAACAGGGGCTGAAAAATTGGGCCTTTCGTGGTGGTGGTGGTGTTGCCACAACACTGTAAGCCCTCAGAGTTACTCTTGCTTGGTGGGTGCAGGAATGGGCCCTGCTGTGAATTATTAGATCAATAATTGTAATTACATGCCCCTGTTGAACAGGGGCTGAAAAATTGGGCCTTAGGCACTGGTGGCACAACACTGCAACCCCTCACAGATACTGTACTTGGAGCACAGCAATGAGCCCTGTTGCAAAGTATTGCTTCAAAAATTGTAATGACACGCCCCTGTTAAACAGGGGCTGAAAAATTGGGCCTTAGGCACTGGTGGCACAACACTCCAACCCCTCACACATACTGTACTTGGAGCACAGCAATGAGCCCTGTTGCAAAGTATTGCTTCAAAAATTGTAATTACACGCCCCTGTTAAACAGGGGCTGAAAAATTGGGCCTTAGCCACTGGTGGCGGCACCCATAAACAAAAATGATCTTCCAAGCTATCATCATCAATCGTATCATTGAGGACTCGGAGGAGGAGGATAGCCAGTCAACATAACAGCACAGGCACTCAGCATCAGCATCAGTCTTGAAGGGATGTGACATGTTAAAATCAATTAGTCTGTTATATCAGCATCAGGTGTGTGGTAGCTGGTGGTGATCCAAGACTGGTTCATCTTGATGAAAGTCAGTCGATCAACCGAGTCGGTGGACAGGCGCACCCTGTGATCCGTGACAAATCCTCCAGCAGCACTGAATGTGCGTTCCGAAAGAACGCTGGATGCAGGACAGGCCAGTAGCTCAATTGCATACTGTGCAAGCTCTGGCCAGTGATCCATCCTCAAGACCCAGTAAGCCAGAGGATTTTCGGTGGGGAAGGTGTCCAAGTCTGACCTTGCCCCTAGATATTCCTGCACCATGTTTATCAGACGCTGGCGATGGTTGCTGGAACCGATCATACTTTGGGGCTGCGGACTAAAGAATTGTCTGAACGCATCGGTCAGACGGCCACCTTCCCCACCGCTCCTTCTTTGACTGGCCGAAGCCTCAGCAACTCGTTGTCCAGGACCAGGAGTTTGTAACCTCCCAGTCTCTGGGAACGCGTTGCACAGACCTTTCTGCAAGGCCTCCCGGAGTTGTCTCATCCTCTGCTCCCTCTGCGACGGTAACATAAGGTCCGCAACCTTACCCTTGTACCGTGGATCAAGGAGAGTGGCCAGCCAGTAATGGTCCCTCTCCTTGATCCGAAGAATACGAGGATCCTTCCGCAGACTTTGCAGGATCAGGGAGGCCATGCAGCGTAGGTTTGCTGAGGCATTCGCTCCGGAGTCCTCTGGGTCACTAAGGACGACATGATCCGCAGTCACCTCCTCCCAGCCACGTACAAGTCCACTGGTTTCTTGGGACTGTAAATCATCCCTAAAAGACTGCTGCTGATGATGCTGAGTGCCAGCCTCCACCTCCATGCTGACACAATCCTCCTCCTCCTCCTCCTCCTCCTCCTCTTCCTGTGCGATGGGTGGGACAGAAGGAACACTGTCTGGGTAAAGGGGGCCTTGAGAGGCAAGGAAGTCCTCCTCTTCCTGCCTCTGTTCTGCCTCAAGTGCCCTGTCCATTATTCCACGCAGCGTGTGCTCCAACAGGTGGACAAGAGGTACAGTGTCACTGATGCATGCACTGTCACTGCTCACCATCCTCGTGGCCTCCTCAAATGGTGCCAGGACAGTGCATGCATCCCTGATCATGCCCCACTGGCGTGGAGAAAAAAAACCAAGCTCCCCTGACCCTGTCCTGGTGCCGTAGTCGCACAGGTACTCATTGATGGCCCTCTGCTGCGTGTGCAGCCGCTGCAGCATGGCCAACGTTGAGTTCCACCTGGTGGGCATGTCACATATAAGGCGGTTCTTGGGCAGGTTCAACTCCTTTTGCAGCTCAGCCAGGCGAGCACTGGCATTATAAGATCTGCGGAAATGCACACAGACTTTCCTGGCCTGCCTCAGGACATCCTGTAAGCCCGGGTACCTGCCCAAGAAACGCTGCACCACCAGGTTAAGGACGTGAGCCACACAGGGCACATGGGTCAGTTGTCCCTGTCGAAGGGCGGAGAGGAGGTTGGTGCCATTGTCGCAAACCACCATTCCTGGCTTAAGCTGGCGTGGCGTCAACCACCTCTCGGCCTGGCCCTGCAGAGCAGACAGGACCTCTGCCCCAGTGTGGCTTCTGTCCCCCAAACACACCAGCGCAAGCACGGCATGGCATCTTTTTGCCTGCGTACTTGCGTAGCCCGGTGAACGGCTACGGAGCACCGCTGGTTCATAGGACAAACCACAGGAAGAGGCCATGGAGGAAGAAGAAGAGGAGGGGGTGGAGGAGAGAGGTGTGTCACAACCAGTAGTAGCATTTTGGAGGCGTGGCGGTGGGACAACCTCCAACACTACTGCACCTTGTCCTGCATCCTTCCCAGCTGCCAAAAGAGTGACCCAATGGGCCGTGAAAGAAAGGTAACGTCCCTGTCCATGCCTGCTGGACCATGAGTCAGCGGTAATATGCACCTTACCGCTGACCGCCCTGTCCAGCGAGGCCAAGACATTGCCTTCCACATGCCGGTAGAGAGCCGGAATAGCCTTCCGTGAGAAAAAGTGGCGTTTGGGAACCTGCCACTGAGGAACCGCACATTGCACAAACTCACGGAAGGGGGCCGAGTCTACCAACTGAAAAGGCAGCAGTTGAAGCGCTAGCAATTTAGCCAAGCTAGCATTCAACCGCTGGGCATGTGGATGGCTGGGAGTGAACTTCTTTCGACGGTCCAGCAGCTGGGGCAGGGAAATTTGCCTGCTAGAATCGGACGTCGGTGTACTGCTAGCAGAGTGGCCGCAAGTACTTGGCTGTGACACACCTAATTCTACACCTTCATTCCTCTCAGTGCATGTTTCAGAGAGGACTGAAGTTATAGTGGGGTTGGAGATCCCAGCTGATGCGGTGCAAGGAGAGGTCCGCTTTGTTCTTTGGTGTGGGTCTTTGAGGTAGGCTTGCCAACGAGCTGCATGGCAGGTCAACATATGTCTGGTCAGGCATGTGGTACCCAAGCGGCTGATGTTTTGGCCACGCGATGTACGCTTGAGACATATGTTGCAAACAGCAGCTGTGCGATCTGATGCACTAGCCTCAAAAAAGGCCCACACCAAGGAACTTTTTGAATGACGGGCAGAGGCAGCGCCCTGCACAGGCGGAGCTCTGCGGTGTGATTCCGTCGGTGTACTGCCCTTACGCTGGCCACCAAAGGGCATCCTGCCTCGTTGGAGATGTGCCTCCTCCTCATCCTCCTCCTCCTCCTCTCTCCTATTAGGCACCCATGTGGAGTCAGTGACCTCATCATCCCCTCCCTCCTCATCACTGGAGCCAATCTGGCAGTATGCTGCAGCTGCTGGAACATGACTGCCAGATTGGTGTCCTTCTTGAGCATCCCCTCTGTCTGCTCTCACCCTACTGCCTTCCTGTAGCTGGGTTTCATCATCAGACCCTTCGAAACGCTGGGCATCCTCCTGGAGCATGTACCCAACACTGTGCTCAAACAGTTCGGGGGACTCCTCAGGAGGAGGACATGGTGGGTCTAGGGAAGGAGTGACTGATGATGAGTCTGACATTGATACCAGGGAAGAGGACGCTTTGGCAGCTGCTTTGCCAGTACCCTGAGCCTGGGTGAGAGAGGAGGAGGAGGAGGGCTTGGTCATCCACTCTACCAAGTCTTCGGCATGATGTGGCTCAACATGTCCAGCTGCCGAAAAGAAGGACAAGCGTGTCCCATGGCCATGTGCTGATGACAATGCACCGCGTCCACGACCAGCACTGTTGCCCCCAGACACAGAGCCTGCTTGCCCTCTTTTATTGCCTCCTGACTGTCTGTCTCTCCTTGTTTGCCTTCCAGACATTCTAATAGATGGCCTGCAGGGAGATGGGAAAAAAGCAATAAGGGCTACCTTCAGGTGTCCTTCTCTGTCCCTTTACTTAAGGATTTCTAAATATGGTTCAGGATGATTGCTTTTGCACAGAATAGCACAACGACAATTTCCCTGACTGTCCAAAAAACAAGGATTTCAAAGATGGTTGATGAGGAATGCTTTAGCACACTATAGCACAAGGAGAATTCACTCACTGTCCTTCCCAGTCCCTAGAAACAAGGACTTGCACAGTGAAAGAAACTGACACTCTCCCTACCTACAGTTTTCTGTCCCTAGAAAAAATGTTTTTTTTAAGCACACTATAGCACAAGGAGAATTCACTCACTGTCCTTCCCAGTCCCTAGAAACAAGGACTTGCACAGTGAAAGAAACTGACACTCTCCCTACCTACAGTTTTCTGTCCCTAGAAAAAATGTTTTTTTTAAGCACACTATAGCACAAGGAGAATTCACTCACTGTCCTTCCCAGTCCCTAGAAACAAGGACTTGCACAGTGAAAGAAACTGACACTCTCCCTACCTACAGTTTTCTGTCCCTAGAAAAAATGTTTTTTTTAAGCACACTATAGCACAAGGAGAATTCACTCACTGTCCTTCCCAGTCCCTAGAAACAAGGACTTGCACAGTGAAAGAAACTGACACTCTCCCTACCTACAGTTTTCTGTCCCTAGAAAAAATGTTTTTTTTAAGCACACTATAGCACAAGGAGAATTCACTCACTGTCCTTCCCAGTCCCTAGAAACAAGGACTTGCACAGTGAAAGAAACTGACACTCTCCCTACCTAGAGTTTTCTGTCCCTAGAAAAAATGTTTTTTTTAAGCACACTATAGCACAAGGAGAATTCACTCACTGTCCTTCCCAGTCCCTAGAAACAAGGACTTGCACAGTGAAAGAAACTGACACTCTCCCTACCTAGAGTTTTCTGTCCCTAGAAAAAATGTTTTTTTTAAGCACACTATAGCACAAGGAGAATTCACTCACTGTCCTTCCCAGTCCCTAGAAACAAGGACTTGCACAGTGAAAGAAACTGACACTCTCCCTACCTAGAGTTTTCTGTCCCTAGAAAAAATGTTTTTTTTAAGCACACTATAGCACAAGGAGAATTCACTCACTGTCCTTCCCAGTCCCTAGAAACAAGGACTTGCACAGTGAAAGAAACTGACACTCTCCCTACCTACAGTTTTCTGTCCCTAGAAAAAATGTTTTTTTTAAGCACACTATAGCACAAGGAGAATTCACTCACTGTCCTTCCCAGTCCCTAGAAACAAGGACTTGCACAGTGAAAGAAACTGACACTCTCCCTACCTACAGTTTTCTGTCCCTAGAAAAAATGTTTTTTTTAAGCACACTATAGCACAAGGAGAATTCACTCACTGTCCTTCCCAGTCCCTAGAAACAAGGACTTGCACAGTGAAATAAACTGACACTCTCCCTACCTACAGTTTTCTGTCCCTAGAAAAAATGTTTTTTAAGCACACTATAGCACAAGGAGAATTCACTCACTGTCCTTCCCAGTCCCTAGAAACAAGGACTTGCACAGTGAAAGAAACTGACACTCTCCCTACCTACAGTTTTCTGTCCCTAGAAAAAATGTTTTTTTTAAGCACACTATAGCACAAGGAGAATTCACTCACTGTCCTTCCCAGTCCCTAGAAACAAGGACTTGCACAGTGAAAGAAACTGACACTCTCCCTACCTAGAGTTTTCTGTCCCTAGAAATTTTTTTTTTTTTAAGCACACTATAGCACAAGGAGAATTCACTCACTGTCCTTCCCAGTCCCTAGAAACAAGGACTTGCACAGTGAAAGAAACTGACACTCTCCCTACCTACAGTTTTCTGTCCCTAGAAAAAATGTTTTTTTTAAGCACACTATAGCACAAGGAGAATTCACTCACTGTCCTTCCCAGTCCCTAGAAACAAGGACTTGCACAGTGAAAGAAACTGACACTCTCCCTACCTACAGTTTTCTGTCCCTAGAAAAAATGTTTTTTTAAGCACACTATAGCACAAGGAGAATTCACTCACTGTCCTTCCCAGTCCCTAGAAACAAGGACTTGCACAGTGAAAGAAACTGACACTCTCCCTACCTAGAGTTTTCTGTCCCTAGAAAAAATGTTTTTTTTAAGCACACTATAGCACAAGGAGAATTCACTCACTGTCCTTCCCAGTCCCTAGAAACAAGGACTTGCACAGTGAAAGAAACTGACACTCTCCCTACCTAGAGTTTTCTGTCCCTAGAAAAAATGTTTTTTTTAAGCACACTATAGCACAAGGAGAATTCACTCACTGTCCTTCCCAGTCCCTAGAAACAAGGACTTGCACAGTGAAAGAAACTGACACTCTCCCTACCTAGAGTTTTCTGTCCCTAGAAAAAATGTTTTTTTTAAGCACACTATAGCACAAGGAGAATTCACTCACTGTCCTTCCCAGTCCCTAGAAACAAGGACTTGCACAGTGAAAGAAACTGACACTCTCCCTACCTACAGTTTTCTGTCCCTAGAAAAAATGTTTTTTTTAAGCACACTATAGCACAAGGAGAATTCACTCACTGTCCTTCCCAGTCCCTAGAAACAAGGACTTGCACAGTGAAAGAAACTGACACTCTCCCTACCTACAGTTTTCTGTCCCTAGAAAAAATGTTTTTTTTAAGCACACTATAGCACAAGGAGAATTCACTCACTGTCCTTCCCAGTCCCTAGAAACAAGGACTTGCACAGTGAAAGAAACTGACACTCTCCCTACCTACAGTTTTCTGTCCCTAGAAAAAATGTTTTTTTTAAGCACACTATAGCACAAGGAGAATTCACTTACTGTCCTTCCCAGTCCCTAGAAACAAGGACTTGCACAGTGAAAGAAACTGACACTCTCCCTACCTACAGTTTTCTGTCCCTAGAAAAAATGTTTTTTTTAAGCACACTATAGCACAAGGAGAATTCACTCACTGTCCTTCCCAGTCCCTAGAAACAAGGACTTGCACAGTGAAAGAAACTGACACTCTCCCTACCTACAGTTTTCTGTCTCTAGAAAAAATGTTTTTTTTAAGCACACTATAGCACAAGGAGAATTCACTCACTGTCCTTCCCAGTCCCTAGAAACAAGGACTTGCACAGTGAAAGAAACTGACACTCTCCCTACCTAGAGTTTTCTGTCCCTAGAAAAAATGTTTTTTTTAAGCACACTATAGCACAAGGAGAATTCACTCACTGTCCTTCCCAGTCCCTAGAAACAAGGACTTGCACAGTGAAAGAAACTGACACTCTCCCTACCTAGAGTTTTCTGTCCCTAGAAAAAATGTTTTTTTAAGCACACTATAGCACAAGGAGAATTCACTCACTGTCCTTCCCAGTCCCTAGAAACAAGGACTTGCACAGTGAAAGAAACTGACACTCTCCCTACCTAGAGTTTTCTGTCCCTAGAAAAAATGTTTTTTTTAAGCACACTATAGCACAAGGAGAATTCACTCACTGTCCTTCCCAGTCCCTAGAAACAAGGACTTGCACAGTGAAAGAAACTGACACTCTCCCTACCTAGAGTTTTCTGTCCCTAGAAAAAATGTTTTTTTTAAGCACACTATAGCACAAGGAGAATTCACTCACTGTCCTTCCCAGTCCCTAGAAACAAGGACTTGCACAGTGAAAGAAACTGACACTCTCCCTACCTACAGTTTTCTGTCCCTAGAAAAAATGTTTTTTTTAAGCACACTATAGCACAAGGAGAATTCACTCACTGTCCTTCCCAGTCCCTAGAAACAAGGACTTGCACAGTGAAAGAAACTGACACTCTCCCTACCTACAGTTTTCTGTCCCTAGAAAAAATGTTTTTTTAAGCACACTATAGCACAAGGAGAATTCACTCACTGTCCTTCCCAGTCCCTAGAAACAAGGACTTGCACAGTGAAAGAAACTGACACTCTCCCTACCTACAGTTTTCTGTCCCTAGAAAAAATGTTTTTTTTAAGCACACTATAGCACAAGGAGAATTCACTCACTGTCCTTCCCAGTCCCTAGAAACAAGGACTTGCACAGTGAAATAAACTGACACTCTCCCTACCTACAGTTTTCTGTCCCTAGAAAAAATGTTTTTTTTAAGCACACTATAGCACAAGGAGAATTCACTCACTGTCCTTCCCAGTCCCTAGAAACAAGGACTTGCACAGTGAAAGAAACTGACACTCTCCCTACCTACAGTTTTCTGTCCCTAGAAAAAATGTTTTTTTTAAGCACACTATAGCACAAGCACAAAACACACTGACACTCTCCCTACCTATCCTTCTCTTTCCCTAAACTAAAGGAATCCAGGTTAAGCAAGAAAGAAATAAAAGTCACTGTCCCTGCCTATGCTGCTCTTTCCCTGCTCCGGAACACACTACACTAGGCCGCCGTGCTGGCGGCCTTTTATAGTGTGGGGCGTGTACTAAACACCCTCAGCAATAATTGGCCACAGGCATCCTGCCTGTGGCCAATCATTGCTCTCCTCGCTGCCGGCGCTGTGATTGGCCAAGCATGCGGGGTCACAGTGCATGCTTGGCCAATCACAGCGCCTGGATGACACTGCGATGGCGTAGTGCATTGTGGGCCGTTCGCGTCACTCGAATTTGGCGCGAACGGCCCAAATCGTTCGATCTTCGTCGAACGATCGAACAGCCGATGTTCAAGTCGAACGTATGTTCGACTCGAACACGAAGCTCATCCCTACCCATCAGTTAGTCAAAGACAGACTGCTACAATGCTAAGGATCGAGTTAAACTGGTGGAGGGTCTAATTAAACAGATCAATATGGTGGTTGCGGGACTCTTACGGTGAGATAGCTGACAGTGGTGAGCCGGGCGAATTGATTGTCCCCTTAGTTGTTACGGGTTCTATTGCTTAATGATTCTTAGAGAAAGGAGGAGGGAGGGAAGAGAAGAGAGAGAGGAACACTGTTTCATTCCTTAAGTTAATTAATATGCTTTATGTTATATATTTTGTTATACATACACTGTGACACTTTTGCATTCTATTGACCTGGTTCTGGTCTGTGTAATATGCTGGTTTGTATATTGTCTACTGTTTTTTTTCCTTTTCATTATGCACTTTACTTGTACAAAGTGTATGTAATGCTATGACAAACCAAATAAAACTTTTTTCAGATTAAAAAAAAAAACAACCAATAAATATTATTGAACAAAAAACCTAACTAGATGGGCAAGGACAAGAATGCGCTTGAACATTGTGAGCATGTCCATAGAAACTGGTGCCTGGCCGCAATTTTAATCCAAGGTCTGCCAAGTCTCAGTGCTGGATTGTCTTCAGTTCTAATTCCTGTATCCTGAATTTCTGAAAGAGTGCTTACCTTGTTCCTGACCTGGCTATGTCTGACACTTCTCTTAGATCACCCCTGCCTGTTATGCTTGCTTGCTTCTAACTTGTTTACCGACCATGGCTTGGACTTCTAACCACAATTCTGCCTTCTGGCTTGGTTTCTCACCCCCAGCGCGTTACCAACTCCTACCTGTTCCTGACCTTGAACTTAATCCTGACCCTGCACCTGTCTGCCTGGCTGCTGCTGAACATAGCTTCTAACCTGACTCCATACTGCCACTGGAAGGACTCCTGTGTAGGGATGAGCCGAACACCCCCCTGTTCGGTTCGCACCAGAACCTGCGAACAGCCAGAATGTTCGCGTGAACTTTAGAACCCTATTAAATACAATGGACTCAAACGTTTGAAATCAAACGTGCTAATTATAAAGGCTAATATGCAAGTTATTGTCCTGAAAAGTGTTTGGGGACCCGGGTCCTGCCCCAGGGGACATGTATCAATGCAAAAAAGAGTTTTAAAAACTGCAGTTTTTTCGGGAGCAGTGATTTTATTAATACTTAAAATGAAAAAAATTTTAGTGAAATTTTCCTTTAAATTTCGTACCTAGGGTGTGTGTATATAGTATGCCTATAAAGTCGCGCTTGTTTCCCGTGCTTAGAACTGTCCCTGCACAAGTGTAATTTCTGAAGGAAAAAAAGTCATTTAAAACTCACTCGTGGCTATTAATGAATTGTCGGCTCCGGGCAATACAGAGAAAAGTAATTGATAAAAAAAAAAAAAAAAAAAAGCGTGGGGGTCCCCCCAAATTCAATTACCAGAAAAAAATAGCATGGAGTTCCTCCCAAAATCCATACCAGACCCTTTATCCGAGCACGCAACCTAGCAGGCCGCAGGAAAAGAGGGGGGGGGGGAGAGAGAGCGCACCCCCCCCTCCTGAACCGTACCAGACCACATGCCCTCAACATGGGAAGGATGTCCCCATGTTGATGGGGACAAGAGCCTCATCCCCACAACCCTTGCCCGGTGGTTGTGGGGGTCTGCGGGCGGGGGACTTATCGGAATCTGGAAGACCCCTTCAACAAAGGGGACCCCCAGATCCCACCCCCCCTATGTGAATTGGTAAGGTGTACATTGTACCCCTACCATTTCACAAAGAAAGTGTAAAAAAAATGTAAAAACACACACCGACAAGTGTAAAAAAAATGTAAAAACACACACCGGAAAAGTCCTTTATTAAACATAAAAAAATAAATATATTGATATATTGATATATATTGTAGGGCTGTTACTGATTAAAATGTTCGTGTTCGATTAATCGTTTTTTTTTTTAAATCGATTAATCCACTAATTTCGATTAATTATAACGCACATACAGATCCAACTACTTTTAGCTGATCGCCTTGCAGGCCGATTCCCAGTGCAGCTACCAACCACTGGAAAAATGGACAGCAGGATACAAAAAACACACAAAGGCAGCGCTCGATGGGAATAGCATTAAAACTTTTATAGTCTTCAAGTTGGTAACAAAATAAATATTGCACTGAAGATAAAATCAATGTAGCTACATAAACTGTAAAAACGGTGCGAGTAATACCAAACGGTAGCAAAAGCAGTCATAAAAACATGTAGCCAAGTATGATACTGGTATAAAAATGTGTACAAAGATACCACTGCTGAAACTAGATGAGGAGGGGTTACATCAGTCCGTCGGCATGTAGATGTCCCATGAAGGGAACTATCACAACTCCCAGTGGATGGCTGTAGAATCCCAGGTTGATAGAGGGAAGTGTAACAGCCCTTGCGTGTGGCAGATAGTAAGGTCCCGTCGGCATGCAGATATGAAGGCACAGCAAAGGAGCCCTTCAGATGATCACGGCAAGCCCCACCGGTGTCCGTGACGTCACCGGATCTCTGACAGAACTCCCTGAAGACCCGGAAGCCGGCGGAGAGGTTAGTACCGATCAAAACAATTTTGATCGATCAAAAAAATTTATCGATTCATCGAGGATTAATAGTTCTTTTCCACAGCCCTAATATATTGGTATGGATATTTGGGGGAACTCCACGCATTTTTTTTTTAAATTTGCGGCAGGGTTCCCCTTAATATCCATACCAGACCTGAAGGGCCTGGTGATTGAATTTGGGGGGACCCCCACGCTTTTTTTTTTTTTTTTACCAATGACTTTTCTATGTATTGCCGGGAGCCGACAATTCATTAATAGACGCAAGTGAGTTTTAAATTACCTTTTTTCCTTCAGAAATTACACTTTGTGCAGGGACAGTTCTAAGCACGGGAAACAAGCGCAACTTTACAGGCATACTATACACACACCCCCTAGGTACGAAATTTAAAGGAATATTTCACTTTTATTGTTTCACTTTAAGCATTATTAAAATCACTGCTCCCGAAAAAATGGCCATTTTTAAAACTTCTTTTTGCATTGATACATGTCCCCTGGGACAGGACACGGGTCCCCAAACACTTTTTACTACAATAACTTGCATATAAGCTTTTAAAATTAGCACTTTAGATTTCTCCCATAGACTTTTCGAATTTGCCTCGAACAACGGGCGAACAGGCAATGTTCGAGTTGAACATGAGTTTGACTCGAACTTGAAGCTCATCCCTGCACCTGTGCTTCTAAGCTTAAGCTTAAAGGGAAAGGGAAATTGTAGTCTTTATAATGTTTGGAGATATATAAATGAAAGAGGTGTGCTTATAGAAAAAACTTATCGGCTTGTAATAATGTCTTAAAAACTTTGCTTCAGTGTGTAGTTTGTAACTAATAATGTACCTACCTTGTGGTTGCCATATTGATTCTCTTACCTAACTGATAATTGAAAACTATAAAACACCCAAATACGAGGATTGTACCAAAAGCTATGTAAAAATGGGAATACATTCTTGTTATGCTGGTAAAGTAACTCTACCATTGCCGGGAGGGCGTCTATGGACGTCCTCCTGTGATTGCGATGCAATCGCTGTGTCTTTAGGACACAGCTGATCACAGATTGGGGTAAACGGCCAATCACACAAGCCAGTTATCGGCATTCCTTTCCTCATGCTGACAGTATGAAGAGATGAGAGCCAATAACTGACTTGTGTGAAAGAGATATCTACCCATATAATCAGTGTCATAATTATCAGTGCAGTCCCAACAGTGCCCACCAGTGCTGTCAATCAGTGCTCATCAGTGCTGCCAATCAGTGCCCATCAGTGCTGCCTATCAGTGCCCATCAGTGTCGCCTACCAGTGCCTATCAGTGCCCATCTGTGCCACATATCAGTGCCCATCAGTGCCACCTATCAGTGCCCACGAGTGCCACCTATCAGTGTTCCCTATCAGTGCCCATCAGTGCCACCTATCACTGCCACCTATCAGTTCCCCCTATCAGTGCCCTTCTGTGTCACCTATCAGTGCCCATCAGTGCCGTCTAGCAGTGCCCTTCTATGCCACCTATCAGAGCCGCCTATCAGTGCAGCCTCATCAGTGCCTCCTCATCAGTGCCCACAAGTGCAGCCTCATCAGTGCTCATCAGTGCAGCCTCATCAGCGTACATCAGTGAAGGAAAAAAATCACCAGTTTGCAAAATGTTATAACAAACTATCAAAAATGCTTTTTTATTCACAATTTTTAGTCTTTTTTGGTTTGATTAGCAAAAAATAAAAAACTCAGTGGCGATTAACCGCTTGCCGACCAGCGCAGGATGATATACGTCAGCAGAATGGCATGGACAGGCAGATGGGCGTATATATACGTCCCCTTTAAAGTGGTTGTAAACCCACTTTTTCAACTTGCACCTACAGGTAAGCCTAGATTAAGGCTTACCTGTAGGTGCAAGAAATATCTCCTAAACCTACACGGTTTAGGAGATATTTACTAAAATGTCAAGCGCCGCTATCTACGGCGCATGCGCGCCGTAGACAACGGCGCATTTATGGGGTTAATCCCATTCACATACTCGGCTACTTCCCAGCAATCGCTGGGTGTAGCCGAGTGGGACGCCTCCCGCGCGCATGCGCAGAGTGACGTCTCCGCCGCTCCGGCCAATCACAGCGCCGGAGCGGCGCTGTGATTGGCTGGTGCGGCGATACCCGGAAGTAACATTCCGGCTATCGCCGCAGTGATGTCTGCGGCTGGACAGAGGGACGAGGACGGCTTCGGGGGCCCCGATCTAAGGTAAGTGGAACATAATGAGCTATTATGCTAGTCATAATAGCTCATTATGCCTTTCTCTTGCAGGTGGGCCAAAAAAAATAAAAAAAAGTGGGTTTACAACCACTTTAAGAAGCGGTATTGTGGACGCGCGCACGCCGCCGGTGGTGTGCGTGCGCCAGCCGCGAGCTCCGTGAGTCCGACCGCGGGTCCTGCGGACTCAATGTCCGCGGGGATACCCGTGATCGTCTCACGGAGAGGAAGAACGGGGAAATGCTGATGTAAACAAGCATTTCCTCATTCTTCCTAGTGACAGGACACTGATCACAGCTTCCTGTGATCGGGAGTGGTGATCAGTGTTGTGTCACACACAGCTCATCCCCCCTACAGTTAGAACACATCCCTAGGACACACTTAACCCCTTCAGCGCCCCCTACAGGTTAACCCCTTCACTGCCAGTGTCATTTTTACAGTAATTAGTGCATATTTATAGCACTGATCGCTGTAAAAATGAGAATGGTCCCAAAATGGTGTCAAAAGTGTCCGATGTGTCCGCCATAATGTCGCAGTCACGATAAAAATCGCTAATCGCCGCCATTACTAGTTAAAGTGGTTGTAAACCCACTTTTCAACTTGCACCTACAGGTAAGCCTAGATTAAGGCTTACCTGTAGGTGCAAGAAATATCTCCTAAACCTACACGGTTTAGGAGATATTTACTAAAAAGACAGGCGCCGCTGTCTACGGCGCATGCGCACCGTAGACAATGGCGCATTCATGGGGTTAATCCCATTCACAAAATCGGCTACTTCCCAGCAATCGCTGGGCGTAGCCGAATGAAAAGGCTCTCGCGCACATGCGCAGAGTGACGTCTCTGCCGCTCCGGCCAATCACAGCGCCGGAGCGGCGCTGTGATTGACTGCAGCGGCGATACCCGGAAGTAACCTTCCGGCTATCGCCGCAGCGATGGATGCGGCTGAAGAGGGACACGAGGACGGCTTCGGGGGCCCCGATCTAAGGTAAGTGATGCATAATGAGCTATTATGCTAGTCATAATAGCTCATTATGCCTTTCTCTTACAGGTAGTTGTGAATTTTTTTTTTAATTATCGGGTTTACAACCACTTTAAAAAAAAAAATATTAATGAAAATGCAATAAAACTATCCCCTATTTTGTAGACGCTATAACTTTTGCGCAAACCAATCAATAGACGCTTATTGCGATTTTTTTACCAAAAATATGTAGAAGAACACGTATCGGCCTAAACGGAGGAAAAAAAAGTTTTTTTATATATTTTTTGGGGATATTTATTATAGCAAAAAGTAATAATTATTCATTTTTTTTCAAAATTTTCACTCTATTTTTGTTTATAGTGCGAAAAATAAGAACTGCAGAGGTGATCAAATACCACCAAAAGAAATCTCTATTTGTTGGAAAAAAAGGACGTAAATTTTGTTTGGGAGCCACGTCGCACGACCGCGCAATTGTCAGTTAAAACGACGCAGTGCCGAATCGCAAAAAGTGGCCTGGTCTTTGGCCAGCCAAATGGTCCGGGGTTTAAGTGGTTAAATACCGCCAAAAGAAAGCTCTTTGTGTATAAAAAAATGCTAAAAATTGAATTTGGGTGCAGTGTTGCATGACCGCGCAATTGTCATTCAAAATGTGACAGCGCTGAAAGCTGAAAATTGGCCTGGGCAGGAAGGGGGTAAAAGTGCCCTGTAGGCAAGTGGTTAACCTGGGGGAACCCTTGAAAAAACTTTTTGGCTTCAGGGAACCCCTGCTAATAATTATTATATTTACAGCTGGCAGTACATTAGTGTGATGGTCAGTGTGAAAAGGGGAACAATTCCCCCCTTACAGACAGCTAAAAAGATCGCTGATACCAGTGGTTACTCATCTGAGAGGTAGAAATCGCATAATGCCAGAGGATCCCCCAGCAACCTCTGGAGGAAATCTAGGGTTCAGTGGAACACTGGTTGAGAAACCCCGCTCTTTAGTAACTCTTCTTCTTTCTTTTTTTTTTTTCATTGGAGGAAAATAATGGATTTTCAAGCAGAATCAGCATGCTGTCATTGAGTTGAGATGAAAGGGGTGTAGGCTGTTCGACATAGATGGTCTCCCACTGTGTGGTTTGTCTTCAGTAGGGATGAGCCAAACACCCCCCGGTTCGGTTCGCATCCAGAACATGCGATCGGACTGAAAGTTCACGCGAACATTCGAACCCCGTTAAAGTCTATGGGACTCGAACGTGAGAAATCAAAAGTGCAAATTTTAAAGGCTAATATGTAAGTTGTTCTCCAAAAAAGTGTTTGGGGACCCGGGTCCTGCCCCAGGGGACATGTATCAATGCAAAAAAACGTTTTAAAAACTGACGTTTTTTAAGGAGCAGTGATTTTAATGATGCTTAACTGCTTGCTGACCAGCGCACGACGATATACGTCGACAGCATGGCACGGACAGGCAGAAGGACGTATATATACGTCCCCTTTAAGAAGCGGCATTGTGGACGCGCGCGCCCGCCGCAAACTCCGTGAGCCTGACTCAATGTCCACGGGGATACCCGCGATCATCTTACGGTGAGGAAGAATGGGGAAATGCTGATGTAAAAAAGCATTTCCCCAGTCTTCCCAGTGACAGGACAATGATCACAGCTTCCTGTAATCGGAAGTGGTGATCAGTGTCGTGTCACATACAGCCCATCCCCCCCGACATGTTGGAAGCACTCCCCAGGACACACTTAAGCCCTACAGTGCCACCTAGTGGTTAACCCCTTCACTGCCAGTGTCATTTTCACAGTAATCAGTGCATTTTTATAGCACTGATCGCTGTAAAAATGACAATGGTCCCAAAAATGTGTGAAAAGTGTCCGATGTGTCCGCCATAATGTCACAGTCATGATAAAAATCGCTGATCGCCGCCATTACTAATAAAAAAAATAATAATAATAAAAATGCCATAAATCTATCACCTATTTTGTAGATGCTATAACTTTTGCGCAAACCAATCAATATATGCTTATTGCGATTTTTTTTACCAAAAATATGTAGAAGATTACGTATTGGCCTAAACTGTGAAAAAAGGCCTCCTTTCCCAGTCGATGCCTCATACAGAGAAATGCAGCATCGGGCGGAGCAAGAGAACCTGATGTCACCACGCCCCAGCAGGCTGGCTTGAGCCGCGGCTGGTTGTTTGCATGTTCGTTTTGAAAACTTTGCTGATATAAGCTTTACGATGTCAGTCACCCAGTTCTTGAAATAAAGGGGATTTGTTTTAAATAACTTACTTCACCATGAAGCATCTTTTCCTCTTTTAAACACGCGTGTCCATCACGCTCTGTGAGCGATCCTATCCATACTAAGGACCTGAAGGAGATCGGCTGTAGTTCCCAGACGGCTAGTGGAGGAGAGGATTTGGAGGAAGGCGTGACCGGCTGCTGTTACCTGAGTGATCCCGCTTATGTTGAGCTCATATGATCTCCGTGATAGAGATCCAACAGATCCGGTAAGCGGCCCCTTTGTATACCTTTTTCTCATCTACCTTGTGGAAACATAGGATGAAGAGTTGCACCTCTGCCCCTTTGATTACATCAAAGCCCTTGCAGCTGATTTGAAATGGACACTGTTACTGTTTTTGTTTTCTATTGAACTCAATTTGTCACAAGTTTTTTGAGTACATTCAGTACTCACCTATCTATCTCTATTTTTAAACACATTTATTTTAGCTGATTATTCTAGCTACCCAGTAGTTGCAGCACCGTCACTTTTTTATTCAGTTTTAGATACCCATTTCTCTTTAAAGAAAAGTTTTTCTTTTCACCATTGCACTTTTTTTGCATAAATTGCACTTTTGCATTTGGGGGTAGCGCGGATTGTCCACGCTATACACGATCAATTACCACCAAAAGAAATCTCTATTTGTGGGAAAAAAAGGATGTCAATTTTGTTTGGGAGCCACGTCGCACGACCGCGCAATTGTCAGTTAAAGCGTGGCAGTGCCGAATCGCAAAAAGTGCTCTGGTCTTTGGCCAGCGAAATGATATGGGGCTGAAGTGGTTAAAATGAAAAAATAAAAGTGAAATATTCCTTTAAATATCATACCTGGGGGGTGTCTATAGTATGCCTGTAAAGTGGCGTGAGTTTCCCGTGTTTAGAACAGGCCCTGCACAAAATGACATTTCTAAAGGAATAAAAGTCATTTAAAACTGCTTGCGGCTTTAATGTAATGTTGGGTCACGGCAATATGGATGAAAATTATTGAGAAAAACGGCATGGGTACCCCCCCCAGCCCATTACCAGGCCCTTTGGGTCTTGTATGTATATTAAGGGGAACCCCGCACCCAAATTAAAAAAAGAAAAGGAGTGGGGCCCCCAGGCCCTATATACTCTGAACAGCAGGATACAGGGGGTCCCAAGAAAGACAGGGAATGTAGGTTTGTTCTTAACTTGAATCTGTTTGTAATTTGGAACAGGTACATTTTGTAAGTGTAGCCAAAAAATCTATTTTTAAGCTTTTTGGATAACATAGGGAAGGTTTATCACCCCTGTAACATTTGTTTTGCTGTCTGTGCCCCTGTTCAGAAGATTTCACCTCACTTTCTGTCCCAATGACAATTGGATTTTTAGGGAAACAAGGATTGGTGATAAAGCATTAGTGAAGGAGACACCCTTTTCCCATATTTACTCTTACAGGAGAGAATTTCCCTTCCTAGAGGTAGATTTCCTCTCACTTCCTGTTGTCTCCCTCCGTTTGCAAGTAGGAGTCATTTGTAAGTCGGATGTTTGAAAGTAGGGGACCGCCTGTATATACTATACGGCCTGCCCTATATACGCTGCAGAAATTTGGGCCTTAGGTGTTAGTGGTACCAGAACACTGTAAGCCCTCACAGTTACTCTTGGTGGGCGCTAGAACGGGCCCTGCTGTGAAATATTATATCAAGAATTGTAATTACATGCCCCTATTAAACAGGGGCCGAAAAATTGGGTCTTAGGCAGTGGTGGTGGTGCCACAACACTGTAACCCCTCACAGATTCTCTTGTTGAGCGCAGGAACGAGCCCTGCTGTGAACTATTAGAGCAAAAATATATGTGGGAGACAGTATATATTTTATGCACCGCAGATCACTGAATCACCTGCCTGGCCTGCCTGCCTGAAAGAGTATTTGAATAGGTACACCAGGAATGGCCTGCAGTCAGGTATAGGCTTGGCTAGACTAGAATGCAGTGGATATATATGTAAGAGACAGTATATATTTTATGCACTGCAGATCATTGAATCACCTGCCTGGCCTGCCTGCCTCAAAGTGTATTTGAATACGTACATCAGGAATGGCCTACAGTCAGATCTAGCTACACAGGATACTGTGTGTGTATATATATATATATATATATATATATATATATATACAAAGCCGGGATGTATATATATACTAAATACACTGCAGCTAACTAAATCAATTGCCTGCCTGAAGTATATTAGAAACAGTACACCAGGAACGGTCTGCAGTGAGATCTAGCTAAACTGGATACAGTGTATATATATATTGTGACAGCAGGAAGGTAAAGTCACCTGGTTGCATCCAGGGGGGTAGATATATTTCGCCCAGATTCAGGCTTTACGCCGACTTATACAACTAGGTGGAGAGTTGTATAAGCCCAGCTGGGGCTAGTGGGCTCATGGATGACTCATACCTCTAGGGAGAGTGTGGGGCATCGTGCAGACAGGGAGTTGATGAGACCAGCTGAAGCTTGTCAGCTCATTTAGGCCTCTATAAGAACTCCCAGCTTCATTAGATGTTAGCTCATGCCTGGAACCAGACCTGTGTGGACTGTCTAGGGAGAGTGAACCCCTGTGCGGTGAGACAAAGCCTGTGTGGCTATTTGCTTGGACATTTAAAACCAGGGACTTAGGGACTAGGACAGCACTAGGCTGATCCCAGTTGTTAGTTAGGAAACCTGTATGTTTAGTCAGAGGTCAAGTTGACCAGGATTTATTTTGTTTATGTTTCTTTTGCTTTGCTGTGTTTTGTCACTGTAAATAGAAAATAAACCGCACCTTTTTGATTTTGAAAACCACAACCTCCGTTTGCTGGGCCTGTTTTTGTGTGGGGAGCCCATCCCGGGGGTCACACACACCCGCTGCCGAGCTAACCCCCTCACAATATATATATATATATATATATATATATATATATACAGTATATATACAAAGCCGGGAGGTATATATATACTAAATACACTGCAGCTAACTGAATCAACTACCTGCTCAAAGTAAATTAAATGACACTCTCTCTATCTCTCTCTCCGCTACCAACACACTACACAAGGCCAACGTGCAGGCAGCCTTATATAGTGTGGGGCGTGGACTTAACGCCCTGAGCCATGATTGGCCAAAGGCACCCTGCCTTTGGCCAATTATGGCTCTCTTTGCTGACGGTGCTGTCAATGGCCAAAGCATGGGGGTCATAGTGCATGCTTGGCCAATCATCAGCCAGCAATGCTCTGCGATGACGCAGTCCATTATGGGGAGTGACGCACTGCTCAAATTTGGCGCGAACGCCTCATAATGTTTGATCTTCGTCGGACGATCGAACAGCCGATGTTCGAGTCGAACTCATGTTCGACTCGAGCAGAAAGATCATCCCTAGTCTTCAGTACTGGTTTCTGCTTTTCTAAACTCTTCATCCATCTGTGCACATTGCACTTGTCAATGGTGTCATCTTCATAAACATTCCGTAGCCTTCTGTGAATGTCAGAAAGGCTGCACCCCTCCTTCATCAAGCAACTACTATAATCGCTTCTTCCGAAAGATGACTGGGGGAAAGTCAAAATGGTTATTATGGTAGTCTGGTAAGATTACAGAAACTCCATCTGTGTCAAAAATCACTCTGGTCTACTGAAAACCGACGTATCAGAATTTTTGCCACGGACTTAACACAGGTTGAAAAAGAGTAAGTAACCTTTCCAACCCGAAGAAGAGATTGATCCCCATAGTCTTTTTGAGACACCTTCTTCACATTGGAGCACTCTGTCCAAGAACCTTCTGAGCCAATCCAGAAAAAAGCTATGTCACAGATTTTTGAATAAGCCATCACGACTGTATGTAGATTCACTCATGCACAAGTGCAACAAGCCAGTGTACCAGTGAGTGACTCCCCCTGTCCTATACCTGGCACACCCTTGTGGGAAGTTCCTTTGCCCACAACGTTCCTTTGCCCACAACATTCAGACAAGGAAGGGGCCGGGAAATTATATATTTACTGGCCCTTTTCCCACTCTCCATCCTGACAGATACCCTGCAGCAGCCTGTGGGAGAGGGGAGAGCGGAGGGGGAACTTGGTGCTGTGAGGGAGGTGGGGGGGTGCGGCCACCGGGGAGTACACAGGAGCCCAGGGCAGCAGGAGTTGGATAGGCTGGGCAGCATATAGAGGAAACGATCCATTAATTTCTCTCCTGCACCTAAATGCCTGCAGGAGGAAGAGGAGGCGAAGCGGGCATTCAGCAGATGCAGGAGAGAAATGGATGCATTGGTTACTCTATATGCCACCCTGCTGCCCCTCCTATCCAGGTGTCCCCAGCCCTCCGGGCAAATGCCCGGTGTGCCCCATGGCCAGTCCGGGCCTGACCCTGAGAATTCATAAAGTCCTCATCTGTTGAAATCTAGATTTTGACCGATGAATGGAAAACACATAATTTTGAAACACCAAAGAATTATTTTTGTATGCACATTTTTTGCTGCTTATTCTATGGAGTCTCTTATAAGCTAGAGATAGGACTACAGATACCAAGGTGCCGTGACGAGGCTCTGTGGCTCACGCATGTATTTGCAAATGTGTGCAGACTAAAACCCTGTTTTAACGCATACTGTTAGATAGGTTGATTCGTTTGTCAGCGGGCTGGCCGGTGAGTAAAGCTTGGATTTTTCCTTGGATTTATCCTTGGTCTTGTTTATATTATTCTATACAACATCCACCTTGGAAAGGGTTTTTATTTTTTTCATAAAACCAAAGATTCCTATTCAACTTACAGAAAACTCAAGAATACGCTCAAAAATATTTTAGTATGCCAACTCACTGTATTGAGTGCTGTCACCGTAACCCTGATGAATGTCATGTGAAAAAAGAATGAAAAACCTACAGCAAAAATGGCAAAGTTTAAAAAAGTGGTTATTGTTGGCGGCAAACATGGCGTAAAGAAAGCTGAATATAATATATAAACTTTATATAACAGTACCCTCTCCCCAGATTTACAATGTGCTGTTCAAAGGTGTCTCCATCCGGAACAGAGACATTCTAAGACAGGAAGTGAATTACTGGCTGGACCACCAGGTAAAAATCAAAGGTTTGGTAAGTTGCAATATATTATATTTTTGTTTTTGGGTTCATCACTGCTTTAATTTTAGATACTTTAATGAATATGAAATTTGATAAATGAATGTGTTACCTAAAAGCACCAAAAACATCTAAAGCAGGGGTGTCCAACATTTTAACGAGTGGCTGTAGGTGCTTTTTTGGGGGGGGTGGCAAACAAGCCCCTCAACGGCTTCCTCCTGGCTAACCCAATCTGCCCCTGTCCTGATTGGGAGGAGAAGCTGGAAGACAATAGCGAATATTGGACAACATTTTTTAAGCCAATTAGATCCTCCGGCTCTAATCATGCGGCTTGAAATAAAAAAAAAAAAAAAACTCATAGAAACCTATGAGTTCAGCGCTCCACATGCATCCCCGCATACAAACTAGGGGGGCGGCGCCCCTTATGGACCAGCCACTCCTGCTTTTAACCTTCCTGGGCCACATTGGAAGAAGAGGAATTGTCTTGGGCCACACATAAAATACACTAAAACTAAGGATAGCTGATGAGCAGAAAAAGTTGGGCAGATCACAATTGAGCAATCATTGAGATAGATAATAATGTACCGATCTGAGCAATTAATCTTCATTTTTTTGTTATATTTTTTATTATAAAAGTAAAAGAGGGCAACATAAAACTAGTGCGATATTTGACACTGTTTTTGATAAACTCACACATCAATATCTGATTGGATGGATGGAGTTGCAAGTCTCAATTAATTCTCAAGGGGCTCATCAGATATTTTGGTTAAATTTTGCCCTTCGTGTGCTTCACCCTTAAAAATAGTTGCTGACAAATATAGGCGCTGCCAAAAAATGATGACATGAATAAGGCTGATTGTACAGAGTGGGGGATTTTTCTTTGGGAAGATAAAACACTTTTAAAAGTCCAGTAAAGAGACACTGTCAAATATTTCTTCGACTGCATGTGTTCGCTATGTGTAAATACATTTTTTACTAAAAATTCAAACTAAATAAAATAAAACAAATCAAAATTTTTAAGTACGTTTACGATTTTGTGTTGGGCTGCATTCATAGCCATCTTGGGCCACATGAGGCACGTAGGCTGCAGGTTGAACACCTCTGATCTAAAGTGCTATTGTTCTGTGATTAAGATAACCAACAATAAGAAGTAGGTACACCAGTCAGTGCCGGATTTAGAAGGGCAATTGCTCCCAGCCCCCCTGCCAGAAGGGGCCCCAGAATAAATTTATAAAAACAAAGTAAAAACTATAAAATTAGTTTTATTGATAAAAAACAATTAACAAAGAGTGTGGGTGTCAAGATACAGAGTAGTTAAAGAGGTAGTAAACCTAAAAAAAAATTTGCTGAAAAAAAAAACCTGCAAGAAAAAGGCATAATGAGTTAGTATGCTATGCATACTAGCTCATTATGTGGCACTTACCTCAGATCGAAGCCTCCGAAGCGCTCCTAGTTCCCTTTTGCCGCTGCCGCCACCATGTCCCCCCCGACCGTCTTCCGGGTATCGCCGCTCCGGCGCTGTGATTGGCCGGAGCGGCGATGACATCACACGCATGCGCGCGGGGTGGCCGGCAATCTCCCATTCAGAAAACCAGCACGCTCAGTGCGCCTGCGCCGTTGTCTACAGCGCGCATGTGCTGTAGACATCGGTGCAGTGTTTTCTGCAAATATCTCCTTAACCGTGTAGGTTAAGGAGATAGTTTTTGCACCTATAGGTAAGCCTTAATCTAGGCTTACCTGTAGGTGCAAGCTGTCACAGTGGTTTTACAACCACTTTAAGCCTGACTTTAGAAGCAAAGAAAGGCAAATGTTTTACATTTCAACTTCTCATATTATTTTACTATTCAAGATGTTTGTTCTTACATTAATGTGTTTCAGAATTTATTGACTTGTTAACGAGAGACAAGTGGGTGGGACAAGGCAAAAGTAAAAAAAAATGTTGGAAAGTGCCAGGCAACAGCCCCGACCCCATTGTGTGGGAGTGAAGTTAATGATCAGTTTCGGCGAGAACAATGAGAAAGAAGCTCACTCCCCGCTTGACCCTGATTGGATCAAGGAGCGAATTTGACACTCTGCAACCTTGAATAGGGTAAAGCCCCGTACACACGATCGGTTTAACTGATAAAAACCGTCCGATGGATGGTTTTCATCAGACAAACCGATCGTGTATGGTACCCATCGGTCTTTTTTCCATCGGATGGAAAAAATAGAACTTGTTTTAAATTTTTCCGATGGATCAAAAACCGATGGGAATTTCCGATCGTCTATGAGCAAGTCCATCGGATAAAAAACCCACGCATGCTCAGAATCAAGTCGACGCATGCTCAGAAGCATTAAACTTCATTTTTCTCGGCTCATCGGAGTGTTTTACGTCACCGCGTTTGGAACGGTCAGTTTTTTGACTGATGGTGTGTGGCCAAGACTGATGAAAGACAGTTTCATCGTATTTCCGATGGTCAAATCCATCGGACGAAAATCCATAGGTTATTCGATCGTGTGTACGGGGCTTAAAACTTTGTTAGCAGGTTTTACCCAAAATTATAAGATTGGTTAAATTTGGGACAGGCGTGGGGTTTATCATTTATTTCAGTTCACTTTTTTATTTGACATACAGTGGTGTAGCAAGACGGTGCCCTGCCAGGATCCAGGTCTAATAAACAGCCAGTTCACTAAGGAGTCAGCTGTGTTCTGGGCTTTAAGTGATCACAAGACCAAGGCTCTGGGCTTCCAGTTGGAGACGACTCCACCCTGCAGACAGGAGGTCTGGGCATGGGAGTCAGTAGGTCTTCACCTAGGAGAGAGAGGTGGGAGCCAGTGTAGCACGAGGCTACTTGCTGTACACGCATGGAGATGCTGAGCGTCCGGTCTGTGGGAGACAGACCAAGGCCCTAAAGCATAAGGCATGACCTGGAGAGCTGCGTTTACAAGCCAGGAGGGCTGAAAATCGTTTACTTTGGTAACAGGACTGAAATACTGAATACCCCTGCAAGGGAATCTTCTGTGTTTGTTTTGAACTTTCTTTTAAATAAAAGTGGGCAAAACCAGCCCTGAAACAGAGAAAAGTGAGTGGTGGTGTCCTTAAAGTGCTATACTTGGAGTGAACCCCTGACAGTGGGTATAGAAAATAATTACCCCCCCCCCCCCCTATAAAATAATCACATTTTATTGCTTTGCAGCCTGAATTGAAGACAGACACAATTTTTGTTTTATCCAGCAGTATTTACTCAGTGCAACTTACATCCAAGTGAAAAATATAACACCAACAAGTCAGAGAAAAAAAAAAAAAACAGAATCACTGAGTTGGAAAAAGGATAACTCCCCTTGTGTGAGTATTTTGTTGAACCGCCTTTTGCTTTAATTGCAGCCTTTAGTCGGTTGGGATTTGTCTCTACTGACTTTGCACATCTAGAATTTGCAATATTTGCCCACTTTTCTTTACAGAACTGCTCAAGTTCAGTTAAATTTAATGGTGACCGTTTGTGGACTGCACATTTAATTTCTATGTTGAGGAACCCTGAGCCCCCATGGTCTAAATTCTGACACCAGCTTTAGTTAGGCCACTCCTACTTTGGCAAATGCAGACCTGGGACATTCAGGGGTATTTGCACATGTTGGTACATATCATTTGAATTGCGGTTACAATATATTAAATCACTTTAATACCTTTAAATAATAAGTATAAACATTATCTGTCGGGCGAGGTGGTGTGCTTCTGTAATCCCAGCTACTCGGGAGGCTGAAGCTGTCAGATTGCTTGAGTCCAGGAATTCTGGTTTACCCTGTGCTATGTGGTTCGGGTGTGTCCATGCTAGTGCCCGCTGGTGCTCAATATTTGGGGGAGGCAAACCAACGCCAGGCGGTGATCATCCCCCCTGCAGGAGACGGATAAGAAGGCGGCGATCCCCGCCCCCCCCTGGTGGGAGACAGACGGGAAGGCAGCGATCACCCCCCCCCCTGCAGGAGACGGACTGGAAGGCGGCGATCAGAGGCTTCCTTACCTTAGGAGGCAGATGAGGAGGATCCCAGGTAGGGCTGCTGCTCCTCGCTCCAAGGCCATTGCTTCTCCTCCCGGCCGAACAGGATGTGGGTCCTAAGACTCCCTGGCCAATCGAGTCTCAGGACCTGCTTCCTGATTGGCCAGGAGGAGAATCAGGAAGACAATATTGAATATTATATCGCAATCGTTACACAACTGAATGGGCTCAGGGTGCAGTGCTCTGCCGAGCCCACCCTTTTTTGTAGCCAATTTGAGCCTCAGGCTCTAATCATGTGCTTCAAAAATAAAAACCCCATTAACCACTTGTCCCCCGCCCACTGTCAATTGACGGCGGGCGGAGGATACTCTCGTTCTGGGAGGACGTCATATGACGTCCTCCCTTTAAAACGAGCTAGAAGGCGCGCGCTCGCCGCCAGCGGCGCGCGCCCGCCGCGTTCACAAGGCCCCGGTGCGCGTGCCCGGCGGCCGCGATTGCCGCCGGGCACCCGCGATTGCCCAGGAAACGAGCAGGAAAGTGGGTCTCTGTGTGTAAACACAGAGATCCACGTCCTGTGAGGGAGAGGGGACCGATGGTGTGTCCCTTGTACATAGGGACAACCATCGGTCACCTCCCCCAGTCAGTCCCCTCCCCCCACAGTAAGAACACATTGAGGTAACATATTTAACCCCTTCCCGCCCCCTAGTGGTTAACCCCTTCCCTGCCAATCACATTTATACAGTAATCAATGCATTTTTATAGCAGGGATCGCTGTATAAACGTGAATGGTCCCAAAAATGTGTCAAAAGTGTCCGATGTGTCCGCCGCAATATCGCAGTCACAATAAAAAATCGCAGATCGCCGCCATTACTAATAAAAAAATAAAAAAATAAAAATGCTATAAATCTATCCCCTATTTTGTACACGCTATAACTTTTGCGCAAACCAATCAATACGCGCTTATTGTGATTTTTTTTTTTACCAAAAATATGTAGAAGAATACGTATCGGCCTAAACTGAGGAAAATTTTATTTAAAAAAAAAAATGGGTATTTATTATAGCAAAAAGTAAAAAAGTGTTTTTTTTCCAAACTGGACGCTCTTCTTTTGTTTATAGCGCAAAAAATAAAAACCGCAGAGGTGATCAAATACCACCAAAAGAAAGCTCTATTTGTGGGAAAAAAAGGACACAAATTTCGTTTGGGAGTCACGTTGCACGACCGCGCAATTGTCATTCAAAGTGTGACAGCGCTGAAAGCTGAAAAATGGCTTGGGCAGGAAGGGGGTTTTCGTGCACAGTAGGGAGGTGGTTAAAATCCATGCATCTGGCACTTTGCATGAAGATTAGGGGCCGGGGCGCATCGATTAAGGGGGCGGCGCCCCTGTGCCCCGTATGGACGGGCCGCCACTGGTCCACGCTAAGTTCGGTATGTAATCCAAAAGAGAGAGTGACACTCATGGGTCTTGAAAGATGAACACACAATGAAGGTTTTATTTCGATGTTTCGAAGAGGCAAAAGTTCGTCTTCCTCAGGACAACAAGTAAAGCAACACAACATATATACCCTAAAACCTCTCCCATCATTATCACCCACATGTGATGACATCAACAAGTGCAAATGTCAAAGTTCCAGCAAAAAACAATCACGGGAAAATGTCTAAATTTGGTGCTATGTGCCGATCGGGTGTAGTTTGGTATCAATAAAGCCAGGGGCCACCAGGTTGTACTAAGGAGGGGTGAACTAGCCCAGGTAAAAAAAAAAAAAAACATACTGAAAAACAATTCTATGGGGTTGATTTACTAAAACTGGAGAGTGCAAAATCTGGTGCAGCTCTGCAAAGTAATCAATTAGCTTCCATTTTTTTTTGTCAAACCTTAATTGAACAAGCTGACAGTTAGGCCCCTTTCACACTGAGGCGCTTTGCAGGCGCTATTGTGCTAAAAATAGCGCCTGCAATGTGCCCCGAAAAAGCCGCTCCATTGTATCAAGTGCGAAAGCCCGAGGGTTTTCACACTGGAGCGTTGCGCTTGCAGGAGGGTAAAAAAACTCCTGCAAGCCGCATCTTTGAGGCACGATAGGAGCAGTAAAAATACCTCTCCTATAGCGCCCCTGCCCATTGAAATCAATGGGGTAGCGCCTTCAAAACGCCTGCAAAACACTGCAAAGAGACGTTATTGCGGGCGTTTTTAACCCTTTTTCGGCCGCTAGCGGGGGTTAAAATCACCCCGCTAGCGCCCGCAAATCGCGGAAAAAACTACGGTATAGCGGCGCTAAAAATAGCGCCGCTATGCCGCCAGCGCATCCAGCGCTTCAGTGTGAAAGTAAACTTAGAAGCTGATTGGCCACCGTGTACGGCTGCACCAGATTTTGCACTCTCCAGTTTTAGTAATTCAACCCCAAAATGAGTTATGATTTAAAAAAAAAATCTATTTGTGACAGCCCATCTCACTAGAATAAGAACTTTGTTTTGGCAAGAACTTTTTCTTCATAGTCAGATAGTGAGGAGCTCGGAAAACATAGCCCTCATTTCATAAATAGATAAATGTAAAGGTCTTCACAAGTGGGAAGTGAAGAACTTCAATGGCATTGTTCACACTGCATGAAAATGTGTTATACAGTCAATTGGTGTCCAGATTACTTTAGGCTTGCAATGCGTTGTACTTAGCCTCTCTCCGTGGTGGGGAAAGAGTTACCCCTGACTCTTTCATGTTGGCGGTAGGCAATCATCGGTGGGTGGCTTCTCACAAGAGAAAGCGGGAGCAGAAGAATGTATTAATTAAGAAAAAAACATGAAAGCATTAAAGAAGGGATCGAGGGCCGCTTAGAGAACTTTGTATACATTATTTTGTTTTCTCTCTTCCCCAAATTGAGAGATTAACCGGCAGTCAATTGAAATGGCAGCCTGTATCATACCTTCCCTTGGTCTCACAGCGTGGATAATAAATGCTGGGTTCCATCCAACCAGCCTTCTTTTTCTCCCCACTCATTGTTCCGGGCCACACATCCGTGAACCTTCAGCGTGTTATGTACTTAACCATGGTCAGGTTGATGTCATTATTTTCTTATTGTTGCCCGGCTCCCTGGGTGCTGCTCTCACATTCACATGGAGTAGAGCTTGTGTGCTCTTTGTAGGTTAACCTTTTGAAAAGGAGATGCTCGACCACCTGCAAATTTAGCCCAAGGCTTTGACATTGCACTAGGCCGATTCGTACGCTTGAAAAAACACATTAGCCCCTCTTGTGCTATTTCATCTTCCTTTTTTTTTTTTTTTTTTAATTCCGACTCAGTGCTGTAAGATAAATTCTATCTGTGCCACAAGCAAGCGCCTGATAGAGAACAGTTTTTCAGAGGTCTCTTCGGTGCGGTTGCTTGGTATGGCTAGGTCAACGTCTGCTTTTGTCTGAGTGCATATCTGTGCTATGCGCCAGTTTATCTATTCTGTTGATCCATCTGTCTGTAACGCTACCTAGCAGCAAGCAAAGCAATGGGCATTAAGAGTGCGATGTCAAAGCTATGGGGGAAAGTGGTTCTCTGCATGAAGCACATAAACATTTAGCATGTACAACAATATTGTGTAAAAAAAAAAAAAAAAAAAAGAGAAAAAAAAATGGTCTACATGTGGTTAGTCGGGACTAGAAAACAAGCTACATCCTTGTCATTCTTTTGTGCTTGCACAAGAAAACCCACAAAGTCTTCTCTTTAATCCAAAACTTGATAGGATACATCTAAGAAAATGTTAATTAGCTCCTCTTGACACCAGATGCAGTTAATTTGCTACCTGCCAGTCCAGAGTGTCTGCTGTGCTATTAGGTAAGAAGATATTTATTGCTTTGCTATCATTAACATTCCAAATCTACAGCTCTCATTTATTCACTAACGTCTCATAGTTTGTATTTGTATGTACAAATATAATATCCTAATTTTACATGATAGACCTCAAGGGTGATTGTTATATTGCCTTGAAAAAAATATGGCATTCTTTTAAACTAAGTTCAAAAAAAATGTCGGTAACTTTTTATCAGTAGTGTATTTGTGTGTCAATAAAAAGTTTGCTTTAGGGTTTGAAGCATCAACTGCATAAAATAGTTATCAGAAGTTTTGATAGAATTAAGACACACCCAAAGTAACAAACTGGATACAATATTCATGTTATCATTTATATAATATTTATTAATAATAGTAATTAAAAAATATAACACGTTTACAGTTCGACAAAATAAAAATTCATGCACATGTAGTATGAATATATATACATATAATCTAATATATATATTGAGGATGAATTTTCATCTCATTAAAATGTTAATAATTAATTAAAGTGTTATATTTTTCTAATAAAAAATAAAATGAGATTTATATATATATATATATATATATATATATATATATATATATATTATATATATATATATATATATAGTGAGATATAGATATAGATATAGATATATAGATATAGATATATATATATATCTAGATATATCTATATCTATATCTATATATTTTATATATTTATTATTATTAGCAATAGACAACATCAGACAGACCATTCATGTAGAATGTGTATGTTACAATGAACTGTCTGTATAGAGCAGTTCACACTCACAGCACACAAAAGCAGATAGCATCTTGGCAACGTGCCACTGCACAATATTTGTTGACAATCCAATAATCCAATTCATGTCAGCCTATTATCGGTTTGTCAGGTTATTTGATATGCCCGCCGTTACTCAGCATTAGTATAATTATGTCAGTGCACACAATTCTTTATAATACAAAGAGACCCATTAGGAAACGTTCAGTGCTACAATTCCATGAAACAGTTTATTTCTAAACAGGTTGTTATTGTTCTGTTTTGTTTTATTTTTTATTATTATTTATTTATATATATATTTATATACTTGTTTCAACCAAAACATTTCCTTCTAATAACTAATTAAAAAAAAATTAAATATATATATAATGTTTCAACCAAAACATTTCTTTTAACTTGATGAGTATTGAACTGCTTCAAGCTTCCAAATGACATCATGATTGAACTTGCTCTGTAAATAGGTTGTAAGTGAGTCATACTTGGGGTGTTCGATGTTAAGTAGGAAAAAATAATTGTTAAGTTGTATATATCTATTTCTATAATACTCATATGTTATTACATATATTTTCATTTTTATTATGAGCTAAATGTAAAAAAGAAATAAGGTATATATATACATATCTATCTATCTATCTATCTATCTATCGATACACACATATATATATATATATATATATATATATATATATATAATTATTTTTTGTAGCCTTTACATTATATATATATATATATATATATTTTTTTTTTACCTTTATTTGTTTTTTACATTTAGCTCATAATAAAAATGAGAATATATGTAATAAAATATGAATATTATAGAAATAGATGTATACAACTCACAAATCTATTAAAAGTATGACTCACTTACAACCAATTTACAGAGCTTGATCATGATGTCATTTGGAAGCCTGAAGCGGTTCAATACTCATCAAGTTCAAAGAAATGTTTTGGTTGAAACATTATATAAATTATATATATATATATATATATATATATATATATATATATATATGTGCGTGTGTATATATATATATATTTAAATACTGTATATATTTATTTAATTAAAATTGTGTGTATATATATATATATATATATAATTATTTAATATTATTAATTATAATATTTATATTTAATATTTTATATAATATTTATAATATATATAATATTTATTTACCGGTAATTAAAAATATTATTAAATTATTTATTAATTATTATGTATGTGCACCCGGGCCTTATTTTTATCCCTGTCCCTGATTTGTGTGCGGTGACAACCATTATATATGGTAGATAGATAGATAGATAGATAGTGGAGTTGAGTTGAGTTTGCACTCTTGAGGGAATCGGATGGAACACTCAGCAACAAGTGAATCCAAACTTTTATTGACATTTTATTTCTTTGGGGAGAGGGGGGTGTTGTTATCTTGGTAGAAAAAAAAAGGAGCCCCGGTGTTGCAATCCAGCTGCTAGCAATTTGACTGTAAATGTTCACTGCCCATATTTTGGCTTTTGCATCATTTAATGGCTTGTGTAAAAATAATAAGTCCATCTGTTTGGACAAAGGGAATTGTTGGTGAATTATAAAAATCTCATTCATGGTTTTCCTTTTTTTTTGTGGTTAGTGACAAATGTTTATTCATTCTAGGAACGTTGGGATTTGGTAGGCCTGGGGTTTTCGTTGATGGCGGGAAAGCACAAGGCATTATCAAAACCTTGCAAATGAGAGTCAAAATGACTATTTAGTTTTGTCATACAGAACAAATAAAAAGAAGGGAGGCTGGAAAAGCTCCCCCCACCACCCCCACCTCAGAAGCCATCTACAAGTTACACCCCCCCCCCCCTTTTCTTTTTTGTAAAGTTTGTATTGTGAGGGCCTGTTGGGATTTTCTCTCGCATCACAGGATATAAATTTAGTTCCTGCAAGATTCTTAAAGAAAAGTTATGTATTTATTACTGGGATTATAAGAATTACATTAAAGACTCCAGCACTACTTGTGCAAAAATTTTTTAATGCAAAAACAATTTCTTCAGTTTTTTTTTATTTTTTTTATTGTGTTTTTTTATTACTTGGTAGCTTTTAACAATGGCATTACGCTAAAGCATTAAAGCCGTCCAATTTCTCCCCAACCTTATACTTCTTTTTAAACCATAGTCATTTTGTTAGACACTGAAAATGTCTTGATTCAGTTGTCTTGCTGTTTTGGGCCCGTCCAGCCCCCCGCTGAGGTAATAAGGATGAGGGTTCCTGCTGGGCGCTGAAGAATACCATTTCAAGGCTGCCACATAGCTGGCAGCTTTTATTTATAGAACCAGGAAAATGAACGGGTATTAGTGTCCAAACATTTCAGAATGCTTCTGTGGCCATGTACAAAAGGGACTGATCTGCGGCAAATTTCCACTTATTTTCCAGAAGTATTTACCTTGTAGAAGCTTGGATGATCACCGTAATGGCTGAAAGAAGTGGGGGGGAAAAAAAGTGACCATTACATTCTTAAATGTTCATGAAGTCTTAACCCATCTGTTACCAAATATAACCAGCAGCCTATTTTCCTGTGGGTTCCTTGTTGGGGAATGAGTTAAACCCACCTGAATGAACAGGCCTAGAAGTTGGTACTCCACTCTCCCTACATGTGAAAGGATACATTCTCCTGAAATACCGTATATGAGTGCAATGTATTACTTATATAGTAATGTATTACTTATATAGTATAGTACAGTATATATAGGTTACAGAACTCCGGAGGAGCAGGAAACACATATGCATGTGTGTGTATGTGTATTTATACTGACAGTGTCAGTAGAGCAGTGGACGGTGTCAGTAGGGCAGAGATTGGTGGCAGGAGAGCAGTGGACAGTGTCAGTAGAGCAGAGGACAGTGTCAGTAGGGCAGTGGACGGTGTCAGTAGGGCAGAGATTGGTGTCCATAGGGCAGTGGACAGTGTCAGCGGAGCAGATATTGGTGTCAGCAGAGCAGTGGACGGTGTCAGTAGGGCAGAGTTTGGTGTCAGTAGAGCAGAGGACAGTGTCAGTAGGGCAGAGGACAGTGTCAGTAGGGCAGAGGACAGTGTCAGTAGGGCAGTGGACAGTGTCAGTAGGGCAGAGATTGGTGTCCATAGGGCAGTGGACAGTGTCAGTAGGGAAGAGATTGGTGTCCGTAGGGCAGTGGACAGTGTCAGCAGAGCAGATATTGGTGTCCGTAGGGCAGTGGACAGTGTCAGTAGGGAAGAGATTGGTGTCCGTAGGGCAGTGGACAGTGTCAGCAGAGCAGATATTGGTGTCCGTAGGGCAGTGTACAGTGTCAGTAGGGAAGAGATTGGTGTCCGTAGGGCAGTGGACAGTGTCAGCAGAGCAGATATTGGTGTCCGTAGGGCAGTGGACAGTGTCAGTAGGCAGAGATTGGTGTCAGTAGAGCAGTGGACAGTGTCAGTAGGGCAGAATTTGGTGTCAGTAGGGCAGAGTTTGGTGTCAGTAGAACAGTGGACAATGTCAGTAGGGCAGAGATTGGTGTCAGCAGAGCAGTGGACAGTGTCAGTAGGGCAGAGATTGGTGTCAGTAGAGCAGTGGACAGTGTCAGTAGGGCAGAGATTGGTGTCAGTAGAGCAGTGGACGGTGTCAGTAGGGCAGAGATTGGTGTCAGTAGAGCAGTGGACAGTGTCAGTAGAGCAGTGGACGGTGTCAGTAGGGCAGAGATTGGTGTCAGTAGAGCAGTGGACAGTGTCAGTAGAGCAGTGGACAGTGTCAGTAGGGCAGAGATTGGTGTCCATAGGGCAGTGGACAGTGTCAGCAGAGCAGATATTGGTGTCCGTAGGGCAGTGGACAGTGTCAGCAGAGCAGATATTGGTGTCCGTAAGGCAGTGGACAGTGTCAGTAGGGAAGAGATTGGTGTCCGTAGGGCAGTGGACAGTGTCAGCAGAGCAGATATTGGTGTCCGTAGGGCAGTGGACAGTGTCAGTAGGGAAGAGATTGGTGTCCGTAGAGCAGTGGACAGTGTCAGCAGAGCAGATATTGGTGTCCGTAGGGCAGTGGACAGTGTCAGTAGGGAAGAGATTGGTGTCCATAGGGCAGTGGACAGTGTCAGCAGAGCAGATATTGGTGTCAGTAGAGCAGTGGACAGTGTCAGTAGGGCAGAATTTAGTGTCAGTAGAGCAGTGAACGGTGTCAGTAGGGCAGAGTTTGGTGTCAGTAGAACAGTGGACAATGTCAGTAGGGCAGAGTTTGGTGTCAGTAGAACAGTGGACAGTGTCAGTAGGCAGAGATTGGTGTCAGTAGAGCAGTGGACGGTGTCAGTAGGGCAGAGTTTGGTGTCAGTAGAGCAGAGGACAGTGTCAGTAGAGCAGTGGACAGTGTCAGTAGGGCAGAGATTGGTGTAAGTAGAGCAGTGGACAGTGTCAGTAAAGCAGTGGACGGTGTCAGTAGGGCAGAGATTGGTGTCAGTAGAGCAGTGGACAGTGTCAGTAGGGCAGAATTTGGTGTCAGTAGAGCAGTGGAAGGTGTCAGTAGGGCAGAGTTTGGTGTCAGTAGAACAGTGGACAATGTCAGTAGGGCAGAGTTTGGTGTCAGTAGAGCAGTGCACAGTGTCAGTAGGGCAGAGATTGGTGTCAGTAGAGCAGTGGACAGTGTCAGTAGGGCAGAGATTGGTGTCCATAGGGCAGAGGACAGTGTCAGTAGGGAAGAGATTGGTGTTCATAGGGCAGTGGACAGTGTCAGCAGAGCAGATATTGGTGTCCGTAGGGCAGTGGACAGTGTCAGTAGGCAGAGATTGGTGTCAGTAGAGCAGTGGACGGTGTCAGTAGGGCAGAGTTTGTTGTCAGTAGAGCAGAGGACAGTGTCAGTAGAGCAGTGGACGGTGTCAGTAGAGCAGAGATTGGTGTCAGTAGAGCAGTGGACAGTGTCAGTAGGGCAAAGATTGGTGTCAGTAGAGCAGTGGACGGTGTCAGTAGGGCAGAGTTTGGTGTCAGTAGAACAGTGAACAATGTCAGTAGGGCAGAGTTTGGTGTCAGTAGAGCAGTGGACAGTGTCAGTAGGGCAGAGATTGGTGTCAGTAGAGCAGTGGACAGTGTCAGTAGGGCAGAGATTGGTGTCAGCAGAGCAGTGGACAGTGTCAGTAGGCAGAGATTGGTGTCAGTAGAGCAGTGGACGGTGTCAGTAGGGCAGAGTTTGGTGTCAGTAGAGCAGAGGACAGTGTCAGTAGAGCAGTGGACGGTGTCAGTAGGGCAGAGATTGGTGTAAGTAGAGCAGTGGACAGTGTCAGTAAAGCAGTGGACGGTGTCAGTAGGGCAGAGATTGGTGTCAGTAGAGCAGTGGACAGTGTCAGTAGGGCAGAATTTGGTGTCAGTAGAGCAGTGGACGGTGTCAGTAGGGCAGAGTTTGGTGTCAGTAGAACAGTGGACAATGTCAGTAGGGCAGAGTTTGGTGTCAGTAGAACAGTGGACAATGTCAGTAGGGCAGAGTTTGGTGTCAGCAGAGCAGTGGACAGTGTCAGTAGGCAGAGATTGGTGTCAGTAGAGCAGTGGACAGTGTCAGTAGGGCAGAGATTGGTGTCAGTAGAGCAGTGGACGGTGTCAGTAGGGCAGAGATTGGTGTCAGTAGAACAATGGACAGTGTCAGTAGAGCAGTGGATGGTGTCAGTAGGCAGAGATTTGTGTCAGTAGAGCAGTGGACAGTGTCAGTAGTGCAGAGTTTGGTGTCAGTAGAGCAGTGGACGGTGTCAGTAGGGCAGAGATTGGTGTCCATAGGGCAGTGGACAGTGTCAGTAGGGAAGAGATTGGTGTTCATAGGGCAGTGGACAGTGTCAGCAGAGCAGATATTGGTGTCCGTAGGGCAGTGGACAGTGTCAGTAGGCAGAGATTTGTGTCAGTAGAGCAGTGGACAGTGTCAGTAGTGCAGAGTTTGGTGTCAGTAGAGCAGTGGACGGTGTCAGTAGGGCAGAGATTGGTGTCCATAGGGCAGTGGACAGTGTCAGTAGGGAAGAGATTGGTGTTCATAGGGCAGTGGACAGTGTCAGTAGAGCAGATATTGGTGTCCGTAGGGCAGTGGACAGTGTCAGTAGGCAGAGATTGGTGTCAGTAGAGCAGTGGACGGTGTCAGTAGGGCAGAGTTTGTTGTCAGTAGAGCAGAGGACAGTGTCAGTAGAGCAGTGGACGGTGTCAGTAGGGCAGAGATTGGTGTCAGTAGAGCAGTGGACAGTGTCAGTAGGGCAAAGATTGGTGTCAGTAGAGCAGTGGACGGTGTCAGTAGGGCAGAGTTTGGTGTCAGTAGAACAGTGAACAATGTCAGTAGGGCAGAGTTTGGTGTCAGTAGAGCAGTGGACAGTGTCAGTAGGGCAGAGATTGGTGTCAGTAGAGCAGTGGACAGTGTCAGTAGGGCAGAGATTGGTGTCAGCAGAGCAGTGGACAGTGTCAGTAGGGCAGAGATTGGTGTCAGTAGAGCAGTGGACAGTGTCAGTAGGGCAGAGTTTGGTGTCAGTAGAGCAGTGGACAGTGTCAGTAGGGCAGAGTTTGGTGTCAGTAGAGCAGTGGACAGTGTCAGTAGGGCAGAGTTTGGTGTCAGTAGAGCAGTGGACAGTGTCAGTAGGGCAGAGATTGGTGTCAGCAGAGCAGTGGACAGTGTCAGTAGGCAGAGATTGGTGTCAGTAGAGCAGTGGACGGTGTCAGTAGGGCAGAGATTGGTGTCAGTAGAGCAGTGGACGGTGTCAGTAGGGCAGAGATTGGTGTCCATAGGGCAGTGGACAGTGTCAGTAGGGAAGAGATTGGTGTCCATAGGGCAGTGGACAGTGTCAGTAGGCAGAGATTGGTGTCAGTAGAGCAGTGGACAGTGTCAGTAGGCTGAGATTGGTGTCAGTAGAGCAGTGGACGGTGTCAGTAGGCAGAGATTGGTGTCAGTAGAGCAGTGGACGGTGTCAGTCGGGCAGAGATTGTTGTCCTTAGGGCAGTGGACAGTGTCAGTAGGACAGATATTGGTGTCCATAGGGGCAGTGGACGGTGTCAGTCGTTTTTAATTTTTCTATTTTATTTTTTATTATATTTTACATTTTATTTTTTTTGTTATGTTTTTTTGCAATTTTTTAGGAGCCCTGTTATAGGGGGATTTGGTGGAATATAAGAGGTCTAAACAGAGGGATTCTGCACCACATGGGGTGATTAGGGTGTGCCCATGCACACCTGGCACATCCTGTGTGCACGCCTATGATAAGGGCCCATTTATGAGTGTTCTTAGCTATGGTTGGTAATAGTCAGCTGAGGTTATGCTGATGCTTCAACTGTACCTGCAGATTGAGCTTAAAGTTATACTAAACCCACAACGGTAAAATCAGTCTGTATATGCAGTAAAGCATGTTTGTTATACTCACTGTGGAATGGGTTAATCCTCTGCATTGTGTAAAAAGGCAGCTTGATCCTGTCTTCTCTTATCCTCCCCTTTTCCACTGTCCCCAATCCATCAGCTGATAGAACAGAGTCTTGGGAGCACTCTGCACATCCACATGGTGTGTATTGCTAAAGAGTTTTCTTGCTTTGTGCACTGGTCCAAATCTTTTGGTGGATTATGATGTGGGATTGTTTTTCAGGGGTTGGGCTTGGCCTCTTAGTTCCAGTGAAGGGAACTCTTAACGCGTCAGCATACCAAGACATTTTGGACAATTTCATGCTCCCAACTTTATGGGAACAGTTTGGGGATGGCCCCTTCCTGTTCCAACATGACTGTGCACCAGTGCACAAAGCATGGATGAGTGAGTTTGGGGTGGAAGAACTTGACTCCTCTTAACCTCAACCTGATAGAACATCTTTGGAATGAATTAGAGTGGAGACTACGAGCCAGGCCTTCGCTCCAACATAAATGCCTGACCTCACAAATGCGCTTCCGGAAGAATGGTCATAACTTCCCATAGACACTCTCCTAAACCTTGTGGACAGCCTTCCCAGAAGAGTTGAAGCTGTTATAGCTGCAAAGAAGGGCCAACTCAATATTGAACCCTACGGACTAAGACTGGGATGCCATTAAAGTTTATGTGTGTGTAAAGGCAGGCATCCCAATCAGTGTTGTTCATCTTACGTTAAAAAAGTAATTAGTTACAGTTACAAATTACTTCTTCCAAAAAGTAATGGAGTTAGTTACTCAGTTACTACATTGAAAAAGTAATTAGATACTCAGTAAAGTAACTATATTGGTTATATTATATATACACGGGGGCGGGTCGATAGAAGGATGATATATATGTAATTTTTTCAGTGTATAAAAATAATAGGAGGGATAACAATAAATAATATTGGTTATGTGCCCATGCCTCACTGTGCCCAAGTCTCACTGTGCCCGTGCTTCACTGTGCCCAATGCCTCACTGTGCCCGTGTCTCACTGTGCCCGTGCTTCACGGTGCCCAATGCCTCACTGTGCCCAATGCCTCACTGTGCCCAATGCCTCACTGTGCCCAATGCCTCACTGTGCCCAATGCCTCACTGTGCCCGTCTTTCACTGTGCCCAATGCCTCACTGTGCCTGTGTCTCACTGTGCCCAATGCCTCACTGTGCCCAATGCCTCACTGTGCCCGTGCTTCAATCACTGTGCAGTGTGCCTCTACCTGATCGGCGGCATCCCGGCGGCCATTCCACAGTATTCAAAAGCCGCGCCTCCCAAGTCCTCGTCATCTGTGATAGGTGGAACACTCAATTTCCCAGCATTCAGTGTTCCGCCTATCACGGACATCCGCTCATCCTCATAACACAGACGAGGATGAGCGGATGTCCGTGATAGGCGGAACACTGCCTGCTGTGAAATTGAGTGTTCCGCCGATCACAGACCACGAGGACTCGGGAGGCGTGGCTTTTGAACACTGCAATGGCCGCCGTCTGTCTACATGACACGCTGATCAGGTAGGCAGACGGCGGCTTGCAGTTAGTTAGTCTTACATTACATCTACTCGCGGCGGCTGCGGCGAGTAGATGTAATTGGGGTAACGCCACCCAAGTAATGGAAACGGCGGTGCCATGAGGGGAAGAGTAATCAGTTAGATTACTCGTTACCCCAAAAAGTGGCTACGTTACCAAACGCCGTTTATTTAAACGGCGTTAGTTACAACATTGGTCCCAATACTTTTGACTGTATAGTGTATTACCTTGCATTCCACACTGGCACACGGTGCACATCTATAAAGTCTATGGTACCCCATACACAACATCAGTTAAATTGGACCTTCACTCAAAAATGTAAGTACTACTGATTCTCTCCCTCCACAGCCTGGAACTAAGGCTGCCCATATATTATACAATTTTCCTTTAGATTTACCAAAACCATATACTGTATTTATCGGCGTATAACACGCGTCGGCGTATAACACGCACCCTAATTTTAAGAGGGAAGTTTCAGGAAGAAACATATTTTTAAAATAAACAACTTTGAAGCAAATTAAGGGTCAGGACCCGTGAAGTGTCCCAGAAGACTGCGAGGGAAGGAGGTGGAGGCCGGACTTCTGACACACTGAGCCCGAAGTAACGTCACAGAGCTGGTCCAGGCTCAGGAAAGATTGCGACCATCACCCGACAAATCGCGGCAAAATCACGTAAACAGAATTGTGGCATGCTGGTCACCCAAAAGAAGTTTTGCTTTGCGATTGTGGGTGCCATTATCCCCATTCCCTCCTATTACAAATCTTCTTCCCCTACCAGCACAAAAGGGGGTCAGGCAGAGGGAAACCCGGGCACAGCATGCTAAACCCGTACTGTCCGGGTCAAAACCGGACAGGTGGCAACCCCATTCCCGCCCCCTCCATAGCCCAGCACTTCAGTGAGCATGGGGGGGGGGGCAGAGCAGAGAGTCGGTGACTGACAGGGGTGTACTCACTTTTGTTGCCAGCAATTTAGACATTAATGGCTGTGTGTTTGAGTAATTTTGAGGGGACAGCAAATTTACACTGTTATGCCTCGTACCCACGACCGTTTTTTCCGACGGGAAAACTGCTATGAGAGCTTTTGCCCGGGAATCCCGGCCGAGTGTATCCTCCATCGCAGTTTTTCCGACGGGAAAACTGCCAGACAAAAAAAGAGAGCAGGATCTCTTTATTCCCGTCAGGAAAAAATCCTGGCGGGAAAACCGTTCTTCTGTATGCTTTTCCGAGGGGAAGAAAACCGCGCCTGCTTGGAAACAATTTGACGCATGCTCGGAAGCATGGAACTTCATTTTGTCGGCTCGCCGTAGTCTTTTACGTCGCCGCGTTCTTGGCAGTCAAAAGATCAGCGGACTTTTGTGTGAGCGTGTGTATGCAAGGCAGGCTTGAGAGGAATTCTGTCGGGAAAACCGTCGGTTTTTTATCCGACGGAAAAACTGGCCGTGTGTACGAGGCATTATACAAGCTGTACACTCACTATTTTACATTGTAGCAAAGTGTCATTTCTACAGTGTTGTCACGTGGAAAGATAGAATAAAATATTTACAAAAATGTGAGGGGTGTACTTACTTTTGTGAGATACTGTATCTTATGACTTTTAGGACACTGAAAAGGTGGACTTTGCCTTTGGAAAACCATTATAAAAATCCTTTGAGAAACAGTTGATCTTGCTGTGCTCCGTATGCTGCAGAATGAGGTAAAACAACTTCAACCTCAATTGCAAATTGTCTGATTTGCAGGCTGACCTCATGGCGATGGAATTAGACAGCTGATTAAAACCATATTGCCCCACCAATCAATATACGGTATATGACTTTCTCCAAGCTGCTCTAAAACCGCAGCCCTTATACAACGCTTGGTGTTCCGTTAATTAAAGAGGAGATGTGATAGCTAGTAAGTGATTGCAGTTTTCATACTTTTCCTTTTTTCTGAGCCGTCTTTTCCCTTTCATCAGTGTATCTCATCCAACTTTGGAACTTTGATGCCTTGTACACACGACCGGACTGTCCGTCGGAATAAAGTCCGACGGAGTTCTGACGGATATTCCGCTCAAGCTGTCTTGCAAACACACGGTCACACAAAAAGTCAGACCGTCAAAAACGCGGTGGCGTACAAAACGTACGACGAGCCGAGATTAATGAAGTTCAATAGGCAGTTCGGCTCTTCTGCTTGATTCTGAGCATGCGTGGTTTTTAGCCCGTCGAAACAGACTTTCCAATAGAAATTTTTGTCCGTCGGAAAAAAAAGAGAACAAGTTCTCTATCTACAGTCAGGTCCATAAATATTGGGACATCGACACAGTTCAAATCTTTTTGGCTCTATACACCACCACAATGGATTTGAAATGAAACGAACAAGATGTGCTTTAACTGCAGACTTTCAGCTTTATTATGAGGGTATTTACATTCAAATCAGGTGAACGGTGTAGGAATTACAACAGTTTGTATATGTGCCTCCCACTTTTTAAGGGACCAAAAGTAATGGGACAATCGGCTGCTCAGCTGTTCCATGGCCAGGTGTGTGTTATTCCCTCATTATCCCATTTACAAGGAGCAGATAAAAGGTCCAGAGTTCATTTCAAGTGTGCTATTTGCATTTGGAATCTGTTGCTGTCAACTCTCAATATGAGATCCAAAGAGCTGTCACTATCAGTGAAGCAAGCCATCATTAGGCTGAAAAAACAAAACAAACCCATCAGAGAGATAGCAAAAACATTAGGTGTGGCCAAATCAACTGTTTGGAAAATCCTTAAAGGGGTTGTAAAGGTTTGTTTTTTATTTTCTAAATAGGTTCCTTTAAGCTAGTGCATTGTTGGTTCACTTACCTTTTCCTTTGATTTACCTTCTAAATGTTTGTTTTCTTTGTCTGAATTTCTCACTTCCTGTTTCTCCTCACTGAACGTCACACCATCATCCGAGTGGTGTGGAGTCAGCCAGAACAGCTTACTGAACAGCTTACTGAGGAGGAACAGGAAGTGAGAAATTCAGACAAAGAAAACAAAGAAAAAAAAACGAACCTTTACAACCCCTTTAAAAAGAAAGAACGCACCGGTGAGCTCAGCAACACCAAAAGACCCGGAAGACCACGGAAAACAACTGTGGTGGATGACCGAAGAATTCTTTCCCTGGTGAAGAAAACACCCTTCACAACAGTTGGCCAGATCAAGAACACTCTCCAGGAGGTAGGTGTATGTGCGTCAAAGTCAACAATCAAGAGAAGACTTCACCAGAGTGAATACAGAGGGTTCACCACAAGATGTAAACCATTGGTGAGCCTCAAAAACAGGAAGGCCAGATTAGAGTTTGCCAAACAACATCTAAAAAAGCCTTCACAGTTCTGGAACAACAACCTATGGACAGATGAGACCAAGATCAACTTGTACCAGAGTGATGGGGAGAGAAGAGTATGGAGAAGGAAAGGAACTGCTCATGATCCAAAGCATACCACCTCATCAGTGAAGCATGGTGGTGGTAGTGTCATGGCGTGGGCATGTATGGCTGCCAATGGAACTGGTTCTCTTGTATTTATTGATGATGTGACTGCTGACAAAAGCAGCAGGATGAATTCTGAAGTGTTTCGGGCAATATTATTATCGGCTCATATTCAGCCAAATGCTTCAGAACTCATTGGACGGCGCTTCACAGTGCAGATGGACAATGACCTGAAGCATACTGCGAAAGCAACCAAAGAGTTTAAGGGAAAGAAGTGGAATGTTATGCAATGGCCAAGTCAGTCACCTGACCTAAATCGGATTGAGCATGCATTTCACTTGCTGAAGACTAGGGATGAGCTTCGTGTTCGAGTCGAACATACGTTCGACTCGAACATCGGCTGTTCGATCGTTCGACGAAGATCGAACGATTTGGGCCGTTCGCGCCAAATTCGAGTGACGCGAACGGCCCACAATGCACTACGCCATCGCAGTGTCATCCAGGCGCTGTGATTGGCCAAGCATGCACTGTGACCCCGCATGCTTGGCCAATCACAGCGCCGGCAGCGAGGAGAGCAATGATTGGCTACAGGCAGGATGCCTGTGGCCAATTATTGCTGAGGGGGTTTAGTACACGCCCCACACTATAAAAGGCCGCCAGCGCGGCGGCCTTGTGTAGTGTGTTCCGGAGCAGGGAAAGAGAAGCATAGGCAGGGACAGTGTCATTTTTTTTCCTTTACTAATCCTGGATTCCTTGTGTTTAGGGACAAATAAGGATAGGTAGGGAGAGTGTCAGTGTGTTATTCTGTGCTAAACCTTGTTTGTAGGGACAGAGAGGTACAGTGAGGGAAAGTGTCAGTGTGCTATTCTGTTCTAAACCAATTTTGCTGAACCATATTTGAAATCCTTGAGTTTAGGGACAGAGAGGTACAGTGAGTGAAACTGACAGTGTGCTATTCTGTTCTAAAGCAATTTTGCTGAACCATATTTGAAATCCTTGAGTTTAGGGACAGAGAGGTACAGTGAGTGAAACTGACAGTGTGCTATTCTGTTCTAAACCAATTTTGCTGTTCCATATTTGAAATCCTTGAGTTTAGGGACAGAGAAGGACACTCGTGGAAACTATCAGTGTGCTATTCTGTGCTAAATCTTGTTTGTAGGGACAGAGAAGGGCAGTGAGGGAAACTGTCAGTGTGCTGTTCTGTGCTTAACCAATCTTGCTGAAGCATATTGCAAATCCTTGTGTTTAGGGACAGAGAAGGATAGGCAGGGGACAGTGTCAGTGTCATTGTTGCTAAGCCTCCTGCACAGTATACACCTGAAGGTAGCCCTTATTGCTCTTTTTCCCATCTCCCTGCAGGCCATCCATTAAAATGTCTGGAAGGCAAACAAGGAGAGGCAGACAGTCAGGAGGCAAAAAAAGAGGGCAAGCAGGCTCTGTGTCTGGGGGCAACAGTGCTGGTCGTGGACGCGGTGCATTGTCATCAGCACATGGCCATGGGACACGCTTGTCCTTCTTTTCGGCAGCTGGACATGTTGAGCCACATCATGCCGAAGACTTGGTAGAGTGGATGACCAAGCCCACCTCATCCTCCTCATCCTCTCTCACCCAGGCTCAGGGTACTGGCAAAGCAGCTGCCAAAGCGTCCTCTTCTCTGGTATCATTATCTTCATTAGTCAATCCTTCCCTAGACCCACCATGTCCTCCTCCTGAGGAGTCCCCCGAACTGTTTGAGCACAGTGTTGGGTACATGCTCCAGGAGGATGCCCAGCGTTTCGAAGGATCTGATGATGATACCCAGCTAGAGGAAGGCAGTAGCGTGAGAGCAGAGAGAGGGGATGCTCAAGAAGGACACCAATCTGGCAGTCATGCTCCAGCAGCTGCAGCATACTGCCAGATTGGCTCCAGTGATGAGGAGGGAGGGGATGATGAGGTCACTGACTCCACGTGGGTGCCTAATAGGAGAGAGGAGGAGGAGGAGGATGAGGAGGAGGCACATCTCCAACGAGGCAGGATGCCCTTGAGTGGCCAGCGTATGGGCAGCACACCGATGGAATCACACCGCAGAGCTCCGCCTGTGCAGGGCGTTGCCTCTGCCCGTCATTCAAAAAGTTCTTTGGTGTGGGCCTTTTTTGAGGCGAGTGCATCAGATCGCACAGCTGCTGTTTGCAACATATGTCTCAAGCGTATATCGCGTGGCCAAAACATCAGCCGCTTGGGCACCACATGCTTGATCAGACATATGTTGACCTGCCATGCAGCTCGTTGGCAAGCCTACCTTAAAGACCCACACCAAAGAACAAAGCTGACCTCTTCTTGCACCGCATCAGCTGGGATCTCCAACCCCAGTATACCTTCAGTCCTCTCTGAAACCTGCTCTGAGAGGAATGAAGGTGTAGAATTAGGTGTGTCACAGCCAAGTACTTGCGGGCACTCTGCTAGCAGTACACCAACGTCCGATTCTAGCAGGCAAATTTCCGTGCCCCAGCTGCTGGACCGTCGAAAGAAGTTCACTCCCAGCCATCCACATGCCCAGCGGTTGAATGCTAGCTTGGCTAAATTGCTAGCGCTTCAATTGCTGCCTTTTCAGTTGGTAGACTCGGCCCCCTTCCGTGAGTTTGTGCAATGTGCGGTTCCTCAGTGGCAGGTTCCCAAACGCCACTTTTTCGCACGGAAAGCGATTCCGGCTCTCTACAGGCATGTGGAAGGCAATGTCTTGGCCTCGCTGGACAGGGCGTTCAGCGGTAAGGTGCATATTACCGCTGACTCATGGTCCAGCAGGCATGGACAGGGACGTTACCTTTCTTTCACGGCCCATTGGGTCACTCTTTTGGCAGCTGGGAAGGATGCAGGACAAGGTGCAGTAGTGTTGGAGGTTGTTCCACCGCCACGCCTCCAAAATGCTACTACTGGTTGTGACACACCTCTCTCCTCCACCCCCTCCTCTTCTTCTTCCTCCATGGCCTCTTCCTGTGGTTTGTCCTCGGAACCAGCGGTGCTCCGTAGGCGTTCAAGGGGCTACGCAAGTACGCAGGCAAAAAGATGCCATGCCGTGCTTGCGCTGGTGTGTTTGGGGGACAGGAGCCACACTGGGGCAGAGGTCCTGTCTGCTCTGCAGGGGCAGGCCGAGAGGTGGTTGACGCCACGCCAGATTAAGCCAGGAATGGTGGTTTGCGACAATGGCACCAACCTCCTCTCCGCCCTCCGACAGGGACAACTGACCCATGTGCCCTGTATGGCTCACGTCCTTAACCTGGTGGTGCAGCGGTTCTTGGGCAGGTACCCGGGCTTACAGGATGTCCTGAGGCAGGCCAGGAAAGTCTGTGTGCATTTCCGCAGATCTTATAATGCCAGTGCTCGCCTGGCTGAGCTGCAAAAGGAGTTGAACCTGCCCAAGAACCGCCTTATATGTGACATGCCCACCAGGTGGAACTCAACGTTGGCCATGCTGCAGCGGCTGCACACGCAGCAGAGGGCCATCAATGAGTACCTGTGCGACTACGGCACCAGGACAGGGTCAGGGGAGCTCGGGTTTTTTTCACCACGCCAGTGGGGCATGATCAGGGATGCATGCACTGTCCTGGCACCATTTGAGGAGGCCACGAGGATGGTGAGCAGTGACAGTGCATGCATCAGTGACACTGTACCTCTTGTCCACCTGTTGGAGCACACGCTGCGTGGAATAATGGACAGGGCACTTGAGGCAGAACAGAGGCAGGAAGAGGAGGACTTCCTTGCCTCTCAAGGCCCCTTTACCCAGACAGTGTTCCTTCTGTCCCACCCATCGCACAGGAAGAGGAGGAGGAGGAGGAGGAGGAGGAGGATTGTGTCAGCATGGAGGTGGAGGTTGGCACTCAGCATCATCAGCAGCAGTCTTTTAGGGATGATTTACAGTCCCAAGAAACCAGTGGACTTGTACGTGGCTGGGAGGAGGTGGCTGCGGATCATGTCGTCCTTAGTGACCCAGAGGACTCCGGACTGAATGCCTCAGCTAACCTACGCTGCATGGCCTCCCTGATCCTGCAAAGTCTGCGGAAGGATCCTCGTATTCTTCGGATCAAGGAGAGGGACCATTACTGGCTGGCCACTCTCCTTGATCCACGGTACAAGGGTAAGGTTGCGGACCTTATCTTACCGTCGCAGAGGGAGCAGAGGATGAGACAACTCCGGGAGGCCTTGCAGAAAGGTCTGTGCAACGCGTTCCCAGAGACTGGGAGGTTACAAACTCCTGGTCCTGGACAACGAGTTGCTGAGGCTTCGGGCAGTCAAAGAAGGAGCGGTGGGGAAGGTGGCCGTCTGACAGATGCGTTCAGACAATTCTTTAGTCCGCAGCCCCAAAGTATGATCGGTTCCAGCAACCATCGCCAGCGTCTGATATACATGGTCCAGGAATACCTAGGGGCAAGGTCAGACTTGGACACCTTCCCCACCGAAAATCCTCTGGCTTACTGGGTCTTGAGGATGGATCACTGGCCAGAGCTTGCACAGTATGCAATTGAGCTACTGGCCTGTCCTGCATCCAGCGTTCTTTCAGAACGCACATTCAGTGCTGCTGGAGGATTTGTCACGGATCACAGGGTGCGCCTGTCCACCGACTCGGTTGATCGACTGACTTTCATCAAGATGAACCAGTCTTGGATCACCACCAGCTACCACACACCTGATGCTGATATAACAGACTAATTGATTTTAAAATGTCACATCCCTTCAAGACTGATGCTGATGCTGAGTGCCTGTGCTGTTATGTTGACTGGCTATCCTCCTCCTCCTCCTCAAGGATACGATTAATGATGATAGCTTGGAAGATCATTTTGGTTTATGGGTGACGCCACCAGTGGCTAAGGCCCAATTTTTCAGCCCCTGTTTAACAGGGGCGTGTAATTAAAATTTTGGATGCAATACTTTGCAACAGGCCTCATTGCTGTGCTCCAAGTACAGTATCTGTGAGGGGTTGCAGTGTTGTGCCACCAGTGCCTAAGGCCCAATTTTTCAGCCCCTGTTCAACAGGGGCATGCAATTATAATTATTGATCGAATAATTCACAGCAGGGCCCATTGCTGCGCACACCAAGAGTAAATGTCAGGCCTTACAGTGTTGTGGCACCAGCACCACCATCACCACCACCACCACCACCAAAGGCCCAATTTTTCAGCCCCTGTTCAACAGGGGCATGCAATTATAATTATTGATCGAATAATTCACAGCAGGGCCCATTGCTGCGCCCACCAAGAGTAACTGTCAGGCCTTACAGTGTTGTGGCACCAGCACCACCATCAAAGGCCCAATTTTTACTACCACTGATCAACAATTATATGTTATTACAATTCCTGATATAATAGTTGACAGCAGGGCGTTCCAGCACCCACCAAGAGTAACTGTGAGTGCTTACAGTGTTGTGCCAACACCAACACCTAAGGGGACAATTTCTGCAGAGTATATACGGCAGGTCCCTACTTTCAAACATCAAACTTACAAACGACTCCTACTTGCAAACGGAAGAAGACAACAGGAAGTGAGAGGAAATCTACCCCTTGGAAGGAAAATTCTCTCCTGTAAGAATTAATATGGGAGAAAGGTGTCTCCTCTCTACTGATGCTTTATCACCAATCCTTGTTTCAATAAAAACACCACATTTCAAAAACAGTTGTCATTGGGACGCAAAGTGAGGTGAAATGTTCTGAACAGGGGCACAGACAGCAAAAAAAATGTGACAGGGGTGATAACCGTTCCCTATGTTTTCCAAAAAGCTAAAAAAAAGGAATTTGGCATGGAGCTACACTTAAACAATGCAGCTGTTCACAATTACAAACAGATTCTACATAAGAACAAACCTACAGTCCCTGTCTTGTATGCACCGCCTGTATACGGCTGTTCAGAGTATATAGGGCCTTTTTTATTTTGTGTGTGGGGTTCCCCTTAATATCCATACAAGACCCAAAGGGGCTGGTAATGGGCTGGGGTGGGGGGGGTTGATGGGGTAGCTATGCCATTTTTCCTAAAGATTTTCATCCATATTACCGGGACCAGACATTGCATTAAAGCCGCAAGCAGTTTTAAATGGCTTTTTTTCCCTTTAGAAATGTTATTTTGTGCAGGGACAGTTCTAAACACGGGAAACACGTGGCACTTCACAGGCATACTTTAGACACCCCCCAGGTACAATATTTAAAGGAATATTTGACTTTTTTTTTTTCACTTTATGCATCATTAAAATGACTGCTCCCGAAAAACGTCCGTTTTTAAAACTTCTTTTTGCATTGATACATGTCCCCTGGTGCAGAACCCGGGTTCCCAAACTCTGTTTCGGACAATAACATGGATAATAGTCGTTATAATTAGCACTTTAGAATCCGAACGTTCGCATCCATTGTATTTAATAGGGTTCTAATGTTCGTGCGAACTTTCGGTCCGTTCGCGGGTTCTGGTGCGAACCGAACCCGGGGGTGTTCGGCTCATCACTACTGAAGACAAAACTGAAGGGAAAATGCCCCAAGAACAAGCAGGAACTGAAGACAGTTGCAGTAGAGGCCTGGCAGAGCATCACCAGGGATGAAACCCGGCGTCTGGTGATGTCTATGCGTTCCACACTTCAGGCTGTAATTGCCTGCAAAGGATTTGTAACCAAGTATTAAAAAGTGAAAGTTTGATTTATGATTGTTAATCTGTCCCATTACTTTTGGTCCCTTAGAAAGTGGGAGGCACATATACAAACTGTTGTAATTCCTACACCCTTCACCTGATTTGGATGTAAATACCCTCAAATTAAAGCTGAAAGTCTGCAGTTAAAGCACATCTTGTTCGTTTCATTTCAAATCCATTGTGGTGTATAGAGCCAAAAAGATTAGATTTGCATCGATGTCCCAATATTTATGGACCTGACTGTAAGTCCGTCAGAATTTCAGAAGGAAAAAGTCCGATGGGGCATACACATGGACGGAATATCCGATGAAAAGAGCCCGTCTGACTTTTTCCATCGGAAAATCCGATCGTGTGTACAAGGCATTAGGGTCTCATTTTAACTTCTTTCAAACATACATTGCAAGACATGTTATTTTGACTGTGATGTCTTTAAAGCACCGGGCTTATTTAATAAGTCAAGTGGCAAATGTGCAAAGTGCACTAACCCATGGCGACCAATCAAAATTTATCTTCCATTGATCTGACTTCAAAAAAAAAAAAAAAAAAAAACGATTGCTATGGTTGGCAGCCCTTTTTACATCACCGTGGCTGGATGCACTTCGCCTACAACAAATTCTGTAGGAACTTGAAGGCAAAAATACACATAAATCATGGAAAGTTATAAATGACAAGTTGAGTAATAAGAGAAGCACAGCTAATGGCTTTCATTCATGGATAGTTACACTATATTACCAAAAGTATTGGGACACCTTCCTTTACACACACATGAACTTTAATGGCATCCCAGTCTTGGTCCGTAGGGTTCAATATTGAGTTGGTCCACCCTTTGCAGCTATAACAGCTTCAACTTTTCTGGGAAGGCTGTCCACAAGGTTTAGAAGTGTAGCCCTGTACACACGGGCGGGAATCCCGTTGGAAAAAAACACGTCGGTTTTCTTAACGGGATTCCTGGCAAGCTTGTCTTGCCAAGCCCTGTGTACTGACGACCATTCAAAAGAACCGCCGTTCTTTTGAATGGCAAGAACGCGGTGATGTCATCGACTACGACGAGCCGGCGCTCGTCACATTCGATGCCGTCGCCGCCATCTTGCTACACCCCACACTAACCTTGTATGCTACCGCGAATGCGTCAAAGTCTTTTCGAGCATGCGCGGGTTTACCTCGGACAGGTAAGCATACAGACGACCGGATTTCTCGGCAGGAAACACTCTGCCGAGAATCCCGACGAGAAAAATAGAGAGCAGGTTCTCTATTTTTCTCGTCGAGATTCCAGGCAGTTTTCCCGACGAGAAACCATACACACGAATGATTTTCTCGGCAAAAAGCTCTCCCAGCAGTTTTCTTGCCAAGAAAATCGGTCGTGTGTACGAGGCTTCTGTCTATGGAAATGTTTGACCATTCTTCCAGAAGAGAATTTGTGAGGTCAGGCACTGATGTGGACAAGAAGGTCTGGCTCTCAGTCTCTGCTAATTCATCCCAAAGGTGTTCTATCGGGTTGAGGTCAGGACTCTGTGCAGGCCAGTCCAGTTCCTCCACCCCAAACTCACTCATTCATGTCTTTATGGACCTTGCTTTGTGCACTGGTTATGTTGGAACAGGAAGGGGCCATTCCCAAACTGTTCCCACAAAGTTGGATGCATGAAATTGTCCAAAATGTCTTGGTATGCTGACGTCTTAAAAGAGAAGTATTTTTTTTGTTTTGTTTTTTTGCTAGTCATACTTACCTCGGTGGATGGAGCATCAGACTAAATCTGCATCTGTACCCTGGCATCTCTGCACTAAGAACCGAGCCACCGAACACCGCCAATGGATTGGTTCTCACTCCTCCCTGAGCATCGCTTCTGCTCTACTTCTCCGTGCTTATTGGAGCGCTGAGCAGTGGAGGGGCGGGGAGCGGCCGTCTCTGCGTCTCAGCGCCTCACTGAGACGCTGAGACTGCCATCAATCAAGGCAGCTGGCGGATCCAGACTTGGAAGTTGGGATGACGTGCTGCCCCAACTGATGGCAGTGATGTCAGCGGAGAGCGGATTTCAGACCACTCTCTGCTGAAAACGGGTCACAGGAGTGCGAAACAAATTGCACTCCTGTGACCCAGAGGAGAAGCCCAGCCAATAAAGCTCAAGAGTTCCCTTCACTGGAACTAATGCCCCATACACACGATCGTTTTTCTTGCCATTTTTTTTCTTGCCGTTTTTCACGTCGTTTTTTTTCATGTTTCCTCTCAAGCCTGTCTTGCGTACACACGATCATTTTAAAAAACTATCAAGCAAAGCGCAGTGACGTATACCACGTGCGACGGCACTATAAAGGGGAAGTTCCGCTTGAATGGCGCCACCCTTCATGTTAGTAAAGTTTGTTGAGCAACGATTCGCGCTTTTCAGCCTCGTGCTTTTCAGTCCGTTACTGCGTGACGAATGTGCTATCTCCATTACGAGCGCTAGTTTTACCAGAACGAGCGCTCCCGTCTCATACTTGATTCTGAGCATGCGCGTTTTTTTTCACGTCGTTAAAGCCCACACACTATCGTTTTTCACGTCGTTAAAAAAAACGACATGAAAAACGACGTGAAAAAAGAGAGCATGTTCGAAATTTTTAATGCCCGTTTTTCACGTCGTTAAAAATGCTCTGGAGCATACACACGATCATTTTTAATGGGCATTTTTAAAAATGGCATTTTTAACGGCATGAAAAACGATCGTGTGTATGGGGCATAAGAGGCCAAGCCCAACCCCTGAAAAACAACCCCACACCATAATCCCCCCTCCACCAAATGATTTGGACCAGTGCACAAAGCAAAGTCCATAAAGACATGGATGAGCGACTTTGGGGTGGAGGAACTTGACTGGCCTGCACAGAGTCCTGACCTCAACCCGATAGAACACCTTTGAGATGAATTAGAGTGGAGACTGCGAGCCAGGCCTTCTCCGACAACATCTGTGTCTGACCTCACAAATGTGTTTCTGGAAGAATGGTCAAACATTCCCATAGACACACTCCTAAACCTTGTGGACAGCCTTCCCAGAAGAGTTGAAGCTGTTATAGCTGCAAAGGGTGGGCCAACTCAATATTGAACCCTACAGATGAAAACTGGGATGCCATTAAAGATCATGTGTGTGCAAAGGCAGGCGTCCCAATACTTTTGGTAATATAGTGTACTGTATATAAACTTTACATGTTCTTATGAAATGCCATTATAAATTATTAGAGAGATTTTACTGTGAACAAATTAACAAATGTCTTTTTGCACCTTTAGGCTAAAACAATCAGCATTTAAAATAGGCAGCATGTAGAACTACACTCGTCAATTAAATGCCAAATAATTAAAGCCTTGTGCAGAAACAGGAATTTCTACACATCAATGTATTGATAATATTTGAAGATGTTTTTTTATTTTTTTAACCAGAACTAAACTCTCTCAATCAACATGAACTATTTTTAATCTTTATGCTGCTGGAATTAGTAAAAAGATCGGAAGGTATATTATATTTACTTGTTTTAAACATTCTTTTTTTTTTAAATTTCTTCAGTTGCTTCCTGGTTTCTAGGCTAGGCCAAAGTGATGTCATACATCCTAGGAGTCTTCAAGGGAGGAGGGGAGGAGAGGGGGAGGGGCTTTCTCAGCTAAGCACATCCTCCTGCCTGCATGCCTGAGCTAAGGGCAGATGGAGTCCTAGGAAGCAAATGCTACATGGATCATCTGCCATTTTTCAAGATGGTTGTGGATAGAAGCAAATAAACCATGAAGATATGGATGCAGGCTTACCAATAGTCACGGACAGTTTGATAAATTTGGCCGATTTTTACATGGTCTGTAAATGTCTGTAGTGCTGCATGTAAAAAATATGTCCACAGCTGGCTTTATAACTGCGCATGCACAGTCCCGTAGAAAGCTGGGCTCGGGCAGACTCGGGCGTAGGGTGACCACATTTACTACCATTCAGGGACACCCCCCCCCTTCCCCAAAATCAGCTTGTGCTGTAACGAATCACAGCACAGTGATTGGACACAACAGGCGGGATTTATGATTTCTCCAATCACAAGCAGGGGGTGGGGATTGTGCTCCTTCAGGCATTCCCGGCCAGGACAAGTACTGTCAGTGAGTAAAGCGGTGATGTGGCGGCCTTTTTTGGGGGCATCAGATTGGCCCGGGGGAGTGGCTGTGTCAGTTTCATTCCGGGACACTGTATTGTCCTGGAATGAAGGTGCCCGGGACAGACCTACAAAATGCGGGACTGTCCCGGGCAATCCGGGACACGTGGTCACCCTACTCGGGCGGGCCTGGGCAGGGCTCGAGCCGGCTGGCGCGTGGTGAGGTCATGGAGGATCAAGAAGCAGAGGAGGACCCGGACCAAGATCTGACTGAACCTGAGCAGTCTTAGAGAGGAGGCAGGTCAGTGACAGCTCCAGCCAGGCCACACAAAGTCAGTGAGGGGGTCAGTTCAAGTTCCTGCATCATCCTATTTTTAGCCCTGATGAAGGGGGGGTGCTGAGACACCGAAACCCGTTGGCTGTTATAAAATAAAAATCTTTTAAAAAGTCTGAACAAGCTGGTGTGGTGCTCCCATCCTTTCCAATTTTTAACATTAGATGTAACTAGGTATCATAGAAATTTACTAAGGGCATGCCACTAACAAAATATATCCAACAAGTGCAATGGAAAATTGGTAATTTCCACTGCAAAACACAGACCAGTGTGGTGGAGCTGCAGATGGCCCTGGATCAATGCACCAGACACGTAAAAACCAATACATTAAATTTAGTGTCTTGTAAAAGTTTTAACCAGGGAGGGTGTCCTACATTTAACATTTACAGGGGTTGGAGATATCACTTGCCTCTTGCCGGTGCCTGGTGGACTTCTAGGGGAAACCAAGGTGCTCCTCTCCCTGATCATCACAGATTGACCCGTGTCTGATATTACATTACATCTACCTACATAACAAAATATATATAGGTGGGACTTTTTCATGAGACCATGATTCAGAGGTACATAGGTCTCCATCCCTAAAAGTTGATGGAGAGGGGAGAAAGGAAAGGGGAGATGTTATGGATGGTGGGACTTTATATGAAACATCACTTATGGGTAGATTGAATCAAACAAAAGTATTAAAGGAGTAGTAAAGTTACATGTTTTTTCACCTTAATGCATCCTATGCATTAAGGTGAAAAAACATTCGACAATACCGCCCCCCCCCCGAGCCCCCGTTTTACTTACCTGGCCCCTCGAAAGTCCTGCGCTCGTCCCCATCATCCTCTTCGGTTTTCAGCCTGGCCGCCTATTGGCTACACTGGATGGATTGAAAGCAGCGCAGCCATTGGCTGGCGCTGCTGTCAATCACATCCAATGACGCGGCGCGCCGGGGGGCGGGGCCGAGTGATACAGTCGGCGGCTATGGCCGCCGCTGTATCACGGGAGCGCGCCCGCAATAACTCCACACCATGCGAGCTCGCTCGCATTATGGTGTGGAGTCCTTGCGGGGAGGAGCCGAGACAGCCGCCGAGGGACCCCAGAAGCGGAGGATCGGGGCCACTGTGTGCAAAACGAGCTGCACAGTGGAGGTAAGTATAACATGTTTGTTATTTAAAAAAAAAAAAAAAAAAAAAAAACAGGAACCTGTAGTGTTCCTTTAATTTATTGAATGATATAATTGAGCATAGTGCAACGATGGCATCAATAATAAATCAATGTATGGTACAGAAAATAACATATAACATGATTGGTAATCACATACATAAAATATCACATGATTGGTAGTCATATAATATCATTGATAACATAATAAATATACTGTTATACATGATAATTGATGAACCAGCAATAAACTCAGAGATATATAAAAATAGTATAAAAAAAATTGTATAAAATTGATTAATGATTCAAACATGTCAAAACCCATGGTAGGTACATGACTGATGTGACATGGTATCAACTAAAAGAGGGGCTCGACGCGTTTCGTGGACTTTATCCACTCATCAGGAGCAGCTATACAGTAGGGGTACCTAAAAAGAATAAGGAGTTGATAATCAATGATAGTTGATTAAAATAGGAAAAGAAAGAACCAGAGGACTGGAATTATAATACTCTTGCCTATGTGTAGCATATAGAAGAACGTAAATCATGGTATGAAATTACTTTTGTTTGATTCAATCTACCCATATGTGATGTTTCATATAAAGTCCCACCATCCATAACATCTCTCCTTTCCTTTCTCCCCTCTCCATTACCTACTGTAACATTGGGGGATGTTTAGCTCAGTGATAGATGCATTGTGAGTTCACAGCCAACAGGAACTAAGGTTTAAGGGCGCGGTAGCCCACTTTTATTGAAAGAAACAAAAAGGAAAGTTCATACATGCATTTGGTTTCCCACACAGGGGTTCTTCTCCCAAAAACATCAACACATGAAAATGCCAATCCACCTGGCTCTTAAGGCTCGCTCAGCCTTGGGCGCAGTTCCTTGCTGCACAGGCCCACTCCTGGCCTCTAGGAAGGGCTCTCCTGACACTCCAGGCTTCCACACTCCTCCAAGACTTACAGTCCCCTCTGGTCCCCAAGACTATCTTCCAGTTGTCTTAGCTATAGTCTCCCCGACTCTCTCAGCTGGCCCAACTCTCTGTCTACTGACCTGGAATCTCTCCCACATGGAGAAGCGTCTTAAAGGATGTTGCCTGAGTTCTTTATCAGTAGCACACTTCCCTCCAGCAACTGCTGTATCACCAACTCCTTTCCCACACACCCTGAGCTATGTTCAGCAATGCCTTATAACGAGTGTGTGCACCTGGCCACACACAACCTGCAGAGCTCCTGGAAAGCCCGGACACATGACTGAAGACTCCTTCCCTCCCAATGCACTTTGAAGTCTTCAAGTTTCCAGCCCCAATCCAGACTTACAAAATCCAGAGAAAATTTTTAAGCATAGTTTTCTCTGCTCACCAATCTTTTGCTGGAACTTCTCAAATTGCTTCTTTGAGAGTCCTGTGTCCATTTTAAACACACTTTAACTAAGACAGGGGCTCTCACTCTCACACTACATAACAACTGGTGCACCAACCATGACCTGTCTGGTTTCCTCCATGCACTGACCTCCTCTCCCCCATGTATCTACAGTATGTTGGCCAACCCAACAGACAACCACCTGGTGTCACTTCCTAACGCTTACTCCCATGCTGAAACACACTTGCAACTAAACTTGACGACCTTTCTCCACTCCAGGAACAACTTGTTCCAGACTTTGGTTAGGATGGATCCCAACGTAACTGGGAAACCACAACACACACATCTGCCAGCCACATATATCTGTAATAGGAACCCGTCACCCCTTTGCAGTGATACAAGAAGCCTGTATGTGATTCAATTTGCTGGCAACCATGCAAAACTGGATCCGTTTTGGATTGAGTTGATTTTTAATTGAATTCCCTAATCTGAGCTGAAAACCGCAACCTCAGCTCAGTATGGGGTAAATCAAGAATCACTCTCTCCATGCAGATTAGGTAGAGCCATTCTTTCCCGGAAATGTTGCATACTTTTTAGAGAAGGGCGTACTGTCTGAATTGAATGTGCCAGGGACAGAGCGGTTTCTGTTATCTCACCTACTAAGTTCATATTCATTGTTAGCTTGATCTGAAAAGGCATTTGGCAAAATTGAAAGGCCCACTAAAACCATTCATTGGTATTTAGCTATGATTAAGGCCACTATTTGGTTGAAACACATTTAGCAAGTGATATCTTTTTATGCATCTGCTTGATTTGGCATAAGGGTGGTAGTGCAGCACATTGGTTGGTGTCCATGTATCCTAAGTTTTTAATCTGTGGTATGTGTAACCTAAGGGGTCCTTAAGTGGTTCTAAAGGCAGAAGATTATTATTTTTTTTACCTTACTGCATTTTAGTAAGGTAAAAAACTTTTGGTTGCAGCCCCTTCCACCTTATATTTTCCTGAGCCCCATCCTGATCCAACGATGTGCATAAAGCAGCAGCTCTCCCAGGTCTCTCTCACCCAGTGGCGGCTGGTGCTCAATTTTTTTTTGGGGGGCCGAAAACAAACTGAAAATATCTCAAACAAAAACCCATCAATTGCAGCCTCACTGTGCCATCAATTGCAGCCACTGTGCCCATCAATTGCAGCCACTGTTCCCATTAATTGAAGCAACTGTGCCCATCAATTGCAACCACTGTGCCAATCAATTGCAACCACTGTGCCAATCAATTGCAACCTCTCTGTGTCCATCAATTGCAACCACTGTGCCCATCAATTGCAACCTCACCGTGTCCATCAATTGCAACCACTGTGTCCATCAATTGCAACCACTGTGTCCATCAATTGCAACCTCACTCTGTCCATCAATTGCAACCACTGTGTCCATCAATTCCAACCTCACTATGTCCATAAATTGCAACCACTGTGCCCATTAATAGCAGCCACTGTGCCCATCAATAGCAGCCACTGTGCACATCCATTGCAGCCACTGTGACCCCCCCGGCGGCATTTAACACCAGCACCCCCCCCCCCCGCGGCGAGCTGTGCGACGGGCAGCGGCTCCAGCGTCTCTTCATTCTTCCTGCTAGGCGTCCAATAGGATCGCCTGTCCTTTTAGCCAGTCAGGTGATGGGTAACAGACCCGCGCTTCCTGATTGGCGGAGAGGCGGTTCAGTGTTAGAAAAGCAAATAACACACCTGGGTGGGCTCTGAGCGCAATGCACTGCGCTCCGAGTCCATACTATTTTAAAGCCTATTAGAGCCTATGTCTCAAATCAGGTGCTTCAAAAAAATACCCCTGCTGTAGTTCAGGCGCCCGGGGCCGGACGCCTGAAAAGCGATGGCCATGGATAGATTCATGCTTTGCATGAATCTATCCATGGTACATGAAGGGGGTGGTGTGATAGAGGGGGTGACGTGGTGAGGTCATGCAGGATCAAGAAGCAGAGGAAGACCCGGACCAAGATCGTGCGCCATTAATGGACAGGCCGCTACTGCTCTTACCTTATCGGCTCACACAGCAGCGGGACACTGATAGGCGGCACTGATGAGGGGGCACTGACAGGAATCACTGATGGGCTCTGAAAGGCAGCACTAATGGGCACTGATTAGTACCGCTGGTGGGCACTGATTGCCAACACTGGTGGGCACTGGCATGGTTTACTGATGGGACTGCACTGATAATTAATGCAATGACCTGTAATTTACAGCTGCAGCTCTGTTCCTGTGTGCTGTGTGAAGGGGGCATGTCCTTTCCCTCCAATCAGCTGTCAGAGCTCTCCTCACTGAGCTCTGCAGTTTGTAATTTCATCTCCCTGCCCCCCCCATTTTCTGACAGCTCAGACAAGCTTTATAAATTCCCCCTGATAGCATGGATAACTTGCCACAAATGTGTGGCAGTGTTGAATTGTAAGTCTGTTAACTTGCTGCACATTGTCACTGGCAAGTTGTACACTTGCAGAGCAGTTAAAGAACAAGTTCTAGTTAAAACTTTTCCTAATTTAGCCACAGTGCCCCCTGTGGTGGGAGGACTATTGCACAACATAACTGAACCAGAACTTGCAGCAGACTTGCAGAATGTTTGCAAAGAAACTTGATCTGGAGTCATGCAATGTGGACTTGCTACAATTGTGCAACAAACTTGTGAAGCCTGGCAAGTCTAATAATAGCTTAGCAAGTCATTTTCAAACTTCCAGCTCAATTGCTTGCTACTTTTTTTTTTTACCACTACTATTCCTTTATATTGGCTTTTTAAATTTACAAATGCAGCCATTTAGAAATTGAATGGAAGGTTTAGCACTTGGAAAAACTTTTTGATACATAAGTAATGCATTTTATATACATCTATAGAGATCAGACCAAAATGAGAGACAAATGAGGAGGAATGAGGGACAGAGGGACTTTATTCCAAATCAGGGACAGTACCTCGAAATCAGGGACAGTTGGGAGCTATGCGAACCAGGAACGTGATCTGGCGCAGAGTGCCTCACCTGCCACAGTATATGTGCGGTGGGTGGTCGTTAAGGCTACTTTCACACTTAGGCGCTTTACAGGCATTTTAGCGCTAAAAAATAGCCTCTCCTGTCACTCCTGGGTGAAAGCCAGAGTGCTTTCACACTGGAGCGGTGCGCTTGCAGGAAGTTAAAAAAAGTCCTGCAAGAAGCATCTTTGGGGCACTTTGAGAGCCGTGAATACACTGCTCCTAAAGCGCCCCTGCCCATTGAAATCAATGGGCAGCGCCGCCGAAGCGCCTGCAAAGCGATTCGGCAGCGACGCTACACAGGCGCTATTAAACCCTTCATCGGCCGCTAGCGGGGGTTATAAGCGCCCCGCTAGCATCCGAAATGTGCAGCTAAAACAACGGTAAATAGCTGCGCTTTACCGCCGACGCCCCCACCGCCTCGGTGTGAAAGTGCCCTTACTGGTTAAGCTTTGACCATAAAACCTGGAAGCTGATTGGTTTCCATAGAGAACGACACTAAGATTTTGCATTCCCCAGTTTAAGTAAATTTTCCCCGTCCATTATGGGCGCACGAGCGCCGCCCCCCCATCCATACATCCGGCCCCCATGCAGGACGCCGGGTGTATGAATTCCAATAGGGGTAGTGTTTTTTTTTTAAACACGTGATTAGAGCCAGAGGCTTCAAAAAAAGGGTGGGCTCGGGGCGCAGAGCACTGCGAACCGAGGCCACCCAGATTCGCTATTTTCACACTGATTCTCCTCCCGGCCAATCAGGAAGCGGGTGTTTACAATTGGCTGAAAGTAGATGCGTTCCAATTGGCCGCTGAGGAGGAGGAGGGAGGAGGTGGAAGACTCAGTGATGCCTGCGGAGGAGAACAATGGAAGGGAAAGCCGCCCATGATGCCTGTCGCTTATGATGCCCGTCGCCTGTCGCTCAGGTGAAGCACTGCCCGCCATAGATGGGGTAAGTGCTCCGGACCCGACCGACCGACTGACCGGACAAGGGAGGGGGGGTGGCTGTCGGTGCACTGTTTGCCCCCCCCCCAAAAAAAAAGATTACCAGCTGCCACTGCCCCACAGTATGCAAACTTTTTTTTTCCAAACACTTTTAGGCTGCATTCACACCACAGCGTTTTAAATCGTGGGCAGATCTGCTGCAGATTTGACAGCGCTGATGTGTGAATGCCAAACTGTGGAACTCGCATTTGAGATGCCATTCATTTAAATGTCACCTCAAATCGCGGTGCGGGTCTGCTGCGTTTGTATCCCCTGAACTATTTTTGGGGGACATGCGTCCCGCGGTGCGGGTTGCCGCGAATGCAGCACGTTTTATTGCGCGTCAAACGCGGCAGACCCGCACAGCGATTTGAGGTGTCATTCAAATGAATGGTATCTCTAATGCGAGTTCTGCGTTTTGTCATTCACACATCAACGCTGTCAAATCTGCCTGCGATTCAAAACGCTGTAGTGTGAATGCAGCCTTATTGTCGTCATTCTCTTAGGTGTTTCATAACAGCCGGAACCAAACTGACTTTACCCAAAAAAGCAATCAAGATCCTTGTAAGCATCTGCTCATCCCATGTAATATATAAGATTACAAGTACTGATCATACTGTGCTGTTTTAATACTTTATTACTGCAAGCCAACACATGTTTTTGATCTTCATTAATTCAGCACGTATGTCTAATCATGTGCATGCTGTATCATGGTCAGAGGGAGATCATTCATCTTCTAGCAGAATACAAAGTTTCAGAGAGTGCAATCATGTAGCTAGTAATCAGGCAATTTTGTGCCTAATTGCTCCGTCTTACAGCAATGTTCTCATTTTTTTTGCTTTTGTCTGCCAAGATGCTGCTGCTGTCTTATCCACTTGTTGATAGATGGTGGTGTCATGTTAGCGGAAACAGGGACAAGAACATTCCCAAGTCTCATTCATTGGAGCTTGTTCATTTATTTATTTATTCAGAAAAAAATATAAGAATTCTGGCCTAGGTATATACTGTATAGTGTATATATATTTATATATATATATATATATATATATATATATATATATATATATATATTTGTATGATATGTGCTCTAATGCCCTGTACACACGATCGGACCTTTGTCCGACCAAACTCACAATGGAATTCCGACGGAATTCCATCGGAGTAAAATAGAACATGTTCTATATTTAAACTCTGATGGAATTCATCGGCACACACACACGGTAGGAATTTCCGATGGAAAAAGTCCGTCTGACTTTTTCCATCGGAAATTCCTATCGTGTGTACAAGGCATAAGAAGTGTTGATAGTAAAGCCCTTTTCCCGTTGAAGTCATTTGGCAAGCGTTCCTTATTGTGTAGCAGTGCACAACGTTGGCTGATGCGTGAAGTCATCTCGGACAAAGTGCAAGGACATTGGACACTAAATAAGCTGCTTTCCAAAGTTTTTCACTGGTGGAGTGTATATTACCCTAGAGCCATTTTCGAAGGGTTCAAGGGTTCCATTTGCGTGTTCATTTGAAGGAAAACTCTACAAAGCAACACAATTGTTGTCAACTTTTTTTTGCTTTTGGGTGAACAATTTAGAAGTTTTAGTGTTACTAAAACCAGGAGCCTGCATTCACTATATCTGGTCTCCCACAGTACACAGAACATGGAAATGCAATTATTTTAGAAAATATAAACTGCTAAATACCTTTTCTCATCAGCAGTATATAGCAGTCTTGTGACTTCTAGAAGCGTTCAGCCAAGCACTGGTTAAAGCTTGTAGAAGGAGTTTTCTGACTGCCCTATGAGACTGCAAGACCCCTGAGAGCCCATTCACACAGGGGCGTCTTTGGATCCGACTCCAAATCACCCCAGGTCACCCCTAGTCGCCTCAGGTCGCGCTGGCTGAAGAAATCAATGTAAGTTAATGGAGCCGTCCTTATGCACACTACTGCAGTCGCTCCGACTTCAAAAAAGGTCCCTGTACTACTTCAATCCGACTCCTAGGCAACCTGTACCCATTCATTTCAATGGGAGTTGCCTCTCACTGTCTTAATAGGAGCAACTCTCCAGGAAGAAAACATACATTTCTCCTGCAAACCTCTCCCTCCCCCCTCCCTCCCACAGAGCTGATTCTTGTTTGATTGGCCACTGGAATGTCTCCTGTCCTGCAGGCAACTTGGAGTTGCCTTGTAAGTAGCTCCAGGTCGCGCTGTGATTCATACTCAAGTCGTGTCTGAGTTGCCTCATAAAATCGCGCTGGAAGTCATGTTGCCCCTGTGTGAATCGCTCTCCATGCAGTGCTGATCGGCCCTGTGCTATTCACATGCACCCTTCCAAGAAAAAAAAAAAACCTCTCTAGTAATACACACCAAACAGAGCATGTGCAGCCTGACTCCATAGCAGTGGCGGCTGGCAAAGTGTGGGGGGGGGGGGGCTGGCAAACAACGCCCCCTGCCCCCAGGCGACACAGTGGTCTTACCTTCCAATGATGAGGTGGTGCTGGATCCAGGGTCGGGCTCCTCGAAGCGACAGTTTCTGCCCCTCCGCCAGCTGCTCCTCGCTCCAGCTTGCCGAGGGAAAAGCCTGGGCCATTGCTTCTCCCCCAGCCGAACAAGAAGTGGGTCCTGAGACCCGATTGGCCGGGAGTCCTAAGACTCCTAGGTTTCAGGAAATGCTTTCTGATTGCCCAGGAGGAGAAGCAGGACGACAATAGTGGCTATTCATTTGTTATTGTCACCCAACTTGGTGGGCTCAGGGTACAGTGATCTGCCCCCCAAGCCCATCCTTTCTTCATGCCAATTAGAGCCTCAGGCTCTAATCTTGTGCTTCTAAAAAAAAACAAAAAACATTGATATCCATGCGTCCGGCGCCCTGCATGGAAATTAGGGGCAAGGCGCATGGATTAGGGGGGCAGCGCCTCTGCGCCCCTAGTGGAGCGGCCGCCACTGCTCCATAGGCTCTGTGTTATCAGGAAATTTTATCAGGGAGCAGTGGAAGAAGGGGAGGATCAGAGAAGACAGGATCAAACAGCCTTTTTACACAATGCAGTGGATTAACCCCTTAGGTTCCAAAGTGAGTATAACAAGCATGCTTTACTGCATATACAGACTGATTATACTGTTGTGGGTTTAGTAACACTTTAAATATCGATAGATTATGTGGCCACAACCAGGTTAATATTATTCATAACACCAACATCCCATTTTGGAAGATTCAAAAATAAAGTAAGGGTACAGGACATCTTGGGTGCATAATCAAATGGTACAAGAAAATGTCATAAAAACTATTTTATTTAAACATAATTAAGCTAAAAACATTTGTACAAACATAGGTATCATTACTCAAATACATATAGCATTTGAATAACATCACGCTTGGGTTTCCGACATGTTTTGCTGCATTCGGCTTCTTCAAAGAAAAGCATGATGGATTCACTAATAAAGCAAAAAACAAAATCAATAATGAACAAAAGCATTTTTTAACATGAATAAAACACTGAAGAAATGAAAAAATGAAAGCAACAAACAAACAAACAAAGCTGCATGCTTCAGACAGGTGTCAGTTCCCCCAAAGGGCTCCCTACCTCCAAAAGTTGCTCCACCTAAAAACAGATTAAAAAAGGAAGGGAGTCTATCCACATGTGAATGGCATAGGGCCAATCAGCGCTGTCCAAACAGAGGGTCAGGGGTCATGCAGCCTCATAGGACATTCAGAGGAGAATGAAAAATCCCCCTGCAAGCTTTAACCAGACACTGAGGCCTCGTACACACGGCCGAGATTCTCGTTGAAAAAAACATGTCATTTTTTTTGGACGAGATTCTTGGACAAGAAACTTGTCCCGGCCGAGTGTACACACGCTCGTTTCAAAGAACCCGCGGTTCTTTGAAAGGAGCGTACGCGGTGACGTCATCGACTATGTCGAGCATGCGCTCGTCACATTCGATGCCGTCGCCGCCATCTTGGTATACCCTACGTATGCCTAGGAAGCTACCGCGCATGCGTCGAATTCATTTCGAACATGCGCGGGCTTCGGGGAGGACAGGTAAGTGTACACACACTCACTTTTCTCGTCGAGAAACATGCCGAGGAGAATCTCGACGAGAAAATAGAGAGCAGGTTCTCTATTTTCTCGTCGAGGTTTCTTGTCGGTTTTCTCGACGAGAAACCCGATAGCAGCGTACACACGACCGATTTACTCGGCAAGACCTCTCTGCCAGTAAGTTTCTTGCTGGTTCTTGCCGAGAAAATCAGTCGTGTGTACGAGGCCTGATGGAAGTCATAAGACTGCGATATACTGCTAATGAGAAAAGGTATTTAGCAGTTTATATTTACTAAAATAATTGAATTTCCATGTTCTGTGTACTGTGGGAGACCAGATATAGTGAATGCAGGACCCTGGGTTTAGTAACAGAAAAATCTGTTTCATTTGCTTTTCAATCAACAAATTATATTTTAGAAAGCAACCTATTTCTGTAAGTACATGTGGCATCCTCCTAGTTAGGCTGCTAGTGTTTAGATAAATTTAGTTTTTCGGCTTCCCTATAGTAAGGGTAGCAGTGATAAATTACTTTTGGCTGTTCTGTGTTCTCCCTGAATTAAGGGATATAGTGCGTGGAAGAGTCTGACCACGGCCTGCATATTCATGCACTCTCAACCAATCCCTGGTGAGGAGTAGGGATGAGCCGAACACCCCCCTGTTCGGTTCGCACCAGAACCTGCGAACAGCCAGAATGTTCGCGTGAACTTTAGAACCCTATTAAATACAATGGACTCGAACGTTCGAAATCAAAAGTGCTAATTATAAAGGCTAATATGCAAGTTATTGTCCTAAAAAGGGTTTGGGGACCCGGGTCCTGCCCCAGGGGACATGTATCACTGCAAAAAAGTTTTAAAAACGTCTTTTTTCGGGAGCAGTGATTTTAATAATGCTTAAAGTGAAACAATAAAAGTGAAATATTCCTTTAAATTTCGTACCTAGGGGGTGTGTATAGTATGTCTGTAAAGTAGTGCTTGTTTCCCGTGCTTAGAACTGTCCCTGCACAAAGTGTAATTTCTGAAGGAAAAAAAGTCATTTAAAACTCACTCGCGGCTATAATGAATTGTCGGCTCCCGGCAATACATAGAAAAGTCATTAAAAAAAAAAAAAAAAAGTGTGAGGGTCCCCCTAAATTCAATTACCAGGCCCTTCAGGTCTGGTATGGATATTAAGGGGACTCCTGACGCAAATTTAAAAAAAGAAAATTCGTGGAGTTACCCCAAATATCTATACCAGGCCCTTCAGGTCTGGTATGGATTTTAAGGGGAACTCCACCCCAATTAAAAAACAAATGGCGTGGAGTTCCCCCAAAAATCCATACCAGACCCTTTATCCGAGCATGCAACCTGTCAGGCCGCTGGAAAAGAGGGGGGGATGAGAGAGCGCCCCCCCCTCCTGAACCGTACCAGGCCACATGCCCTCAACCTGGGGAGGATGTCCCCATGTTGATGGTGACAAGGGCCTCATCCCCACAACCCTTGCCCAGTGGTTGTGGGGGTCTGTGGGCAGGGGGCTTATCGGAATCTGGAAGACCCCTTTAACAAAGGGGACCCCCAGATCCCGGCCCCCTCCTATGTGAATTGGTAATGGGGTACAGATTCCGATAAGCCCCCTGCCCGCAGACCCCCACAACCACTGGGCAAGGGTTGTGGGGATGAGGCCCTTGTCCCCATCAACATGGGGACATCCTCCCCATGTTGAGGGCATGTGGTCTGGTACGGTTCAGAAGGGGGGGCGCTCTCTCGTCCCCCCTCTTTTCCTGTGGCCTGCCAGGTTGCGTGCTCGGATAAAGGGTCTGGTCCCCAAACACTTTTTATGACAATAAATTGCATATAAGCTTTTAAAATTAACACTTTAGATTTCTCCCATAGACTTTTCGAATTTGCCGCGAACACCCCAAATTGTTCGCTGTTCAGTGAACGGGCGAACAGGCAATGTTCGAGTCGAACATGAGTTCGACTCGAACTCTAAGCTCATCCCTAGTGAGGAGATTGAGTGATCAGCAGGGGGCTGAGAGGGGTATAAATGGGAAGAGGCCTAGAACAGCCATCTATTTTTTCTGGGGGAGTAAGACTCAGCCTGAGGGCTGAGGCGCCCCTAGGTGGTCTGCTACAGCACTAAAGAAATCCTTTGGGGGTCCCAGATCCAGTTAGGGCTTGTGGACCCCCATCCAGAGTATCCTGAAGAAGTGCAGGAAGTTCTACAAGGAATCCAGTCTGCAGGCACCAAGTACAGAGACTGTCTGGTAGTACAGGAAGCATTACAGTACCAAGGGAGTACTAGCCTTAAGGATCCTAGAGACTTTTCCTTGCCCCCTTTGGGAAAGCTCATTAGTTTGACTCAGGACTATACTCCTGTTGAGGGGCTCCTGCAGTGAAGTTCATTTACCCTTCACATTCAAGAGGGTGGTTACACTTGGAAGGAGTAGATCAGTTTTAGTGTCCTCTGTTGAATGTCTGCTAGTTTATTTTAGAGTATCCCAAGGCTCACATTCCCCTCCTCCGAGTTAAACCAGCAAATTTACTGCAAAAAGACATGAACGGACTGTTTCCTGACCTGAGTGACTGTGAACCACTGTGTGCTTGGCTGCCATGTGCCTATCAGGGAATGGAACCCGGGATCAAACAGCCAGGCCGGTCTAGGGTCTGTCCTACATACAGAATTAACAGTCAAACACTTTCTTATCCACAATCTTCTAGGTGGAAATGCCAGCCAGTAGGTTGTGGATGAGGAACATAGCACATTGTGGTTCCTCATGCCAGTTCCTATGCCAATACAGGACTTTGGAATAGTTGGGAGGCATCACACCATTTGGCAAGGGGAGTAGGTATTTTACAAACCTGGAAGTGTTGAATACCTGCAGCGGCTAGAGATCAGCAATGTAGAAGAGTTTTAAGACACAGGTCAACAAAAAGGTCATGTCTGCCTTCTCCAATTACAGGATTTGCAAAGTAAATGGGGGGGGGGGGTGGCCCAGCAATAATGTCACTGATCACTACAGGACTTTGCAGCAGGCAGAAGGAACCACAGCATATGGCATACCTGGAAATGTTGAATTCCTGTAGTGGCTGGTAAACGTCAATGTGGTGGAGTTTTCAACAAAGGTCAAAACCATATGACCAAAGAAAGGTCATATTTTTCTTCTCCAATTACAGGATGGGCCTTATGATCGGGAAGTAAAGGAGGGTGGGGGGAGTTGCACACAAATTATGTCACTAGGCTTAAAATCAGCTTTATTCCAGCCACAGTGCATGCTGGGCTGGTGACATCACAAGGGGGCGGTGCCACCAGGTGACGTCACCAGGTGGCCCGCCCTTACCTATATGAGAACTGTCATCAGCGGTTTGCCTTATTTGACGGCAGAGCATTTTTGGGGGGGTTTTTCGGGTCCGGTGGTGGCATCAGCGTCGTAATGGACGATGGATCTACATGGGGATACTGTTTTTTTATTTTTAATAAAGGAATTGTGAACAACTGCCTCCTGTTTTTATTTATCTTTATACTTTTTTGGTGAATGGGTAGGGGTACCATTGTACCCCTTACTCATTCACATGGGGGGGTGGGATCTGGGGGCCTCCTTGTTAAAGGGGGCTTCCAGATTCCGATAAGCCCCCTGCCCGCAAATCCCCACAACCACCGGCCAGGGTTGTGGGGATTAGGTCCTTGTCCCCATCAACATGTGGAAAAGGTTATTTGATGTGGGGGACAGAGCCCCCCACCCCAAAGCACTCACCCCCCCATGTTGAGGGCATGTGGCTTGGTATGGTTCAGGAGGGGGGGGCGCTTCATCTTCCCCCCTTGTTCTGCCCATCTCTAATAATCAATCTAGAGCAGGGTTTCTCAACCAGGGTTCCTCCAGAGGTTGCTAGGGGTTCCTTGAGCAGTGAGCAATTTCTGCCTCTCAGATAAGTTCCCACTACCACTGTTAATCCTTTTAGCTATCTGTAAGGGAGGAATTCTTCCCAATGCTCACAAGTGTAAAGCCTGGTATACACTAGTATTTATTTTTTTGTTCAACCCAGCAGGTACAGCAATCTCCCCTGCTGAGCTATTGTGTTCTAACAGGCAGAGCACTGATCGGGTGCCAATCGGCAGAGCTTTTTCGGTCATGTCGGGCCGGCTGCTGTACACACAGGCTGAATGTTGGCCAGTTTCTAATGAAATCGATGCTGATCGATATTTGGTCTATGAGTACGGCCCTTAAGGAATACTCTTACCATTGGTCCCATCACACAAATGTATCATGAGTTGTAGATATGGTCATTTTTAGCGGTGGTTCCTTAAGACAGGAAAGTTGTTTCATGGGTTCCTCTGTGTCGGAAACGTTGAGAAGGGCCAGTCTAGAGGATGTCTTTTTTTATTTATTAGACTGTAATGGTCTAAGTTTGCCACAGCTGACAACCACAGAATATGTTTGGAAAGTTATTAGGAGGAGAGTGAAACAGTCTCAGTTCTTGCAGCTGAAAACTACAAGATGGACAGCACACAAGGCACACTGGAGCAGTCTGTAACATCCACTACTGGGGGCCATAGATAAACTGCAGCTCAGGAGATTGGCTTTACTCATGAATCCCAGTAAAAGCAAGTTCATGGGCTTGATCCAGGGGAGAGATTAATCCAACAGCCAGTCAGACAGGCCCCAGGGCATAGCAGCTCCTCAAGCACATGGTCCTCCTACTTACTGGGGAAGATGAGGCTAAACTGTTTCCAACCTATGTACCCCCTCTCTGACCACTTACTGGGCACACCTCCCCAGGGATTGACCAGAGGGTACTAAATATTCAGATCATTTATTGAGTGATCAGTTGCGCTTTTCAGATGTCACACTCCAGGCTCGACAGGACTGCTCTCTGCAGATGAAGGCACTTGGATCCTGATGTACCCAGCTAAGCCTTTACAGAGAACCTCCAAGGTATCCACAGCACCTACGCGTTTTGTCACCAATTGACCTCGTCGGTGGCGTGACTAGCGATCATCACCACAATATTTATAGCCGATATTTTGGACATCCTATCCATAATCTCATATTTGCTCCAACTGCTGGAAGCCCGGGTGGCAGCACATAGATTAGCCACATGTATCCCAAACAATGGAAGTCAGACGCACCATGCGCTCCAAGCTTCGGACTACAGGTACCACCCATATTCAAATCAAGGACAGGTGCCCCCAAGGCCGAAGACTAGAGCTTAAAGAGAGCAGCTCAACAGATTTGAATTTCCCTCCCTGAACACTGAAAGATTCTCAACAGAGACGGGGAAGTAATCAATCTCACCACCCGGGAAACCACAACCCAAACAATCAAATCCAGCTCCTCTGGCTACAGAGCAAGCCAAACACTAACTTTTCCTTGTATTCTAGTCTAGGAGGGTGTTACATTAACATTAGGGTTTGCTCTGAAGGGAATACAATAAACCAAAGTCATAGAACCTCATCACATTCTCAGTACTCCTGTGACTTTAAATTACAAATAGGTGCTTTTATCACTGGTTGTGTTCTAATCTCGGAGAAATCCCTCTTTTTTTTTTTTTTTATTATCATTTTAAAGTGAGTGGTAAGATAACAAAAATCTGTGTGTCTTTCCTTGACGTTTCCTAAAAGTGACAATTTGACATTTGCTTCCTTTAGGCTGAAATTGAATTGAAATGTAGTTGCTGACATGAAGATCTTCTTGTAATGCATTAAAATGTCTCCTTAATATGCCTCATTAACATGTCAGACACCTCCTGAGCAACATAATCATCTGACTTGCAGCAGCCGTCGTGCTTATGGGAGACGAACAAGATGGCAGATGTTACTGCAGGCGATGTTGGTGATGGAGCTGAAATGTACCTGCTTGAAGTTGAAATGAAGCATACTACCGGGCTTCATCACTTGTCTGTCTGCCTTAAAATAATTGTATGCAGTGGCTGCAGTAACCCTTAAATAACTCAGGAGTGATTTGTATTAGCCTGTTATCTTTACATAGCAAACGTTTTTCGCACAGAGAAATAGGAGCAGAAAGTAGATATGTTATATAGGTATTCCAAGAAAATTAAATCTATTCCTGGTGAGGATGGAAGCTTCATTTCTGTTGGCATTGTGTGACATTTGATAATCATGTATACAGTTCAACCTGTGTAGTTGACTTGTTCTGGCCAAGTATTAGGCCCCATGCACACGAGACGCAGGTGCAAACTCTGCTGAACACACGTTTTTAAACGCTGAAACCGGCGTTTATAAACGCGCGTTTTGCCGCGTTTGCGGCCGCGTTTAGCGGCGTTTAACCGCGTTTGCGTTTATAAGCGTTTCATCATAGACCCTCCCTAAGCTCAAAAAACAGTAAATTTTAACCATTTCAGCCAGTTTGTGAGACCAGAGTGAGTAGCAGCAGCTGAGAGAGCAGCAGTGTACTTGTATTTAGCGCATCACTTGCCACATCATCTGCCACAAGTTGTGGATTGTCCACTTGCCACGTCACCTGGCCACATCACCTGGCCACATCACCTGGCCACGTCACCTGGCCACGTCACCTGCCACAAGTTGTGGATTGTCCACTTGCCACGTCACCTTGCCACATCACGTGCCACGTCACCTGCCACAAGTTGTGGATTGTCCACTTGCCACGTTACCTGGCCACGTCACCTGGCCATGTTACCTGCCACGTCACCTGGCCACGTTACCTGCCACGTCAGCTGGCCACGTCACCTGCCACAAGTTGTGGATTGTCCACTTGCCACGTCACCTGCCACGTCACCTGGCCACGTCACCTGCCACGTCACCTGGCCACATCACCTGGCCATGTCACCTGCCACGTCACCTGCCACAAGTTGTGGATTGTCCACTTGCCACGTCACCTGGCCACGTCACCTGGCCACGTTACCTGCCACGTCACCTGGCCACGTCACCTGCCACAAGTTGTGGATTGTCCACTTGCCACGTCACCTGGCCACGTCACCTGGCCACGTTACCTGCCACGTCACCTGGCCACGTCACCTGCCACAAGTTGTGGATTGTCCACTTGCCACGTCACCTGCCACGTCACCTGGCCATGTCACCTGCCACGTCACCTGCCACGTCACCTGCCACGTCACCTGGCCACGTCACCTGGCCACGTCACCTGGCCACGTCACCTGCCACGTCACCTGGCCACGTCACCTGGCCACGTCACCTGGCCACGTCACCTGGCCACGTCACCTGCCACAAGTTGTGGATTGTCCACTTGCCACGTCACCTGGCCACGTCACCTGGCCACGTTACCTGCCACGTCACCTGGCCACGTCACCTGCCACAAGTTGTGGATTGTCCACTTGCCACGTCACCTGCCACGTCACCTGGCCATGTCACCTGCCACGTCACCTGCCACGTCACCTGCCACGTCACCTGGCCACGTCACCTGGCCACGTCACCTGGCCACGTCACCTGCCACGTCACCTGCCACGTCACCTGGCCACGTCACCTGGCCACGTCACCTGGCCACGTCACCTGCCACAAGTTGTGGATTGTCCACTTGCCACGTCACCTGGCCACGTCACCTGCCACGTCACCTGCCACGTCACCTGCCACGTCACTGGCCACGTCACCTGCCACAAGTTGTGGATTGTCCACTTGCCACGTCACCTGCCACGTCACCTGGCCACGTCACCTGCCACGTCACCTGCCACGTCACCTGGCCACGTCACCTGGCCACGTCACCTGGCCACATCACCTGGCCACGTCACCTGCCACGTCACCTGCCACGTCACCTGGCCACGTCACCTGGCCACGTCACCTGGCCACGTCACCTGGCACAAGTTGTGGATTGTCCACTTGCCACGTCACCTGGCCACGTCACCTGGCCACGTCACCTGCCACGTCACCTGCCACGTTACCTGCCACGTCAGCTGGCCACGTCACCTGCCACAAGTTGTGGATTGTCCACTTGCCACGTCACCTGCCACGTCACCTGGCCATGTCACCTGCCACATCACCTGGCCACGTCACCTGGCCACATCACCTGGCCACGTCACCTGCCACGTCACCTGGCCACGTCACCTGGCCACGTCACCTGGCCACATCACCTGGCCACGTCACCTGCCACGTCACCTGGCCACGTCACCTGGCCACGTCACCTGCCACAAGTTGTGGATTGTCCACTTGCCACGTCACCTGGCCACGTCACCTGGCCACGTCACCTGCCACGTCACCTGGCCACGTCACCTGCCACAAGTTGTGGATTGTCCACTTGCCACGTCACCTGGCCACGTCACCTGGCCACGTTACCTGCCACGTCACCTGCCACGTCACCTGGCCACGTCACCTGGCCACGTCACCTGCCACAAGTTGTGGATTGTCCACTTGCCACGTCACCTGGCCACGTCACCTGGCCACGTTACCTGCCACGTCACCTGGCCACGTCACCTGCCACAAGCTGTGGATTGTCCACTTGCCACGTCACCTGGCCACGTCACCTGGCCACATCACCTGACACAAGTTGTTGATTGTCCACTTGCCACTTTACCTGCCACAAGTTGTGGATTGTCCACAATGCGATGCAAGCAATTACAGTTTTCTTTTATATTTTTTAATAGCTTTTCATCATTTGCCATCATTTTTGAGATTTCTAATGTTAAAAAATAGGTCACCTTTAAAAACGCTTATAAACGCAAACGCGGCAAAACGCCGGTACCGCGTTTAGCCGCGTTTAGCAGCGTTTAGCGTCTGAAACGTGAAAACTTTTGCGTCTGAACCCATTTTTTTGCTTCTGGAAAAACGAGGTTAAACGCAACTGCTTGTAAACGCCAAAAAACGAGAGTGTGTGCATGGACACATAGGATAACATTGAATGGGTTCAGGAGCAGTTGAAAAAAGCGTCCAACTGCCTCTGAACGCGCGTTCAACAGCAAATAACAGCGTCTCGTGTGCATGGGGCCTTAGGGGCATGGTACTTGAACTCTGCACAAGCTTTCTTCCTGCTAGTCATGTTAGAATATACATTTATCGGTGGCGGTAATGTGTTTTCAGTTGACTTGTATGGAAAATTTCATGTCAACACAGTGTCATCACAACATTGTGTAAAGTATTGCCCGCCAGGACTCATGAACAGGGGAAGGACAGGTGAGACAGAGAAAGCATAGTTGCCAACATTGCAAAAAAAACCATCCGGGACACTTTTTTTGCATTGAGGCGGAGCCTTGCTATAATTAGGGGGCGGGGCATTCATTTGTAGGCGTGTCACACTGCAATGAAAAATGTGTCGCGTCGCGCGGAAAATGGGCGTGGTTTTCGCGCGATAGTGGGTGTGGCTTAAATGGGCGTGGTCCAGAAGGGGTGTGGTTAGAGTCCGAGATGAAAGAAAGAAAGAAAGAAAGAAGCCAGATCCTACACCACAATAGAAATGTGTATTCCAGAAAGTTTAACAAAATTGGCTGATAAAGATACTCCAAAACACCTGTTGTTGGCGCTTCAATCATCCAGGCACCATGGTTGTTATGGTGTCAGGGTGATTGAAGCGCATTATTTCTATTATTACATTGTAATATAAAATGAAATCATTCAACTCACCATAATACCGAATCAGTGGGAGCTCTGAGCGTGTCACCTGCCACCAGATGGCCTCCCCAGCAGTCCGTCCTTGCATCAGGTGCCTCCCCAGCAGTGCATCCTTGCAGCAGGTGCTTCCCCAGCAGAGTCCGTCCTTGCATCAGGTGCCTCCCCAGCAGTCCGTCCTTGCATCAGGTGCCTCCCCAGCAGTCCGTCCTTGCATCAGGTGCCTCCCCAGCAGTCCGTCCTTGCATCAGGTGCCTCCCCAGCAGTCCGTCCTTGCATCAGGTGCCTCCCCAGCAGTCCGTCCTTGCATCAGGTGCCTCCCCAGCAGTCCGTCCTTGCATCAGGTGCCTCCCCAGCAGTCCGTCCTTGCATCAGGTGCCTCCCCAGCAGTCCATCCTTGCATCAGGTGCCTCCTCAGCAGTCCGTCCTTGCATCAGGTGCCTCCTCAGCAGTCCGTCCTTGCATCAGGTGCCTCCCCAGCAGAGCCCCCTCCACACTTGTGGACAAGGGTCCAAAAATCATGATTGTCCCGGGAAATTCGGGACTGTTTGGCAACTATGCACTACACTGATTACCCCGCCACCCACTACACTGATTACCCCGCCACCCACTACACTGATTACGCCGCCACCCACTACACTGATTACCCCGCCACCCACTACACTGATTATGCCGCCACCCACTACACTGATTAACCCACCACCCACTACACTACACTACGCTGATTACCCCGCCACCCACTACGCTGATTACCCCGCCACCCACTACGCTGATTACCCCGCCACCCACTACGCTGATTACCCCGCCACCCACTACCCTGATTACCCCGCCACCCACTACACTGATTACCCCGCCACCCACTACACTGATTACCCCGCCACCCACTACACTGATTACCCCGCCACCCACTACACTACACTACACTGATTACCCCGCCACCCACTACACTGATTACCCCGCCACCCACTACACTGATTAACCCACCACCCACTACACTGATTAACCCACCACCCACTACACTACACTACACTACGCTGATTACCCCGCCACCCACTACGCTGATTACCCCGCCACCCACTACGCTGATTACGCCGCCACCCACTACGCTGGTTACCCCGCCACCCACTACGCTGATTACCCCGCCACCCACTACGCTGATTACCCCGCCACCCACTACGCTGATTACCCCGCCACCCACTACGCTGATTAACCCACCACCCACTACACTACACTACACTGATTACCCCGCCACCCACTACACTGATTACCCCGCCACCCACTACGCTGATTACCCCGCCACCCACTACGCTGATTACCCCGCCACCCACTACGCTGATTACCCCGCCACCCACTACACTACACTACACTGATTACCCACCCACTACACTGATTACCCCGCCACCCACTACACTACACTACACTGATTACCCACCCACTACACTGATTACCCCGCCACCCACTACACTGATTACCCCGCCACCCACTACACTACACTGATTACCCCGCCAACCACTACACTGATTACGCCGCCACCCACTATACTGATTACCCCGCCACCCACTACACTGATTACCCCGCCACCCACTACACTACACTGATTACCCACCCACTACACTGATTACCCCGCCACCCACTACTCTGATTACCCCGCCACCCACTACACTGATTACCCCGCCACCCACTACACTGATTACCCCGCCACCCACTACACTACACTGATTACCCCGCCACCCACTACACTGATTAACCCACCACCCACTACACTACGCTGATTACCCCGCCACCCACTACGCTGATTACCCCGCCACCCACTACACTGATTACCCCGCCACCCACTACACTGATTAACGCACCACCCACTACACTACACTACACTGATTACCCCGCCACCCACTACACTGATTACCCCGCCACCCACTACACTGATTACCCCGCCACCCACTACACTGATTACGCCGCCACCCACTACACTGATTACCCTGCCACCCACTACACTGATTATGCCGCCACCCACTACACTGATTAACCCACCACCCACTACACTACACTACGCTGATTACCCCGCCACCCACTACGCTGATTACCCCGCCACCCACTACGCTGATTACCCCGCCACCCACTACGCTGATTACCCCGCCACCCACTACCCTGATTACCCCGCCACCCACTACACTGATTGCCCCGCCACCCACTACACTGATTACCCCGCCACCCACTACACTGATTACCCCGCCACCCACTACACTACACTACACTGATTACCCCGCCACCCACTACACTGATTACCCCGCCACCCACTACACTGATTAACCCACCACCCACTACACTGATTAACCCACCACCCACTACACTACACTACACTACGCTGATTACCCCGCCACCCACTACACTGATTAACCCACCACCCACTACACTGATTAACCCACCACCCACTACACTACACTACACTACGCTGATTACCCCGCCACCCACTACGCTGATTACCCCGCCACCCACTACGCTGATTACCCCGCCACCCACTACGCTGATTACGCCGCCACCCACTACGCTGATTACCCCGCCACCCACTACGCTGATTACCCCGCCACCCACTACGCTGATTACCCCGCCACCCACTACACTGATTACCCCGCCACCCACTACGCTGATTAACCCACCACCCACTACACTACACTACACTGATTACCCCGCCACCCACTACACTGATTACCCCGCCACCCACTACGCTGATTACCCCGCCACCCACTACGCTGATTACCCCGCCACCCACTACGCTGATTACCCCGCCACCCACTACACTACACTACACTGATTACCCACCCACTACACTGATTACCCCGCCACCCACTACACTACACTACACTGATTACCCACCCACTACACTGATTACCCCGCCACCCACTACACTGATTACCCCGCCACCCACTACACTACACTGATTACCCCGCCAACCACTACACTGATTATGCCGCCACCCACTATACTGATTACCCCGCCACCCACTACACTGATTACCCCGCCACCCACTACACTACACTGATTACCCACCCACTACACTGATTACCCCGCCACCCACTACTCTGATTACCCCGCCACCCACTACACTGATTACCCCGCCACCCACTACACTGATTACCCCGCCACCCACTACACTGATTACCCCGCCACCCACTACACTACACTGATTACCCCGCCACCCACTACACTGATTAACCCACCACCCACTACACTACGCTGATTACCCCGCCACCCACTACGCTGATTACCCCGCCACCCACTACACTGATTACCCCGCCACCCACTACACTGATTAACGCACCACCCACTACACTACACTACACTGATTACCCCGCCACCCACTACACTGATTACCCCGCCACCCACTACGCTGATTACCCCGCCACCCACTACGCTGATTACCCCGCCACCCACTACGCTGATTACCCCGCCACCCACTACGCTGATTACCCGGCCACCCACTACGCTGATTACCCTGCCACCCACTATGCTGATTACCCCGCCACCCACTACGCTGAATACCCTGCCACCCACTACACTGATTACCCCGCCACCCACTACACTACACTGATTATCCCGCCACCCACTACACTGATTACCCCGCCACCCACTACACTGATTACCCCGCCACCCACTACACTACACTGATTACCCCGCCACCCACTACACTGATTACCCCGCCACCCACTACACTGATTACCCCGCCACCCACTACACTGATTACCCCGCCACCCACTACACTACACTGATTACCCCGCCACCCACTACACTGATTACCCCGCCACCCACTACACTGATTAACCCACCACCCACTACACTACGCTGATTACCCCGCCACCCACTATGCTTATTACCCCGCCACCCACTACACTGATTACCCCGCCACCCACTACACTGATTAACCCACCACCCACTACACTACACTACACTGATTACCCCGCCACCCACTACGCTGATTACCTCGCCACCCACTACGCTGATTACCCTGCCACCCACTACGCTGATTACCCCGCCACCCACTACGCTGATTACCCCGCCACCCACTACACTGATTACCCCGCCACCCACTACACTGATTACCCCGCCACCCACTACACTGATTACCCCACCACCCACTACAATACACTACACTGATTACCCCGCCACCCACTACACTGATTACCCCGCCACCCACTACACTGATTACCCCGCCACCCACTACACTGATTAACCCACCACCCACTACACTGATTAACCCACCACCCACTACACTACACTACACTACGCTGATTACCCCGACACCCACTACACTGATTACCCCGCCACCCACTACGCTGATTACCCCGCCACTCACTACGCTGATTACCCCGCCACCCACAACGCTGATTACCCCGCCACCCACTACGCTGATTACCCCGCCACCCACTACGCTGATTACCCCGCCACCCACTACGCTGATTACCCTGCCACCCACTACGCTGATTACCCCGCCACCCACTACGCTGATTACCTCGCCACCCACTACACTGATTACCCCGCCACCCACTACACTACACTGATTATCCCGCCACACTAATTTCTACACTACACTGCAATAGTACGGTACCTGCGGTGTGTGAGGATGTGCTGGTGGTCCGAGGGGTCTGCCAAATGGAGTGAGCCAGGACCATCACAGTGTCCCCAGCCAGTCGGTCCTTCCATCAGTGTCCCCACTCGTCGGACACACTGGGGCGGGGCGGAGGGTTGTTGGCAGCGGCGGGTGCTGATAGGCGTCAGTGTCCCCAGCCAGCGGAGCCCCGGTCCTTCCATCAGTGCCCCCGCTCCTCGTCGGACACACGGGGGCCGGGCGGAGGGTAGTTGTTAGCAGCAGCAGCAGCGGCAGCGGTGGCGGCGGCGGGTGCAGCATGCTTCTTCGTGTTCAGTGGAGAGCGGGGAGGAGTCGCCAATCCCTGCAGCCAATAGCCTTCAGTGTACAATAGAATATTTCTATTTGTACACTGAAGAGAGAAGCCGATTGGCTGCCCCAGTCTCTCCACTGAACACAAGGGGAAACGGTAAACAAACATGGCGGCGGCAGCGGCCATTTTTGTGTAGCCGCTGCCGTTTTTAGCCTAAAGCATTCCCGAATTTACCGGGACAAAACGGGACAAAAAGAATTGGGCTTGTCCCGAATCGGGACAAGCCCAATTCGGGACAAGGGTCCAAAAATCGTGCTTGTCCCAGGAAATTCGGGATTGTTGGCAACTATGAGAAAGGCATTTAAGTATTTTCAGCCAATGGGCTTCATATGATCAACAAAAGAATAGCTGTATGTAGCGCTCACACCTGAAAGGGCTGTTGTCCCAGGTTCTTCTCCTAAATAGGTGCAATAGCAACACAGCAACAGTCACTCCTCAGGCTCAATAAACAGTCTAGGGGTTGCCTTTTAATGTGTAGCCAAGTCCCAGGCCTCTCCAGGCCTAATGGTGACTTCCAGAGTTATGGACAGCTGACATCCTTCTGTGTAGAGTGGATTACGAGGCATGGTGGGTGCAGTGTAAGGTAGATTAATGAGCGCCAGACACTTCTTGAATGCAAAGAGATTTATTGTCTCTTAAACAGAACTGTGGGAGAGAGGCTTAGGGCCAGGACACCCTTTAGTAGTTGCAATGTTAATTAGCAGACTCCGAGACTTCTATAGGTAGACAGCCATGCAGGGAAAGGCACCCAGCCGGGTGCCACATCTGCATGTGTAGACACGCTGTCTCCTATGGCAACAATCTTGAACAGTTTCTAATTTAGCACCCTCTACCTGTAGGTAGGTGCTAGAATAGGATTTTCTGGGTTTTAGATATCAGTGCAGGCAAATTTAGGCAGGCCTGTGCTTTAGGCTGGGCCTGTTTGTTTTGATCTGGGGCTGGGAGTATTAAGTGCAGTAGTGGGTGTGATCACCTGTGCTCTGATTCAGAGATGCCTCCCCTGCTTTCAGGCAGATTGTTCTGGAACAGAGGCTGGACCTGAAGTTTGAGTGGCAGGCAGCTCATGTGAGGAGCTCTGCCAATCCCCATTTGGTATTGGCAGGGGGGCAGGCCTCCCATATAAGCTGAGGTCACATGCTGCTAGGGAGATTCTGTTGGTGTAGGAGAAAGGAGAATGGAGTTTTAGGCTGCTGCTGCAGGGCATCCCCATGTGGGGATGCGCTAAACATGGAGGAGGGCCGGAGGAGCTGCTAGAATGTATTCCTGGATAAAGATCTTCACTATGGAGATAGTGTCAGGCTCCTGTGAACCAGGAACACAGGACTTGCACTTTGTTGAGAGTAGAGCATAATGCTGTGGCCGGGGAACGCAGAGTTTGCAGTTATGGACTGGCTGGGATCAGTAGTCCGTCTATTGCCGTGTGCCGCCATTGCTAGGCCGTCGGGGAGAGGTACCGAGAATCTCTGGCCTAGTAAAGCACTCTGGTAATACCTTCCAAGAGACTGTGTAGCTACCAAATTCACTGAGCCACCGGGGAGAGGTGTTGTATGCCTCTGGCTTATTGATTTGCTTAAGCAATATCATTCAGAGACTTTATTACCGTATTTATCGGCGTATAACACGCGCCGGCGTATAACACGCACCCCAAGTTTAGGAGGGAATTTTAGGGAAAAAAACTTTTAGGAGCGAAGTTTAAGGAAAAATAACTTACATTTAAATGCAGCCTTATCAGTGTCCATTGCAGCCTTGTCACAGTGCAGCCTTGCCCCAATGTCCATTGCAGCCTTGTCACAGTGCAGCCTTGTCAGTCTCCATTGCAGCCTTGCCCCAGAGTCCATTTCAGCCTTGCCCCAGAGTCCATTTCAGCCTTGCCCCAGAGTCCATTTCAGCCTTGCCCCAGAGTCCATTGCAGCCTTGCCCCAGAGTCCATTGCAGCCTTGTCACAGTGCAGCCTTGTCAGTGTCCATTGCAGCCTTGCCCCAGTGTAGCCGTGCAGCCTTGCCCCAGTGTCGCCTTGCCGGATTTTAAAATTGGCGCAGAGACTGAGCACAGCGGGGCGAACGCCGCCGAGAATGCAGGGACTGGGCGGAGCTGAGATACACATAGCCGAGTGTACTCGGCTATACTCGGCTTTTCTCGGCTCCGCTCACAGTCACGCAGAGTCCCGCCCTATGATGGACATAACACAGGTCCAATGGCGGGACTGGGCGTGACTGTGAGCGGAGCCGAGAAAAGCCGAGTATAGCCGAGTACATTCGGCTATGTGTATCTTGCTCCGTTCCGCTTACAGTCAGCGGAGACCGCCCGGGGATGTGGGTATCGGCGTATAACACGCACCCACGATTTTCCCCTGATTTTCAGGGGAAAAAAGTGCATGTTATACGCCGATAAATACGGTACTTTAACAAAGTACAGCCAGCAAGCTGGGGTTATTCAGAGTGATCCTTTTTGTCTTACTGGAAGTGATGAGACAGGAATCTAACAGTTTGCACCAAAGTAGTTGTACAAGAGGAGTTCAAGTAGTGATACTCTGCAGGAGTCAGTGCAGAGGAGGAGGAGCAACAGTCTGCAGTGAAGTTATGCAGGGGACGAGATTGTAAATGTTAGAAGTGCATCATTTTCAGGGCTAAATCTACAAATGTTATGGAAATGCAATAAGTGCTATGGGCATCCCATATCTTCCTTTACCCCAACCAAGTTGTATCCCGCAATGAACGCAACAAAACTATGCCAATGACTGCTCATTGTCTCAGATGATATATGGGGGTCTGGCAGCAGGGTGATTTGGTGGATGTTGAAACTCGTAGCAACCTACCACTACACTGACAAAGGTTGCAATGAACTCACTTTCTCCACAATCTCCTCTTTCGATCTTCACTCAACTGAGCTCCCAGTCTATCACCTAGACCCGCTGATCCACTGCAATTGGATCTCCTGAGCTCTTCCAATCATCTCACTGAGTATCTTCCTCAAGCGTCATCCCCACATCCCTGCTGGGTCCCTAGCTTGGCACTCACAGATACTCGTCAAGCATCACCCCACTGGCCTGCTGTAGAGGGGGGACTTCACAATTACAGTACAGTTCAATACAGAAGGTACAGGAGGGCCTTACATTCTAAAGGGAGGGGGTGGTACAAAAGGTAATAGCTGCAGAGATTGATTTGATGGGGGTGGCTCTAGGACAGTTGTTAGGTGGGTGTGGGATAGGCTTAGAGCGTCTCTGTTAGAAAGAGACCCCCCTCCAGGACCCATTAGAGACTACAAAGGAGTCTAATGGGACCTGGAGGGGGGTCTCTCTAACAGAGGCCCTTTCAGTGTCCATTACAGAGTCTATTTGAAAGAGTCCCCTCCAGGCCCCATTAGAGACTAGCAGAAAGACAAACACTCCTACGCACAAGTGAGTACCAGGTGAACTAGAGCTCATAATGAATAGTGCCACAGGCCTTGCTGCCCTCAAGGATAGGGGTATCCTAGCAGTCAAAAGAGAAAAAGCAAAGAGGGCGCACCAACCTTGTGCATTATCCTTAGGTATATTTTGTTAAAAATAAAGTTAAAAAACTACTCACAAACAGATGGAAAAAAACTTGCGATACAGGTGATCTCCAGATGACAGCAATTGGTCTAGAGACAGCAGGCTCCAGGTGGTACCAGAAGAGATTTCGAAGGCCACTTCCGGCTGACGCGTTTCGAGCCCAGTGCTGGGCTCTGAGGAAGAAGGTATTCCTTTGAAACGTGTCAACTGGCAGTGGCCTTCGAAATCTCCTCTGGTACCATCTGGAGTCTGCTGTCTCTAGACCAATTGCTGTCATCTGGAGATCACTTGTATCGCAAGTATTTTTCTTCTGTTTGTGAGTAGTTTTTTTACTTTATTTTTAATAAAATATACCTAAGGATAATGCACAAGGTTGGTGCGCCCTCTTTTCTTTTTCTCTTTTGCCCTTTAGAGACTATAAAGGACTCTAATGGGACCTGGAGGGGGGTCTCTCTCTAACAGAGGCGCCCCTTTCAGTGTCCATTAGAGAGTCTCTGTTAGAAAGAGCTCCCTCCAGGCCCCATGAGAGACTACAAAGGAGTCTAATTGGACCTGGAGGGGGCTCTTTCTAACAGAGTGTACAGTGAACACCTTCACTCACTCTGGTCCTCATGGGACCCCCTCCTTGTGCCATGACTCTCACACCTGCCCCAACCTCTCACAAAGTAGAAATAAAATCGGCACTGTGTAGCGCTCCTATTACCTTAACTATGGGTACTGTAGCTGTGGCTGGCTCCCGCATCCTCTGTGGCTGGCTGGCTCCTGTGGGTGGCTGCCTGGCTGGCTCCCTGCTGTAGGTGGCTGGATCCCTGCTGTGAGTGGCTGGCTCCCTGTTGTGGGTAAGTGGGTGTCTGGCACCCTGCTGTGGCTGGCTGGCTTCCTGCTGTGGGTGGCTGGCTTGCTGGCTGGCAGGCTCTCACGTCCTCTGTGGCTGGCTCCTGTGAATGGCTGGCTGGCTCCTGTGGGTGGCTGTCTGGCCACCAAAAAAAACGTAAAAAAAAAACGTAAAAAAAAAACATACAGCCATCGCGGCCATCTTTTTCAGGCTCGGGCCCCAGCGCGCACTGGGGCCCAGGCCTGAAAAAGATGGTCGCTGCGGATACAAGTTTTTTTTCTTCCCTGAGTTCCATCAGGCAGCGGGCCCCCTTGCTCGGCCGGGCCCTTGGACGATGGCTGAAATGCCCGACCGGTCAATTTGCCCCTGACCTGTTGTGAAGCACACCAGTTCCATTCATTACATTTATTTATCAGGACTTCATGTCTCATGGTGCATAGTGCCAGTGTGCATGTGTGATCCATCATTTACATTTTTATTGCCATTGGGAGCATCCAGCTTGAGCCCACATGCCCTGTAATCCTCTTCGGGAGCTTGCAACCAAGGGTGGCTATTGGACCCTAAAACAAGAGGAACTACCCTTAAAATGAGAAAGTGTGGCCAGCGTTTATGGGACTATCACATTCAGGAGGAAAGAAAAACTTTTACAAAAGAACAAGGGGCATACATTATAAGTTCTAGTATGTGAAGTAGAAATTTTTAAAACAAAATATAGGCTCTAATATCACTTTTAGCTTCAGAGTTACAATGAAGAGTTCATTGTATAAGGGTGAAGGTTACAGTGCGATAAAAGGTTATGTTTTTTCTGGTAAGATTACATTTCTAAACTAAAGCTCCACTTTTCCTTTGACTTTAATGCCATTCCCTGCAACAGCTTATACTTATCTCCCAATTACTCCTCCATTGCTCCATTTCCTGCTAGGGGCTCAGTTAAAAACACCTTGTACTTCCAGGTATAAGGAACCGTGTAACTCATTTCCCTTCCACCATGTGACAATGATGGGCCTTGGTAATTGGCTGTTTAGGAACCATCACATCTAAACCTTGTTAAAAAATTTTACTAAACCCAGGAGTCTGCATTCACTATATCTGGTCTCCCATGGTACACAGAACATGGAAATGCAATTATTTTAGTAAATATAAACTGCTAAATACCTCTTCTCATCAGCAGTATATAGCAGTCTTATGACTTCTATCAGTGTCTGGTTAAAGCTTGTAGGAGGTGTTTTCATTCTCCTCTGACTGTCCTATGAGGCTGCATGGCTCCTGACCCTCTGTCTGGACAGTGCTGATTGGCCCTCTGCTGATCACATGCACTCTCCCCCCAAAAAATTGAGCTTGTGAAGAGTGCCCCCAAGGCTCTGTACTATCAGCAGATGGATTGGGGACAGTAAAAGAAGGGGAGGATCAGAGAAGATAGGATCAAACAGCCTTTTTACACAATCCAGAGGATTAACATCTTAGGTTCCACAGGGAGCATAACAAGCATGCTTTGCTGCATATACAGACTGATTTTACTGTTGTGGGTTTAGTAACACTTTAAGCCAGGAGCGGCTGGTCCTTAAGGGGCGCAGGGGCGCTGCCCTCCTAGTTTGCATGCAGGGATTTTTTTTTTCAAGCCATATGATTAGAGCCGGATGCTCTAATTGGCTTGAAAAAGGTTGAACCACTTGTGACACTAACAAATTAATATTCGCTTTTATCTTCCGGCTTCATCTCCCAGCCAATCAGGGCAGGAGGTGGATCGTTTTGGATCGAGAAGCCGAGGAAGCCATGGAGGAACTGAGGTGCCCAGCCTGATGACCCGGTGCCTGCTGCCCAGCTAATGACCCGGTGGGGTTTGTTTGCCGCCCCCCCCAAAAAGTTTAGCACCAGCTGCCAATGTTTCAAGCTCTAGACTTCGATCGATTTTGAAGTATATATGGATTTTTCTTATTTTTTCCTGGCAATGAAAAGAGCGCTGTGGAGGCCATATTTAAAGTGAGCAAGTGGCTTTGCCCTGAATAGGCGAACAACAGGTTCTTTATGCTTAGAATAGGTGTTAAATGTTTTGTGATGACGGCATGCTTTTTTTACAGATGTACCAGTTTACAAGGATGAGACAAACCATTTACTACTGACAATGGGTGTGTTAAATAATCAGTTTGTCTTAATTTTTGTAAAACCTTTATCCCAAAAGGAGAAAAAAAACTGTTGCTGTAACTGCATAAAAAGTGTTAGCTTGAGTTTGGCTTTGATTTGTTAGTTTATTTAAATCTAGTAGTACGGTGGTTCTCAACCTCAGTCCTCAAGTACCCCCAACAGGCCATGTTTTGGGAATTTCTCTTAGATAAAATAGCTGTCCAAAATACCAAGTCATTAATTTAACTCCTTGAGGCCCGCGCTACAGCCAAATGACGGCTTCAGTGCGGACCTGAAAATCCGGGAGGCCGTCAATAGACGGCCTCCCCTTTCCTCGTTCCCCGCGCGCGCATCAGAGCATGCAGCGGGGAAATTCTATGCTGCCCGTGTCCCCTGGACACAACAAATCACATATCGCTGTGAATGGCCAATCAGAGTGGCCATTTACTATGCGATCTGTGCGGCCAATGAGAGATGATCTCAAATGTAAACATATGAGATCGTCTCTCATTGCCGGCTCTCCCTCCTCGCACAGAGACCGCGTGTGAGGAGGAAGAGCGATCTGATACATTGTATCCACAGTGAGTGAATTTTCAAGTGCCCATAAGTGTCCATACAGTGCCCATAAGTGCCCATACAGTGCCCACTTGTGCCTATACAGTGCCCACCTGTGCCTATACAGTGCCCACCTGTGCCAGTCTGTGACCACCTTTGCCAGTCTGTGACCACCTGTGACGTCAGTGATCTGTGCAATCAGTGCCCACCTGTGCCACCTCATCAGTGCCTACCTGTGCCACCTCAGTGTCAATCATTTCCCACCTGTGCCAATCAGTGCCCATCTGTGCAATCAGTGCACATATGTGCAATCAGTCAGTGCCCATCTGTGCTGCCTCATCAGTGCCCATCTGTTCCGCCTCATCAGTGCCCATCTGTTCCACATCATCAGTGCCCATCTGTGCCACCTCATCAGTGCCCATCAGTGAAGGCTTAGCACACATCTGTGTAGTCGCACCACCACCAGCAATCATGTCAAAAAGATTATTTTCCGCCGAGGAGGCATACCAAATCCTTTCCACGCCCGACGAGAGCAATGTGGAGCTCTCTCTTTCAGATTTCCTTTCCAATTCCGATTCTGAGTCGGACGTCAATTATGAGCCTGTCCTCAGTAGTGTGACACTGAGTGACTCAGAGGAGGAAGCTAGTCGGCCCGCCAAACGAAGGCGTTCTGGTGAAGAGGCAGTGCCATCCAACAGCACCGCAGTGCCATCCACCAGCACCGCAGTGCCTCGGCAAGAAAGGCCAAGGACCCACGCCAGCCTTCCCTATGCCCTTCAGAACCCCTTGTGGCTTCCTCCTAATTCAGGAGAAGCCAACATTCCCCCTTTCACTGCCCAGCCAGGAGTCCAGGTGGACACGGAGAATTTTTCCCCAATCGATTTTTTTGATCTTATTTTCACAGAGGACATGCTATCCAACATTGTGACCCAGTGCAATCTATATGCCCAACAATTTATTTTGAACAATCCTATAGCATATTATGCCCGTCCCTACGAGTGGAGAGACCTAACGGTGGAGGAGTTGAAGATTTTTTTAGGCCTCACGTTTTGTATGGGACTCAACCCAAAAAACATTTTGCGTTCCTTTTGGTCAAAACGCCCCATCTACCATATGCCAATATTTTCCAACGTAATTCCCTGAACCAGATACTTCATGATGATGAGATTCCTACATTTTAAAGAAAACACCCAGTGCCTTCCCCTAAATCACCCAAATTTTGACAGGCTTTTCAAAATTCGGCCCTTACTGAATTATTTTTCTGAAAAATTCCCCCAGTTGTATACCCCGGACCAGCACATAGGTGTGGATGAGTCCCTTATTAAATTTAGTGGCAGGCTTCAAATAAAACAATTCATTCCCAGCAAAAGGGCCCGCTATGGTGTGAAGGTGTACCGAGTCACAGGGTACACGTATTCCTTCTTAGTGTACGAAGGGAAGGACAGCCAGCTGAATCCCCCTAATTGCCCAGACTACTTGGGATCAAGTGGGAAAATTGTTTGGGACCTCATATACCCCCTACTGGAAAAAAGGCTACCATCTGTGTGTAGATAACTTCTACACATCCCTTCCCCTGTTCCATAACCTTCACCGGAAGCAGACGCCAGCATGTGGCACCATCAGAAAGAATCGGAAGGGCTATCCTCAAAGTCTTGTAAATAAGAAGCTGAGAAGAGGAGAATCGGCAAGTCTGAGAAACAAGGAGGTTCTGGCAGTGAAGTGGAGGAACAGAAGGGATGTATACATGTTATCTTCCATCCACAACGATACCTTTGTGGAAATCCACAGAAGGAATGGCCCCATCCGAAAGCCCACATGCATCCAGGACTACAATTTGTTTATGGGGGAGTTGACTTCAACGACCAGATGCTCGAACCCTACCTTGCCACAAGACGGACATACCATTGGTACAAAAAAGTTGCAATTTATTTTTTTCAATTGGCCATATATAACTCGTATATCATATACCGCAACTCCACCCAAAACCCCAAACGCTTCCTTGGCTACCAGGAGGACCTTATCACTGCCCTTATATTCCTGAACGGCCCACCCCAAAACATCCGATCTAATGTTCTTAGTCGACTCGCCGAACGTCACTTTCCCGATAAAGTCCCTCCCACAGCAACAGGTCGACGACGTCAAAAAAAATGTAAGGTGTGTACCAGTGGAGGAGTCAGATGAGACACAGCTTATTATTGTGCCCAATGCCCTTCCCAACCAGACCTCTGTGTAGTAGACTGTTTTCGCCGTTACCATACTTCACTAAATTATTAGTGAAGTATGGTAAACGTAATCCTCAGTTCCTGCCTTACCACACCTTCACACTCCTTATGCCACTGCCTGCTCTGTAGCTGACCCTGGCTTGTTATTCGAACACGCTTCTGCCTAACGATTCTGTAATACCTCTGCCTGATCTGGAACTGACCCTGGACTGTTATTTGATCATGCTTCTCCCTAACGATTCTGTAATACCTCTGCCTGATCTGGAACTGACCTTGGACTGTTTGACCATGTTTTTGGTTTTTGGACTGATCTTGTACCCTGCTACTAGACTAGTGGGATTCAACACAGGGGTCTCACATATGTGAGGGGCTCCAGAAAAGTTTTTCTGGATGAAGAAAATTATTTTTTTTGTTTTCTCATCCTAGATTAGGGTCTGGAGACTCGGAGGCTTCAAAGAGATTTGGGTGGGAGAAGCCTTTACCCCTGTCCCCATTATGTCCTGAACAAGGCCCTATTTCTGCCTAATGCCTGTAGGACCTATGCCATCATGCCTCTGCCTGTCGCATGAACTGACCACACCACATGATAAGGAAAGGAAGGTGCGCCAAACTAAGTGCAGTATAAAAGTTTTATTGGCAAATTAGTAAAAGACAGCCAAATGGCTACTCACAAGATGTTGGAAAATATAAGGCATGTATAAGGTAATTGGTGGTCCGGTGTCATCTATGGCGGTCCTCGGGGAAGATGTAGGTCCCAGATGAGAAGGTGGCTGAAGGCAGATCTGCGGTGTCAGCAGAGAACGTCTGGGCATCAAGGCGCTGAAGGCCGTGCGTGATGTTTACCTTCCTGTAATGCAGGAGAGGCCAGGAAGATGCGCTTCAGCGTGCGCTTCAGCGTGGAGCGCAGCGTGCCGTCGGACCAATGGGATGACGCGTTTCACAGCATCCGCTGTTTCATCAGATCCATGGAGAGCATTGTAATAAGTGGACGTAATATAGCAGAGAGAAGTGTCGTGATAGGTTGATAACATACGGGCATTTATGGGGGGACACTGTGATAGGTTGAGGAAGAAATGCATGGCATATGATAGCACGGGACTATATAAAAGATATATGAGAAAAATAATAAAAGTGAAGGAATGTAGCTGATGTGGAATATGTCTATAAAGAGATTATATGGAAGAACAAATAGAGACAAAATAATACTATAGAAGAGCGGCGCTGTGATGATGGCGGGGAGGAGAGGGGAAGAAGGGGAAGAAGGGAGGGGCGAAAAGAGCGCATACAGAGAAGTGAATAGGGCAAAACTAATAAAGATTATTATGAATAGAATTAAGTGGGAATTGTAGTCAGTATAGATTGAAAAGGGGAGGGAGGGGGGGGTTTATGACCAAAACCTCATAATGGCTGATATGAGGAAAAAATAAATATAAGCATATGGGTGAGTGTCCAGGTGGGTACCTGACCCAAAAAGGGGGGGGGGGGGAGAGATGAAATAGGAGGAGGAGGTGGTAGAAAGAGGTTATGGGGGAAGAAGAAAATTATAATCGAATATGATATGCAGGGGAGGTTAATAAAACATGATAAACATAATATAAAATATAATGGACATATTTATCATATATATAAAAAATATACACATAAAATACATATAAATCACAAGAGAAATACATATATAAATATATCTAAAAAATATATATATATATATAAAAATCATGTATGAAAAAACTATAGAAAAATTCCTAAAAAACGAGGTACATATGAAAATCATAAGAAATACACCAAGAGATTATGCAACATAGGTAGTAGTAGATCCACAACAGAAACCCAGTATATATATATGTATGTATATGGGAATATGTTTAGTTTGGTCGGAACATTGAGATGGTGAATGGACGAACATCCGTATACATATATGGGGGGAAAGAAAAAGGGGGGGGGGCGGAAAGGAAAAAGGGCTGGGAGAAAAAAGGGGGGGAGGAAAATGGCAAAGTATATAAAATAATATAAATACAAAGAATATATAAAATTAAAAAGTATATTACTATATATCTGAGAAAAAACTCTAGTGAACACACCACATGGACCTGCCTACTACCAGGACCAATATTTTTGGCACTGCTGACAATATCTCTGCCTGCACTGACCCTGGACCCTGGACTGTATATGGACAGTATCCCTGCCTGCTGCCTGGACAATTGTTTATGACGTGGCTGACCAAGTCCCTGCCTGCTTCCTGGGCCAGTGCTATCCTGCTGTGTAGAACTGCGCTACTAAAACCACAGGTAATCTTTTGTTTACCCTTTGCTCAGCATAATGTATTTTGGGGTGTAATTCTTGGTATGTGCATGCTATGTGTCCCTGGAACACCTGACGGTGTTCCTTGCATGTTTGATCTCTGTATGTGGCCAGGCTGTGTAGAAGTCTCACACATGTGGTATCGCTATACTCAGGAGGAGTAGCAGAATGTATTTTGGGGTGTCATTTTTGCTATGTAAATGCTATGTGTTGGAGATATCTTATAAACGGACAACTTTTTGTAACAAAAATGCGTTTTAATTTTTTTCCACATTTTCCAAAAACTTCTGGAAAAAAATGAACCGTTCAAAAGAGTCATTATGCCTCATAGATTATACGTTGGGGTGTTAGCTTTCCAAAATGGGGTCATTTTGTGGATGTTTCCATTGTCCTGGTGCTCCAGGGCCTTCAAAAGTGTAATAGGTGGTTGAGAAATGAGATGTGTAATCTATGCTCCTAGAATGCCTGAAGGTGCTACTTCAATGTAGGTCCTCTGTATGTGGAAAGGCTGTGTAAAAGTCCCACACATTTGGTATCGCCATACTCAGGAGGAGTAGCAGAATGTATTTTGGGGTGTCATTTTTGCTATGTACGTGCTATGTGTTGGAAATATCTTCTAAATGGACAACTTTGCGTAAAAAAAATGTGTTTTCATTTTTTTTCCACGTTTTCCTTCTGGAAAAAATGAACAGTTCAAAAGAGTCATTATGGGGGCGCATGCGCGGCTTTCCGACATGGCGGACATGCTCTGAGTGAGCTCCGGGTCTCCGCCGCTCTTCGTGACCTCCGTATAGCTTCATTAGCCTCCAATTAATTCGGGGGTAAGCCTGATACTCCGCTCTACTCCCTGGGCGCCCCATGGGAAAGATTGGCCAGCAGCAGCGCAACTATAACCCGCTGTTTGGGCCGCGAACAGGAACGGAGATGGAACGCTTCATTACTAGGCCGCAATCCGCGGCCTCGATTTCGCAAGCAGACCGCTTTGCCGCGATGGATCCGTTCATTGATGCGGAGGAACCGGGACTCCCTGGGCTTACGAACGCGCCGATTGTGAGCCCCGCCACACACGCACCTCAGGAGATTCTCACTCCTGACATTTTAGATAAAAAATTGGATTCCAAGCTGCAGCACCTGCTCCTACAAATCACCCGGAACATTGCGGCAGAGGTGAGCAAGATCTCAGCTGAACTGAGGGGGGAAATTACTCAAATTGGGGAACGTGCTGATGCATTGGAACACAAGTTTGATGAGATGGTGAACTATGTGCAGGCAATTGAGGAAGAAAACTACAATCTTAAACACTCTGTCTCCCAATTGCAGCTTCAACAGGAGGATTTAGAGAACAGGGAGAGGCGCCAAAAATCTGCGCTTCCGTGGTATCCCTGAGTCGGTGGGAGACTCCTCCCTATGCTCATATCTCTTGGGGCTTTTTAATGTTCTAGCTCCCTCAGTAGCGGATGTGGATTGGCGTTTGGACAGGGCTCATCGCTCCCTGGGCCCAAAACCCCCGTCGGGGGCCAGACCCAGAGATGTAATCGTGAGGTTTCATTATTATGACAGCAAGGAAGCCCTGGTCCTGGCCACACGTAATAAATCCCAAATTTCATATAAGGAGACGAAGCTACAGATCTTCAGTGATCTCTCTCCCATTACTTTGGCGAAAAGGAGAAATCTGCGTCCGATTACAACTCACCTACAGCTACACAAAGTCCTTTACTACTGGGGCTTTCCCTTTCGCCTCATTGTGTCTAAAGATGGTGTTCAGCATAGTTTGCGTGACCTACAAGAGGGTGAAGCGTTTATAAAAAGCCTTGGTCTCCCACCTCTGCCTGAAGAGGACCCTTATCTTGCTCCTGCTCAAGCTCGTCCATTTCCACCCACTCCCAGTCGCCTCTGGACCCCTGTGAGGAGCCAATCGAGGAAACATCTCTCCACCCCTCAGCGCCCAAGATCCTCCAGACAACCTCCTTGATTTCCTTGAAGGGGGTGACCGGATCCCCATTTATCGCTCTTGTTTCTCCTCATTGAGTCCTTGGAAGTCTTTCCGCTGCAATCTGGACTCTAGGTTTGGTTAACTACCCCCCCCCCACCTGTGTGGGGGGGAGTTCTTGGTATCTGTCCCATGGGGCAACAAAGTTTCAAAGTTTTGTAGTTTTTTCTTCTCCTTTTTGGTTCAAGGTTACGCCTTTTTCAAAATTGATGCTCTTTTGAAGGATTTTCTTTTGCCTAAGAATATGCGGCGGACACAGCCCTGTTCCAAGACTTCCATGTTGGAGGCCCCCTTGTGCCCATACTGGTCCCTTGACGTTGTTCAGGGTCCCCTGAGTTGTCATAACACCTCAGGTTCTCAATTAATGTTTTTCTTTTTTTTTCTGTGGAATATATACTTCCTCATCTGGTTTTGCCCTTTTAATTATATGCTCATACGTCAGTTCTGCTGGTCGAGGTCCCTTTTTTCCTGTTTTTTTCCTTTTTTTCTTTTTTTTTCTTTTGTCTGTATTTTTTAGTTTACCTAAGGTATACTGGTACTTTTCAAGGTATAATACTAACGAGAGACTTTGTTTTGTTTCTGTATGTACACCACAAATTTTTCCAAGTAGTGCAAGAATATGTCCTTGTATTTTTTATTTGCAAACACAGGCTACTTTGTTACAACTGTGCTTATGTCTCTGAGAATTATGTCCTTTAATGTGAAGGGCCTGAACTCTGTTCAAAAGCGCTGGATTGCTTTGAAGGAGTTTAGATCCTCAGGAGCTGATATAGTCATGCTCCAGGAAACCCATTTTAAGGCTAACGGCTCTTTAAAATTTGCTTCTAGGTTATATCCCAACTCCTTTCTTGCCTCTGACTCCACTGGCAAGGCAGGAGTTGCTATTCTGATTAAGAAAACATGTCCCATCAGGGTCAAAGATTCATATTCTGACCCTCATGGTAGGTTCCTTCTCTTGGATTGTGATTATATGTCCTCCTCTTTTACCTTAGCTAACATCTATGCTCCTAATACCGGTCAGGTTGATTTTCTGACTAAGGTTTTAGATATGCCTCAGTGTCGCCCTCAACCCTTCATGATAGTGGGGGGGGGACTTCAATCTCGTCATGTCCCCTACTAGAGACAGGCTAACTATTCCTCTTGATACGCAGTCTAGAAAGGTAGTCTCCACAGCTAGATCCTTTCGTAGATGTATTAGATCCCATCAATTATTTGACTCATGGAGGATTAAACACCCCTCCGCTAAGCAGTATACTTTCTATTCCATGGCCCATAAAATGTTCTCTCGTTTGGATCATTTTTTTGTTTCAGCCCCACTCATCCCCCACATTACAGACTCAGACATATCCCCCATTACGTGGTCGGACCATGCCCCTATCACTTTGGATGTCCAAATGTCTCAAACCCCTTCTAGATCTTGTCACTGGCGGTTAAATGACCACCTTCTTCAATCTGAACCTTCCCGCACGACGTTAGCATCTGCACTGAAGGAGTTTTTCCTACTTAATTTAGGGTCAGTTGCGGATTTTTCCACGCTGTGGGAGGCACACAAAGCGGTTTTCCGTGGTGTGTGCATCGCGGAGGGTACTCGCCTGAAAAGGGATAGGAACAGCCTCCTGAAATCCTTGACGGCTGCCCTTGGGTTGGCCGAGCGTAAACTTCTGTGCAAACCCACGGTGTCGAAACTCCGCACTGTTATGTCTATCAGAGAACGAATTAAATCATTACATCAAGGTAAGGCCGCTAGATCTCTCCTATGGGCTAAACGAAAGTTTTATGAATTCTCCAACAAACCTCACAGGATGTTGGTCAATAAGCTCAGGCCACGCCCATTTCATTCCTTTCCAGATTTTCTCCTCCGTGCGGATGGAACTAGGACCCACTGCCCTCTTGAGATGTCTAAGATATTTGGTAGCTTCTATTGGAAGCTATACAGTTGTCTTACACCCGAAAATCACTTTAATTTCACGCAAGATAAATTCAATGACTTCTTTACAGGCCTAAAACTCCCGAAAATTTCCACATCGAATCTGGCGGAACTGAATACTCCCATAACTACCGAGGAACTTCATAATGTACTTAAGGAACTCCCACTTCATAAATCCCCAGGCCCTGATGGACTCCCCTACTCATATTATAAAGCTTTTGAAGATATCTTGTCTCCTCATTTACTGTCCCTCTATGGTACCCTCCTTAAAGGACATCCTCCGCACTCTCAGTTTTCCCACTCCTATATCTCTGTAATACCTAAGCCGGGTAAGGACCCCTCTTCCCCTGACAACTATAGGCCTATAGCACTTTTAAATTCAGATTACAAGATTTTCACCAAAATCCTTGCGTCCAGATTATCCAAATATATCCCCAAATTGATTAATATAGACCAGGTGGGCTTTGTCTCAGCGAGACATGCTGGCGATAATACTCGCCGCACGGTTGACTTGATTGATCTTTTGAACAGATCCTCACACCAAGCATTGGTTCTCAGCCTGGATGCGCAAAAAGCGTTTGACAGGCTGAGCTGGCCTTATATGTTCTCGACACTCCGGTTTTATGGTTTCAGGGGGCCTTTTCTAAATGCATTACACGCATTATACTCCCAAGTTACAGCACAAGTCCAGATGTCTTCTTTTCTGTCGCCCCGCTTCCCCATGTCCAATGGTACTCGCCAGGGTTGCCCTCTTTCCCCATTGCTTTTTATACTATGCTTGGAGCCCCTGGCTGAGGCCATCCGTTCCCATCAGGACATTCGTGGGGTTGTGATGCGACAGAGGGAATACAAACTTTCGCTATTTGCTGATGACATTCTGCTTACTATTACTCACCCTTTGCTTTCCCTCCCATCTCTACACAACCTTCTTAATTCCTTTGGTGCTATTTCTGGTTATAAAATAAACACTACAAAAACTGAGGCCCTTCCTATCCATATCCCTCCCACATTACTGTCCCAACTTATGACTTCTTACCGCTACAAGTGGTGTTCCATCTCCCTCAAATATTTAGGGGTTCATCTCACCCCTACGTACTCCACTCTGTATTCAGTAAATTTTCCTCCCTTATTTTCGGACATCAAAAAATCATTACAAAGTTGGGCCAAATATCCTATCTCCCTTTTAGGGAGGATTAACGTATTGAAAATGTCCATTTTGCCCCGGCTATTATATTATTTTGAGACATTACCAGTCGCTATACCTATGTCTCAACTTAAATCCCTCCACAGATCCTTTTCAAATTTCATCTGGAACGACAGGGCGCACCGCATTCCCAGTTCCGTGGTTTTCGCGTTGAAATCCAGGGGAGGCCTGGGGGCCCCAGATATTCTTAAATATTACTATGCCACTCACCTTAGGATGATAGCTTCCTGGTCTACCCTTCATGCCCCTAGCCATTGGTCTGAGATAGAGAAGGGAGTGCTTTTTCCGGTTCATCCCTGTTCCTTGATTTGGTCTCTTTCCCCTCATATAGATCCTGTTTATAGACGTCAATGTACAGCCCCTATGAACTTCACTCTATCAATATGGATTAAATGCCTCAAATCATACCCCCTCATGTCATCTTGCCCCCCCTTCTTAATGTTTTATTCAATCCGTCCATCCCTGATAGTCTATCACTAGGTCGGATATTCCCCTGGGTCGATGCTTCTTTGTTCCAGCTCCGCAATTTAGTGCATCCGGTAACTCGTAGGCTACACCCATTTGATTTTTTCAAAGAAAAGTTCCATATTCCTTCTCGACTTTTTTATTTCTATTTACAGATCAGGCATTTCCTTCACTCTAGATCTCCATCTTTGTCTTTGACCTCTCCTACCCCCTTTGAATATCTGTGTGCCCAAGGTCCCCATCAACTCCATTTGGTTTCCTCTATTCATCGTATCCTCCATGAGTCATTTATCCTCACTGAGGACACCCATCTGTATATGAAAAAGTGGGCCCAACTGCTGCAAAGACCCATAAGTTCTCAAATGTGGGACAGGATATGGTCCTCCGTCTCGAAATCTTCTAGATGTGTTATTCATAGGGAGACCTCAGTGAAGATCCTCATGTTCTGGTATAGGACCCCTGAACTTATACATAAATACGACCCCTCAATTTCGAGGAATTGTTGGCGATGTAATAAGGAAATAGGGTCATTGTATCATATTTTTTGGCAATGCCCTTTGATTCAGCCCCTCTGGTTGGATGTCATGAGGCTGATCCAGAGGGTGGTGGATGTCTCCTTGCCGCTTGATCCTCTACACTATTTGTTGGGTCTCCCCTTTAAGGGCATAACTAAACACGGGAACAGACTGATTTCCTATATTCTGTTAGCTGCCAAGAGACTGATCCCCCTTTGCTGGTTATCTAACTCCACCCCCCCTTGGTCCAGATTCCTCCAACTAGTTGCTGGGATACGTAGGATGGAATATCTGACGGCTTCTGTAAATGACGCATTGCCCCAATTTGATAAGATCTGGGATCTATGGGATGCCTCGGAATATGGAATGCATCCTTTGGCTAATAAGTCATGATTTGCCCAATCCCTTCCCCCCTCTCCCCCTTCTAGTCTAATAAACCCGGTAATGCCTCACTTAGATTATGGTCCATACTCTGGTATTATCTTGACTTTCGTGTGTTTTTTTTTTTTTTTTTCTTACCCCCCCTTTTTTTTTTTTTTTTTTCATCTCTAAACTGTGACCTCTATCTCCTCTAGTTTCTTTGTTATGCATATGAGCCTGTTCTCCAACTTCCTTTGCTATACGGTTCACTCTTGTGTTCTGTATTTTTAGACACTTTGGCTGAAGTGTTCTGCCTGTAATGTACATTCTGATTTGCTTGAATTGCTTTGTAATTACTTTGTGATTATTGTCATTTTGCAAAAATTTTCAATAAAAATACAATTATATAAAAAAAAAAAAGAGTCATTATGCCTCATAGATTATACATTGGGGTGTTAGCTTTCCAAAATGGGGTAATTTTGTGGGTGTTTTCATTGTCCTGGTGCTCCAGGGCCTTCAAAAGTGTAATAGGTGGTTGAGAAATGAGATGTGTAATTTATGCTCCTAGAACGCCTGAAGGTGCTACTTCAATGTAGGTCCTCTGTATGTGGACAGGCTGTGTAAAAGTCCCACACATTTGGTATCACCATACTCAGGAGGAGTAGCAGAATGTATTTTGGGGTGTAATTTTTGCTATGTACATGCTATGTGTTAAAAATATCTTATAATTGTACAACTTTGCGTAAAAAAAAATGCGTTTTCATTTTTTTTCAACATTTTCCAAAAACTTCAGGAAAAAAATGAACCATTCAAAAGACTAATTATGCCTCATAGATTAGACGTTGGGGTGTTAGCTTTCTAAAATGGGGTCATTTTGTGGGTGTTTCCATTGTCCTGGTTCTCCAGGGCCTTCAAAAGTGTAATAGGTAGTCAACTAGTTAGATGTGTACCGTATATACTTGAGTATTAGCCGACCCGAATATAAGCCGAGGCACCTAATTTTACCACAAAAAAAATGGGAAAACGTATTGACTTGAGTATAAGCCTAGGGTGTCCATCTGCATGCCTCACTGTGCCCATGAATAGACTGACGGGGTACCGGGTCCCCAAAGTCACCAGAGAAATTACCATTTAACATGTGAGTCTATGGAAGGGGTGCCCGACTTTGAAAAATCGGGGCTCCCACCCGTAGATCCCCCGGACAACAAACTTTGCACACTTGTAGATGAATAGTTGGGCTACTGGTTTGCCAAGTTTGGGGTCCAGAGGACCTACGGTCGGCCGGTACCGGGTCCCCAAAATTCGGGAGATCAGGCGCAAAAAGGTGACTCGAGTACAAGCCGAGGGGGGCATTTTCAGCACAAAAAAAGTGCTGAAAAACTCGGCTTATACTCGAGTATATATAGTATTTTATGCACCTAGAACACCTAATGGTGTTCCCTGCATGTTGGGCCTCTGTATGTGGCCTGGCAGTAAAAAAGTCCCACACATGTGGTATCGTAATACTCAGGAGGAGTAGCAGAATGTATTTTGGGGTGTCATTTGTGGTATGCACATGCCATGTGAGAGAAATAAGCTATTACAATGACAATTTTGAGAAAAAAATAAAAACAAAAAATAAAAATCTTAATTTTGCAAAGAATCGTGGGAAAAAATTACAACTTCAAATAACACAACTCTTACTAAATACCTTGAAATGTCTACTTTCCAAAAAGGAGTTATTTGGGGGGCATTTGTACTTTCCTGGCTTGTTAGGGTCTCAAGAAATGAGATAGGCCGCCAGTACATCAGATGTGATAAAAAATTTATGATTTGCATTATAGCTTGTAGACTCTAAAACTTTCACACAGACCAAATAATTTCCAAAAACGTTGGGTTATTTTTATCAAAGATATGTAGCAGTATAAATTGTGGCCAAAATGTATGAAGAAAAATTAATAATTTGCTAAATTTTATCACAGAAACTAAGAAAAATTAGTTATTTTTCAAAATTTTCGTTTTTTTTTATTTATAGCGCAAAAAATAAAAAACCCAGAGGTGATCAAATACCACCAAAAGAAAGCTCTATTTGTATGAAAAAAAGGACACACAAATCATTTGGGTACAGCATTGCATGACTGAGTAATTGTCATTCAAAGTGTGACAGCACTGAAAGCTGAAAATTGGTCTGGGCAGGAGGGGTGTTTAAGTGCCCAGTAAGCAAGTGGTTAAAGCACCTGTGCAATATAAAGCAAAACATTCAAACATGGCCTGATGGGGGTACTTGAGAACCACTGTAGTAGTACACCTAATGCCGCGTACACACGCTCGGAATTTCCGATGGAAAAAGTCAGATGGAATTTTTTCATCGGATATTCCGTCCGTGTGTATGCCCCATCTGACTTTTTCCGTCGGAAATTACGACGGACTTAGAAAGAGAACATACGGAAAAAATTTCTATCATAATTTCCGTTCGTCTGGATGCAATTCCGACAGACTAAAAACCACGCATGCTCAGAATCAAGTCGACGCATGCTCAGAAGCATTGAACTTCATTTTTCTCGGCTCGTCGTACTGTTGTACGTCACCGCGTTCTTGACGGTCGGAATTTGGTGTGACTGTGTGTATGCAAGACAGCTTGAATGGAATTCGGTCGGAAAAACCCGTCAGAGTTTATTCCAATGGAAAATCCGACCGTGTGTACGGGGCATAACACTCCCCTCCCCCAAATTAGCAAAGCTGCAGGCCAAAGGTGTCTCTGAGACCCTTCTTCAACCAGAATGGAGGCACTCTAATGCCCTGTACACATGATAGGAATTTCCGATGAAAAAAGTCAGACGGAGTCCGTTGGGGTTTTTTCATCAGAAATTCAGACCGTGTGTGGGCCCCATCGGAGAAATTCTGATGAATTCCATCAAAATTTTTAAATAGAACACGTTCTATTTTTTTCTGATGAAATTCCGAAAAGGAAGTTAATGGAAGTTAATGATCAGAAAAAGGTCCGATCATGTGTACGGGGCATAATACAGGAGGTGTGTTACTGGCCAGATCACCAGGTGAAAACAGAGAGGAAAAGTCCTAAAGAAAAACGGATGCAGCCAACACATCTAATGATTGGTGAGATGCAATATAGTAAATTTTTGGTTTTGAGTTTAATACGGCTTTAGTTGTTAACAGTTAATTTAGCCTTAGTTTGAGCCTTTTGTTAGTGTTTGAAGCATCCCAAATACCGTAAAAACAAAAGAAATAACCTAAATTGATTCTGATTCATTCATTTTTATTGTAGTGAGCGTAGCGTGAATATTCTAATAAGATTTTTTTTTTGTATTGGGGTTGAACTTGAGAGACCATTTGTTTATTTTGTATGAGTGCGGGCCAACAAACAAAGTCAGATAGGAATAGAGAAATTAATTCAACTTAATAACATAACAAATATAGCTAGTCTTCCGAAATAACAAAGAATAACAGAACTTCCTAAAATACGAATCATTTCGAACGAATATATATACTCTCCAGAAATAACGAATCACTCCAAAAAAGAATCATTCTAACATAACAATCATGACGAAATAAAACGATTTACTTAACAAATTAAACCGAAACAAAACAAATTTTTCCGTCGTGCAAATCTCGAGTTTTGTGTGTACTAACTGTATTTATTTGCTATCAATACATGTAAGAGACATATATATATATTTATTTATTTATTTATTTATTTATTTTGGTATTGCATGGCTATCCCTAGAGCTGAACTCCCAAGAAATTATTGCTTAATAAGCCTGCAATTGAGAAAATCATCCAATTTTGCTGCCTACTGGTTATCCTCCAGCCCCCGATTACCCACTCCTCTCCTTATAGGACCATAGGAGTTCAGATAATAATCATGCTCTTGTGGTTATGTTTACCAGTAACTGATATCCTGATAATGCTTGAAGATTTTCAGACTTAGCTCAAAAGCCTAAAGCGGCAATCTCACTCAACAAATGGGCCTCATTTAACTGTCAATAAATCCTTTATTACCTTTCATACACTGAAAATGAGGAGATGAGCTTGGAATTAATATGCATTAACTTTTCCTAACCTATATTTTTCTCCATCACTTCCAGATGTATTCCTTGGTATGATGAGGTGGGAAGGTTATCTATGGAAAACTGATAGAGAGTGGTGGTGGGGATTCTCAAATACAACCTTGTTCAGAAAGTTCATGAGACATCGGTCAATTGTGATCTCAGAACCTCGGCTCTGTTTGGCTTTTATGATAAAAATGTAGGTGTTTTGCGCCTTGGCTAGGAATGATGGATTGCACGGAGGTGACTTTGCTGTCACCTGCAGTTCTAATTCAAACACTCTATTCTTCATCATAAAGAGACAGCTTTTAATATCATTTGTGCAGAAGTCGGACTCATTGAAGCATAATTAACTACATGTGTGGACCATAATTGAGAGCCATAACTCATTCTTTTTCTTTTTTAAATATTACATCATGGGTCATACATATGGGATGTTCTGTCCATTGATATGATAGAATGTTCTTGTGTTCTTAGACATGTGTAGGCCGTACATCTCATGGATTAGGGAGCCTGTCAAAAAATGTATCGGCATTATTAATTGAGGTGAGTATGTGTAATGAGGAATGGCTAGACTTTGGTGCATAATTTCAATAGCTTGTGGGGAAAAGGAATCACTGAAAATATATATATATATATATATATATATATATATATAAAAGTATATATACCGATCAGCATAGCTCCCAACTGTCCCTGATTTTGAGGGACTGTCCCTCATTTAGAACAATGTCCCTCAGTCCCTCTTTCCTCCTCATTTGTCCCTAATTTTGGACTGATATATATAGTTGTACATAAAATGCACTTTTTATCTATCAAAAGTGTTTCCCAGTGCTAAACCTTCCATCCAATTTCTAAATGTTTGCATTTGTAAATTCCAAAGGTCAATATAAAGGAATAGTAGTAGTAAAAAAGCACTTGACGTGGTAGAGGGTGTGTCCTATGCCTACATACTTTTGCTAATAGGTGTTCCTCATTGCCATCTCAGAAAGTTGGGAGGTATGTGATCAGCCATAACATTGTGACCACCCCCCTAATATTGAGCAGGTCCCCCTATTGGCACCAAAACAGCCTTGACCTGTCAAAGCATGGACTTCACTAAACCTCTGAAGGTATGCTGTGGTATCTGGCACCGAGCCATCAGTAGCAGATCCTTTAAGTCCTGTTGGGACTTGGGGCCTCCATGGATCGGACTTGTTTTTCCAGCACATCCCATAGATCAGGCATATGCAATTAGCGGACCTCCAGCTGTTGCACAACTACAAGTCCCATCATGCCTCTGCTTCTGGGTGTCATGCTTGTGGCTGTCAGAGTCTTTTGCTATGCCTCATGGAACTTGTAGTTCTGGAGCAGCTGGAGGTCTGCTAATTGCATATCTCTGCCATAGATGCTCAATTTGATTGAGATCTGGTGACTGTGGGGGCAAAGACACCTTGTCAAAGACACCTTCAAAGATGCCTTCAAGATGTCAAAGACACCTTCTTCCATTTTATTTGCGGTCCAGTTCGATGCTCACACGTAGGCACTTTTGTCTGTGGACATGGGTCAGCACAGCTACACATCCCCATGTGCCACAAACTGAGATGCCCTATGTGTTCTGATGCCTTTCTATCAGAAGAAAATTACACTTTTCAGTAACTTGAGCTACAGTAGTTTTTCTAATGCATCAGACTACACTTACCAGCCTTCGCTTGCCACATGCATCAGTGAGCCTGGACCACCCATCACACTGTCACTGGTTTTTCCTGTTTTCCTTCCTTGGACCACTTTTGTTGGGTCTTGACCACTGTAGACTGGGAGCATCCCACAAGAGCTCCCACTCCTGTAGCAGATGATGCAAGTCTGAAAAAGAGGATCGCATACCGCTGGTATCATCCACAGGAAACTTTATTGGAGACTGCTCAGACAGAACATGGCTATTCTATGGTGTTCTGTCTGAGCAGTCTCCAATAAAGTTTCTTGTGGATGATACCAGTGGTGTGACCCTCCTTTTCAACTGGCATAGAACTGTATTATTCTCATAATAATTATAAACAGATGTCAAGAGCCCTCTCACCATCAGAAGTTAACGGTCCCCACCCTTCCATACATAACAGTGCACCCCCCCCCTTACCTTGTGCTGCTGCCGGGAATAAGCTGGGGGTGGATCTGGAAGGCAGAAAGTGCAGGGTCTGGAGGAAGACCAGAGGAGGGCTGGAGCCAGCTGCCAGAGTCTGCTGAATGCTGAGACCAGGGGAGGAGCAGACGAGGTGGTGCTGCAGCTGCGCAGAGAGTTGCAAAATCTATAGGAGGAGTTCTGTCATACACTCTGCTGCCAAGAGCCTCTCCATGGCTGCACCTAGAAGAGCAGGATCTGGTGGCGGAGTTCTGTCCTCCTCTCTGTTGCCGACTGCAATGACAAGGTGGGGCAGAAATGAGGGTGGGTGACACAGCTGTGTGAGAGGTGTGAGGGCCACATAAAATGGTGGAGGGGCAGAAACAAGCCTCTCCACGGCTGCACTGAGAAGAGCAGGTTCTGTTGGAGGAGTTCTGTTCTCATCTCTGTTGCTGACTGCTGAGATAAGATGGGGGTGGAGATGAGGGGGGTGCCGCAGCTGCAGGAGAGGTGCAAGGGCCACACAAAGTGGCCTGGCGGGCTTGATTCCTTGTGTTTGACACCTGCTGTACACATATCAAGAGCAAGTGCGATGAGCGGTGGGGGGTGCAAAGATGAGCCTCTCCACGGCTACACTGAGAAGAGCAGGTTCTGGTGGAGGAGTTCTGATCTCATCTCTGTTGCTGACTGCTGAGGCAAGATGGGGGCGGAGACAAGGGGGGTGCCGTAGCTGCAGGAGAGGTGCAAGGGCCACACGAAGTGGCCTGGCGGGCTTGATCCCTTATGTTTGACACATGCTCTACACATATCAAGAGCAAGTGCGATGATCGTGGGGGGGCGGGGGGTGCACAGATGAGCCTCTCCACGGCTGCACTGAGAAGAGCAGGTTCTGGTGGAGGCGTTCTATTCTCATCTCTGTTGCTGACTGCTGAGGCAAGATGGGGGCGGAGACGAGGGGGGTGCTGCAGCTGCAGGAGAGGTGCAAGGGCCACAAGAAGGGGCCCGGCGGACTTGATTCCTTCTGTTTGACATATGTCTACACATATCAAGAGTAAGTGCAATGAGCGGACCTGGATGCAACACCACAGCAGAACCAAGAGCTAACGCGTTTCAAGGGATACACCCTCTTCTTGATATCTATTTGATATGATTTGTTACTGAGATAGGTCCACTTTGGGATGAGTTGGTGTGGGGTTGTAAATCAGAAGACGCATGTAAACAACACTAGCAGAAAACGTCTAGTAGATACCCATGCCGGTGACCCATTACAGAAAGAGAGTGAAGATTCTAGTTTTATCATATTATACTAGTTTGCATGCCTGATTGTAATTCTTACTGTCAGAAAAAAGATATTTGCTCCAGAGTTAATTAAAGGGAATAAAAAGCACATGTTTTTAGCGGAACCCTTTCTGATTCCACTTGTTGATTCTACAAGATCCTGTCTTATTAACTCTGACTTTTTCAAATTCACTGTTTAGCATTTCTTTATAACAAGCATATTTAAGAGGCAATGCTATGTCACCTTCCTTTTAAGGCAGCTTGTGTTAATACTCCTGAAATCATATTTAGATTATAATCTCTACACCCTTGTGTAATCAGCTACCTCTCACAAAGTGCTCCATGTCAAAGATTCCATAACAGCTCTTGTCCAGAAATGACTCAAGTACATTGATGCAGCAGTAACTCTGGCCCTACATAAAAACAGAGGATTTTTTTTTTTTTTCTTCTAAGCTTAATGCCTTAAATTTTCAAAATGTAGATGAGCACAGACTAAGGAAGCAGTAATTAATTTCCTTTGACCTCAAGCTGAAATTCCTTTCTAAACCTGTCATAAAGAGAAAGAGGCCAGAGAGAAGAAGTGAAACTTTGTAACAATGCAATTAAACCCTTATAATGAGGTCACCTATTGGACTTGCTGCAACTGATATCATTATAGCAGCAAGGAGGCATTGTACAGATGCTCTGATTGTCCCTGCTCCTTTAGATTTTAACTCTTCATTTGTATAATGTCGTTTCAGACCAGACAATGAAGAATAATAACTAGTCCCCTGCATTGTTCACGTTATTGTTTAGGCTTAGGAGTTTGCATTAGTTTTGTATCGTGTCTCTATATTTATTATAAAATGGATACATAAAACATAAATTTGCTCCATGATAATTAAAGTGGAGTTCCACCCAAAAGTGGAGCCTCGGCCTATATGCTTCCTCCCCCAACCGGTGCCACATTTGGCCACATTTGGCCCCTTTCAGGGGAGAGGGAAGAACGGCAATTTTTTTTTGGGGGGAGGCAGCAATTAGTATGCCATCCCCCCCCCGAGTCAGTCGGTAGCACTTACCCCATAACGGCGGCTTCCCCTGCTCGAGGGCAGCGGCCTCCCGTTCTCCTGCTCTCCAAGGGTCATCACGGCGGCAGCTTCCATTTCCTCCCTCCTCCTCGGCAGCCAATCTGGAATCTTCTCTTTTCAGCCAATCGGAAAACGGGTCTCATTCGCTGTTGCAACACACCTGGGTGGGCTCCCGTCGCATTCTCTGCGACCCGAGCCCACCCTATTGTGACGCCTAATAGAGCCTAATAGAGCCTCTGGCTCTAATCAGGTGCTTCAAAAAAAAACCTGGCCACTGTAATTTATGCGCCCAGTGCCCTGAACGGGGCCGGACGTATGAATAGGGGGTGGCCGTGCCAGCCGTGGATATGCATGAATCTATCCATTGCATATAGGGGGAGGCCTGGAGAGAGGGGACTGCGCCCAAAAATCGGCTTCGGGTTTCGACATTGCGGGCTCCCTGGAAAGGTCAATGTCCTTATTTTAAAAGTCAGCAGCTACAGTATTTGTAGCTGCTGACCTAAATTTTTTTCATGGGAGGGCGTAACTCCTCTTTAATCCCATGGCGCCGGCCGTACGCAAATATGCGGTCTCTCGCCGCCTGGTCCTTGGCGCAGAGGGGCCGCATATTTGTGTTAACTGTGCCCCCACACAGTTACCATCGCTTTACCGAAAGTTTTCAGACCACGTGACCGCCGTGACAGCCAATCACAGCAGTCACATGATCTTAAGCCGCACTCTGCCTCCCGGCATCATAAACCTCTTAAATGTCCTCTGTGAGATTTTTTTCACCATCTGTGTCCCATTGCAGAGATTTTACTTCACTTCCTGTTCCATAGGCAAACAGGAAGTGAGAGGAAATCCCTGCAATTTAAGGGAATTCCTTGGGGACGCCAAGGCATCAGAACTAGTGTCCCAATTGGAAGATTTCCCCTCTATTACTTTTCTGGGGACACACAGGTGCGCACAGACTGCAATACCAACTGACAGGTGTTCTAATCCCTCTCCACTCTGTCAAAAACTGAAAAAAAGTTTTGCCTTTAGTTATACTTTAACCACTTAAGCCCCGGACCATTTTGTAGCTAAAGGACCAGGCCCCTTTTTGCGATTCGGCACTGTCGCTTTAACTGACAATTGCGCGGTCGAGCGACGTGGCTCCCAAACAAAATTGGCGTCCTTTTTTTCCCCACAAATAGATCTTTCCCATGAAGCGGCAGGAGGGGACATTGTTTCTCAGGCTTACCGTTTCCGCCGGTTCGATCCGACAGTGCTGCTAGCTGGTCACACAGAAAATCAAAGAGTAGATCGGCTTTGATCACCTCTATGGCCTTGGAGTACCGGAGGGACGTCATACCATCACTTCAGATCCAGGCTAAAAGTAAATAAGTAAGTAAATAAGTTTTGTTTTGTTTTTTTAACCACTTAAGCCCCGGACCATTTCGGGCCATTAGGACCAGGCCTGTTTTTGGGATTCGGCACTGCGCTGCTTTAACTGTAAATTGTGCGGACATGCAATGTTGTACCCAAATGAAATTTGCGTCCTTTTCTTCCCACAAATAGAGCTTTCTTTTAATGGTATTTGATTGCCTCTGCGATTTTTATTTTTTGCGATATAAACAGAAAAAGACCGAAAATTTTGAAAAAAAATGATATTTTCTACTTTTTGTTATAAGAAAAATCGAATAAACTCAATTTTAGTCATACATTTAGGCCAAAATGTATTCAGCCACATGTCTTTAGTAAAAAAAATGTCAATAAGCGTATATTTATTGGTTTGCGCAAAAGTTATAGCGTTTACAAACTAGGGTACATTTTCTGAAATTTACACAGCTTTAAATTTATGACTGCCTATCTCATTTCTTGAGGTGCTAAAATGGCAGGGCAGTACAAAACCCCCCCCAAATGACCCCATTTTGGAAAGTAGACACCCCAAGGAAATTGCTGAGAGGCATGTTGAGCCCATTGAATATTTTTTTTTTTGTCCCAAGTGATTGAATAATGACAAAAAAAAAAATTACAAAAAGTTGTCACTAAATGATATATTGCTCACACATGCCATGGTTATATGTGGAATTGCACCCCAAAATACATTCTGCTGCTTCTCCTGAGTACGGGGATACCACATGTGTGGGACTTTTTAGGAGCCTAGCCACGTACGGGACCCCGGAAACCAAGCACCGCCTTCAGGATTTCTAAGGGCGCAAATTTTTGATTTCACTCCTCACTACCTATCACAGTTTCGAAGGCCATAAAATGCCAAAATAGCACAAAACCCCCCAAAATGACCCCATTTTGGAAAGTAGACACCCCAAGCTATTTACTGAGAGGCATGTTCAGTCCATGGAATATTTTATATTTTGCCACAAGTTGCGGGAATATGACAAACTTTTTTTTTTTTGCACAAAGTTGTCACTAAATTATATATTGCTCACACATGCCATGGGCATATGTGAAATTACACCCCAAAATACATTCTGCTGCTTCTCCTGAGTACGGGGATACCACATGTGTGGGACTTTTTGGGAGCCTAGCCGCGTACGGGACCCCAAAAACCAAGCACCGCCTTCAAGGTTTCTAAGGGCATAAATTTTTGATTTCACTCCTCACTACCTATCACAGTTTTGAAGGCCATAAAATGCCAAGATGGCACAAAACCCCCCCAAATGACCCCATTTTGGAAAGTAGACACCCCAAGCTATTTGCTGAGAGGCATGTTGACCCCATTGAATATTTTTTTTTTGTCCCAAATGATTGAATAATGACAAAAAGAAAAAAAAATGTACAAAAAGTTGTCACTAAATGATATATTGCTCACACATGCCATGGTTATATGTGGAATTGCACCCCAAAATACATTCTGCTGCTTTTCCTGAGTACGGGGATACCACATGTGTGGGACTTTTTGGGAGCCTAGCCGCGTACAGGGCCCCAAAAACCAAGCACTGCGAACGCTGCAGTTATGTGTGTTGTGTTTGGTAAGTGACAGTGATCGATCGATACTGCACTTGGGTGGGCTGGGCTGGGCTGGGCGGAGGGGCTAAACGCAGGCGCTAGCAGGTATCTGGGCTGATCCCGCTAACACTGCGTTTTTGGGAACCCTAAACCGCTGGGGATGCTAGTATAGATCTGATCAGATCTGATCAGATACTATACCACTAAGGGGGGTGTATGCTTTGCGCGTGGGTGTTAGCGTTACTGTCACTAACCTAACACTGCCTGGGGCGACGCAGACCCTCTCTGGCGCTAAAACCTAATTGATCTCACCTGCCGGGCGATCAGGGGGGTTAAACCTTTATTGGGTTATATACGGCGGGTGCCCTGATGCTATAAAAAGCAAACTAATCAACCAGCGTCACCCGTAACCTTTATATGGTGATCACTGGTGAAAGGGTTAACTAGGGGCAATCAGGGGGTTAAAACCTTTATTAGGTTAAATATGGGGGTACCTGACACTATATAAAAACCTGACGGGTAACCTAAATAACTAAATAACTTACTGGCTAACCAGTGACACCAGTGACGCTTATACGGCGATCACTGGTGAAAGGGTTAACTCTAGGGGCAATCAGGGGGTTAAAATAATATATGGGGGTACCTGACACTAATAAAAACCTGCGGCGAACCTAAAAAAAAATAACTGCCTATCTAAAACACCAGCGACACGAATACAGCGATCGGAAAAACAATCGCTTAGTGACGCTGAAGTTAGGGGGTGAAAGGGTTACCTGGGGGGTGATCAAGGGGTTAAACCTTTATTAGGGGGGGGGGGTTAGGGGGCTACCCTGGACCTAAAGGGGCCTAATCCTAACTGCCCTGCAACTTTTTACAATCACAGATGACACTAAATGCAGTGATCAGTAAAATAAATGATCACTGCAATCAGTGACACTGTGATTGGGGGCTTTGGGGTGACCTGGGGGGTGATCTGGGGGTGACTGGGGGGTGATTTGTGTGCCTATGTGTACCTACGTGTCAGTGGACTGTTGGTGCACTAACCTGCTTCTTCTCTGCTCGGCGCCGGGAACGAAAAGACCGCGGCGAGGGAGATGACATCACTTCCTCCAGCCTTGTTTACATCACATGGCGGAGGAAGCATTTTCATTGGCCGGGAGCGATCGCGAGGGGGGGGGGGCGGAATCGAGTGCCCCCCCTCATGCCTGATCGCTCCCGAACACTTAACGGCCGCTCACTGCAGTGAAGGGGGGTCCGGATGGACCCCCCAACTGCACAAAGGCGATCACGTAGATCTACGTGATTCTGCCTGTCCGTGCCATTCTGCCAACGTAAATCGGCGGTGGGCGGTCGTTAAATTAAAGTAATTTTTATTTTATTTTGTTCTTTTGCTTTTAACGGTAAACAAGAGATTTTAGGTCTTTTTGACCCAAGATCTCTCCATAAAGAGGACCTGTCATCCATATGTCTATTAAAAGGGATGTTTACATTCCGTGTAAAAGAAATAAAAGTGATAAAAAAATAAAGGGACAGTGTAAAAATAAAACGCAAAAATAAATAAGAAAATAAATAAAGTGCCCCCACCCCTCCGTGCTCGCGCACAGAAGCGAACGCATATCTAAGACGTGCACGCATATGTAAACAGCATTCACCCCACACATGTGAGGTATCAGCGCGAACGTTAGAGAAAGAGCAATAATTTTAACACTAGAACTCCTCTGTAACTCTGAACAGGTAACCTGCGAAGGCGTTTAAAGCATCGCCTACGAAGATTTTTAAGTACTGTAGTTTGTCGCCATTCCACGAGCATGCGCAACTTTAAAGTGTAACATGTTAGGTATCTATTTACTCGGCATAACATAATTTTTCAAATAAAAAAAAAAAAAAAATGGGGTAAATATTTTATTTTTATTTTTTCAATTCAATAAAGTGCATTTTTTCCCCCAAAAAATTGCATTTGCAAAACCGCTGCGCAAATATCATGCGACGTAAAAAATTTGCAACGATCACCATTTTATTCCATAGGGAAAAAAAAATGTATACTGTTTGGGGGTTACAAGTAGCAAAAAATACTGATTTAAACTTGTAAAGAAAAAATGCCAGAAAAACCCTGGTCTTCAAGCGGTAAAGGGAAAATCTTCCAAAATGATGGCAAGTCATTGATATAGTGTTAAACCGCGCTTAGTGTTCATAGTTACATAGTTACATAGTTAGTCAGGTTGAAAAAAGACATAAGTCCATCCAGTTCAACCATAAAAAAAAATATATATCGTACAATCCCATATACTGTACACAATTCTATACCCACAGTTGATGCAGAGGAAGGCAAAAAACTACCAGCAAAGCGCGATCCAATTTGCTACAGCGGGGGAAAAAATTCCTTCCTGATCCCCCGAGAGGCAATCGGATTTTTCCTGGATCAACTTTACCTATAAATGTTAGTACCCAGTTATATTATGTACATTTAGGAAAGTAAAATTATAAATGATAAATATATAACATATATATATAATATATAAAAAATTATAAATAATAACAAGTACAAAGCAGCCAGCACTACAAGAGACAGCGTGTGCAAAAAAGGTGGGTATAAGCGCTTAAACATAAATCATACAAATATAAATTAATCTGAATCATAAAGTGAAAAAATTATACATACAGTATATATATAAGAGAAATCATAAACAGTTCATGTTTCAAAATTGAGTCCATATTCGTGATTCAGATAATAATAATCAATCACCCAAGTGGAAAAAAATCATCGTTGTGAAAACCTTCTGATACCAAAGAGTGTAAGGAGGCTTACCGGAACAATAGGACCCTATTTAGCATATACCAAATGAGTTAAACAGGCTTTGGTGTCTCAACACCTGAATATGGAATCTTCACTGCAATCATTCATCAATGGACGTTATGATGTTGGAAAATACTGACAGCCACCGTAGCCAATGGAATGGAATGTAAACTTGTAGGACCTTTCAGAGTGTGGAGTCCTCTCATCAATACTCCATTAGGACATAAATCCAAGGAGAAAGGATACAAGACTCGACAGATAATAAAAAAAAAAAAAGGTAAATCATTTACATTTCAGTAAAACATCAAAAGCATTGAAAGTCAAGTTGTAGTGGTGTGGACAGGACAGTAGATCCGACACATTTCGTCTCAATCAGACATCATCTGGGGTGTCTTAATGTCTTTGCCACCCTAAATTTATAAACTCAAGTAACCCCTGAAAACAGGTTACCACGCTGTCTGATGCAGCCTCTAATCATCCAAACTCTAGCCCCCATGTGGAGAGTTGCATAATCTTGTCTCTCCACATGGAGACTAGAGTGATGTACAATGGGCCACTTTTGACGTGACACGGTTTCCAAACGAGGCTTGACCCGCTTCCGCGTTGTCGTCATTTCCAGTTTCTCACCTCGCTATCATTTCAAGGCTTGACGTGCACACCTCACTTTCAGATTGAAGCTTGATGCGCATGCTAAGGGCGCCATTTTGCTGGCGGCCCTAGAAACGTGAGGATGATTAGTGGCTGCGTCAGACAGCGTGGTAACCTATTTTAAGGGGTTACATGAGTTTATAAATTTAGGGTGGCAGAGACATTAGGACATCCCAGATGATGTCTGATTGAGACAAAATGCGTCTGACCTACTGTCCTGCCCATGCCATTACAACTTGATTTTCCATGCTTTTGATGTTTTACTGAAATGTAAGTGATTTACCTTTTTTTTTATAAATGTTATTTACGGTGTCGAGTCTTCTATTCTTTCACCTTGGATTTATGTCCTAACGGAGTATTGATGAGAGGACTCCACACTCTGAGAGGTCCTACAAGTTCTTCGGTTGCTGTCGGTATTTTCCAATATCATAAGGTTCATTGACGATGATACTAGTGAAGATTCTATATTCAGGTGTTGAGACACCAAAGCCCGTTTGACCCATTTGGTATATGCTTAATAGGGTCCTATTTTTCCGGTAAGCCTCCTTACACTCTATTTGGTGGCAGGAAGTTTTTAAGATTATTTTTTCCACTTGGGTGATTGAATATTATTATCTGAATCACGAATATATGGACTCAATTTTGAAACATGAACTGTTTATGAGTTCTCTTATGTATATATATATATATGTTTAATATTTTTCAATTTATGATTCATATTAACCACTTAAGCCCCGGACCATTTCGCTGGTCAAAGACCAGGCCACTTTTTGCAATTCGGCTCTGCGACGCTTTAACTGACAATTGCGCGGTCGTGCGACGTGGCTCCCAAACAAAATTGACGTCCTATTTTTCCCACAAATAGAGCTTTCTTTTGGTGATATTTGATCACCTCTGCGTTTTAAATTTTCTGCGCTATAAACAAAAATAGAGCGACAATTTTGAAAAAAATACAATATTTTTTACTTTTTGCTATAATAAATATTCCCAAAAAATATATATAAAAAAATAATTTCTTTCTCAGTTTAGGCCGATACGTATTCTTCTACATATTTTTGGTAAAAAAAAAAAAATCGCAATAAGCGTTCATTAATGGGTTTGTGCAAAAGATCTAGCGTCTACAAAATAGGGGAGAGTTTTATGGCATTTTTATTAATAATTTTTTTTTTTTACTAGTAATGGCGGCGATCAGCGATTTTTATCGTGACTGCGACATTATGGCGGGACACATCGGACACTTTTGACACCAATTTGGAACCATAGTAATTTTTACAGTGATCAGTGCTATAAAAATGCACTGATTACTGTGAAAATGACACCGGCAGTGAAGGGGTTAACCACTAGGGGCACTGAAGGGGTTAAGTGTGACCTAGGGAGTGCTTGTAACTGTTAGGGGGCGTGGCTTGGCGTGACACGTCACTGATCGCTGTTCCCGATCACAGGGAACAGACGATCACTGACAGTGCCATTGTGAAGAACGGGGAGATGCTTGTTTACACTGTCCTCTCTCCGTTCTTCAGCTCTGTGACCCGATCGCGGGACACCGGCGGCAATCGGGTCACAGGCGTAGGCGCAGGCGTGGTCACGGAGCCCCTGGACCGGGTCGCGAGTGCGCCGCCGGCGGCGCACGTACGACCCACGGCTGGGATCTTAAAGGGGACGTACCTGTACGCCCATATGCCCAACCGTGCAATTTTGTCAACGTGTATCGTCGTGCGGCGGTCCTTAGGTGGTTGATTTATATTTGTATGATTTATGTTTAAGTGCTGCCCTGTTGATGCCAAGTCATTGACTTGTATTTTTGTCAGTTGTGAACTTTTGAAGAAAACAGTCAGACAATATGGTTTATGTTTTTTTTCTTTTTTTTTCTTTTTTTTATTACAACTAAGTATTATAATTTTTTTGCTTTTATTCAATATCTGCCAGGTACAGTCTCCATTCCAGTTTGTACTTCTAAAAGCTAAGGTATTTTAGTAGGCACGGTGGAAGTCACAACAATAAAAATGAATAGAAGCCCGAGATAGGGTTAGTTAGAGATGAGGAAAAAATAGAAAAGGCAATAGAAAGCCAAAAGATGTTCAGTTTGAATGAAATCTTGTCTCAGTGTGGAAGTCTTCATGAATCGGGGGCTTAGCAATCTGATTCCAGCCGTCTGTATTTTAAATGACCAGAGCAGTTATCACACTTGCACAGTCCCAGCATCTCTAGTCTAGATGCTGCCAATGTTAAGAATACTTGGCAGACTTTGCATGTTTACCAACCTCAATGATAGATAGCTTATAAGCCTGCAGGTCTATCGTTATTGCTGAATACTGAAATGAGCTGTATTATCAGAGTTTTATTCTTACATACAGATACCACTCATCTCAGTTATTTCTTTTTCCTGCCTAAAATCAGCGTAATCTTTGTGGAAAACACATACTCCCTTGGCTCCCTTTTAAATATGTACATTTTAACATATTAACCACTTGCCGACCGCCCTATAGCAGTTTTACTGCTACAGGATGGCTGCTGTGCACAAGATCATGTATATACAGTATACCTGATCCTGCACTTCTGGGTAGGGGGCGCAGAAGCGCGCTGCCGGCGGCTCACTCCCACTGTGATTATACACAAGGGGAGCCGATCAGCAGATTAGGACTGCCAACTTTTCTTCAAGTCAAACCCGAACACTTTAGCGGTGCACAGCAATTATTTTTTTTTATAGTATTAACGATACATATATTTTGCAATAAAGTAAAATTTCTAATCATATGAAGTTAATCAAAAGAGTCCCCCTTTACATCAGAGTCCACAGAGTTCCCCTTTTACATCTGAATACGCAGAGTTTCCCTTTTACATTTAAATCAGCAGAGTTCCCCTTTTACATTTGAATCCGCAGAGTCCCCCTTTTACATCGGAACTCCTATGCCGCGTACACACGATCGTTTTTCACGTCGTTAAAAATGCCATTTTTTAAATTGGGGCATTAAAAACGATCGTGTGTAGGCTCCAGAGCATTTTTAACGACATGAAAAATGGCCTAAAAAAATGAGAACCTGCTCTATTTTTTTCACGTCGTTTTTCACGTTGTTTTTTTTTAACGACGTTAAAAACGGTAGTGTGTAGGCTTTTACGAGGGGAAAAAAAACACGCATGCTCAGAATCAAGTATGAGACGGGAGCGCTCGTTCTGGTAAAACTAGCGTTCTTAATGGAGATAGCACATTCGTCACGCTGTAACGGACTGAAAAGCACGAGGCTGAAAATCGTCGCTCAACAAACTTTACTAACATGAAGGGTGGCGCCATTCGAACGGAACTTCCCCTTTATAGTGCCGTCGTACGTGTTCTACGTCACTGCGCTTTGCTCGAGCGTTTTTTTTTAATGAACGTGTATATGCAAGACAGGCTTGAGAGGAAACTAGAAAAATCACATCGAGAAAAACGTTGTTTTTGAAAATGACATTAAAAATGATCGTGCGTACGCGGCAATAGAGTTCCCTTACACCAGGGGTCCTCAAACTTTTTAAACAGGGGGCCAGTTCAATGTCTCTCAGACCGTTAGAGGGCCGGACGATAGTTTAAAAAAAAAAAAAAACTAATGAACAAATTCCTATGCACACTGCACATATCTTATTTTGAAGTGAAAAAACAAAACGGGAACAAATACAATATTTAAAATGAAGAACAAGTAAAGTTAAATCAACAAACTCTTGACATCATTGTTTCCTAGGGATTCCAAATTGCTATTAGTAAAATACCAATATATATATATATATATATATATATATATATATATATATATATATACACAGCGCTACAAAAACAAACAATATACCAGCAAAAACTTTGCCCACACAGAGACATACAGACTGCACTGCCCATCAATGCAGTCTGATCAGTGCCCATCAATGCTCGCCAACGCAGCCCAATCAGTGCCCACAAGCGGAGCCCAATTAGTGCTTGCCACCGCAGCCCAATTAGTGCCCGCTACCGTAGCCCAATCAGTGCCCGCCACGGGAGCCCAATTAGTACCCATGGGATGTGGGGGTCATCTGGTGTGTCAGGATCTGTCTCACCTCAGCCTTGATTGAATGACCTCTTCGGGGGGGGCGATGATGTCAACTTCCTCCAAGCTGCCTCTGCTCTTGTTGCTCAAAACGACTGTTCTGTGATGCTCTGTCACATCTCCTTCTCTCTCTCTCTCTCTCTCCCACGAGCCAGCGCCCGACGTTCACTGCCCACAAGTCACCACGCAAATCACGTCCAGCCAGCCCCTCCCACATGCCCTGGCTGCCTCTGAGTCCTGGGAGGTGGGAGTTTTGGCCGGATTACAATTCCCATGATCCAGCGCTTCAGTCTGCCAGCCAATTGGCGGCCGCCGCCCCCTCTCCCTCTTCCACCAATGATAGGCCCGCTGCCGGACCGTCCATCTCTTATGTTGAAAAAAAAAACAGGACAGGCAGCAGCGGCAAAAACACCCGGTGGGTCAGATAAATGTCCTCGGCGGGCAGCATGTGGCCTGCGGGCCCTAGTTTGAGGACCCCTGCCTTACACTGTAAGGGGGGACTCTGCGGACTCTGGCGTAAGGGAGAACTCTGGGGATTCTAATATAAGGGATGCACTGGAAACCCTGATTTAAGGGGGAACACTGAGAACGCTGATGCATGGAGAGGACTCGATGTAAGGGGGAACACTGTGGCTTCTGGTTTAAAGAGAAACTCTGATGTAAGGGGCGCTCTGAGAACCCTGATTTCCCTTAGTATACTCACTTAGAGGCAGGATGGAGAAGGGGGAGACTTTAGTCACAGACAGGGATGGATGGTGAGCTCACTGACCCTCTGGCAGCCAGCATCTCTCATCCAGATGTATCTGAGGCTGCTGTACTTCAAATTTTAGGCCCCCCACTTTCCTTTTCTGAGGCACAGTGCCGGGGATTGGAGGGTGGGCAAACACAGAGGGGTAGGGGCAGGAGGAAGAGGAGAAGATCGAACCCTCTCCCCTCTCCCATCTGTATGTGGGGGGACTGTTAATACTGGCTTTGGGCAGTGTGAAAGATTGTGTAACAGACACTCTCGGCTTAGACAACTGCAGCCAGCAACCCTGCTGGGAAGCCATAGTCCATTGTGAATAATGTGTCATGGGTTTCAGATAGTTTGAAACCCGGAAACATGATTCTAAACCTGAACTGTCCGGGTGAATCCCAAACAAGTGGCAACCCTACAGCGGATACCTCAGACTCAATGTCTGCAGACACCCGCCGATCCTCCTGCAGAGAGGCACAAGGCAGTCTGCCTATGTAAACAAGGCAGATCGCCCTTCTGACAGAAGGGAAGGTATTGATCCTGTGTCTCTGCAAAGCAGGGACATGGATCCATTTCTTCTCCTAGTAAAATCCCCTCACATACTGTAATAAAACACTGGCTAGGCACATAGTTAACCCCTTGATCGCCCCTGATGTTAACCCCTTTCCAGACAGTGTCGTTAGAACAGTGACAGTGGATATTTTTGGCACTGATCACTTTATGAGTGTCACTGGTTCCCAAAAAAAGTGTCAAAAGAGCCAGTTAGTGTCTGATTTTCCGCTGCAATATTGCAGTCCCGCTATAAGTAGCCGATGATCGCCACCATTACTAGTAAAAAAGAAATAAATAATTAAATAAAAATAATTAATCACTTAAGGACCGCGCACTGTAGATTCACATCAGCAGAATGGCACGGACAGGCATTATCACGTACCTGTACGTGGCCCTTTAAATGCTTGCCGTGTGGTCGTGTGCGCCATCGGCGGCGCGCTCGCGACCCTGCCGCAATCCCCGTGAGTCGGACCGCGAGTCCCACGGACTCGATCACCGCAGGGATCCCCGCGATCGTCTCACGGAGGTATAGAGCGGGGAGATGCTTGTGTAAACAAGCATCTCCTGGCTCTGCCTAGTGACAATGACACGGATCTCGGCTCCGTGTACTCGGAGCGGAGATCGGTGTCATGTGACACAGCCCACCCCCCTACAGTTAGAAACACTATGCAGGGAACACTTAACCCCTTCACTGCCAGTGTAATTTTGACAGTAATCAGTGCATTTTTATAGCACTGATCGCTGTGAAAATTACAATGGTCCCAAAAATGTGTCAAAAGTGTCCGATGTGTCCGCCATAATGTCGCAGTCACGAAAAAAATCACTGATCGCTGGCATTACTAGTAAAAAAAAAAAAAAAATTATAAAAATGCCATAAAACTATCCCCTATTTTGTAAACGCTATAACTTTTGCGCAAACCAATCATTGCGATTTTTTTTACCAAAAATATGTAGAAGAATACGTATCGGCCTAAACTGAGGAAAAAACGTTTTTTATATATATTTTTTAGGGGAAATTTATTATAGCAAAAAAAAAATATTGCATTTGTTTCAAAATTGTCGCTCTATTTTTGTTTATAGCGCAAAAAATAAAAACTGCAGAGGTGATCAAATACCACCAAAAAAAAGCTCTATTTGTGGGGAAAAAAGGATGTCAATTTTGTTTGGGAGCCACGGCGCACGACCGCGCAATTGTCAGTTAAAGCGACGCAGTGCCGAATCGCAAAAAGTGGCCTGGTCTTTAACCAGCCAAAATGGTCCGGGGCTTAAGTGGTTAATATATCCCATAGTTTGTAGACGCTATAACTTTTGCGCAAACCAATCAATATACACTTTTGGGATTTTTTTTACCCAAAATATGTAGCAAAATACATATTGGCCTAAATTTTTGAAGAAATATTTTTTTTTTCTAAATTTTTATTGGATGTATTTTTTTTTTAATTGTTGCTCCTTTTTTTTGTTTATAGCGCAAAAAATAACAACCGCAGAGGTGATCAAATATCACCAAACGAAAGCTCTATTTGTGGGAAAAAAAGGACAAACATTTTACCTGGGTACAGTGTCGCACAACCACGTAATTGTCAGTTAAAATGACGCAGCGCCGTATCGCAAACAATGGCCTGGTTAGGAAGGGGGTTAAATCTTCCAGGGGTCAAGTGGTTAAATATGGCCTCCACAGCAGCTTATACTTACCATCCCCCTACTCTCCCATTGCTCTTTTCAATGCCGGCAAATAAAGAGAAGAATCCTTATGTACTTCAAAGTCTATCTTGGTCTACAGCTTAAAGTGATTGTAAAGTCTTGTTTTTTTTGTTTCAGTTTAAATAATAAAAATGTTATACTTACCTACTCTGTGCAGTGGATTTGCACAGGGCAGCCCAGCTTCTCCTCTTCTCGGGTCCCTCTTCGCTGCTCCTGGCCCCTCCCTCCTGTTGAGTGCCCCCACAGCAAGCAGCTCTCTTTGGGGGAACCCGAGCCAAGCCACAGCTCTGTGTATCCATTCAGACACAGAGCCCCAACCCGGCCCTGCCCCCTCTCTCTCCTGGCTTTGATTGACAGCAGCGTGAGCCAATGGCGCCACTGCTGTGTCTCAGCCAATCAGGAGTGAGAGTCCCAGATGGCCGAGGGGCTCGTGGATATTGCTGGACAGAGATGGGGCTCAGGTAAGTATTAAGGGGGCTGTTGCACACAGAAGGCTTTTTATCTTAATGCGTAGAATGCATGAAGATAAAAAAAAAAAAACTTCTGACTTTATAACTTCTTTGAACAAGGTTTAGATGTGATGACTCTTGAGCAGCCACTTACCAAGTTCCATCATTGTCACAGTCCGTATCACAATAAATGGCCTGGTCATGAAGGGGGTAAATCTTCCGGAGGTCAAGTGGTTAAAGTGGTTGTAAAGGCAGAAGGTTTTTTATCTCAATGCATTCTATGCATTAAGATAAAAAGCTTTCTTTGTGTAGCAGTCCCCCTCAGCCCCCCTAATACTTACCTGAGGTCCTGCTCTGTCCAGCGATGTCCACAAGTGTCTCAGCTATCCGAGATCCTCCCTACTGATTGGCTGAGAAACAGCAGGGGTGCCATTGGCTGCTGATGCTGTCAATCAAAGTCAGCTAACCAATCAGGAGAGAGAGGGGGTGGGGCCGGGTCAGGGCTCCATGTCTGAATGGACACAGGGAGCTGTGTTTTGGCTTGGGTGCCCCGATAGTAAGCTGCTTGCTGTGGGGGCACGCGATAGGAGGGAGGGGCCAAGAGCACCAAAGCGGGACCTGAGGACAGGAGGATCTGGGCTTCTCTATGTAAATCCACTGCAACAGAGCAGGTAAGTAGGGGATTAACTCCAGGGATAAAGCGGTAATTCTCCCACTCTACAAGACTCTGGTCCGGCCGCCCCTGGAGTATGCCGTCCAGTTCTGGGCACCAGTCCTCAGGAAAGGATGTACTGGAAATGGAATGAGTACAAAGAAGGGCAACAAAGCTAATAAAGGGTCTGGAGGATATTAGTTATGAGGAAAGGTTACGAGCACTGAACTTATTCTCTCTGGAGAAGAGACACTTGAGAGGGGATATGATTTCACTTTACAAATACCGTACTGGTGACCCCACAATAGGGATAAAACTCTTTTGCGGACGGGAGTTTAATAAGACACGTGGCCACTCATTAAAATTAGAAGAAAAGAGGTTTAACCTTAAACTACGTAGAGGGTTCTTTACTATAAGAGTGGCAAGGATGTGGAATTCCCTTCCACAGGCGGTGGTTTCAGTGGGGAGCATCGATAGTTTCAAAAAACTATTAGATAAGCACCTGAACGACCACAACATACAGGGATATACAAGGTAATACTGACATATAATTACACACATAGGTTGGACTTGATGGACTTTTGTCTTTTTTTCAACCTCACCTACTATGTAACTTTGTATGTATGTAAGTATAACATGTTTGTTATTTTTATAGGAAAAAAAATGAGACTTTACAATCAATTTAACCACTTCACCCCCTAATGAATTTACCCCCTTCCTGACCAGAGCACCTTTTGCGATTCGGCACTGCATCGCTTTAACTGACAATTGCGCAGTCGTGCGACGTTGCACCCAAACAAACTTGATGTACTTTTACTTTCAAAGTATTTTATTTTCAAGAAATAAAAAAAAAAACATCGTACATACAGTAAGCACAAGAAATTAAAATACAAATCAGTATTGACCAGTGTCTACCCGGAGAAAAACTACAAGAGGATAACAAGGATAATTAGTAAACCAATTACTGATATAGCACAGAAGATAAAAGAAAAATAAACATTAGGTATGTAATAATTTGATTAGTATATCTTAAAAATGAGCATAACGTAAAATCTACATCGAGAGGCCTCAGTGGAAATGTCCCCTGACCCTCCGAGGCACCCCAAAAGGGATCATGCTGTAAAATTGAAGACCTTTTTTCCCCACAAATAGAGTTTTCTTTTGGTGGTATTTGATCACCTCTGAGGTTTTTATTTTTTGTGCTATAAACAAAAAAATTGCGACAATTTTGAAAAAAAGCAATATTTTTTACTTTTTGCTATAATAAATATTCCCAAAAAATATATAAAAAATAATAATTTCTTTCTCAGTTTAGGCCGGAATGTATTCTTCTACATATTTTTGGTAAAAAAAATCGCAATAAGCGTATATTGATTGGTTTGCGCAAAAGTTATAGCGTCTACAAAATAGGGGATAGTTTTATGGCATTTTTATTATTATTATTATTTTTTTTTATTATTAGTAATGGCGGCGATCAGCGATTTTTATCATGGCTGCGACATTATGGTGGACACATCGGACACTTTTGACACTATTTTGGGACCATTGTCAATTTTACAGCGATCAGTACTATAAAAATGCACTGATTACTGTGTAAATGACACTGGCAGGGAAGGGGTTAAACACTAGTAGGCGATGAAGGGGTTAAGTTTGTCCTAGGGAGTGATTCTAACTGTGAGGGGGCTGGGCTACCAGTGACATTACATTGATCACTGCTCCCGATGACTGGGAGCAGTAGATTACTGTCCTGTCACTAGGCAGAACAGGGAAAACGCCTTGTTTACACAGTGTGAGGGGGTTAGCTCGGCAGCGGGTGTGTGTGACCCCCGGGATGGGCTCCCCACACAAAAACAGGCCCAGCAAACGGAGGTTGTGGTTTTCAAAATCAAAAAGGTGCGGTTTATTTTCTATTTACAGTGACAAAACACAGCAAAGCAAAAGAAACATAAATAAAATAAATCCTGGTCAACTTGACCTCTGAGTAAACATACAGGTTTCCTAACTAACAACTGGGATCAGCCTAGTGCTGTCCTAGTCCCTAAGTCCCTGGTTTTAAATGTCCAAGCAAATAGCCACACAGGCTTTGTCTCACCGCACAGGGGTTCACTCTCCCTAGACAGTCCACACAGGTCTGGTTCCAGGCATGAGCAAACACCTAATGAATCTGGGAGTTCTTATAGAGGCCTAAATGAGCTGACAAGCTTCAGCTGGTCTCATCAACTCCCTGTCTGCACGACGCCCCACACTCTCCCTAGAGGTATGAGTCATCCATGAGCCCACTAGCCTCAGCTGGGCTTATACAACTCTCCACCTAGTTGTATAAGTCGGCGTAAAGCCTGAATCTGGGCGAAATATATCTACCCCCCTGGATGCAACCAGGTGACTTTACCTTCCTGCTGTCACATACCCCCCCTCTTGTTTTAACCTCGGGGTTGGAACACCAGCAATCAGGCATTCATGTACTCGAGACAAAGCATCCACATTCCCCATTTGAACGCCAGGGCGATGCTTTACTGTGAAGTTGAATTCCTGGAGGGCCAGGAACCACCTATTCACTCTTCTATTTGTTTCCTTGTTTTGAGCCATCCACTTTAACGGAGCGTGATCCGTAACCATGTCAAAGTGCCTACCTAGCAGGTAGTACCGAAGGGAATCTAGAGCCCACTTCACCGCTAAACACTCCTTTTCAACGGTGGCGTAATTTACCTCATGGGACTTCAACTTCCTGCTGAGGTAAATGACTGGGTGCTCTTCCCCGTTCCAGACCTGGGACAATACTGCTCCTAACCCCACATCTGATGCATCACTTTGTACGACAAAGTCTTTAGAGAAGTCGGGTGAGTACAACACTGGCTGGCTACATAAGGCTTGTTTCAAGAATTGGAATGCTGCCTCAGCCTCGGGGGTCCATTTAATCATGACCGACCCTTTCCCCTTCGTCAGGTTGGTTAGGGGCACAGCCTTAGAAGCAAAGTGGGGAATGAATCGCCGATAATACCCAGCGATTCCCAGAAAGGCTCGTACCTGCTTCTTGCTGTTGGGACGTGGCCAACTCTGGATGGCCTCGATTTTGTTGAGTTGGGGTTTTATTACTCCCCTCCCAATGGTGTACCCAAGATATTTGGCCTCCTCCTGCCCAATGGTACACTTCTTGGGGTTAGCCGTAAACCCCGCTTCCCGAACAGAGTCCAGGACTGCTTGCACTTTTGGCAGATGTGAGGCCCAATCTGTGCTATGGACAATTACGTCATCCAGGTAAGCCGCAGCATACTTCCGATGGGGCCTCAGCATCTGGTCCATTTTCCGCTGGAATGTGGCCGGCGCATTCTGTAACCCGAACGGCATTCTTTTATATTGGAACGCCCCGTCTGGGGTTACAAATGCGGTTTTCTCTTTGGCCGACTTGGCCAGGGGGATTTGCCAATACCCTTTTGTGAGGTCAAGAGTCGTCATGTATTGGGCTGTTCCCAGCCGGTCGATCAACTCATCTATACGTGGCATGGGGTAGGTGTCAAATTTTGTAACTTTGTTCAACTGACGAAAATCGTTACAAAATCGCCAGCTCCCATCCGGTTTAGGCACCAACACAATGGGACTAGACCAATCACTTTGGGACTCCTCTATCACCCCTAAGTTCAGCATTTTCTGTACTTCCTCCCGTATTGCCTCCCGTCGGGCCTCTGGGATCCGATAGGGTTTTAACTTCACCCTTTCACCGGGCGGGGTAATGATGTCATGCTCTACCCCAGATGTTTGTCCCGGCAGCTCAGAGAATACCTCCTTAACCTCCTGTTGTTGGGGTTGTGACAAGGTGGCTGCTATTCCAACCTCAGGAATCACGCAACCAGTTTGAGCTGGTGACCAAGTGTCTGCGACTAGGGACTCTCTATCCCTCCAGGCTTTCAACAGATTAACGTGATAGATCTGTTCAGGCTTTCGCCTTCCTGGTTGTCTGACCTTGTAATTCACTTCGCTCACTTTTTCCATTATCTCATAGGGGCCTTGCCATTTGGCAAGGAATTTACTTTCAACCGTAGGGACAAGTACCAGTATCCTATCCCCCGGGGAAAAGGTACGGGTCTTGGCTCCACGGTTGTACACTCTCTGCTGTGCTAACTGCGCTTGGGCCAAATGTTCCTTCACGATGGGCATTACCTGTGCAATTCGGTCTTGCATCAGGGCGACATGCTCAATCACACTCCTGTGGGGAGAACTCTCACTTTCCCAAGTTTCCTTGGCAATATCCAACAGCCCTCTTGGGTGTCTCCCATACAGTAACTCAAAGGGGGAGAATCCCGTAGAGGATTGGGGCACCTCCCTAATAGCAAACATCAAATAAGGAAGTAGACAGTCCCAATCCTTTCCATCTCTATCCACCACTTTCTTCAACATTTGTTTTAGGGTTTTGTTGAATCTTTCAACCAGCCTATCGGTTTGGGGGTGATACACAGATGTACGCAATTGCGTCACTTTGAACAATTTACACAGCTCTTTCATAACCCGGGACATAAAGGGTGTACCTTGGTCCGTAAGCAGTTCTTTACAAATACCCACCCGGCTAAAAACAAGAGATAGCTCTTTGGCTATGGTTTTGGCCGAGGTATTTCTGAGAGGGATCGCTTCTGGATAACGGGTGGCATAGTCCATTATAACCAATATGTACTGGTGCCCCCTAGCGGACTTGATTATAGGACCTACCAAATCCATTGCGATTCTCTCAAACGGGACCTCAATGATGGGTAGAGGGACCAGCGGGCTACGGAAATGTGGCATCGGGGCCGACCTCTGACACACAGGGCAGGAGGAACAATAATTTTCTATGTCCTTCATCACCCCAGGCCAATAGAATCTCTGTAATACCCTCTCTCGGGTTTTCTCTGTCCCCAGATGACCTCCAAGAATGTGCCCATGGGCCAACTCCAACACCAACTTCCTGTAAGGTTTGGGCACCACAAGCTGCTCAACGGTTTCTTCTGCCCTTTTTGCCACCCGATACAGTAGGTCCTTCTCTACGCTGAAGTATGGGTAAGTGCAGGTATTATCTGGGTTCACTAACTCGCCATCTATTTCCACTACGTTTTCCCGTGCCTTTATTAGGGCGGGGTCTTTTAACTGTTCTGTGGCAAAATTTTCCCTGTGAACCTCCAGATCAGAAAACTCCACAGACGGTAGGTTTTCGTCTGAGGAGGTGGGCTCCTCTCCAGTTTCTTGAGTCTCCCCTGCCAATACTGACAAGGGAAATTCTGGAGAGTCCTCACCACTCTCAGAGGAGTTCTGGCTATCACATTCCTGGTACATAGGGGCACCAGTGGGGGGCTCAGGATCATCCCACAGTTCCCAGAACTTCGGAAAATCCCTTCCCACAATGGCATCATGCGGTAATTGAGATACTAACCCCACTGGATGAGAGAGGGTACCTTTGGGGGTCTCGAAACACACTGTAGTCACTGGATACTCTTGGGTGTCCCCATGCACACAAATAACAGCTACCTTGCTATTCCCAGAGACCTCTGTTTTAACTAATTCAGCCTTTATCAGGGTCACAAGGCTACCTGAATCCAGCAATACCACAACATTTCTACCATTAACACACATTTTGCATAAATGTTTCTCAGTTCCTCGAATGGCAGTGCATGCGACTGTCGCACACAGCGACTGACGTCTGCCCGTCAGAAAGTCACACTGCATGGGTTCCTCCACAACCGGGCAATTGGCTGCAATATGTCCCGCTTGCCGGCAGCGGTAGCAAACGATCCTTCTTGCCGCCTCTTGAGCCGCTGATTTCCCAGGCTGTTCTCGCCAAACTTGGGGTAGAGCTCCCACCCTCTCACTCTCTCCACCCTCACCCCTTGGAATCCTCTTATCCGCCCCTGGGGATGGTCTGGTCTTAGGGTGGAAAGTCCGAGTGTCTCTGGAAGAGGCCGTCAGGTTCTCTGTAGCCAAGTATTTCTCCACACGATCCACAAGACCATCGGCCGTCTCTGGGTCTCCATGGCTTACCCACTTTTGGATGGCAGTAGGAAGAGCTCTCAAAAACCGATCCATTACAACACGTTCCACAATCTTTGGTGCGGACAAAGTCTCTGGCTGTAGCCACTTTCTGCTCAGGTGAATGAGATCATACATTTGAGACCTGGGGGGTTTTCCAAGCTGGAAAGTCCAGTTATGCACACGCTGAGCCCGGACAGCCTGGGTGACACCCAGCCTTGCCAAAATTTCAGCTTTTAGCATCACATAGTCTTTTGCTTGGTTAGGCTCTAGGTCATAGTAAGCTTTCTGCGATTCACCAGTTAACAGAGGAGCCACCAGTCCAGCCCACTGCTCCTCAGGCCACTTTTCTCTTTCAGCGGTCCTTTCAAATGTGGTCAAAAATACCTCTGGATCATCCTCTCCAGTCATTTTTGTCAATAAACGACTCACCCCAAAGGACGCAGTATTAGTGGGACGGCTTTCCTCACTGGTCTGCGGACGTTGCTGCATTACTGCTTCCATTTGTTGTAGTCTCTGCTCTTGCTTCTGTAACAGGTCTATGAAGCGGGCCTCAGATTGCTGCTGGGCTTGTTGCTGAGCTTCCAGACTCTGTTGGTGAGCTTGCTGCTGGGCTGCAAGGCTCCTTTGCAAACCTGCATTTGTCTGCTGTTGATTGGCATTTGCTAGAGCCAGCTGTTTCAGTATCTCCTCCATGCTGGCTTAAAAAAAACTGCCCGCATTCTCCACCAACTGTGAGGGGGTTAGCTCGGCAGCGGGTGTGTGTGACCCCCGGGATGGGCTCCCCACACAAAAACAGGCCCAGCAAACGGAGGTTGTGGTTTTCAAAATCAAAAAGGTGCGGTTTATTTTCTATTTACAGTGACAAAACACAGCAAAGCAAAAGAAACATAAATAAAATAAATCCTGGTCAACTTGACCTCTTAGTAAACATACAGGTTTCCTAACTAACAACTGGGATCAGCCTAGTGCTGTCCTAGTCCCTAAGTCCCTGGTTTTAAATGTCCAAGCAAATAGCCACACAGGCTTTGTCTCACCGCACAGGGGTTCACTCTCCCTAGACAGTCCACACAGGTCTGGTTCCAGGCATGAGCAAACACCTAATGAATCTGGGAGTTCTTATAGAGGCCTAAATGAGCTGACAAGCTTCAGCTGGTCTCATCAACTCCCTGTCTGCACGACGCCCCACACTCTCCCTAGAGGTATGAGTCATCCATGAGCCCACTAGCCTCAGCTGGGCTTATACAACTCTCCACCTAGTTGTATAAGTCGGCGTAAAGCCTGAATCTGGGCGAAATATATCTACCCCCCTGGATGCAACCAGGTGACTTTACCTTCCTGCTGTCACAACAGGCATCTCCCCGTTCTGCAGCTCCGTGACACGTTCGTGGGCACCCGGCGGACATCCAGTCCCGGGTTCTGCGGGCATGGTCATGTAGCACACGGCGGGCGCGCGCACGCGTCCGCACGACAGAAAATTCAAAGCGACGCACAGGTACATTGCTTTGCACAGCCGCGCCATTCTGCCAACGTATATCGGCGTTAGCCGGTCGGCAAGTGGTTAAAGGCACATTAAAAGTGGAGTTAGGCTTTAAAGGAAGCTGAAAAACAACCAAAAACATTTTCTGGCCGGATCACCAGGTAATAATAAACCATGTTACAGCGGGACTCAAAAAACAAAGTTTGCTGTGTTATTATTACTATTTTTTTTTAAATCGATTAATCGACTAATTTTGATTAATTATAACGCACATATATACTTTTAGCTGATCTCCTTGCAGGCTGAATCCCAGTGCAGCTACCAACCACTGGAAAAATGGATAGCAGGATACAAAAAACACACAAAGGCAGCGCTTGATGGGAATAGCATTAAAACTTTTATAGTCTTCAAGTAGGTAACAAAATAAATATTGCACTGGAGATAAAATCGATGTAGCTACATAAACTGTAAAAATGGTACGAGTAATTCCAAACGGCAGCAAAAGCAGTCATAAAAACATGTAGCTAAGTATGATACTGGTATAAAAATGTGTACAACGATACCACTGCCCAATCCAGATGAGGAGGGGTTAACATCAGTCCATCGGCATGTAGATGTCCCGTGAAGGGAACTATCACAACTCCCAGTGGATGGCTGTAGAATCCCAGGTTGATAGAAGGAAGTGATAGAGGGAAGTGTAACAGCCCTTGCGTGTGGCAGATAGTAAGGTCCCGCCGGCATGCAGATATGAAGGCACATCAAAGGAGCCCTTCAGATGGACATGGCAAGCTCCGCCGGTGTCCGTGACGTCACCGGATCTCCGACGGAACTCCCCGAAGACCCGGAAGCCGGCGGAGAGGTGAGTACCGATCAAAATAATGTCAATGTATCGATTAATCGAGGAATTAATAGTTAATTTCCACAGCCCTATTTTTTTTTTTTTTTTTTTTATTAGGACACAGACATACAGCAGTGAGGCCTCATCTGGGTCCGTGCAGTTTGAAAGAACACTGCGACGTCACCCTTTATGTTTCGGGAGGCAGTGTTTTTTTCAACTTGAGAGACACATGTATGGGACTGATTGGGAGACCCACCCTACCAAGTTTGGAGTTCTTAGGATTTATGGTTTTGGAGATATTGACCAGCAAAATCTATACCGACAAGGTTGCTCCAGAGTCCCACTTAAGCGGTATTACAAATTACTGCTACGTTTTTCCACAAGGGAGCTTTCAATTGCCGGTCAGTTCTCTTTGTGTGGCCATATCTCTGGAACCCTTGGGGCTCCTGTCTTCAAACTTGGCACGCAGGTAGATTTCCTTTGTCACTCCTCAGATAGCAAGTATGGGACCAAATTTGAACCCAAATTGCTCTCTCTTCTTCAGACAATTTATGTACTCGGGGCGCCACAGCCCTATTTTATTCAAATTTTTCTTCTACATCAAAGTCCTAATAAACAAGGGACAGTAGGCCACAGGTCCTGGAAGTCTTCCAGAATGAGGATATAAAAGTAATTGTGATTTACACGTTTGCCTCACCACCCTTCCACGCTCCATCTGCCCCCTCTGGATTAGCTGGAATGGAGTTGTCTCCTAACAAGTATGTGTTGCTGAGTATCTTCAAGGGGTACATAGGGAAGGGCCTGTTCAGTCGGCATTTCAGCTTCACATCTGTGTATCCAATGACCCACCTGTTATCCACCCACCTTGGGTTACCAAAAGAATATATATTTTTTTTTATAATAACACATGTGGTTCTACATGTATAACTCTAGAGTAATAATTCTCTATGAAATCTGTTTGTACTCCCAGTAGGATCTTTCCAGCTTTCCAGAACAACAAAAGATTATTACTGGGACACTGGTAGGAAATATCTGCGCTGGGATATTTATTAGTGTCTTATCCCAGGGTAAGCCTCAAAGATTTCTAAAACTCTTACAGGAAATTAATAGGATTTCCGTCTTCTAGTTATTTATATTTATGTCACTTATGTGAATAGAAAGATCAGCAAAGAACGGTTATATTAATTGAATATTTCATTTTGGTGAAGTTAAAAAAAAAAGAAAAATTTGACTGGATCACTGGCTGGTAATTCCACGCTTTTCTGAAATCAATGACTTGAGAATTGTGCTACAAATTTTTCGCTAATAAACACCCATACTTTTTTTTTGTTTTTTTTGTTTGTTAAACTGACCTATTAATCCAATACTAGAAACAAGATACATTCCCCTAGGCGGACTTTATAGGCACCCACCTATATATTGAGAAAGATATATATTTGTAGCAAAAAATATTTATTTAACAGAATATGTTTAAAAACATTTACACATAAACAAGAACATGGAATGTATACAAATTTGTGTCCAGAAACACCATGATCAAAGCATAACGCCCAGTATTGTCCTTCACCCGACGCGTTTCAGTCTATTTCCTTTCCTCAGGGGTGTTTGTTAGGAGACAGATTATACGTCTATAACATAATTATAGAAAAATATTTAAGTATCAATAACAGAGTATTTTTCAATAGAATTTTTTTCTATAATTGTGCTATAGATGTATAATCTGTGTCCTAACAAACACCCTGGAGGAAAGGAAAAAGACTGAAACGCGTCGGTGGAAGGACAATACTGGGTGTTATGCTTTGATTATGGTGTTTCTGAACATAGATTTGTATACATTCCATGTTTTTGTTTATGTGTAAATGTTTTTACACATATTCTGTTAAATATTTTTTGCTCAAAATATATATCTTTCTATGTCTTTCTCAATATGTAGTTTTTTTTTTTGTAAATTATGTTTTTATTGCGTTTTATACATTACATAGAATAACAATCCACACGGGGTGGAAACAACCGGCCACAAAATTCACCAGTGCATATTACAGAAAACAGAACACAAAAATGATCACACTAGTTTTGTGATACTCTCAACCCCCCTGCCCGAAACCCCCCAACCCCCCATCAAAAACGAACAAGAACCCCCCCCCCCTGCCTAGATAGGTACACAGACGTCACGGATTTCCAGCCGGAGGCGGTCCGCAATGACTCAGAGATACAGTCCGGTAGCTCTCCGCACAGACGTACTGGATATTTTCTCAGGAAAGCAGTTCCCTCTTGCCCCCCAATCCTCCCCACCCCCACATAGAATGATTGCCGGAAAGGAAGCAGTCCCCTGTCCCCAAATGTTCAGTACCCAACTTCACAATAACCCCTTAATCTTCTGACATCCCACACCTGTTTACCTTCCAATACTAGAATACCTAAAGAGGGTCAGCACTTTATACCTTGCAGTATTCAATTATAGGCCGTATCCATAGAAGCCATCCAACCCCCCCAAACCTTTTCAAACTTAGTCAGCGCCCCCCTGCTCAAATAAGTGGCCTTATAAAAGGGTATGGCCTTGTTGACCAATGCTTTATGTGTAAATGTTTTTAAACATGTTCTGTTAAATAAATATTTTTTGTACAAATATATATTGAGAAAGATATAGAAAGATATATAAGTGCCCATAAAGTCCGCCTAGGGACATTTATCTTGTTTCTAACAATTTCTGGATGTGGCACTATTGAGGATACACTCACTGATCTCATTTTCATATTAATCCAATACTACACTTTTACGGGAGTTGAGAATAAAATTATTATTATTAATAATAATAATAATAATAACAAACCATATCAACAGCAGTTTGAATAATAGTCACAGCTCAATTCAAGCACTACTGTTTTTTTATCTATATTATTTGTAAACAGAGTAGCTTAAAATAAAACTTTTGTGGTTTTGGGTGAGTTTTATTATTCATTTTTAAAATTAAATTTTTTTTCTACCATTTATAAAAAATCTTTATTTTACTAATAGATAAACAGAACATTGTGGATTTTATAAAGTGAGAGCTGTTTTCTTTCAGACCATCTCTCTCTTTTGTAAAATAAAGAAAAAATAAGCAGCACTCTAAAAAATATTTTATTTATATTTATTATATAATAGTAACAAACAATATCAACAGCACTTTGAATAATAGTCACAGCTCAATTCAAGCACTACTGTTGTTTTATTTATATTATTTGTAAACAGAGTAGCAAAATAAAATAAAGCTTTTGTGGTTTTGTGTTAATTTTTTTATTCATCTTTAAAATATAACATATTTTTTTTATATTATTATATTTTTAAATATTATTATATATTTAAATATTATTTAGAGTGCTTCTTTTTTTTTTTAGTTTATTTTACAATTTATTACTGATATGATGGTTTTGCTAAGTGGCTTCTAACCTTCCTTATTTGCACCGAACGTGAATTTTATATTCTTTCACCATCTCTCTCTTTTAGTTGAAAGTTTTGTAGACCTGATCAGAAACCTTTTTACTGCTCCCCTGATTTTAAAGAAAGCCTATAGTTAACTCAGAACACAAATAATTTACTAAACACAATGCAAGTCCCAGAGTGACTTAAAATATAATCTATTTTAGCTTAACAATTTTTCAGTAAAGCCAGCCATACATGGATCAAAATTCAGCCAGTTCTGCAGGGGCCAGGTGAAATTCGATCCATGTATGGGCAGGCTGATTGTACCCAAGTCAATCAATGGGTCGAACAACCAGACAGAGTTTTTCCAATTGATTACTGCTGGTGGCTATAGCCTCTAGCAGTATTCATTGTGTTCTGCCAGCTGGTAAGGCTACTTGTGCCCCCCCCCTCCGGCAGAAAACAATAGCGCTGCGGGAGACATTCCCCCATCAACACTGACCAGGGCTGCTGTTAGAAATGACGGGGCCCCATACAGCCTACCTGACAGGGCCCCCGCCCCCCCAGGCCAAAACTGGCTAAGGACATTGATTTATCAGTCCCTTTCTCTAGCAGCCTCAGCTGCACAGATGAATGAATAGGAATCGCTCTGAGGCTTGCTGCTCATTTACAAACTGAAGCATAGTAAAAACAGTTTACTATGCTTCAGTGATGAATGGACACAGGAGTGATTGGTAACAATTTCTCACTGTGTTCATTCAGGAAAGGAAGGGGCCAGTAAATGACTTATTTACTGGCCCCTTCCCCTGCTCGCCATCCTGAATCATGCTAGGTCCAGACAGCAGATGGAAGGGGCACATGTACTTGAACCACTCTTCCTGCAGAGAGCTAAAAAGGAGGAGAAGCTGGTAGCGCTGCAGGGGGAGGCAGAAGAGGATCAGTGTCTGCAATAAGACAGTATAGCTGGCCCTCCTGCTCAGAAGGTGCCGGGCCCCCTTTATGAACTGATGGGGCCCGGGCCCAGTACAGGAGGGCCGCCTGTACTGCCTTATCAGTGTCACACTGACTGCGTTGTTGGGGGAATTGAGTGATTTTTTTTTCTTTCCACCCGTGATGGAAGGAAAGGAAATTGAGACATCTATGGCCTGCTTAAAGGGGTTGTAAACCCTCCTGTTTTTTCACCTTAATGCATCCTATGCATTAAGGTGAAAAAACATCTGACAATTACTGGCCCCCCCAGCCTCCCGTTTTACTTACCTGAGCCCTGGAAAGTCCTGTGTCGAGAACGCACTGGATCTTTGGCTGGGGTTCTCGGCTCTTCATTGGATATATTGATAGCAGCACAGCCATTGGCTCCTGCTGCTGTCAATCAAATACAATGATGCGGGCACTGGGGGGCGGGGCCGAGTCCTGCATTTGGCAGCTATGGACTAGGGTGACCACATTTTCAAACTGCCATTCGGGGACACCCCCCCCCCCAAAGATGATTTTTGACATATTTGTTTGCCGATTTTTGGGGCAGGGGCGTATGAAATCAGCGGGCCCGTGTGCAAGATCAAAAGTGGGCCCTAGGCATCGAGAAGAACAACAGAGTGGTCAGGGGGGCCGCAGAGTAGTCAGCAGTGTACTCTTCTTCCTCATCGCTGTCCTGGGACGAGCGTCCCCTCCGTGTCTCCTGTCTGCCATGTCAGTGAGAGAGAAGAGAATCCGTGGGGCTGCGCTGGAAACTACACTTCCCAGTGTGCAGCGCAGCACACGGAGCCCTCCATAGAGATGACTGGGGGAGGCGGCTTGTGTAGCTTGTCTGAGCGGAGCGGACATGCTCCCCGCCGGAGCAGAGTGGACCTGCCCAAGCCGAACCGACCTGGCCCCAGACCCGAGCCAAGCAGATCCGCCCCCTGTCCGAGCCGTTTATTAGTGTGGCTGTGTGTCCTTATTTCATTCCGGGACACTGTATTGTCCTGGAATGAAGGTGCCCGGGACACGGGACGCAAATATGAATTAAGGGACAATCCCGGGCAATCCGGGACACGTGGTCACCCTACTATGGATGCCGAATGCTGGACTCGGGAGCGCGCCCGCAAGGTAACCCCTTGGGAGAGCGCTTCCCAGAGGAGGTTATCTGATGCGGGGAGGAGCCGAGAGAGCCGCCAAGGGACCTCAGAAAATGGCATTCAGGGCCACACTGTGCAAAAAGAGCTGCACAGTGGAGGTAAGTATGACATGTTTGTTATTTAAAAAAAAAAAATCAAACCTATAGTGTCACTTTAAGGCAGCTTTAGTCTTTATTTTTAATTTTTTAGCTGGTTCAACAAAAAGTAGAAAAGAAGGGCCCAATTCCCCCCATCCACACACTTGATGTGGAAGGGGGAATCCTCCCAGCTGCTCTACTGTATTCTAACAGCAGGGAGACGTTCTCACTATCAGAATACACTGATCAGTGCTGCTGGCTATATGACAGGGTGATTGTACCGAAGTCAATCGATAGATGAATCGAAATTAGGCTGAAATAGCTGAATTTCGATCCATGTATGGCCGGCTTAAGGAACTGACTTCACCTAAAGATAGATAACCACTAGCACTGTCATTTAGAAATAATAATTGGTACCTCTAGGCAGATTATTTTTTATTTATATTCATCATTATACTTGCTGATACAGAGTACAGATCTACATTAGCCAGCCACCTGGGGCCCAGTGATTTTAGGGGGGGATCATGCCCATCTGCACTCTGCTGAACTCTGCCTAGATTGCCTCATTGCATAATGTGATGAAGCAATCAGTTGAGGCAGTAAATGATCCTCTCTTGCATTGGTGGCCTATTAGAGACATCTGTTGATCTCACTGTCTGTTTCATTACATTAAGCAGGCAGAGATTTTTTTTTTAATGGCTAAGAGAGAGAGAGGGATGGTTGATGGGTATACATCTCACTCAATGCACTTGCACTGCCAGCATAATAGTAAGGACACAGCTGTCACCTATTACCTTAATAGGGTTCTTCCACACAGACTTTGAACTCCTTCTCCCCCCAACTTGTCCCCACACCTAAATCTTTAGGAAGTGAAGGAAACATATTTTAATCCTAGGTGTCTTCTGGCTGGTCACATGGCGGACACGGTCATTCTTCTTCACCATCGGTGGTCGGCAGTCCTCCTTGGTGCATGGAAAGGTGCACACATTGGGATGTGCTCACATTGGGATATGGCAGTCTATGTAGCAATCCACTGTGATCCCAGGCTGTGTAATGGCACGACCCCTGGGGCTGTGTCATTGACAGTTTGGGCTCACAGGAAGTGGCTGAATGACCAAAGCAACCTGGAAGAGCAGTGGCAAGCAGTAATGGAGGAGGATGAAAAGGGCAGCGGTCGTGTGTGTGGAGATAAGTAATGTTTACCTTGCACACCAGGATAGCTGTCACGTACCTGGTTGGTGAGCCTGATGTGCAGAGGAAGGCCAATCGTACAGTTCCAGCTCAAGGGCCACTGATAGTGAGACAGTAACCGCTAGAGCATGGCAAGGCAAGAGCGCCTATTATCAATCCAGTAGTCTGTGCTGGTAGTAGCCGATGATTCACGGAAAGGGAGCCAGGAGCAGCTGACAACAGGCAGATGAGGCAGCAGCCAGATGTGATAGCAGGACAGCTGGATGCAGGCAGACTGGCTCAGGGCTTGGTTGGTGACAGACTGTGGATGTACAGCAGGAAGCAGAAGCCCGATGATGATGAGCTGGACTGAAGGAGCTGTAGCAGGCTGGAAGAGCTGGCATAGATGGCAGACAGTAGAATAGTAGGGTCACAAGCAATGATGGCAACGGAAGAAGGATCAAACAGAACCAACAGGCAGAGGCAAAAATCTAGCCAGGGGTCAGGGCAGGTAGCAGACGGGAATAGTCGGGAGGAAGCCAGGTCAAGATCAAAGATCAAACACAGGAATCAGGAACATACACAGAACACTGTAGACCAAACAGCAATTAGCCAGTGCAGAAGCTCCATTTAAAAAGGGTGTTTGGTGCCAGTATTGGTGACAGCTTCATGCTTGCAAATGCGCATTCTTAGCCAGTTCTCGGCTGGCGCATGCGCATACATGTGCTCCTCGAAACTTCATTTGCACTATGGCGGAGCCTTTCCTGACAATGGCTCTCTGGGACCATGTAAGTGGATGGACCTACCTAAAAAAACAGGTACCGGGGAAAAGAACATTTTGAGGGATCTAACGTTAAGAAACCACAGGCATAAACCACTCTGCAAACATGGTAAATGCTGAGGTCTGCAGCACTATATTCTTTTCTCATTGAGGGTTTCTTACACATTATTGAAAACAGGGAGCATTTCTACAAGTAAGGTACATTTGGAATCCTAGCTCTATTCTGACTAGGCTACTAAAACCTGAGATTCCCAAATAGAAGGAGGTTGGCAACCAGGTGTATGATGGATATAAAAGCTTCTTTATTGCATACTCAAGGACAGGAACGATGCAATACATAACAGATCCTGCCATGTTTCTGGCTATGACTTAGGCCAGTAAGGGCAGAAACACATCAGCATGTTGTGTATTGGATCCTTCTTGCCCGGAAGGGTATATAATAAAGTAGATTTTATATGCATCGCACACCTGGTTGTCAACCTCCTTCGATTTGGATGCTTGTCTTGACAGCTTGTCCGGATTTGGTCTTGGCACAGGTGAGAGTATCCCATATCTTATATCGGATCTCAGGGTTATAGCATCGCTTTTTTGTATTATGGACATTAAAACCTGAGATAGTCCTACTAAAGCTTGAAAGTTACACTTACAGGATCTCTACTCCACATATTGTGGGATTGCCTGTATATTAAAGACTTCTGGACTCAAACTTCAAATATTCTTCAATCAATCATACCAGTTCCTCTTCAATTATCCTCCTTGGATCTCCTACTGGGTTTGCCAGTTCCCATGTGGCCCAGACACTTCCAAACATTGGCTACCCATATCCTCATTGCAGCACACCTGGCAGTAGCCAGAAAATGAAAATCACCATACTCTCCAACTTTACAAGACCTGACTCTGATACTAAACAATCATTTTAAAATGGAATACTACTTTTCCAAGATCAATCTTTCTACTAAAAAAATGTACAGGGAGCCCTGGATTAAGGACTACAGAAGCACAAACCTGGAGTGAAATAAGCATCTACAAAACCTTCAGCTCTTCTTCTTTGTTACCTTTTTGTTATTCCCATCTGTGTGGGACTTTTACTTACTAATGATAATGCAGTAAGTACATAGATATAGCTTTATAAAGTCGCACTAAATAAATAAACATAAAAAGTCCACAAGTGATGTGTTCTAATTTTCCTGGTGAGTATCACCACCATCCACCACCTTGAAGTGTGATCCTGTGTGTCAACACCACCACCAAAGGCTGAAATGCTCGCTTACCAAATTATATGGACCTCTCATTACAAAAGGTCACAAGCACTTGTGGTTCCATACCCAGCCAGGGCCTTTATAACTTCCAAATTGACACATCAATCAACTCATCTTCCGTCCTCCCCGCTCTCTGTGTTTTCCTTCTCCGTCTTCTGGGCTTCTGTCTCCAAACAGGAAGTTTACATTGTATGTAATGTATATTTACATTGAATGTAAACTTCCTGTTTGGAGACAGAAAACCGGACGGCAGAGAAGGAAAACACCGGAGAGTGGGAAGGACGGACCCGAGGGAAGATGAGTTGATTGATGTGTCAATTTGGAAGACCCTCTGAAGCTATAAAGGCCCTGGCTGGGTATGGAGGTACAAATGCTTGTAACCTTTTGTAATGAGGTCCATATAATTTGGTAAGCAACAATTTCAGCCTTTGGTGGTGGTGTTGACACACAGGATCACACTTCAAGGTGGTGGCTGGTGGTTATACTTATTTAGTGTAACTTTGTAAAGCTATATTGTATTGGAACTGTGCTAATATCTCACAGAAAAGTTGCTGCTTGAATTGTTTTTTTGTTTATGTGTTTGCTGTATATAGCGCTTTTTTCTTTTCTTTTCTTTTTAGTTAGTGCATAGATGCCTTCTGTTAGAAGGCACAATGAGTGTCATTGGACCGCTGGTCCTAGTTCTAGTTCAAGTTGAAATCTCAGCTCAGGGATCAACTCAGAAATGGTCTTGTCAGGGTCACCTGTGGCCAGGTGACAGATGCACACCGTAGGGGGACAGGAGTGCACCGCGAGGTAGTGAACCCTATGGCTGGCTTCTGTGGACAGGAAACTGGGTGGCTGTGGAAAGCGGGACCAGAGGAGCACAACCGGGATCCCAACGGAAGCGAGAGCCAAGATTCCCCAGGGCGCGGAGTCTAAGACCCAGCTGGTCTTCTCCAGGGCCTCTAGTGGTGAGGCTGTTACGCTGCAGGCTGGGACCAGGTCGCGGCCCCTGGAGTTTCCTAGCTCACGCCCCGTAGGATAAGGGGAAGCAGCAGCACACGATAGAGAGAACCGAATAACAAGCCGAAGGTCAGGGGCCACAAGCAGACAAGGATAACGAAGAACGAGCCGAAGGTCAAGGGTCACGAGCAGACAGGGATGGTCGGGGACAAGCCAATAACGTAACAGAGAGACAGACGTAGCACACGGCAGGCAGGAACCCAAACACACAATGCCTAACAAACACGTTGATCAGCAAAGCAGGCTTGCAGTGCACAGGTTAATATAGTGTTCAGTGATAGGGCCTGGGGTGGAGTCAGGCTGGGAGGAGATTATAAAGGAAGCCAGGTGAAGGAGGTCTGGTCTCTAGATGAACACATGGGAAGGAAGGTAAGCTGACAGACAAACACTACTGCATATCCATGACAGTACCCTCCCTCTTATGGGCCCTCCCCCGCCTGGACCCAGGCTTAAAGGGAAATCTCTGATGAAACCTTCTCAACAGATGAGGTGCAGCGACATCAGATGCAGCGATCCAAGACGCCTCCTCAGGACCAAAACCTCTCCAATGCACAAGGTACTGAAGAATGCCTCTGCAGAGCCGAGAATCCAGAACTTGTCTAACCTCGTACTTAAAATTATCCTCAGAGACCGAAAACGAGGTAGGGAGATGACAAGAAGATCTATTGAGGACCAAAGGCTCTCTAGGAATAAGCAAGGGCATGAGAGGATCAACAGGAATCTGAGGAGGGTCCCCTAGACCCTTAAAGGGGAACTGGTCATCTTGCACAGGACCATCAGACTGGGCAGATGTCAGTGGAACCCTGAAGTCAGGTTGGTTAGAAGGTGACATGTCGCCGGAGTCAAGCTGAATAGCTGAAGGACAAGCAGAATGTCCCGAACAAGAAAAAGTAAGAGGCTCACTGGGCATGGGCTGGACTGGCATAACTAGTACAGAGGCAGAGTGAATAGCTGAGTCAGGTGTAGCGACTACCTGAATCGCATCGCAAGACGTAGCTACTGCAGGACTTGTAGACAAGCTAGCCTGGCTGTGCGTCCAAGGGTGGTTAGGGACAGAGAAATGTAAATGATTATGCAACCTGGAATGAATGACCGGCTCAGATTCACAGGGGGCAACCTTGGGTAGGCAGGACGAGGAACAGGAGGGACCCCAAGCCAGGATCTGTCCAGTAGTCCAGTCCACATGAGGAGAATGGAGCTGTAACCATGGGAGACCCAAAATTATAGGCGTTGAGGCCTTGGGTAAGATAAGGAAGGATATCCACTCCTGGTGGAGTGTCCCTACCGACATCTTAACAGGGAGGGTCTGGAAGCGGATAGGTCCCCCTGGGAGAACAGTACCATCAATCGCCAAGACCACCAATGGCGTGGTGAGGGGCAAAAGAGTAAGTCTCATGGACGATGCGATTTCCCAGTCCATGAAATTACCAGCGGCTCCGGAATCCAGATATGCTGAGACCGAATGAGAAGAAGCACCAACATGAAGGAACACAGAAAGCAGAAGACGAGAAGGGGAAGGTGATATTTCTGGGTCCAATACTCCACTTTCCAGATGAAGTGGACCCGAACGTTTTTCTGGACAAAGAGAGCAAGTGTCACGAAAATGACCTTTGCCCCCACAGTAAAGACACAGACCAAGAGTTCTGCGCCTAGCACGTTCCTCGGGGGATAGCCTGGTCTGACCCAGCTGCATGGGTTCCTCATCTGGTAGGAGATGCTCTACGGGTCGAAGAGAGGGGAGCTCAGGCTGACTAAGAACCAAGGAGTGCTGGCGTTGCTTTTCTAAGGTCCTCTCTTGAAAGCGAATGTCGATCTGGTTACACAAGGAGATAACGCCGGCCAGATCAGTGGGGATGGTTCTTCCAGCTAATTCATCCTTCACTCTATCAGACAGGCCATGCAAAAAGGTTGCGACTAAGGCCTCATTGTTCCAGCTCAACTCAGCCGACAGTATGCGGAAATGAAGGGCATACTGTCCCACAGAAGCAGACTCTTGGCGGAGACGTAAAAGGGCGCTGGCCGCTGAAGAGACACGAGCCGGTTCTTCGAAGATATTCCGAAAAAGTTTCAAGAAGCCAGACAGGCTAGAAACCACTGGATCATTCAGTTCCCACAGAGGGGCTGCCCAGGCTAAAGCTTCACCAGAGAGGAGGGAAATGATATAGGCTACCTTAGCCCGATCAGACAGGAAGTTTTGGGGCTGGAGCTCAAAATGAATCGTGCATTGGCTAAGGAACCCCCTGCAAGCCTTGGAGTCCCCAGAGAAACGGGACGGAGCTGGCAGTTGTAGCGAGTGTGTGGCTGCGACTGGTGCAATAGGTGCAGCCGCTGATTGTATTTGAGGTTGCAGATTCAGGGTTCCCAAGGAGGCCTGAAGCTGCTCGAAGCGAGAAGCCAGATCCTGGAGGAATCGCATCACCTGAGTCTGATTCGATTCCTGGGTTTCAAGTCTGCAAACTATGCCCTGCAATGGATCATCCGCGGGTAGCGGGATGTCAGCCGGGTTCATGGCTGATCAAACTGTCAGGGTCACCTGTGGCCAGGTGACAGATGCACACCGTAGGGGGACAGGAGTGCACCGCGAGGTAGTGAACCCTATGGCTGGCTTCTGTGGACAGGAAACTGGGTGGCTGTGGAAAGCGGGACCAGAGGAGCACAACCGGGATCCCAACGGAAGCGAGAGCCAAGATTCCCCAGGGCGCGGAGTCTAAGACCCAGCTGGTCTTCTCCAGGGCCTCTAGTGGTGAGGATGTTACGCTGCAGGCTGGGACCAGGTCGCGGCCCCTGGAGTTTCCTAGCTCACGCCCCGTAGGATAAGGGGAAGCAGCAGCACACGATAGAGAGAACCGAATAACAAGCCGAAGGTCAGGGGCCACAAGCAGACAAGGATAACGAAGAACGAGCCGAAGGTCAAGGGTCACGAGCAGACAGGGATGGTCGGGGACAAGCCAATAACGTAACAGAGAGACAGACGTAGCACACGGCAGGCAGGAACCCAAACACACAATGCCTAACAAACACGTTGATCAGCAAAGCAGGCTTGCAGTGCACAGGTTAATATAGTGTTCAGTGATAGGGCCTGGGGTGGAGTCAGGCTGGGAGGAGATTATAAAGGAAGCCAGGTGAAGGAGGTCTGGTCTCTAGATGAACACATGGGAAGGAAGGTAAGCTGACAGACAAACACTACTGCATATCCATGACAGGTCTTGCTATCTGTAAGTTTGTAACCTTATTCTAACTATTACGTGTACAATATGCATGTCCAAGCGCTTGTTTAATGTGAGACAAATGTATGCCAACTCTTAAGCCTCGTACACACGGCCGGTTTTCTCGGCAAGAAAGCTGCTGGAAGAGCTTTTTGCAGAGAAAACCGGCTGTGTGTATGGTTTCTCAGCGAGAAAACTGCCGGGAATCCCGACGAGAAAAATAGAGAACCTGCTCTCTATTTTCTCGTCGGGATTCTCGGCCGTGTGTACAAGGCTTTAAGATTGTCATGTTCCGGCTACCTTGAGATACTTTGTGAATGTATTCTCTTTCCTCCTCTCTTTGATCCTATATTTCAGATACATAAAGAAATAAAGTTATAAAAGAGTAAACAATAATTAAAAAAAGCTTGAAAGTTACAGTAGATAAGAAATAAGAGAATAGTTCCAAATACAGATGTCCTGCTTTAAAATAAATTTGAATGTGCATTGTATTACTATTATTACTTGTACTGTTATTCCTTCATTTTCTCATTTCTGATTGAGCTGGGTAAAGCTATACTTCATCACCCTGGTATTTCACCATCCTTTTATTTTCTTTGCCGGCAAGATCAATGTGGCCTAGCTGTATTTTCCTTAGTAATTTGTGCCTTCTAATTTTTGTGTGTTTGTATTTCACTCTAAGAAAAGATCGAGGTCATTGAGATCAAAAGCAAAAGACTGCATATGATCCTGCAAGACTTTGTTCAAATTAAAGCATGCCCATTAGGCTTTCTCTTAGCTAAAACCTAATAATCTCCGGACAAGCAGCAAATTTGGGGGAAACTGAAATTGCTTTTTGACGTTAATGTGTAAAGTTATGTAGATGAAGTAACACTGCTTTCTCCAGGCATTTTTGATAACAAAAAATCCCATTAACTCCTTGCCCTAAAATGCCCATTAGATCCAGTCAGAGGAATTTTATAATTTGTACTAATAATAATGCAGTTTGGTTTTATAGGTATAATTGGTTCTTTCTTGGTTCTGTCTGTATTGAACACAGGCTGCAGTTAAATCTGCAGAATATTGGTTGAAGTGCTATTATAAAATAATATAATACCATATATTTAACAATTGGCACAATAGCAGCCAGATCATAAGCCTCGTAAATGTGTACCTGGATATGATTAAGGGACCATCATCATCTATCTGCTTCAGTAAATACATCTTCTTGGGGTAGAATTATTTTACAGTCCAGTAAGTGAGAGGCTTGATTGGCTTGACCATGGCAATATTTCTTTAAATTCACCCCTGTTTACTCTTGGCCTAAGAAAACCAGAGATTATCTAATGCAGTGCCTCTATTACAGAATAATAAATGGTGGCCTTAGATGGGGGCCTTTCACATATGACCCTCATGTGCTTTTCCAGGGCTTTTTTTCTCAGAGAAAAGGTGCAGGAACTCACTCTCTCTGTCCAACTCTCTGCCCCAACCACGCCCAAACTCCACCCCAACCACACCCAAACCCCACCCCCCCAGCCACAACTTCCTTAAAGGGGAGAATTACAGTGGCGCCAAAAAATTGTAACGAGTTAAGGCTTAGAACTGTGTATCACATAAGTCGAATTACCCAAAATCCCCCCCAGCTCTCCTCCTCTTATCACAAATCCCCTCAACTCTCCTCTCATCACAAATCCCCCCCCCCCACAGCTCCCCTCTCATCACAAATCCCCTCAGCTCCCCTCTCATCACAAATCCCCTCAGCTCTCCTCTCATCACAAATCCCCCCAGCTCTCCGCTCTGCTGACCTCCACCTCCACACACAAACTTTCTCAACTCTCCTCTCATCACAAATTCCCCCAGCTCTCCTATGTGTACAATGCTCTCCCCTCTGCTAAACACACACACAAACTTTACCTCTCTCCACATATTCCTCTTCCCCCACACACTTTCACAGTGCACTCCTCTCTGAATGAACTCTCTGGTCTCTGCAAAGTTTTCCCTAATTGTCACAGTGACAGATCCCTCACCTCTTCTGCCATCAATGCTCTCCATGGTATGGCCAGGCTTTTTTTTCTGCACGGTGCAGTGGACCGGAGAGCTCCCCTACTGTAGCACAGAGCTGAGGAGGTGTTTCAGGGCTCATCAGCTCCGTGCTACAAAGGCTGAGTAGCGGCGGCAGGCAGGGATGGAAGCTTCCTCCCGAATCACTGCAGCAGCTGAAGGTTGGGATCGGAAGCACTAACCACTGATCGAGGGCAGCAGCCCTGATTGTGCAGCGCTAGCAACGAGAAGCGCTGTGCAGAAAACTTCCCATACTGGCTTCAGTATTAAATGACAGGCTGGAGAGGAGAGCAGGGGAGAGGGCTGCCAGAGGTTCCGAAACGCAGTTCCGGCTGAAAGAAAAATCCTGTGCTTTTCTATACAAACCATTTTCAATGGCTGTGCAGTGCAATAAAATAGGTTATTTGAAGAACTTCTCTCAGTTAGCAAAAGGAAAAATTCTTTCATAACAGTTACAAATTGTGATTTCACTGTGTAGTAGACAGGGGGGATTGAGACTCAAGATAATATCCCAAATTCTATCATTTGCACAGAAGTACAGGCTGGAGAAGGAAGGAGAGATAAGAAGCAATAGTACAACTATCCTAACAAACTACAGTGAGCATAATTTTATTTTGCCCACCGGATGTGACATCACTGCCGGTGGACCTAGAAAGCAGATATGCGTGGTTATGCGTTTCAAACCATGGTTTGACAAAGGAACCGGAAGTACTCTGAAATGCGTAAACACACCCATCTGCTTTCCGAGTTTGACGGCAGTGATGTCACACCCGGTTCCACATCCATGTGCATTCCAGAGTAGTTCCTGGTTCTTCCCACAGAGTCATACCATCCGTCTGGCGGCCATGTTAGTGCTCCTATCCTGTACTGAGCAGAAGGACATACAAGCAGAGGACTCTAAGATGGAGACATCTTCTACATCTAGCTTCCAGCTCTGGATCACACCTCAGGCAGTTTTTTTAGATAATGCCCCATTTAGGAATACCCCAGTTCAAAAAAAGGCTAAACCCCTCAAGGAGCGGACACCCGTGGTTGCAGGAAATTAGGAGAGACTTCATGGACCTAAAGCGGAACATCAGTCATTTTTTCATCTTTCCATCTTGTAAATCATCTGCCCTTATTGTTTTAACTTTGGATAGTAAAACATTTTTTTTCTGTAGTAAACAGCCCACTTCCTGTTTCTTGCCTGGTAAAAAGCTTAGGCTTATGACATCATGCACAGTTCTCTATCTGAGTTTGCCAGGAATTGAGGGGGGATGAGTCATATGAGGGCCAACGAGAGCTGCAGAGCTGGAGGTGTGCCTCTGTGTGTCTGTGTAAATCCAGGAAGTGAACAGGCAGCAGCTTCAGCTGCCCACAGTTAAAATGGATGCAGCCAGACTCAGTGGAGGGAGATTTCTGCAGCATATTTGGCAAGTACAGAATCACAGTATATATAAAATAATGTGCAAAGTGGTTGGAGGGAAGCTTCAGAATGGCAAAGATGTTTTTATTACAGATTATGTGAGCAGACTGCAGTTCCTCTTTAATATGTACAGTCTGGAGGAAAGAAGGGAAATGGGGAGACATGACTGAAACCCTTAAATACATCAAGAGGGTGAATAAGGTTCAGGGTGGCAGTTTTTCCAATATGAAATCAAAATCATGAACACGGGGACTAACTGGAGGAAAGTTCAAAACGAATCTTAGAAAGTATTATTTTAGGCCCCTTTCACACTGGGGCGGGAAGGTGCGCTGTGGGTATAGCGGCGCTATTTTTAGCGCTGCTATACCTTTGTTTTTACCGCGGTATTCGGCCACTAGCGGGGTGAATTTAACCCCCGCTAGCTGCCGAAAAAGGGTTAATACCGCCCGCAATGCATTGCGCATTGCGGGCGGTATTACCGCGGTTTCCCATTGCTTTCAATGGGCAGCAGCGGTAAAGGAGCGGTGAACACACCGCTCCTTCACCGCTGTAAAGATGCGGCTAGCAGGACTTTTGGAGCGGTCCTGCTAGCGCACCGCTTCAGTGTGAAAGCCTTTGGGCTTTCACACTGAAGACTGCAGGGCACGATTTTTTCAGGCGGTATAGCAGCGCTATTATTAGCGCTAAACCGCCTGAAAAACGTGTCAGTGTGAAAGGGGCCTTAATGAAAGGGTAGTTGATGATTGGAATAAATTACTAGCAGAGGTAGTGAGACAGTCAACAGTAAATGGCTTCAAACATGCTTGGGACAAACATATCTAGAGTCAGACAACAAAGTTAACAAAAAACAAACAAACTAAAACAAATAAATATATAAAACCTGCATACTCAATGGACTACTCGGTCTTGTTCTGCCATCACTTTTCTATGTTTCTACGTCACTCAATACAGTCAATGTGGAGTAGGGTTGCGCTAAAGTCCAATTTTTATGGTATATTATGTTCTAAAGATTTTTGTGGATGGCTCCCACTCCTCTTGTTACATATATACTGTATGTATGTAATTTTGTCTTGAGAATAAATAGACCTGGTAGAATATGTTAAAGTAATTTTTGTTAGACTACAGGGAACCACTGGATACTCTCCTGCTTCATCCTAAAGTTTTCTGCACGTACAAATCCCATTCATTCCTATGGATAGAAATTATTGACTCATTTAAAATTGGGTTGAATAATAAGGATGATGTCTGTGCATGCACAGAGGACTTTGGGACTGGTTGGAAGAACTTCCAATGACAATGCTGTTTCCTGCAGATCACACAGCACTGACCTGTCATGATTGTGTTCACACCAGTATAAGGCCTTGGGGGGAGATTCATGGAAAGCGGGGGTCTCCAAACGTTTTAAACAAAGGGCAAGTTTCAAACTTTAGGGGGGCCGGACTATGGCTATTGGGAGTAGAAAAGGTTCCCGACATCAGTGGGAAAAATAATGCCCCATCGTTTGTTTCAGTGGGAGTAATTGTGCCCCATCGTTGGTGTCATTGGGAGGAATTGTACCCCTTCGTTGGTGTCGTTGGAAGGAATTGTGCCCCACAGTTGGTGTCATTGGGAGGAATTGTACCCCATCGTTGGTGTCATTGGGAGGAATTGTGCCCCACAGTTGGTGTCATTGGGAGGAATTGTACCCCATCGTTGGTGTCGTTGGGAGGAATTGTGCCCCACAGTTGGTGTCATTGGGAGGAATTGTACCCCATCGTTGGTGTCATTGGGAGGAATTGTGCCCCACAGTTGGTGTCATTGGGAGGAATTGTGCCCCACAGTTGGTGTCATTGGGAAGAACTGTGCCCCATCGTTGGTGTCATTGGGAGGAATTGTGCCCTGTCGTTGGTGTCATTGGGAGGAATTGTGCCCCATCATTGGTGTCATTGGGAGGAACTGTGCCCCATCGTTGGTATCATTGGGAGGAATTGTGCCCCATCGTTGGTGTCATTGGGAGGAATTGTGCCCCACAGTTGGTGTCATTGGGAGGAACTGTGCCCCATCGTTGGTGTCATTGGAAGGAATTGTGCCCCACAGTTGGTGTCATTGGGAGGAATTGTGCCCCACAGTTGGTGTCATTGGGAGGAACTGTGCCCCATCGTTGGTGTCATTGGGAGGAACTGTGCCCCATCGTTGGTATCATTGGGAGGAATTGTGCCCCATCGTTGGTGTCATTGGGAGGAATTGTGCCCCACAGTTGGTGTCATTGGGAGGAATTGTGCCCCACAGTTGGTGTCATTGGGAGGAATTGTGCCCCATCGTTGGTGTCATTGGGAGGAACTGTACCCCATCGTTGGTGTCATTGGGAGGAATTGTGCCCCACAGTTGGTGTCATTGGGAGGAACTGTGCCCCATCGTTGGTGTCATTGGGAGGAATTGTGCCCCATCGTTGGTGTCATTGGGAGGAATTGTGCCCCATCGTTGGTGTCATTGGGAGGAATTGTCCCCCATCGTTGGTGTCATTGGGAGGAATTGTGCCCCATCGTTGCTGTCATTGGGAGGAATTGTGCCCCATCGTTGGTGTCATTGGGAGGAACTGTGCCCCTTCGTTTGTGTTATTGGGAGAAATTGTGCCCTGTCGTTGGTGTTATTGGGAGGAATTGTGCCCTGTCGTTGGTGTCATTGGGAGGAATTGTGCCCCATCGTTGGTGTCATTGGGAGGAATTGTGCCCCATCGTTGGTGTCATTGGGAGGAATTGTCCCCCATCGTTGGTGTCATTGGGAGGAATTGTGCCCCATCGTTGCTGTCATTGGGAGGAATTGTGCCCCATCGTTGGTGTCATTGGGAGGAACTGTGCCCCTTCGTTTGTGTTATTGGGAGAAATTGTGCCCTGTCGTTGGTGTTATTGGGAGGAATTGTGCCCTGTCGTTGGTGTCATTGGGAGGAATTGTGCTCCATCGTTGGTGTCATTGGGAGGAATTGTGCCCCATCGTTGGTGTCATTGGGAGGAATTGTGCCCCATCGTTGGTGTCATTGGGAGGAACTGTGCCCCATCGTTGGTGTCATTGGGAGGAACTGTGCCCCATCGTTAGTGTCATTGGGAGGAACTGTGCCCCATCGTTGGTATCATTGGATGAAATAGTGTCCCAAGGGCCAGATAAAAGCAAGCAAGGGGCCACATCTGGCCCCCCGGGGCCGCAATTTGGAGACCACTGATGTAAAGAACAATCCAGTTAGCCTTTCTGAGCATGCTGCAATAAATCTCTGTAGCAAAGTCGAATGTTCTTATGTGATTTTGCAATTGCAAGTCATCCTTTATTCATGTTGCGTCTTATTGAAACCTTTCCTGTCATGTACATTTTTTTTCTTATATAAGCCTGTTTGCCCTGTCTTCATGGGCTCTGTGCTATGCAACGCCCCTGGGTATCCTGTCATTAAGATGGCACGAAGGGGTATAAGAAGTCAATCAGAAATTGAACCTGGATTCATCCGCATTAGTCTTAATTTGAAAATGGCCAAGACACGACCAGGATGCCGAGAATTAGAATCGTTCTCTTTCAGAACACATTATTGTCTCTCCATTTGACAAGCACTTTACAGACACAAATCACCTGACCTGTCAGGTTTGTCTTTAGTATCCTTGTGTAAAGATGACAGAATTTTTTTTTTTTCCCTCCTTTGTCAGCGGTCTAGATCAATAGGGACAATCTCTCCACCTCTTGGAGGATTCAGTTGCATTAGCTGCTGAGGTGGAAGCATCGCACAAACAATAGGATGCTGTCAACCTCGACAGCAGGCCATAGACGTATGATCGCTGAGCTGACAGCCTGGGCCTTGGAGGGTAAACTGCCTTGCTGGAACTAATTAAACAGATGAAATTATTACATGAATATGCAGATGTTGTTTACATTTTACCATATGGTATTATTACAGGTAATAACTCACAGGAGACAAGTAGATGGTAATGGGAGATGCTGCGTGTCACCTATCAGTTGCTAGGCAAACACCGGCATGGCAGCTTTTCCCCCAACAGAGCCAGTTTACTTTCAGTATCTTTACTATAGTGGGTGATTGATTTTTACATCATCAGGTATTATCCCTCCATTGTGAGAGATGTTTATCATGCGTTCACAAAAGAAAGAAAGACTGACTGGTGCATCATTGATGGACTGCTAGTTCACCGTGGGAGGAGCAGCAGAAGACTAAAGAGGGTCACACCTGCACAGCGATGAGCAGAGCGCTGGCCAAGTCTAGATGAAAATATGCAGTCTTAAATAATTTACTCAAATAAAGGTTAAATTGATGTAACTCAGACTTCCCGGAGGAAATCAAACTTTAACAAGATAGAAATAACATCAACATAAAGATCTATCCATTATTGAACTGGACAACAGATGCGCATTTACCATACTGACTGCAATTTTTACAATCTAATAGGTGAACAAAAATATACAATTTATTTATATATAAAATATATAAAAATAATAATTGTAATAATAGCTGTATGGTTGGAGGTATCAAGAAACTGCACCACACCCCTATAAGTAACTAGCCAGAGATCGAGGGCGACCTGCAAACGTTACTTTTCCCTCTGCAAGCAATAACTTAGCTATAACCAATCCATTCCATTTGGTTATAAGTTAACCTATTCGCAGGCGCCCTCCTGTGTTCACCCTCTGTACTTTCCAATCTGGTCGCTATGTGTCCTCTGTGGCTGCACAGTGCCCCCTCTCTGTCTTGGTCCTGAGTACGGTGGTGATCCTTTTTGGGGGCTTCTTTGGGTTCTTTGCATTTTCCGGTTGGTTTGTTAATCCCTTGATGAAGCCAAACAGGCGAAACATGTCGGGATATCATACAAACATATAACCTTGAGAAAGTCACGTGACCAGTGACGTAACGTGTAGGGGAGGAGCCTAGTGATGAGCATCAAGGATCTATGAGGAGGAAGCTCTGTATCTGATCGTATCCAGCGCCTGTTTGTTTTGGAAAGCATGTGAGTGTTTTCTTTTCATACAATCAAACCATTATCGGTCTCAGCATATTGCACTATGGTTGTTTCTTTTTTTGCATGTTCATGAATGCTGGAAGTGTTCCTGAAGTGGAGCAAAGCACCAGACCTTTTTGTTTGTTGTAAACCGGCTAAATGACCAGCTGGCATAGCTGCACTGTGAAGGCTACTGACTCAGCACTTTGTATCTAATTACTGCTTATTATCAGTTATACTGGGAAGTACTCATTTATAGTACTATTGGCATTTTTATCACTATCACCTGGATTTGGACATTATACTGAATTTATATTGTTTTTATTCACTTATTATTGTGCAATCTCGGTGGGTTGATTTTAGCGCTTTCATACTCTATATTAATAACCTTTTGTACAGCCTGAATTTTACCTGTATGACCACCCAAATGGAAATGTACAACGAAATACAATAAACTGATCTGATTAGCTTTTTAAACTATGTTTATAATACATTTTATATTTTAACTATTCTTGGTTTCTATTATTATCTGTTGGCACCATCATAATCCCATCCCAATTCTCTTCCAAGATTTAACTTTTTGGGATGAGGTGCCGGATGCTATATGTGTACCTATGTCGGATGAAAAATATATACCGGTAAATGCCCTATAAGTAACTAGTTTTGACAAAAACAGGATTGGATTTTACAGGTGTCATTTAAGTCCACTAAGTTTTTGCGGACTTAAAGTGATTGTAAAGTCTTGTTTTTTTTTTGTTTTTTTTTTATAATGACAAACATGTTATACTTACCTTCTCTGTGCAGTTGGTTTTGCACAGAGCAGCCCGGATCCTCCTCTTATCGGGTCCCTCTTTGCTGCTCCTGGCCCCTCCCTCCTATCGAGTGCCCCCACAGCAAGCAGCTCTCTATGGGGGCACCCGAGCCGAGTCAGAGCTCCGTGTATCCATTCAGACACGGAGCCCTAACCTGGCCTCACCCCCTTCTCTCCCCTGATTGGCTGACTGAATTTGATTGAAGCCAATGGCATCGCTACTGTGTATCAGCCAATCAGGTTGAGTGTCCCGGATGGCTTAGACACTCGTGGACATCGCTGGAGAGAAATGGGGCTCAGGTAAGTAATTGGGGGGTGCTGGGGGGGCTGCTACACACAAAAGGTTTTTTATATTAATGCATAGAATGCATTAAGATAACAAACCTTCTGCTTTTACAACTCCTTTAAATGGCACCTGTAAAATCCCATCCTATCTTTGTTAAACTATATAAAAATAGTACTTAATCAGGGTACAGATATCCTGTACTGTGACTCTGCACAGGACTACACCACAGTACAGTTCCAATCACACAATAAATTACATTCACTCATCGGTATGATGCCTAGACATTTGTCTAATTTGTTTAATTTTGATTCTTTTTTTCTGCAAAAATTTCACAGAAACAAATGGCAACGAATTCAAAAAAACATATAAAGGATTTAACTAATGCGTTTGTTTCATTTTGGATGATGTCACTTGATGCGATAGTAGTTCAAGCCCATGGGGAAATGAACTCAATTTCAAATGTGTTCGAATTTTTGGATTTGGATAAGGAATGGATCTGAATTTAATTTGATTTATTAACTCGGATGCACATGATGCCAGTCGATATTGTCCAATCAGCTCACGCCATCTCTACTGGTGGGTTGGGCTAGCATCCGTAAATATTGAATCCTTTTAAGTCGAATCTGACTGATTCGATAATATAGCGAATATATAGCAATCTTTCGAGAAAACTGCAACATTTTTCAAGTCAACTTGAACCAACGAATATATGTAACAAATTCTGAAAATTCCAAAAAACGAATCGGTTCAACACAACGAATATGGGAACACAAATTTCTTCAATTAACGAAGGCATCGGAAACAAAACGAAATGGAAATTTCTGACGTGCACATGATGCCTAAGTTTCCCAAGCCTTCTTGTCATGCCAGTTTATTCCGTATTATGTGGCTCCTAAGGTGCTACAAAATACCTAGTGGTGCAATGTCTGATGTGAAGTGCTTGAGATGGACCCTACAAAGGTAGGTATCATAAAATGCCTTTTTTTTTATCACAAGTCATTCAAAAATAGAGAACATTCTGTATTGATACACCATAAAAGTGTACAACAAATGGCAAAATTTGCATGAAACACAACTTACATCATATGTTCATTTGGCCTGAGCGTTCATCCACAGACAACATATGTTGGTACATAACCCCAGATAAGGCACACAAATGCCAAAGGGAGTCCTCGCAGTTATGCTAGCGGGGGTGTAAGGAAATAGGAACCATGACTCACATTTGGTGGACCTGCCCCAAGATTAAAAAATATTGGAAAGAGGTACGGCAATTAATCAAGGAGATAACTAGTATAGAAATACCAGATGACCCGTGGGGGTGCTTGTTTCATAGGGTTAGAACCCCAACTAAACTATATATGAGATCAATGGTCCCTCAGTTATTAAATGCAGGCAAAAGTTTAATTCCTAGTCCTAGACAGTGGCAAGACCCAGGAAGCCCTACAATGAAGAGTTGGTGTAACAAAGTAAATGAAATCTACAATTTAGAGTATTTAAGGTTTAGTGGAGAGGAGGGAATCGATGGGTTCGAAGTGAAGTGGAGCGATTGGATGAAGTATAAGTATACAATAAGATTTGCCGATTTGATGGGAGCATAAACGAGAGAGAGAAGAAAAGAGATATAGTAGAGATTAGGCGCAAGAAAGTAAGAAAATAACGTTTCAGAGAGGGGGGAGCTGAGGTGGGTTGGGGGGGTATTGTATATGTATTATCTATAAAATATGTGATGTAATGTTGAGAAGAGTTCTTCAGTTTTTGTATTTTATAAAGAAACTTAATAAAGAAATTGAAAAAATAAAATAAAAATGATGTACTGTAAGTTGTGTTCATGTAAATCTTTGATGGACGTCGTTATGTTGAAATTGGATGTTTATTAACCACTTAAGCCCCGAACCATTTCGCTGGCCAAAGACCAGAACATTTTTTGCGATTCGGCACTGCGCCGCTTTAACTGACAATTACGCGGTCATGCGTCGTGGCTCCCAAACAAGATTGGCGTCCTTTTTTTCTCACAAATAGAGCTTTCTTTTGATGGTATTTGATCACCTCTGCGGTTTTTATTTTTTGCGCTATAAACAAAAATAGAGCGATAATTTTGAAAAAAAAATGCAATATTTTTTACTTTTTGCTATAATAAATATCCCCAAAAAATCTATAAAAAAAATAAATTTTTCCATAGTTTAGGCCGATACGTATTCTTCTACATATTTTCGGTAAAAAAAAATCGCAATAAGTGTATATTGATTGGTTTGCGCAAAAGTTATAGCATCTACAAAATAGGGGATAGTTTTATGGCATTTTTATAATTCTTTTTTTTTACTAGTAATGGCGGCGATCAGCGTTTTTTCTATCGTGACTGCGACTTTATGGCAGACACATCGGACACTTTTGACACATTTTTGGGACCATTGTCAATGGCTATAAAAATGCATTGATTACTGTGAAAATGACACTGGCAGTGAAGGGGTTAACCACTAGGTGGCGCTGAAGGGGTTAAGTGTGTCCTAGGGAGTGATTCTTGCTGTTAGGGGGCATGGCTACGAGTGACACGTCACTGATCGCTGTTCCCGACTAGAGGGAACAGACGATCAGTGACAGTGTCACTAGGCAGAATGGGGAGATGCTTATTTACACTTGCCTCTCCCCGTTCTGCAGCTCTGTGACCCGATCGCGGGACACCAGCGGACATCGAGTCCACGGGTCCCGCGGGCATGGTCACAGAGCTAGCGGCAGAGGCGCGCGTGTGCCGCCGGCGGTGCGCGCGCGCCCGCACGGCGGGAATTTCAAAGGGACGTATATATACGTTACTTTGACAAGCCGTGCCATTCTGCCGACGTATATGTACAGGAGCCGGTCGGGAACCGGTTAAGCAATGTTTTTTTATGTTCACAGAGTGGTATATGATCCTCGAAGAAGAAAAAAAGTTGAACTTGTGTGGAAAACCTCTGATATTGGGATTATGTTGGCATAGAAACAACAAATTATAGAAAAATATATAAATTTATTTTTCAAAATTATCATTGTACATAAATGAATGAAAGATAAATGATACACTAGCCATGATTCAAAGCCTCCAGATCATCTGGAGACAGTCGAGCAGTGGATTTACCAACGCGTTTCAAACAGTTACTAGATAGTTCTTCCTCAGGGATATTTATTTGTATCTTTTGTCTACAATAAATCAAAAAAAATCACTCTTTAGTGGTTTCTCTGTGTGCCTCCAAAGTACCCCACCTCCTATGGGAGATCAGGATGATTATCCAATGGTATGGCGCTTTAAGAGGTCTGCTGTACAAAACAGGACATAGAGGGGAACGTGTAGGCTGTGGATGCTAAACTTACCACCTATCCATAAAAGAGTCCAAAGAAAATGTTCTTTAAAGAAAACGTCCAGAAGCCTCTGACCAGTTCCACCTATTGTGTCAGCAGATCTGCATGAAGCTCCTCAGCTAACCGACCGAGGAGAGGGAATGACGCCATGCAATCTCCCTGGTGTCCTTTTAAACCCCTCTCTTCTGCTCCATTGGTTAGGTCTGGTCACGTGACACACACCGCTGATAACAGCGGTGTGTCCCTGGTGTCCTCTCCTTGGCCAGTTAGCTGAGGAGCTTCATGCTGCTGATACAATAGGTGGAACTGGTCAGAGGCTTCTGGACGTTTTCTTTAAAGAACATTTTCTTTGGACTCTTTTATGGATAGGTGGTAAGTTTAGCATCCACAGCCTATTTTTAGGTTATACTTTTATAGTCTTCCTTTGAAACTTACAAGTTCCCCTCTATGTTTTGTTTGTACATCAGACCTCTTAAAGCGCCATACCATTGGATAATCATCCTGATCTCCCATAGGAGGTGGGGTACTTTGGAGGCACACAGAGAAACCACTAAAGAGGAACCAATGCCAGCGCTGCGTTTCCCATGGGAAGTGTACATGTTTTAAAGAATGTAATGAAGTGAGTCACCTTTTTATTTACACCTTTGGGGGTGTGGGAAGGTGAATTAATACCTGTTGTACTAAATTAATTTTTTTGATTTATTGTAGACAAAAGATACAAATAAATATCCCTGAGGAATATTTCCCCGTTCTGTTTGAAACGCGTTGGTAAAGCCACTGCTCGACTGTCTCCAGATGATCTGGAGGCTTTGAATCATGGCTAGTGTATCATTTGTCTTTCATTCATTTATTTCATGGTTTTAATGTTTCAACATAATACATGTATTATATACAATGATATTTTTGTACAAATAAATGTATATATTTTTCTATAATTTGTTGTTTCATTGCCAACATAATCCCAATATCAGAGGTTTTCCACACAAATTAAACTTTTAAGGGACCACAACCACATGGCAACCACATGTTTTGACGCATGAGTTGTCCTAATTTAAAAAGTTGAACTTTAGAAAACGCTTTGGAATTAATTCCAGCTCTTATAACCATCTTACAATTGAATGATGGAATATAACAGCAAGTAGCTGAGAAATACCGCTATGTACCATTTGTTGTACACTGTTATGCTGTATCAATACAGAATGTTTTGCATTTTTGTTTGACTTGTGGTGAAAACAGTCATTTTATGATACCTACCCCTGGTGGGGACTTTTTCTATGCAATATTAATTAAAATAAAGGATGATTTTTAAAGGATTTTCTTCAATGTTATAGTTGTTGATATTTGGGTTGCCCGTTACAATACCACTCAATAGAGGAATTCAATGTATTAAAGATATTTGATTGAACCAATGGTACATTCATTAATAGGTTGTATATTTAGCCCCTCGAATGCAAATATCACAATAGTATCCCTGCATTCAGTGGATAGAATCCACATTGTATGCTATCTAGGCTTTCGGGCTCATTGTGTTAAACAATTTTTTTCTCCTAGAATTGAAATTGACTATCCCGTCTTATACAATCACAGGCTCTTGACAGACTGTCATGTTTCAATAGACATGAGACCCCAAGCTAATAAACTTTGGGAATAGAAGCCTGTAGAACACATATATGTTGTTCAGTCAATATGATGAAAAGCCATGTTAACCAAAACCTATCCTACCAGACCAGGCCTGGGGGAATTTGATGCAATGTCAAAACCTTTTGTCCAGAGAAGTCAATCTCCAGTTTTGCTTTTCCTTTCCGGAATGCCGAAGAGCGCCTTCTTTTTCCCCCCCCTCTTATTATTTATATTTTTACGCCCTTCATCCTGGCCTAGCTGAATC